>OZ012738.1:373527593-374727593 GCA_963859935.3 Lathyrus sativus | reverse complement strand
CTTCTGCTCCAGACGCATCTCTTGCATGTCTCTCATCATCTGCCCCAGCTGGCTTCGGACTTCAATCAATTCAACCCAATTCTGTTCCATATCTCTGAGGGAATTCCTGCAACAAACTGGACGATGAGGAAATAAGACCCACGGTTCTGATGTACCTGCTAAATGATAATGCAATGCGGAAAGCAAACACATATTCATGACAAGACAAAGAGAAACTCAAGCTATAAGCACACAGACGAACACCGTCCACACATGTACAACCCACAAAAGCAGCACGTAACCACAAATGAGTACGAATACAATGACCCCAGCCAACAATCCTGGTGATGGTCAGCACCAATAATGCACAAAAGCTAAACGGGTTAGGCAGAGAAAACAGATGCGACACCCGGCACAGAAACCTCTAGAAACTTCTCCAATATTCAACTGAACTCTCCGTTTGACATTCTTCAGAACACACACTTCCCGTGGAGTCTTCCATGACATTAACTGACGAACCCACACAACTGGATGACGGAGAATCGTTAACCTGAACAAAACCTTGGGGCGCGATGAAAATCCGGTTAGAGTCTAACAGATCCTGAACCTGGCTTCTAAGCACCTTACAATCGTTTGTTGAATGCCCTTGTGCCCTAACATGGTACTCACAGCGGGCGCTGGCATCAAAACCTGGAGGATATGGTGGAATCATTGGATTAGTCTCTTTCGGCACTATCAATCCGCTTCTGACCAGATCTGGCAACAATTGACTGTACGACACCGGTAGCTGAGTAAACTGCCTTTCAGGTTTCCTTGGTCTTTGTTGGGCGTGCTGACGCGATCGACGATAGGATGACCGTTGACTTGAAGTGTATGAAAACCGATCCTGAGATGCTAGAGATTCTGAGACGACGTCATTTCCTTCTTCCCACTCTTCTTGAGAACTGACAACTGACTCATTCTTATCAACTGGGATATGAGGAGCATCTCGAAGCTTTCCACTCTTGAGTCCTCTCTCAACAAGCTCCCCCATTCTCATCAGGCCCACAAAGCTTGTACAACCGAACAATTTGTCATAATAATGGCCTTTTAGAGTACCCAAGAAGAGGTCAACCATTTCTCTTTCCTGAAGCGGTGGTTGAACACTAGCAGCCAATTCTTTCCATCTTTGCACATACCCTCTGAATGATTCGTTCTCCGCCCGAGATAATTCTTGCAGATGTACGAGACTAGGAGCCATATCCAGGTTGTAATCGTACTGCTTCAGGAAAGCTCTGGCTAAATCCACCCATGATCGAATCTGATTACTCTCTAACTGCACATACCACCTCAAAGATGCCCCAGTCAGACTATCTTGAAAGCAATGGATCATCAATTTGTCGTTTCGCACAAACGAAGTCATTCTTCGATAGAACATCATCAAATGCTGCTTCAGACAGCTATCTCCCGTGTACTTCTCAAATTTCGGAACTTTGAACTTATAAGGCAACACCAGGTCAGGGACCAAACACATGTCTGCAGCATTCAGGTTAACAGCATCTTTGACCTTCAAAGCTTTAACTCTTTCTTCCAATACTCGGAGCCTTCTATCACCTTCAAGATCTCTTGAGTTTACAGTCCTGGCTACCGGGATATCTCTGCGTGGATTCCTCTCAGGGAAAACAACACCTTGATTGTTAACAGGAGGAGGACGTTCATTTCGGGCAACAAACTGCTCATGTCGATCTCGGTTCTCAACAATAGGCTGTACAACTTGGTCTGCAGTAACGTTGTTCGCTTGCGGGAAGTCTTCCATAGAATCATACCGAGGGTTGGACATCATAGTAAACCCTGTCAAGGTGTTAGGAGACTGGAAATTGCCTTCAGACATAGCTATCAATTACTTGTAACTGACTACACTGCTTGATTCTCAAATCTACTCAAGTCTGTTCCACCCCTTGGTCGTCTTCTGACAATCAACAGTTGCTCAATCCGAACTCCGGGTACTCACCTTCAGGAAGCAAAGGCTGGATCAGAACTCTGGCTAACTGGAGAAATGCTATGCAATATGATGCAAAGATGCTTATGCAAATGCAATGCAACAAACACGGGATCACAGCCCCCACATCACGCGCTAAATGCTGCTGCACAGCCGACGGATTACGTTCTCTCTAAAAGAGAACGCCAAGATAGATGGTAGTCTGGAAGTCAAGGTTCGCGCAAAATAAACCCCCCCACTCACGGGTATGGACCTAATCTGACAAGGCATCCTATGCGGTCATCAGCGTCACAGACTTTCATGAGGAATGATACGATTCCCAGAAGGAGTGGCATCGTCATCTCATGAAGAGGCCTCACTTAGCTGACTTCCAAATGATCGGTCCCCAGAGTCGACAATTCTCACGTCTGGACTCCCCTCAGATCCTCAGGACCGGAAAGGAGCACCTCGGAGAGAACCTCGTCTGAGCGCAGATTTCGTAGGGAACGGTGCCTGCTCAGCAAACAGGTTCGTCTACTACTCTCCACAACTACGTATAAATGCATACTCAAGCAGCCCAGGTCCGGCTATCCCTCAAAGTATCACCCTCCCCAGCACGACGGCAACAGATAAAAGCGATGAAAAAATAAACACCCAAAAGACAAGCAAACAAGCGCTAGGACTGACTCTCCTAGGGGACGTTGGATCCCACATGCATAAGGAACTATCGCAGTCCTTAGCAGCCAGGGGACGTTGGATCCCCAGCAGAGTCGCCAGCTGTCGCTACTGCGAAAATCGGCGCCGGCTGACAGAAGAGTCGCCACCGTGCGTTATTTATCCCAACGGAGGGAAAGGAAACGCTCGAAGTAAACCTCGCAAAAAACAGGAAAAGGTATGGTCATCGCAACCAAAACCTGGATTCGGGAGTCGGTTACGCAAGGGGAAGGTATTAGCACCCCTCACGTCCGTCGCACTCGACGGGATCCACGCTTGCTTGGGTTTGTCTAAAGGATGCAAAACAATCTATCTACGGCTGCTAAATCTAAACGGAAGGGAATTGACTCGATAGAGTGTCGCACTCTATGCCTACGTATTCTCAAGAGAGAAAGTCAGAGTCAACATAGTTCGGGACTACGGGGAAATTGGCTCGCCAAGACTTCGCGTCTTGTGCCTACGTACTTCCACACTGCATGGAAGATCAGAGCTTACGTAGTTCAGGCTAACTACGGCTAAACTGGGTGTTCTCACACAGGAGTGAGAAATTAAACTGGTTTTAAGGGTACGGGAACCTATGGGAAAAACTACGGTCTGGTCTCAAATGCACTCAGGCAAGAGAAAAGGGTAACATCAGTCGTCAGCGGGAAAGTCTCGATCGCACGGCAGCGAGAGAACCAAAGGTTAGTTGTTAGTGTGCTCTCTAGGATATCGCATCCTATGCCTACATATTCTCGTCTGGTACGAGAAATCAGAGCAGCTGTAGTTCGGCTACTTTCGGGACCACAACTCAAATCTCATTTTATTAACATTCTGAAAAATGGTTACAATGATTGAATACTGAAAATAAACTCCTAAAAACTCTATCCTATTCATCATGAAAAATCAAATGAAAAAATAGTCCCCTAACAAATGGACTTTTAAAACTACCTCTAAAAGTAAAAAAAAAAAGTCCCCTAACAAATGGACATTTAAAACTACCTCTAAAAGTGTAAAAAAAACTCTATGAAAAATTGTCTATTCTAAAAGAAAAATATTAAATCGACGAACTAATATTTTTATTCTTTTTCAAGTATTTTCCCTTTTTTTTTCAAATACTTTCTCTTAATATTCTTTTTATTCTCAATATTCTTTTTCTATTTTTTCAATATTCTTTTCTTCAATATTTTTTTCTATATTTCTTTTCTCTATCTTTTCCATATTTTTTTCTCATATTTTTTCTTCATATATTTCCTTCCAATATTTCTTTTTTCATTTCTTTTTTTTCTCATTCTATAATAAAGCAACAAAAACCCTATAAAAGAAAATAGAAAAGAAAATATAAAGGGAGGGGGTGTGACTGTTACAGGGGGGTGTATAGTAATAAAATACAAAACAACATCAACCTGGGCCCAGCCCAATATCCCAGAAGACACATACACGCAGGGGGGGGGGGGGGGGGTTCACAGAAACGGGGGATGCAGTCAGCAACAGGGCCCAGCCCAACTAACAACAAAAAACGGAGGTAAGTGTCCAAAAACGGGGGGTGTGTACGGTCAAAAACAAAATTGGGACCGGCCCAATCCACATGAGGTCTCCTCTCTCTCTCATTCCACCTCTCAGAACCCTAATTCTCCTCTTGGCACTGTTCACCATTTCCAAACGCTCTGCCGTTTCCACTTCTCCACATCCTCTCGTCTCCCTCTCAGATTCAATCTCTCTCAGAACTCTCTCAATCTTGCTAGCTTTCTACCAAACTCCCAACTCATTTCAATTCTCTCAAAACAAGAACAACAAAAACGTAAATCTCTGGAAACACGAAAAGGATCCATGGCTTATGTTATTGAAGACTCAAATCCGTTGATGAAGATCTGGCTGAGTTTCTGAAGGAATTTCTTGAAGGCGTTAATGATGATAAGCTTTTGAGGAATGTTCTGGGGAAATGATTGATGAACCCTATGAAGGTTCTGGCGAATACGATGAACACGGTTGAATCTTCGAACGCGATGAATCTTCTGGAGAATCGGAGAAGAACGCATGAAGTTCTTGGACTTGATGAGCTTGATGAACATTAGGGAATGATGATGAATGTGTCGAACGCGCTTTGAAGGTAGGTGAAACCTAGAGATTGGTGATCTTTCTGGAATGATTAAGGCGCCGCAGATGAGGATCTTCAAAGATCTTCGCAGATCTTGAAGATAACGACGAACATCGTGAGTAGCTCTTGAAGGAAATATGAAGAAAACCTGGAGAAACGAGTGCGTGTTCTTGATCTGGAAACCAGCTGATGAACGAAGGTGCGAATCTGGAGATTTGTTGGAAATGTTGAAGATCGTTGATGAGAGTTGATCGAAGAAGATGAATGTTAGAAGGATTTCTGGAAAGAAACCGGAAAGAACCTTCAAGAGATGATGAACACCGTTGAAGTTTCCGGCGGGTAGGATGAATTTTCCGGCGGCTGGTTGATGAAGTGGATGAATTCGCAAACGGAGAAGATGAATTTCTGAAATTTCCAGTTTCCGGCGAGGTTGGTTACGGCGGAGAGATTCAGTTACGGTGGTGGCCGGAGTTGGTTGGTGGTGGCCGGCGAGGGTTGAGGGCGGTGGTTGCATGGTCGCCGGCCATGCAACCGATGAGGCTCAGGGGCAGACACGTGGCTGGGGGGAAGCGTGCATGGATGCCACGCGTGGGTGGTGAATGGTAGTGGAGTTATGAGGTGTCAGAGTTCTGGCTGAAGTGAAAAATGAGGTGGGGCTTTCTCAGTTACACGCGTGGCATGATTTATAGCTGACATGTGGCATTTTTGGACTGAAAATGAACAAAAACGGACTGAGGAGATGAACTGGGCCTCCAAACCCTGAACTGGCCCAAACGAAAATGATATAATAAACCCCAAAAAAAGCTGAATTAAAATGATTAATGAAAATGATTAAAATGCAATTAAAACCACCATTAACTAATTAAAACTACAATTAAATGCTAAATGAAAATTAACCTAATCTAATTAATTCTAACAAACTCAATTAAAACCTAACTAATATTAAACTCTAATTAAACTAATTAAATCCTAATTAAATCTAAAAGATGATTAAAATCTAATTAAATTCTATATTAAACTAAATCTAATAAAAATGAAAAAACTCTAATCACCTCTATTTAAAAAATCTATTAAAATTCTACTAATTCTAATAAAATCTATATTATTTATTTAAAACTATTAAAAAAAGCTATTAACCTATTAAAAACTCTATAAAATTCTAAAAATGATTTAAAACTATTAAAAATATAAAAAAATCTATTTAAATCCTAGAAAATCTATAAAGCCTATTAAAAATATAAAAAATCTATTTAAATCCTAGAAAATCTATAAAGCCTATTAAAAATATAAAAAATCTATTTAACTCTATAAAAAGGCTATTAAATTCTAAAAAATGCAAACAAAGGCAAATAACCAACATAAAAGAGAGCGCGAGACCAAATCGAAGCAAACGGTAAATCCCGACACCAAGAATCTCAAAAATCACTGCAAAAACTGAAAACACCCAGGAAGCACGCTACTTCCCAAAATAACCTCCGATCGCCCGAACCGGTCTGAAACACCTGAAATGCGACAGCAGGGCTGTAATCCCGATAAAATCACCATGATTGAGGAAATGCGCTATATGCAGTATGCAAATGCGAATGCGAAAATGCGTCGAAGCATAAACCGAAAGTGGCACCGGTTGGTCAAATTTTAGGGTGCAACACTCCGCACAGCGAAGAAACTCGCCCCAAACTCGCACAACGAACTTGCTAGCAAACGGAGCAGAGTTTAATGAGTTCTTATTTATGGAGCGATGCCTTGTTGTTTTGATGTTGTGATTTCTTTGACGAATGAATATGAGTATGACTATGAATTCTATGTGATTTGTACATGATCATATGATGATTTCTATGATGTTATGATTGATGAACTATGATGATATTTCCATGAGTTTTGATGATTCTACGATGACATGATTTTTGAAGATGATGATTATGATGAATGACGATGCACCTATGATGTTATTATAAGGATGATTATTGATTACAGTCAAAGAATTCCTCTAACCCTTTAAGGGGAACTACAGATACTTTGATTCTACTCCCGTAAGGATATGTAGGCATAAGATGCGATATCTTATCGAGTATACTTAGAAATAAACCACTAGGGTCCTTTAACCATTAAGCAGATAAACTTAGCAATAAAACAATATAAAATAAGAGGTTCCTGTAGGATACTACAGAAACTTAGGATGCTAGTATCTTCCCTATGTTTAACCAACCCCCGAACCTAAAACTCTCTAGCTTGCATTTACATTGCATTGTGGGAATTTCGATCTTTATCCCTTCCTTTAGATAAATCAAAGTTCGGTTGCAAAATGAATTAAAGATTCAAACTAATCAATAGTTTGGTATCCAATTTTCACCGCGACATATATGCCAAGCAAGTAGAAGAACTCTTGGAAGATGAGGCTCAGATGTTTGCATTGCTTGCATCACTTCAAGTTGATTATGAAGCAGTGAGCGTGGAACTACCAATTGTTCGGGAATTTCTAGAAGTGTTTCCAGACGACGTGAGTGACTTACCTCTTGAGCGTGAGGTGGAGTTTACTGTTGATGTAATATCAGGCAATATTCATGTGTCGGGTGCTCCTTATTGGATGTATGCATCTGAGTTAGGAGAATTGAAGAAATAGTTGGAAGAGTTGCTTGTGAAGAAGTTTATTCGATCGAGTATTTCTCCGTGGGGTGCTCCTATGTTATTGGTGAAGAAGAAAGATGGTAGCATGAGATTGTGTGTGGATTATCAGCAGTTGAATTAAGTAACAATCAAGAAAAAGTATCCACTTTCGAGGATTGATGATTTGATGGATCAATTAGTGGTGCTTGTTTGTTCAGTAAGATTGATTTGAGGTCTGATTATCATCAAATTCGCGTTAAGCCTGATGATATTCCAAAGACAACTTTCAGGACGATGTATGGACATTATGAATATACTATGATGTCGTTTGGTGTATCTAATGCACCTGGTGTATTCATGGAGTATATGAATAGGTTTTTTCATCCTTATTTGGATCAGTTTGTGGTAATGTTCATTGATGATATCTTGATATATTCTAAGTCCGAGGAGGAGCATGCGCAACATCTAAGAATGGTATTGCAGGTTTTGAGAGATAAGAAGTTTTACGCCAAGTTGTCCAAGTGTAAGGTTTAGTAGAAGGAAGTGAGTTTCCTTGGCCATGAGATTTCTAGTGGAGGAATTGCGGTTGATTCGTTGAAAGTTGATGTTGTGTTGCAGTGGGAGACTCCAAAGTCTGCTACTGAGATTCGAAGTTTCCTTGGATTGGCTGGTTATTATCGCAGGTTTATAGAATGTTTTTCAAAGTTGGCACTGCCATTGACTCAGTTGACTCGAAAGGGTCAAGCTTATGTGTGAGATGTGGCTTGTGAGAAGACTTTTGTAGAACTCAAGAAGAATTTGACGACTGCTCTAGTGTTGATTTAACCAAATCTGAGTGAGTTTTTGTAGTGTATTGTGATGCATCGAAGATGGGTCTTGGAGGCGTATTGATGCAGAATGGTCAGGTCGTGCTTATACTTCCAGGAAACTGAAGGTTTTTAAAGGAATTATCCTACACATGACTTAGAGTTGGCTGTTGTGGTGTTTGTGTTGAAAGTTTAGAGACATTATCTTTTTGGGTCTAGGTTTGAAGTGTTCAAAGATCATAAGAGCCTGAAGTATTTGTTTGATCAGAAGGAGTTAAACATGAGGCAAAGAAGATGGCTTGAACTTCTTAAGGATTATGATTTTGAATTGAGTTACCATCCTGGTAAGGCTAATGTTGTGGCTGATGCGTTAAGTAACAAGTCCTTACATATGTCGATGCTTATGGTTCGAGAGTCAGGACTGATTGAGCAATTCAGAGATATGAGTTTAGTTTGTGAGGAGACTCCTAACAGTGTGAAATTGGGTATGCTAAAGTTGACTAGTGGTATTCTCCAAGAAATCAGAGAAGGTCAAAAATCTGATTTGAGTTCAATGGATCGTCTCACGTTAATCAATCTAGGTAATGAGGGTGATTTTCGAATCGATGAGAATGGTGTGATGAGGTTCAGAGATAGAGTGTGCGTTCCCGATGTGCCAGAAATCAAGAAGAGAATTCTTGAGGAAGGTCACAGAAGCAGGTTGAGTATTCATCCTAGTGCCACAAAGATGTATCAAGATTTGAAGAAGTTATTTTGGTGGCCGAGTATGAAGAAGGGGATTGCAGAGTTTGTGTATGCTTGTTTGACTTGTCAAAAGTTAAAGATTGAACATTAGAGATTGTCGGGTCTGATGCAACTGTTGAATATTCCAGAATGGAAATGGGATAGCATTTCTATGGATTTTGTAACTGGTTTACCAAATACTTTGAAGGGATATGATTCGATTTGGGTGATTGTTGATAAATTAACCAAATCGGCTCATTTTATATCGATTAGGATCAATTATTCGTTGCAGAAGCTTGCCGCAATTATATATTGATCAGATTGTGAAACTGCATGGTATTCCTTCAAGTATTGTGTCTGATAGAGATCCGAGATTTACATCGAGGTTCTGGGAAATTTTGCAGACAACTTTGGGTACTAAGTTGAGGTTGAGTTCTGCCTATCATCCGCAGACGGATGGACAGACAAAGAGAACTATCCAGTCTTTAGAGGATTTGCTGAGAGCTTGTGTGTGTTGGATCAAGGTGGATCATGGGATAGTCATTTGTCGTTGATTGAGCTTACCTACAATAACAGTTATCATTCTAGTATCGGAATGGTACCGTATGAGGATTTGTATGGTAGGAGGTGTAGGACTCCTTTGTGTTGTTACGAGTCAGGCGAGAGTGTTATATTCGGATCTGAGATCGTGCAAGAGACGACTGAAAAGATCAAGATGATCAAAGAAAATATGAAAGCGTCGCAGAGTCGTCAGAAAAGTTACCATGATAAGCGGAGGAAAGCACTTGAATTCCAAGAGGGAGATCACGTGTTTTTGAGAGTTACGCTTGTCGCAACTGCGAAAAACACCCGGCGGAAAATAGAAGAGTCGCCACCTTTCGTTATTTATCCCAAAGAGAGGGAAAGGAAACGATCGTAAAAACCTAACGAAAAAGGGAAAGACAAGGTTGTCGCAACCAAGTTCTAAATTTGGGAGTCGGTTACGCAAGAGGAAGGTATTAGCACCCCTCACATCTGTCGTACTCGACGGGATCCATGCTTATTGTCTATCTAAGGGTGTGCTTAACTATCTACGCTAAAGGCTTACTGGACAAAAAGAAAAGAAAAGAGACTCGGCAGAGCATCGCCGCTCTGTGCCTACGTATTCCCTCGTGCAATGGGAAAGTCAGAGTCAACGTAGTTCGGCCAACTACGGGAGAAAAGGGGGAAAGGTTGCTCGCCAAGACATCGCGTCTTGTGCCTACATACTTTCATCTGGTATGAAAGATCAGAGCAAACGTAGTTCGGGCTGACACAAAACCACAAGTTGATTAAGTGTTTTAAATGAGTAAGGTTAAACCTCCATTCCAGCAGTTAGGGACTAAGCCTGTTTGCGGTAGAACCGAAGCTTAACAACACTCTTTTCCAAAAAAAAAGGTTTCCGATTAATCCCGAAGGAAAAGGTTTGAAATTTTTTTTGAGTTTTTTAGTGAATTGAATTAATTCGGTTTGTGATTCACGTTGCACTAAAGACTATGACATGGAGGCGAATGCATCGTGTATCGGCCCCAAACGGGACGTACACTAAACACTCTAGATAAGCGAGAGGAGACCCCTCACTCATCATTCCCCATGTAGCTTAAGGCTCATAGCGCGCAACGTTTATCGCATTTATTAGATGAATTAAAATTGTATTGAGATGAGAAGAGATATGCACATAAGGTCTAAGGGAAACTCGGCCCTAATGTTGTCATGCAAAGTGGTCCTAAAGTTTGGATGAAAAAGGGGGAACATCTACCATAATGTTAGCATGCTTGGATTGAACACCTAATGTCTCTCCTACTCCCGTCCTAAACGGAGGGACTAGGAATCCTATATGGATCATGGAAAAAAGAACAAGAAGAACAAAGGAAGGATCAATCACAAGTAGAAAATGCATAAACGAAGAAAACATGCAAAGAGGGAGGAACAAAGTGCGAGGCAGCAGCCGCCACAAGCACATCTCAACCCCTTTGGAGCAAACAAAGATGAAAAAGACAAAATGAAATGCACATGAAAAGATGCAAGCAATCATGAGCATGCAAATGCCAAAAGAAAATGAGCGGATGAGATGGAATGGGAGAAGACGATCCTCTACAACCGTCGACCATCAATCATCGAAGAAAATGGGAGGAAAAGAAGTGTGGGGCAGCAACCGCCACAAGCGCATCTCGACCATAACTCTTCGCTCAAGCAAGCAAGGATGAACATCACATTGAACAACATATACAAATATGCATTCAAGTGGAAATCGAACAAAACGAGTCGACAAAAAAAAACATGATCAAACGATCAAGAACATCGACATATATACCAAACATCACATTCCTAATGCATCACACTGGTCTATGATGATTCGAAGTGGAACGGTATGCGAAAACACCTTGAAAAACAGCAAAACAGGCCCACTGTTACAGTGTTAATCGGTTAACCCCTGGGGTTAATCGGTTAACAACATAAAAAGTTTGGGAAATCTGGAATTTTGAACAGGTTAATCGGTTAACCATATGCGTTAACCGATTAACACTGTTAACGTTTGAAAAAAATTTGAAAGTTTGAAATGGTTAATCGGTTAACCCTATGCGTTAACCGATTAACACTGTAACAGAGGCCAAAAATAGCAGCAAAAAAGCACTTCCAGCACAAAAACAGCTTATCCAAGGATCCAAAAGATCAACTTATCACTTAAGCACAAAATTAACAACAGAAAACAGAGATCCAACAGCATGGACACACAATTACACAACAATATCACAATCCGAACAGATCGAAATCAACCAAAATTCAATCGAATATGAAGATTAACATGATAAGCTCAAAAATTAAATCGGATCGAGAATTCTAACCTTTGAAGTGGAGATTTGCTTCGGTAAGTGTTGATCAACTGAATTTGAGCAGATCCAAACAAGATTATCCGGAAAACTTCAAGATCCACAATAATTCTTGCAAGAGGAACGCAGATCAAACACTTTTAAGCCAAATTACTCCAAATAAGCACTTCCAACTCAAGCTCCAAAATCAAATCTCAATTTGCACAAAAATTGATTATGAAAATTGATCTAATGATGATGATAAATGGAGGTTTATGCTCAAGAATCTATTGATTTCAATGAAAAATCAATGAATCCAAATGATGAAGAGCTTTCAGTGAGGGTTTTGTGAATGGAGAAGTTGAGAGGATTGAGAGCAATTCTGAATTTGATTTTTGAATTATGAGAGATTAGATGGTTTGGTTTGGAGTAAATCACTTAAGCACTCTCTTGGTTTGGATCCAAAGCTAGGTTTGGAAATTTGGATTGGAAATCAAGGTTTAGAATGAGGAGTGGGCATTTGGAGGAAAATCTGAATTTTAAAGAGGTTCTAAATCCTTCCCACATGCAAAATTTGAATTTCCAAAGGCCAAAAATGAACCCCAAATAAAAATTGCTTGAAATCTCACAAGCAAGGCAAAATCTGCTTTGGTTAACCAGTTAACCATATAGGTTAATCGGTTAACACCTCTGAAACTTTGAATTTGGGCTAGTTTTGCATTGGTTAACCGGTTAACCATATGCGTTAACCGGTTAACACCTTTGAATTTTGAATTTGGCGCCTTTTGGAGGGAAATCTGCCCACTTGCCCTGTTTTGACTGTTTGGAGCTCTGTTTAGCTTCTGAACCTCATTTTTGAACGTTATCACAGTGAAAATGCTTGACATGAGCCTGGGTGCTATTTTTTGAACTGTTGTTCTCCTACAAAATAAAATAAAATTGACCGCCTGACCGTCGGACAAAATAAATGCCCGAGTTGTTGATGCTCGCTGTTCGTTGTTCAATCTTTGCACCGAAATGAACTTGAGCCACAGGAATACCTTGATCCCATGTCTCAAGAACGAATGCTATGCAACGCAAATTCTAAATGCGAAAATGAATCATAAGCCAACTATAAAAACGGAAGGCAAAGTTTGGGGTACAATAGCTGCCCCTATTCAATTGACTTGAGCTTGAAGGGATGAGAGCATCGGCTTTCAAACAATTAAAGCAAAAGACGATTGAATACCAAAGAACCCGGAAATTTGCCACCTGCAAACTCTGATTGGGAATAGAAATCTCCAGAAGTAGCTGAATTGATAAAAATCTGTATACTCCGCTGAGGAAGAGAAACTTAACCAAGCAACTCTGGCGGGGAAACAAGAGAAATTTAAACAAATAACTCTGTTCTCAGACGAAGAGAAACTTAACCAAGTAACTCTGTGGGGAAACTCATAACAAAATGAACACATCCATCACAAATTATGCCATGGTCTGGATACCATATCGGCTGCAAGGGTAACACCTCTCATTGTCGGAATCTAGATATTCAACGAACAAAATGAATCAACGAAATTTTCCAGAGTCTGAATACTCAACATACTGACCGAAGTCTGAATACTCGATGAGTAAAGGAACCGGAGCCTGGATGCTCGATGTAATGACCGGAGTCTGAGTACTCAACGGACAAACTAACCAACAGGATCTACTAGAGCCCGAACGCTTAACGAAACTGACCGGAGTCTGGATACTCAACATAATGACCGGAGTCTGGGCACTCGACGAACGAAGACCAGAGCCTGGATGCTCAAAGTGACAACCGGAGCCTGGATACTCAACGAAATTGGTGACTTCACTGGGGATTTACCGGAGCCTGGACACTTGACGAAAGTTGACCGGAGCCTGATTACTCAACGGAGAAAAAAATAAAACCCTAATTGGAAATTCACCGGAGTCTGAATACTCGACGGAGAAACCGGAGCCTGAATGCTCAACGAAATAACCGGAGCCGGAACGCTCAACGAAAATTGACCGGAGGCTGGATACTCGACGAAATAACCGGAGCCTGACTGTTCAACGAAAATTGACCGGAGTCTGGATACTCGACGGACGAAGAAACATTCATCATGGTCTGAATACCACCTGAGTTTGCCAAAATATCACCCATCAACATCTGACGACACCGCTGGGGGAAATAACATAAGTCGGGGTCTGAACACCACGCAGTAGCTGCCATGGTCTGGATACCATGGGAGTTTAAAAAATATCATCTCTAAACTGCTGGAGTCTGAATACTGCACGGACAAAATGAATCAACGAAATCTACCGGAGCCTGGATACTCGACGACACAGGAACACACTTCTGCAATAAGAGGTTTGCCGGAATCTGGATACTCGACGACATGGATCGGAATCTGAATACTCAATGGACAACGAACACATGTCTGACATTACCATGGTCTGAATACCACCCCTGTCCTTACCGGAGCCTGGGTACTCAACGGAGAGAGAAAAACATCACCAACTGGGGACTGACAGGAGTCTGGGTACTCGACGGATAGAGCCATACATCACAAATATTCATCATGATCTAACTACCAAATGAGTCCCAAAACAACATAATCAGCTAAAATCTGATGATACTGATGGGGAATAACATAAGTCGGGTCTGGACACCACGCGGGCTAACAGAAGCTGCCATGGTCTGGATACCAAGAGCAAGAAGATCAATTCTCCGGGGAATACACCTGAAACACAGAGATAACAACCTGGCTTATGTTTCACATGTGTATGTTCGAAAATGGCGTAATGCTCCATACGAAATAGAAATGCTACGCATTTGGGAGGATGCTAATGCAAAATAATCACCCTAGCAAAATAAATGCTAGGGAGAAGAGATACCTACTCTGCCGGGGAGAGTTGGCACATACCAGCAAACTAGACTTACTGGGAAAACAAGTCGTGGACGGCCTCCTGGAACAACATCCACTTCGCTGGGGATAAAATCATATCCTATGGCCTTCTAGAATTCAACTATTCTGGGGGAATCGAAAAGCTCGGCTGGAACCCCTTCTGTTGAGGAAACCGACCCTGCGGGAGAGATACGGCCAACTGCCAAGACGAACTTTACTCTGCTCGGGGAATCAGCCCTGACTGGCATTCCCGAAAACTCCATTCTGCTTGGGATTATATAAAGTATCATCCTGTCTTGCCAAGGAATATCAGATACTCCTACTAGGAACTCCATTCTACTGGGGAAATCCCACATTCCTATTCCACCACTTACCCTGTCAAGGGAATCAGCACTGCACTCTGCTGGAGAAAAAAACTAGTTTACAAACCACCCTACCGCTGAGGGATCCACTTCTATCTTGCTCTGCTGGGAGAAAACTCCACCCTGACGGGGACTCACTTTCCCACGAAGACAAAGCTTTGTTCTGTTGGAGATACAACATTTCAAATTTGATGACCAGACTCTGCTGGGGAGAGGACATAACTCTGCCGGAGAGAAGGTGACCACTTCACTGGGGAAGCGAAATCTCTTCTATGGGGAAAGAAACCTCTTCGTTGCTCATGCCTGACTGCATTTAACCTGTTGAGAATACCCGACCAACAACAACTACCATTTGCTGTGACTTTGAACTACTGAGGATAAGGGAATCTCACTCGGCTGAGATAACCCTGTTGACCTGCAACAAAGAAAAACACCAAAAATGTTCTATATGTGAAATGGTTACCTCAGTTACCATCCATGATACTTGCCGATCAAGCAAAGTCAGCGCTTTCGTTATACTCTGTACAACCTCTTGCTTTTACCTGTAATGTTTACCAAAATAACAGACATTTTGCAAACAAAACAGTAAAACGGACAAGGAAAAGAAAGCTCTCTGACTGAAGTGAATACTTTATTGAGAAAGGCCTGTAAATAGGCGAATTACAATTCAGATGCAATTCCTGAAAAGAGGTAATTGCTCAAAAACAAGAAAACAAATAAAATACAAATGTCGGCAATGTGGAAACAGACAACAACCATGTGTCGATTCGGCTATGACCTGTATGTCTTCGATGTTCCCCATGTTTCGTCTTCTGACAAGACTGACTGAACTGATTCCTTTCCTTCAGGATAACTGCTCACAAGCTTACAGATCGAACGCAGACCGTGATCATTTGCTTTTTAAATCCCTAACTTTTGCCTGGACCGCCCTTTCGGGTTTCAATCCACCGGGATACCCATTTTTGCCAAATTTGCCTTTTCAGGTTTTCAACTTTGCGGGTTCATTCTTTTTTCTTTTATCCCTAATTTTTTCCCGAACCTTTTCTTTTTATGGTTCGTCGGGATGCCCCATTTTTTCCTGAACTTTTCTTTTTGTGTCCAGCGGGTATCTTTTAAGCAAAGTATTTTTTAACCACGTTCGCGTTCACAGGGGACGAAAAATATTCACCATCCATGGTAGATAGCAATAAGGCTCCGCCAGAGAAAACCTTTCTTACCACATACGGAGCTTCATAGTTAGGAGTCCATTTTCCCCTGTGATATGTCTGAGGAGGAAGGATCCTTTTCAACACCAAATTACCTGTCTGGAAGCACCGAGGATGCACTTTCTGATCAAAGGCTTTCTTCATCCTACTCGGGTACACCCGCCCATGCGCAATGGCTGCCAATATCTTCTCATCAATCAAGCTCAGTTGATTCAACCTGGTTCGCACCCATTCAACTTCGTCAACCTTTACATCCAACAAAACTCTTAAAGAAGGAATCTCCACTTCTAATGGCAGGACCGCTTCCGTACCATACACCAGTGAGAAAGGAGTTGCCCCGGTTGAGGTACGTACCGAAGTACGATAACCGTGAAGAGCAAAAGGCAACATCTCGTGCCAGTTGTTGCACCCTAAAATTTGCTCAACCTACTTCACTTGGTTTATGTTTCAATTGCATTGTCATTTGCATAAAAAGTCATGTACATAGTCTAATCATTTGCATAGCATAGCATGAGCAAGTCATCCAATAAGGGACCAAATTCAATTCTTATGAGCATATCAAGAGGGTATTATTCAAATTCAATCTTATCCAAGTCATCAGAAAGAAATTGAAATCTGAGAAGTTAGTGGACCAAGCAGTGGATCTATCTCCTATCTTGAGGGTATTTGAAGATCATCAAAGAAGTTGTGAGTCATGAATTGAGGCCATGGAGGGTATATAGACATCATGGAAGACCTAGAGGGTCATTTTGAAAGTGAGGCAAGTCATTGATGTGATTACAAGAGCTGCAGTTGAAGACAGTCAACTAGGGTTTCATCTGGGTCAACCCTGGGTAAACCCTAGGTCAATTGCTTGATTGAAGGGCATCAAGGTCTATTTGAAAGATGTGGGATGCCTCATTTGACATGTAGATATGGATATGGTGTTGTGCCAAGGAGAAATCAAGAGAAATCAAGAAGAAGAGGAGTTTCTAAATTAGGGTTTCTGTATAAAATCCCCTGATTTAGGTCAAACTTCCAAGCAAGATAATTCAAAATGCAAGCTTTAAATGGATCCTTGGCTAACATGAAACTTGTGGAGGATCTCAAGACCTTTAATTTGAGTTGTGGAAGACATCAAGGAGATTTATAGAACTCAAGTTATGGTTCTTGCAAGTTACAGGTCATCTGAGGCATCTGAAATTTTGTCTGTGAAGGTTACTTGTCTTCCAAGCAACTTGTACCCCTCAAGGGGTTTTGAAATGGATTTCTGGTCAACATGAAAGTTGTTCCTCATGATCTTATCTTTCTAGAAAGGTATGGTATGCCTTCATCTGATTTATGGAACTATACTTATGACTTTGGCAAGCAAAGGGTATTTTGGTCATTTGGAAATTATGGGTCATTTCAAGCATATGCCTAAAACTCATACTTGCAAGTCTCAAATGGAAAAATGTTCAACATCAAAGTTGTTCCAAATGATATTTTGAGTCTGGAATAGTGGTCATGGGGGTTTGAAAATGGGTGTAGCTCATATTTGCAAAAATGACCTAATTAAGGCATGATTTAAGTTCATTAAATAGCCATTTTTGGGAATTTTTCATAACATGTCCAAATGGGATGAAATTATAGGTCATTTTGATTGGAATTAATGTTTTGAGAACATTGGTAATAGTGTATTTTTGAGCTTAGTTCAAAATTTGAAAGTTATCATGGCTTGCTTATAAAAGAAGAAACATATGCCAAATCACAAGGGATCAATGTGTAAGGAGCTTCCAGCATCTTCCAGAACTTTCCATCCACATCTATATAAACCCTAGAGCTCATTCAATACAGGGTTGGTGATTCATTTGGCTGAAAATTCATAGTTTCATTCTCTCTTGCATTTTTGCAAATTCATCCAAATTCTTTCAATTCATCATCATTCTTCAAAGTGCTGATCCCATTCAATTCAGTGTTCATCATAGACCACATTGCAAGCAAGATCCAAGTGTATTAGTGCAAGATTCGTGTGTTGCAAGTTCATCATCCAAAGTGCAAGAAGAGTTGGTTATGGCAATCCAAGGCATTTGAGCAAGAGTTGCTGCATACAATATCAAGATCCACCTCCATTGATCAATCCTAGAGCATTGCTAGCTGTGAATCCAAGAACTTCACCATATGTTTTCAGTTTTGCACCAGGTTAGTATCTTCTTCGAATTAGCTTGAATTAGTTAGCATGAAGTATATTTGTTAGGTTAGACATGATCTAGGTGGTTAGATGAACTTTTCTGGAAACATTGATGCGATTTGATGGAGGTCGAGGGATGAGTATAAAAACTGTTTTGACATAGAACTCTCTTAATATTGAGTGTTAGCATTAGTTCTTTAGCTTAGGTTGATCAGTGATAGGAGGTGATCGTTTTGATATCAAGAAATTGGAGAATACTGAGATTTGTTCATGCACCATTGATGGAGGTGTGGTATCGGTTTTTTAGTTCCAGGTAGTTTTAATGGAAACTGAGTCTGTAGTCATATTCAGGGGAAGAAATAGAATGATGTTGCTCTTTACAGTTGTGGATTTGAGTGAGAAATGAGAGAGAACGAGGGAGATGGAGTTTGATGCGTGGAGCTCGGGTTCCATGGTATTTACTGCAAACCCTAACTCATTGGAGAAGATGACTCTGCATACGTTGGATCGTGCATTGACTGTTGACTGGGAAACAGATCTCACGGCCAGGATTTGAAGTGGAAATTGAGAGGGAAGATTAGTACATGAAACTCACCGTTTCATTTAAGTCAGCATTGGGCTTAGTTGATCAGTTTGATATCCTCACCCCCCATTCATAGGCCCATGATAATTGAACTTTTTTTTGATGCTATTTACACCGCGTGCTTTCCATTTTCATTTGGATTTTCTGAATTGATTTTTGTTTAGAACTGGGCCTAGTACATTTGCTATGCGCGCCCCCTAGTTCCTAGCCCGTGTGACAATTGAACTGGGCGCCCTTGCTGAATGCACCCCCTAGTTTTTTTTTCTTTTAATTTGTTTTGTTCATTTTCTTTTTACATTTTATAAAATCCATATTAAATCAAAAAATGAGAATTTTGACATGAGAGTTTTTGCAATAGTTTAACATAGACTTGAAGAAAATTAAAATGATTAAAAAATAATAGTTTAGCTATTTTTTCTATTTTTGCTTATATTTTGCATTTTAATTGTTTTTAATTAGATATAGTTTGTATATAGTTTTTGTAGAATTTCTTTTAGGTATTTACCATAATCTTTTTAGGCTAATTTTTTTAGTATAACTAGATACATATATTAGGTGCCACCTTGAGTTTTATACCAATTTTTTAGGATTTATTTTAGGTAGTTTAGTTAGAAAACATTAGGCTAATCATTTAGGGTTGTGAATATAATATAGGTCTAACAAAGCAAGTTTCTTTTGGGTTTTCTTTAGGACAAATTAAATGATGGGACTATAGGGGTATTGAGGGTAAGTAATAGATCCCTTAGAAAATGTTAGACTTCCCCTATTCTATTATTACTATTAGTATATTTTCTGTAATTGATTGATTGTGTGGTGTGCCCTCTCTAGGGTTATTTGTTTGACTGCGTGGGGTATTGGGCCCGCTTGGGGTTTGGGTTTGAGCTGAAGACTTTGCTGATGAAGCCCATTGAAGACTAAAAGAATGAAGAACAATTTCCAGAGTTGATGAGGAGTATATCTTGCTGGCAGCTGTTGAAGGTTATAGGGTCTAGGAGTTAGGTAGAGCTCTAGAATAGCAACTTGATTCACAAACATGGAAGGTCTTGTTTGCCTCCATTCTTTCTCTATGATTCAAAGTCTCTTTCAAATACCCACATCCTTCCTTTGGAAGGATTAGTGAATGTATTTAAAAGATAGAACTTTTGAGAGAAAACTGTCAGTATCATGTTAACAGTCAGTAGGCCACCCTTGGTAGGCAATTGACTGCTTAACATCCAATTCATCTTGTCGACTGCTGTTCATCTTGGAGAGTGAGACTTGAAGAAAAGCCCCGAAAGATTGAAGATAGAGACCTTGCTTGAAGGCTGTGGAGATGAAGACTGATGCTTGCTTGAAGCTTGTAGATGGTTGAAGATGACTTAAAGACTTGTTGATGAAGACTGCTGTTTGCTGTTTATTTTTGCTGTTTATAATTTTTGATGTATTGTTTGAATTTCCCTGACTGTATTGTTTGCCATTTAATCTGTTAGGTTGAAAGCGAATTTTGTTCGCTTTTGCCTGTTGTTTTCTAGGTTCGAGGTTGAGTGGGACTCCCTTGCCTCGCTTGTATTGCTGCATTCATGCATTTTACTGCTTTATTGTATATATGCTATTGTTTCTGTTTCCATTTATCCCTTAGGATCTCTGTTTCTCTCTGCGCAAGAGAGGAACATGATAGACATTAGGTCTTAACCCATGCATGATAACATTAGGTTAGTTTGATTCCCTTTGCAACCATAGATTAGAGTGTTGTCTCTTCTTTCTCAAAACAAACAGAAAAACACAATAAATATTTCAAACACAATAAAAGACACTTCTTCCGTAAAAGAATGTGAACTCATCAAAACGTCAATTTTTGTCCGCTTGGACCAGTAATCGGAAAAACCCTTTTTTAGAAGGAGATAAAAGCAATCAAAACAGACGTGTGTCGTACGTGGCCCGAACTACGTTTGCTCAGATCTTTCATGCTGTATGAAAGTACGTAGGCATAGGATGCAATATCCTAGCGAGCAACCTTCCCCTCCTTTCCCGTAGGTAGGTGAACTACGTTGACTCTGATTTCTCGTTCCAGACGGGAATACGTAGGCATAAAGTGTGATACTTTGCCAAGTCATTTTCTTTTCTTTTAACCCTTAACCCTTAGTATAGATAGAAATAACAATCCGTACTAGAAAACAAGCGTGGATCCCGTCGAGTACGACGGACGTGAGGGGTGCTAATACCTTCCCCTTGCGTAACCGACTCCCGAATCCAGGATTTGGTTGCGATGACCATTCATTTCCTGTCTTTGCGGTAGGTTTACTTCGAGCGTTTCCTTTCCCTCCTTTGGGATAAATAACGCGCGGTGGCGACTCTTCTGTTCAGCCGGCGCCGATTTTCGCAGTAGCGACAGCTGGCGACTCTGCTGGGGATCCAACGTCCCCTGGCTGCTAAGGACTGCGATAGTTCCTTATGCATTTGGGATCCAACGTCCCTTAAGCGAGTCAATCCTAGCGCTTGTCTTCCCGTCTAGAATTTTGTATGGATTTATTTTTTCTGTATTTTACTTTCAGCATTATATTATTGTTATTATTGCTGTATTGGGGTGTGATGGGTGCTCTATGATTGAGAGATAAGCCGGACCTGGGCTTGAGTGCACTTAGAATTAGAGTAGAAAGTAGTGGGCGCGTGCCGGCTTTGCTTGCATTAGTGTCCCATGAAATCTACACTCGGACGAGGTTCTTCTGGTTGACTTCTTTTTCTACCCTTTGGGTCGAAGGGGTTGTTGGTTAGTTGGATTGTCGACTCCGGGAACCGATCATTTGGAAGTTGGCTAAGTGAGGCCTCTTTAGGATTTGATGATGCCACTCCTTCTGGGAATCGTATCATCAACCCTGAAAGTCTGTGACGCCGACGACCGCATAGGATGCCATACCATTGTCAGTTACTAGGACACCTACCTGTGAGAGGGTTCGGGGCTATGCAGGTAACTAGACCTTCAGATACCGGTTTGTTTCTTGATCTGAGATCCTGGGTATTTATGGACAGTTGAGGGGTCTGTCAGAGACCAGTCAGAGTTATGTTATGGGGTCTATCAGAGACCAGTGTTGGAGCTTTGTATTGGGTATGTCCAAGACCAGGGTTTGAGGAATTCTAGAGGGTCTATCTGAGACTTTTGATGTGGTTCAGGCTTCTCAGCCATGGCATTTGGTCCCTGTTGCATCTATTTGCATTGCATTGTTTGCATAACCATTACCATGTGCATTTCATTAACGTGTGTCTATGCTGCAGGTGCATTTGCATATTCCCTGATTATAGTGCCCGGACTTCTGCTTATTGATCATGGCTAGTTTGAGAAAGACAGTTGCATACAAGCTACCTACACCTGACATTACTCCCCTACTTGGTCTGATGTCCCTTGCTGATGAGGAGGCTAGGAGCAGTTTCAGGATGAGTTATGGAAGATTTTTGAGACTGGTCTGCAAGCCAACTGCTGTCGAGATGAATGGGTTGTACACCTTGATGCAATTCTATGACCCTGCATTGAGATGTTTCACGTTTGCTGATTTTATTTTGGGGCCTACCATGGAGGAATACGCAGAGTTTATCGAGTTGTCGGTGCAAAATAAGGTTCCTTTCATCCATCGTGGCGCTAAGCCCCAGCTGGAGGACTTAGCTAAGGCCTTGCACATGAACGCTTCTGAACTATTAGTGACTTCTTGGCTCGGGGTTCCAGGTTTCTCCCTCGATTTTCTGGTTGGCAAAGCTCAAGAATACACCAAGAGCGGGTGCTGGATAGTCTTTAATGCTATCTTGGCTTTGTGCATCTACGGAATAGTGTTGTTTCCCAATTTACCCAATTTTGTGGACTTGGACGCTTTTCATCTGTTTGCTGCTGGCAACCCGGTACCCACTTTGATTGGATATCTCTATCATTCATTGCACTACAAAAACGAAAATAGAAGAGGAAAGACTGTTTACTATTGTGCGCCACTGTTGAACATGTGGTTTAAGAGCCACCTCCCCCTGAAGGGACCTTTTGTAGATAGTGCAACTACAGCTGACTGGCCAGAGCGCCTGATGAGACTATCTTCTGAAGACATCGAGTGGTTTGACCGAGACTTGCTGGGGTCTGAGCTTATTTTCAGTTGTTCTGGGTATCCTAATGTTCCTTTGATAGGAAGAAAAGGGTGCATCAATTATAACCCATCTCTGTTCGTTCGCCAGTTTGGATACGCGTTGAAGAACCCACCTAGAGAGGAAGAAGTACAGGAATCTCTGTACTTCACCGGTGATTTGAAGGGAGAGTTACTAGCCAAGCTTCAGCATGCTTGGATGCGCATCAACAGAAGAGGGAAACCACTGTTGGGGAAGAATGATTGTCAGGCTTATGTACCATACAAAGTTTGGATCCAAGAGAGAGCAAGACAGTTGCTGATGCCATTTCCAGCTGCACCAGTCCCTGTTCATATTCCGGTAGAGGAACCAACCACTGTTACTATGGAGGTCTACAAGCGAGTTGTAAAAGAAAAGGAAGCCTTGATGAAGATCAATGAAGAGTTAGAAAAGGAACTGGCTCAGATGCGTAGTGAGAAGAACAAGGTTGTGCATTCTTTCCAACAGCAGATTGAATTAGTAAACCGGCTAGGTGCTGAATTGACTGAAGAGAAAAAGAAGCGTGAACGCCTGGGGAAATAATTCAGAAGCTCTCATGATATGTTGGAGTCCAAAAAGAAAGCACTCGATGCCGCCCACCGGGAAATCTCTTCTTGTAACAAGACGTGGAATGCTACGCTAACCAACAACAAAAAGAGGGAAGACAAATTGAAGCAGCAAATTTCTGAACTCGAAGAACAGTTGAAGGCTAGCACTAAGAAGTATGAAGAGGAGGTGATGGCGAGATATAGTCTCCAGAATGCATTAAACAAGGCCATCGAAGGCAAGAAAGAAGCTGTGTCTCAGAAGCGGAAGCTAGAGGATCGCTTCGGAGAAGGGGCATGGGAGGAATCTGCTGTTGATTTGTGACGTGTTTTCAAGCGAAGAGATCTACTTGTCGAGGGTCTGCTTACCCGACCAAGTCATCCAGAGACTAATAAGTTATTAGAAGAGTACCAGGCCTATGGGAGCATTTGACCATTTCGTGTATTAATGTGTATGCTTTATTTGCATAGTGCTGACCATCACCAGGATTGTTGGTTGAGGTCATGCCTTCTTATTGTACATTCATTGATATTGTATTCTGGGCTTAATGGAGTTCTCTGCAATATATGAGGTGTTTTCTATGATTCAACTCCGAACTTCGTATTGCTGTCACTGTCACTACACTGGCACATTCGCACTAGAATCGGGGAATGATAGTCCCTAATGCACAGACACATATTGCATTGCATTCGCATTCATATTGCATTACAGGTGATTATTGAATGGTATCTCATTTCTTGCACTGTACCAGGTCTTTTCAGGATTGAAAGTCAGCGCCCGCACCGATACTCCACTCGTACCAACTGCCGAAGAGTTATGGATCAGATGCAGAATGAAATGCAGGACATGCGTGAGAAGCTGGCGCTATTCATGCAGACAATGGAGACCATTGTGAAAGGCTAGGAGAACTTGCAAGCTTTGGTGCAGCCTTTGTTGGTGAGAAATGTTGGGCACGGAAATGAAGACCATAATTCTGTGCGAGTTGACACTATTCACGGGGATGGTACCCCCACACCGGTAGCTCCACCTGTGGTAAACATACCTGCTGTCAATGTGAACAACGGCGCTGCCGCCGGGAACGGTAACGTTGGAATCGGTAACGAGATTGTCGTCAACAACGTTGGGTTCGAAGATGGCAATCTGGGTGGTGATAATATGGGAGGTAATGGCTTCGGTAATAATGGATTCGGCTTTAATGACCAGGGGTTTGATCATGCAGGGAAGTACAGCTTCAACGCTCAAGGCTTCGGACAGGACGGATTTGGTATGACTAATTAGGGTTATGGCGGATTCGGAAATGGAAATGGTGCCGGAATAATGTCTTTTAGACCTGCTGGGGTCGCCCCGGGGTATGGTAATAGGGGGCGGGGCCCTATAATGAATCAGACTAGATTTGGCCGTAACAACGGATACGATGGATACGGAAATGGGAACGGTAATTGGCTAGAAGATCAGCAAGAGGATGCTTTCTCCGGTGGAGGTTTCGAAGGTCCTATGGATGACTCTCAGAGAATCAAGATGCTCGAGGAGCAGATGAAGGGGGTCGTGAATCAAAGCGTTGTTGGCTTAGATATGACTACAATGGGTCTGGTGCCTGGCCTGAGGGTACCAATAAAATTCAAAGCTCCCACATTCGACAAATATAAGGGGGATACCTGTCCAAAGGTGCACGTGCGGTCATACTACAGAAGGATGTCGGCGTATTCAAACGATGAGAGGATGTTGATGCATTTCTTTCAAGATAGCTTGTCTGGTCCTTCCCTTGAATGGTATATGGGATTGGAGCCAACTCAGATAAAGACATGGAAGCAGCTAGCTGAAGCGTTTGTGGCTCACTATAAGTACAACAGTGACTTGGCACCCAACCGGGTCCAATTGTAGGGATTGTCCCAGAAGAAGGGCGAGAGCTTCAAAGAGTATGCGCAGAGATGGCGCGACATGGCTGCTCGAGTTCATCCTCCTTTGGAGGACAAAGAAATGAATGATATGTTCATAGGAACATTTACCGGTATGTTTTATGACAAGCTGTTTCACCGTCCTTAGGCAGTTTCTCAGACTTAATCCTGATGGGTGAGAAGATTGAAAGCAACATTAAACAGGGAAGATTCCAAGCTGAGGAATCCACTTTAGCTGGCAGTAACACGAGGGCCTTCGGTGGGCGCCGTCAAGGTGATGCAAGTGCAGTGTTTGGGGGCCGAGGCCGAGGCCGGGGCAGAGGGAGAAACCAGTACAATTAGCAGCCGCAGCAGGTGGCAAGTGTCACTATTCCATTTCAGCAACAACCAATACAACAACAGCAACAACAGCCACAACAGGGGGTACATCCTGCCCAGCGCAGAATCCAGGGGGGCAAACCAAGGAGGGTGTTTGAAACGCCTCCTTCAACGTATGCCGAATTGCTACAGACGTTACTGGGTTTGAACTTGGTGGAAAAGAGGACTATGGCGCCAATAACAGGCACTCCTCCGTACGGTTTTGACGCAAACAAGAACTGTGAATTCCACTCCGGGGCTCCTGGCCACGACATAGAGGGTTGCCACAAGTTCAAGCATGTGGTACAAGATCTATTGGATAGCAAGGCTATCAATTTTGGACAGGCAAGTCCGAACATAGTACAAAAGCCCATGCCCAACCATGGGGCAAATGCTATTTTAACTGAGGAGGGTTTGAACTTGATTATGAATGTTGATGACCTCAAGACACTGTTGTGCGAGATAAAGAGCGGGTTATTGCAAGGAGGTGTGTATCCGGGCTGCGATGAGTATTGTTTAGAGTGTTGGACCCAAGCTGGGGGTTGTGCTGAATTGAAGAAGGGTATTCAGACCTTGATAGATGGAGGCACATTACAATTCGACAGAACGGCAGTTGAAGAACCTGCAGAGTTATCAGCAGATGAGCAAAGTGACGTAGCTACCGTGACAATTCCCTGAAAAACAATAACTATAACGGCGCCAGCCAGGCGACCGCCGATCACTATCACCAAGGCAGGACCAGTCCCGTATGAGAGCACTAAGGCAGTACCCTGGACCTATGGGTTGGAAGCATACTGTGATGGGGTGAAAATTGATATTAATAAACAGCCAGTTGAGGTTGTAGACAATGTCGTCGGTACCGGAGGGATGACGAGAAGTGGGAGAATCTTTATATCGCCTGAGGTAGAGGCTGAACGACTGGAGAAAGGAAAAGGAAAGATGAATGAAAATGTCCCTGTGCAGAGGAACGAAAAAGAGACGTCATTGAAGGATGTGGAAGAGTTTATACGCCTTATTCGTAAGAGTGATTATAAGATTGTTGAGCACCTTCAACAGACGTCGTCAAAGATATCCATACTGTCGTTGCTATTGTATTCCGAAGCTCACAGAAATGCATTGCTGAAAGTTCTGAATACGTCCTTCGTACCCCAAGATGTTTCCGTGAATCAGCTGGAGGGGGTGTTGGCGCATGTGAACGCAGGCCATAGCTTGGGATTTACAGACTTTGATTTGACCCCGAAGGGGGGAGAGCATAACATGGCGTTGCACGTCTCAGTTGAGTGTAGGGGCTCAGTCATGTCTCATGTACTGGTCGATACCGGATCTTCCTTGAACGTGATGCCCAAGAAAGCGATGATGAAACTGGACGTCAGGGGAATCCTTTGTACGCCTAGTGACTTGGTGGTCAGGGCATTTGATGGTACACGAAGAACAGTCTTTGGATCCATAACGTTACCTCTACAGGTGGGGACGGAGGTTTTCGCAACTGAATTTTATATTATGGACATCCAGCCAGCATACAGCTGCCTTCTCGGACGACCCTGGATCCATGGTGCTGGGGCAGTCACATCTACCTTGCACCAAAAGCTGAAATACATGGTAGGGGACAGTGTGGTCACAGTCTGCGGAGAAGAAGATATATTGGTTAGCCATCTGTCATCATTCAAGTATGTAGAAGTCGACGGCGAGATTCATGAAACACCCTGTCAAGCCTTTGAAGGGTTGCGCATCAAAGACAAAGTTTCGGGGCCGAGTAAAGCATCAGAGGTGGCCGTTTCGTCATACAAGGAGGCTCAGGCTCTAGTAAAGACTGGTGATACAAAAGGTTGGGGCGAGGTTCTGGATATTCCTGTGAAGATGGACAAATTTGGGCTGGGATATCAACCGTCGTCATCAACACCTGCTGCTGGGGCACCCCGTTTCAAAGGACCGATTACGATCACAGCTAGCGGAGTGTATCACGAGGCCATCAACGCTGTTTCAGATTCTGAAGAAGGAGACAGTGACTGCGACATGGACGCCTGGATTCAGCCGAGTGTGCCAGGACAAGGATTATGCAATTGGTCTATTCAGGAGATTGTTCCTGTGACTCACAAACAGTAATACTTTGTTTTCTTAATTGTTGAACAATCCGGTGCCTTACCCGGGGTGTCGTGATTTTGCTTAGGGTCGTGCTGTTATGTACATTGTGTTGTTTAATCATTAAATAAAATGCGTTTTTCATGTACAAATATTGTGATCTCTGTTTTTCCTGTTTTTGTGTTTTACAATAAAATGGCAACGTGGTTATTCGCTTTATATGCATTTTGAAGCATTTAACCATTCCTTTTGCAGGATAACATTTTCAGATGACATCATTGAACCGCCTATGACTCGTTTCGACTTTGAGCACCCGGTATTTCAGGCCGAAGAAGAGATTGTTGAAGATGGCGACGTTCCAGAAGAACTGTCTTGGTTGGTGAAGCAAGAAGAGCGAGTCATTCTGCCTCATGAGGAGGTCATCGAAATCATTAACTTGGGGTCGGAAGGGGTTGAAAAGAACATCCGTATAGGAGCCGCGCTGCAGAGCGACGTCAGGCGAAGACTGGTTGAAATGCTCAGAGAGTACAGTGATGTGTTCGCTTGGTCGTACGAAGACATGCATGGGCTTGATACAGATATGGTTGTGCACCGTCTGCCGCTAAAAGAAGAATGCCCGCCGGTTAAGCAGAAGCTTCGCAGAACTAGGCCAGATATGGCAGTGAAAATTAAAGAGGAGGTTCAAAAACAGTGGGATGCTGGTTTCCTAGCTGTTACAAAATATCCCTCATGGGTTACTAATATTGTACCAGTGCCAAAGAAAGACGGTAAAGTGAGAATGTGCGTAGATTACCGTGATTTGAACAAAGCGAGCCCGAAAGATGATTTTCCACTTCCTCACATCGATGTGCTGGTTGACAACACTGCTCAATTCTCTGTATTCTCCTTCATGGATGGCTTCTCGGGCTATAATCAGATTAAGATGGCACCAGAAGACATGGAGAAGACTACTTTCATAACACCTTGGGGAACATTTTGTTACAAAGTGATGCCCTTCGGATTGAAGAATGCTGGGGCAACGTATCAGCGTGCAATGACGACTCTTTTTCATGATATGATGCATAAGGAGATCGAGGTTTATGTCGATGATATGATTGCCAAATCCCAGACGGAGGAAGAGCATTTGGTGAATCTGTTGAAGTTATTCAAAAGGCTTAGGAAGTTCAGGCTGAGACTGAACCCTAACAAGTGCACCTTCGGGGTAAGATCGGGTAAACTGCTGGGGTTTATCGTGAGTGAAAGAGGAATAGAGGTTGATCCTGCAAAAATAAAAGCAATACAAGAGATGCCGACGCCTAGAACAGAGAAAGAGGTGCGCGGATTTTTAGGGAGGTTGAACTACATCGCTCGGTTCATATCTCACCTGACAGCTACGTGTGAGCCGTTATTCAAGCTGTTGAAAAAAGACCAAGCTGTAACGTGGAATGAAAATTGTCAAAAGGCGTTCGATAAAATAAAGCAGTATTTGCAGGAACCTCCTATTTTGATACCCCCAGTGGCAGGGAAACCCTTGATTATGTATTTGACAGTTCTTGAGGGAAGTATGGGTTGTGTTCTCGGTCAACACGATGAGACGGGAAGAAAAGAGCATGCAATATACTACTTGAGTAAGAAGTTTACTGAATGTGAATCTCGATATTCAATGCTCGAAAAAACTTGTTGCGCGCTAGCCTGGGCCGCCAAGCGTTTGAGGCAATACATGCTGAACCATACAACCATGCTCATCTCGAAGATGGATCCTATCAAATATGTATTCAAAAAGCAGGCATTATCGGGGAGAATTGCCCGTTGGCAGATGGTTTTGACCGAATATGACATCCAGTATGTCTCGCAGAAGGCTATAAAGGGGAGTGTATTGTCTGAGTACTTGGCAGAGCAGCCTATTGAGGACTACCAATCGATGAGGTTTGATTTTCCTGACGAGGATATCATGTACCTAAAGATGAAAGATTGTGAAGAGTCGTTGCCAGACGAAGGACCAGAATTGGGTTCCAAATGGAAGTTGATCTTTGACGGAGCTGTAAACGCCTACGGTAGCGGAATAGGGGCAATCATCACTACTCCACACGGGTCGCACATCCCGTTTACTGCTCGACTGACCTTTCCGGTTACCAATAATGAAGCCGAATACGAAGCTTGTATCATGGGGCTTGAAGAAGCCATTGATTTGCGAATCAAAAATCTGGATGTATACGGAGACTCAGCTCTGGTGGTGAATCAAATAAAAGGGGAATGGGAGACACGTCAGCCTAATTTGATACCATACATGAATTACGCAAGGAGATTGTTGCCTTTCTTTGACAAGGTTGAATTGCATCATGTACCGCGAGCAGAGAATCAGATGGCTGACGCCCTGGCCACTTTGTCTTCCATGTACAAAGTCAACTTCTGGAATGAGGCTCCCAAAATTGTTATCTCTCGGCTTGACAGACCTGCCTTCGTGTTTGCCATTGACGAAGCATCTGATGATAAACCGTGGTATTTTGATATCCTGATGCGTGTTTTTCGCAAGTGTACGAATCACGTCAAAGTAATATAAAAGATTATCGAATCCACAGAGACCAAGTGTCAATCTATCGTACCTGTTGTTATGGTGTTTATCTAAGGCAACTATTTTTAAGGGTTTTAGTAAGGGTGCAATGGTAAATAAAATTATAATTTTAAATAATAAATAAAAGACAGGCTCGAATGTAATTCACGTAATCAATGATAATCCAGTACTTGTTAATGGAACTACTTATGGGCAATGTTTTCTCCTTTGAAAAGAACTAATTTAACAGGAACTGTCGCTTTCGCGTATTCAGAACCGAGTTGTACTCTCTAATCAACCCCTCCTATTGTCACGGATAAAAAGGTGCGTACTGCGTTAGAGTAGTAAACCTATTTTTAAGAAATATAGTTTCTTAACAAAGTTGAAAAGTATTTTAACCTGGACTTCTTAGCAAAAAGAGGTTCTTATGAACCAGACTCTAAATCTCATAACGCGTCCGAAAATCGTTTTAAAATCTCTTTTCTTTTTAATCTAAAAACTCCTAATGAACTATACAAAGCGCTTTTGGCTGTTTTTGAAATAGTTAAAAACAATTACTTGAATTGAAAGATAAAATAGCCCTTAGGTGTTTCCACGAACAATTATACTGATTACTGGTTTAATTACGATCCTTACATTCTAACCTTTATGGGATTAGTTAGACATGATAAAGTAAATATTCTTTTTATAGTTTTTCATATGAGTAATTTAAAGCGAGTGCGGGAAGTAAACAAAGTAAATGTGCGAGTGCGGGAAGTAAACAAAGTAAATGTGCGAGTGCGGGAAATAAACAAAGTAAATATGCGAGTGCGGGAAATAAACAAAGTAAATGTGCGAGTGCGGGAAATAAACAAAGTAAAGTGCGAGAAAATAAATAAAAGTAAAGCAATGCGGAAAAATAAAATACTAACTGGAATTAAAATGGCGGCAGGATTAACTTCCTCCAGAGTGCTCCAAAACTCGAACCACAGACAGATTACAGACTCGATCACTCGATTGCAGAGGCACCCCGATGTGGAATGGCAACCGCTTTATAACTGATATATGCCTAGAGAATTCTAATTCTGGATGAAGAAAAACGAAAATCTAAGGTCCTATTTATAGTAAAAACTGAAAGCATGAAATGACCGGGACGCCCCTCCACTAAAAAGTGGAGGTTATGAAATTTTGCCTTGTGGCGCCCGCCACAAGGTCATGGCGCCCGCCATGGTCCCTACAGGGGATGATGGAGTGGGGATCGTGGGTCTTGGAGGTTGAGGAGTGGTCTTGAGACGTGGCCACGTCATGGCTAACCCCATGGCGCCCGCCACGGTGGGTGCCGCAAGTGCAAAATGCTGAATTTCTAGGTTTTCGTCCGTTTTCACTCCTTTTTCGCTCCTTTTCCCGATTCAAGCTCCGATTATTATAAAAACCTGAAAACATAAGAAAACAAAGCAATAACAAAGCAAAACAACAATAAAAGCTAAGAATGCATGCGAAATCGGAGTCAGAAATACGGTGAATTTTAGTGTGATCAAATTCTCCCACACTTAAACCTTTGCTTGTCCTCAAGCAAACATTAAAGCTTAAGAAAATATGGTGTCAACACTTGTCTTTGGGCTAAAGGGATTCTAAGTTCAAGTCAGGATGCAGTGACAGATACTAACTAAGTGAACCAAGGGTACCATAGTAACACAAACACAAACTTCAATCCTATATTAACCACTCCATGTCATCCCACGATACCTAGGCCTATCTTCTCATCTTTTTGTGTCCTTTTCATTCAGGCGCAATCACATTAAGCCCGTTATCCGTACATGCTTCATAGTAGAGTGACCGGTTAGTGATTCTGATCCATAACATAAGGTTTCTGGCACATAAGCATGTGTAAACCTGTTTTTATTTCGCCTAAATGTAGCTGCGGGGGATCGGATCGTAATCCGCCCTACCAAGTTCAGTGCCAGATACCTCTGAACCAACTAACAATAGGTGACTTGCAATTTTTTTTCTTTTTGTGGCAAAAATTTTTTTTCTTCTCTTTTTTCGGTTTAAATGACTTTGAGAGGGTCACCTATACCAGAGTTTGCCTTTTTTTCTTTTCTTTTTTTTTTTATTAGCACTGGATCATTCACTTATATTCATCGGCCCCCTACGTAGAGTATGCTTAGGCCGGAGCTGACTGCTAAAATAAACTACTTAGGACAATTTTTTGAATGATAGTAAAGGCCATGGTGGTGGGGTTTAGGAGTGATTCCTATATTCAAGAGGTCTATGGTGCTAAAATGGTTCTGATGTTTCAAAAAGTTGACCTAAGTCACCACATCCTAATCTAAACCTGTCTCAAAGCCCAAAAAACATGTGAAACAACATTGTTTTCTTTTTTAAAAATTTTCTGGTAAGGCTAAGGAAATGGGAAAAAATGAAGATGAACTAAAAAGACACTATACTGGTGACTCGTCAGACTCATGCATTATCTAAGAAAAATAAATTACTGAAAAGGGAAATAACTGAAAGGAAATTAACTAAAAAGGGAAATAACAGAAAGCAATAAAATCCCCTCCCACACTTAAATCGAACATTGTCCCCAATGTTTCGAAATAAGATAAGGGGGGTAACCTGGAAAAAGACTACTGAGGAGGGGCACTGGTGCCTTCGCCGTCCTGATGTGATGGTCTGGAACGACGGGATCTACTACGATGCTGGTCCCTCCGGTCGAGTCGTGCTGATAAAGCATCCTGAGCACTCCGGACCTCTCGAAGGTTACCCAAGATGGAACCCTGAGTAGCCTCTACAAGCTGGTAGTGTCGGCTGTTGAACTCTCTCTGACGGTTCTGCTCTAATGAAATATCGTTCAAGGTACGACAAACGTTGCTATAAGCACGATCCGAAACCAATCGCGATTGTTGCATGAAGCTCATATTGTTCGTCAGCTGCTGTGAAATAGTAGAGAGAAGGCCATCACGCCTTTCTTCTCTAGCTGTCATATCACGCCACATCTCCTCGGTGACAAAGAATCCAGGAGCAGTACCTGCAACAGGGTTAGAGGAAGATGGTGCAGTGTGTGACTGTGAAGGACGATGGGGGGACATGTGAGGGATGGGAGACTGCTCTCTCCGATCATACTCATCATCAGTGTCATGTGCCTCCCCATCGGGAATATTAGGAGGAAGTGGACCCAAAACACGTGGAGCATTAAGATCATAGGTCCAGTTCCTTTCATCACGTACATCAGTACGTCTACTGCATGGTAAAGCAACAGATGAGATAGCTACCCCATGAATCATCAACTCATAACCACCTTCTCTCCTTGTTCGGCACAATTTCATGTCTTTCAGAAATTTTAAATTAATTGTGCGAGGAGGTAGTGGTTCAAGTGTAGCTATCTCATCATTCAGGCCAAGAGCCCGAGCAATAGACGTAACAAGCCCTCCAAAAACAATCGGTCCTGTTTTATTAGTAAATAAAGTCATGTGGGCAAGCATAAACAGGACCGGATTGATGTGGGTTCTAGTGAGGCATCCTTGCAAAAATAGGAGTTCACGAGCATTAACCTTGTTTGGACTTTCCCGGCCAAAAATAGTACATGCCAAAAGAAGTCTAAAAACTCTTATGGCCGGGTTGTGAATGGTCGACGCAAGTATCCCTTCAAAAGAATTAATTGAAGTACTTGAAAGCCTTAGCCAGAAGGTAAATACCTCGGCCGACCATTCAGCATCCAAAGGTGCCTCACAAATCGAACCTTCCCTATGAGGGATTCCTAACAAATCTGCTAGCTCATTGGTACTGAATTCATATTCAATTCCAAACAGTCTAAAAATAACAGTACCGACAGTGCTAGCAGTGTTAGGACTGACAGTGTATATCAAAGAACTCAAAAACTCAGTTGTCAGCCTCTCATAGGTAGGTTCCTGATTAATGAAAATATTATGCAAGCCTAGAAATTCTAATAAATTAAAAACACTATGATAAATACCCAAAGCATACAGACAGTTATCGTCGACGTACCTAGTCGAGAGGATTTCTCGACTTTGAAGCCTCTGAATAATTTTCCGTTGCCTTTCGCCCGGTCTTCCATCACGAAGAATAAATCCGTTGAACTCCATTGTTGAAAAAGCTCCTTAGGTAGTGAAAATAGTAGAAAAGTGGTTTATGAGGGGAATGATAAAGTTTTGATTTTTTTGGTTTTTGATGGATGAAAATGGAAATGGATGTTGGATATGTTTTATGGATGGAGGGTATTTTGGAAATGGGGGAGCTTTAATGGGGTTCAAGGAGGATTTGGAAGGTTGGAAAAATGGGTTTTTGGTGAAGAAAGGGATGAAAATGGTGGAAATGGGGATTGAATCCCGTATTTGTTGATGGTACGGTGTGGCGCCCGCCACAGGGCCTATGGCGCCCGCCACAAGGCCAATTCCTGGGCCTTGTGGTTTTGGATCCTCCTTTGGGCCTTCCTTGCACCTTTGTCTTCCGGGGGGTCTGAATAGCGTTTTCTTCTTCTTTTCAAGGCATTGGCTTGCATATTTTTGTCTTATATATTTTTTTCTTTGCACGACAAAAATAAAATAATTAAAATTCAAAAAAGAAAAAGAAAAATAAAAATTAGTGCATAATATGTATATATATAAGGAATTCAAAGTGCATGAAAATATAAAAGTGGAAATGCGATAAATAAAAGGAAGTTAAATACTAGGGTAGTGCTGTCAGGGTGGAATGAGTCATGTGGTAGGTTTCTTATCCTGGCTTGATCCACGAATCTCAGCTATCTCCCTCCGAAGCTCGTCGATCGCCTGATGTAGAGCATCGGCCTCTGAGGCATGAGTGAGATCAGAAACCTGCATCTGTAACTCTAAGTCTGCCACTTCCTGCTTGAGCAGGGCAGTCTCCTTGCGGAGCTCATAAATCTGTGTTTGTAGGTCAGGTGGCTGCAGAGACATATTGTTAGACATAACAGTGATTCGGGGAGTAAGAGGTGTAGGAGTGTACTCAGCGGCGGGAGGCGATTTCGGCTCTTCGACAGTCTCTCCATAACCCTCTAGAGCATAACTCCAATTGGCAGGATCATGGACACTGGTCATCAGCGGATCTGGTAATGTAAAGTAGTGTATCGCTTCACCGTCGATCAGCAATCTAAACATGTTGGGCTCAAAAGAAGCCATCCTCATCAGTCCTCTATCAAGACAAAAATCAATATCCAGGGTGGTGTAGCAGCAGAAGGTCCTGAGGTGCAATAGCTTGCGAGACAAACCCAATGCAGTAGCAATCTGTGTAACAATCCCACCGACATGGATGATTCCTACTGATGATCTGGCAACACTAGCAAGGCCCTTCAGTAGAAAGTTGCCACAAGCAACAGGGCGAGACTGAGTCGCACAAAACAGTAGGAAAATCTCCTCTTCACTTAGCAGTGTCTCTGTATCTGGAAAACCTAGGAAAGAATGTGCTAGAATCATCTGGAAGTACCTCAATGCAGGGTTGTGGATTACCTGAGAAAACTGGGTAGAAGGATCTTGGCTCCCTCCGCCTGATATTTTAGTCCAAAACTTTTCCACTTCTCTGCTCATAAAATACCCCATCGGAGTCTCTGGAATAGCATCAGGAGTAGTCTGGAAACCTAGTAAATCACCAAACTCTTTGTGAGAGAATGAGTAGTCAATCCCGAACAACCTGAAAACAGCGAGTCCATCGGGTCCAGCCTAAGGGTCATGATGAAACGAGCTGAGGAACTCAAGAGTCAAGTTCCTATAAGTGTTGTTCCTGTCGTCAAACTGGTCCCACTGGAGTTGATGGCATAAAAATCTGACGCTTGGCTCTATCCCCAAGGCATCCATGCAGTCATGGTCAGGGTACCTGGTAGGAGCCATAGGGCGTCTCATGTGAACATAGTAACGCTCTCTCTGTGCATCATCTCTAAAGGCCACGTGCATGTCATCAGGGTTCTGCATTCTGTACAAGGTTAGCAAACAAGTCCTGAAAGCACATAAAACATTCAATCGTGAGTCCTGACATAATAATAAAATAAACAAATTAAAATAAAGTAAAAATAAAAATAAAAAGTACAAAAATAAGAAAAACCATGGGTTGCCTCCCAGGCAGCGCTTGTTTAACGTCATTAGCTCGACGACCGATATTTAAACATCATTGGAAGGATACGGTGGATCACTCAGAGTATGACAGGTGTATGTTGTTGGAATGTCACCTCCTTCGTAGGGCTTCAACCTCTGTCCATTGACTATGAACGGTTTACATGTTTGGTTCTTGATTTCAATAGCACCGGATCTCAGGATCTTAGATACTTCGAAAGGGCCAGTCCATCTCGAACGGAGTTTACCTGGAAATAGTCGTAACCTAGAATCGAACAGGAGAACAGGATCGCCTATTTTGAAGTCTCTTCTTATGATTCTTTTGTCATGCCAAGCTTTTGTTCTTTCTTTGTATATGATGGCATTTTCGTAGGCAGATTGTCTGAGCTCTTCTAATTTGTGGATATCAAGGATACGTTTCTCACCAGCTGTCAAGTAATCCAAATTCAAAGTTTTGATGGCCCAATAGGCCTTATGCTCCAACTCAAATGGTAAGTGACATGATTTTCCATAGACCAGTTGATAAGGGGTTGTTCCTATAGGAGTTTTGAAAGCGGTTCTATAGGCCCATAATGCTTCTTGAAGTTTCTGCGACCAATCTTTTCTAGATATAGAGACAGTCTTCTCGAGGATTTGTTTTATCTCCCTATTAGATACTTCCACTTGTCCATTGGTCTGTGGGTGGTATGGTGTTGCTACTCTATGCTTAACTCCATACTTGCTTAAAAGTTTATCAAATATTCTCGATATGAAGTGTGATCCTCCATCACTTATGACTAAACGGGGTGTTCCAAACCTGGGAAATATATAATTCTTGAATAATTTGATGACTACTCTGGTGTCGTTTGTGGGTGCGGCGATAGCTTCAATCCATTTAGACACGTAGTCAACAGCTACTAATATGTACTGATTTCCAAAAGATGGTGGGAACGGTCCCATAAAGTCCATACCCCATACGTCGAAGAGTTCTACTTCTTGGATATTTCTTAACGGCATTTCATTACGTCTTGAAATATTTCCTGTGCGTTGGCATCTGTCACACTTGACAATGAAAGCATGGACATCACGCCACATAGTAGGCCAGAATAGGCCAGCTTGAAGAATCTTGGCGTAGGTCTTAGATGTGCTTGCATGTCCACCATAGGGTGCAGAGTGACAATGCTCAATTATATTATTTACCTCTTCTTCTGGAACACAACGGCGGAAAATGCCATCTTTACCTCTCTTGAAAAGAAATGGATCGTCCCAATAGAAGTTTCTCACATCACTATAGAACTTCTTCTTCTGGTGGTAGTTTAGATCAGGGGGTATGATGTCAGCGGCTAGGTAATTAACAAAATCTGCATACCAAGGTACATTGCTTATAGCTAAGGATTTATGAAATTGCTCATGAGGGTCTGGGTTATCATCTTCAATGGTTTCTAGTTGGGCTATCAGTCTATCGTAGGCAAAATCGTCATTTATGGGTACTGGATCAGGTTTCAGGTATTCTAGCCTAGATAGGTGATCAGCTACCACATTATCAGTGCCTTTCTTGTCACGGATATCCAAATCAAACTCTTGTAATAATAGAATCCATCAAAGTAACCTAGGCTTGGCATCCTTTTTGCTTAGTAAGTAACGAATGGCAGCATGGTCGGTGTAAACTATAATCTTGGCTCCTACTAGATAAGATCTAAATTTGTCTATTGCAAAAACTACAGCTAGGAGCTCTTTTTCGGTTGTTGCGTAGTTGAGCTGTGCAGCGTCTAGGGTTCTACTGGCATAATAAATCACATGTAACTTCTTATCTTTTCTCTGACCTAGAACGGCTCCAACAGCATAATCACTGGCGTCACACATTATCTCAAACGGTTCCGACCAATCAGGGGGTTTCATTATAGGTGCTGAAATCAGAGCTTGCTTCAGAAGATTAAATGCTTCAGTACATTTTTCATCGAAGATGAACTCAGCATCTTTCATTAAAAGACCAGTTAAGGGCTTTGTTATTTTGGAGAAATCCTTGATAAAACGTCGGTAAAATTCGGCATGTCCAAGAAAACTTCTTATCTCCCTGATAGTCTTCGGCGGTTTTAGATTCTCTATGACTTCTATTTTTGCTTTATCTACCTCTATACCTTTTTCGGAAACTATATGTCCTAAAACAATCCCTTCGGTGACCATGAAATGACATTTTTCCCAATTTAGCACAAGGTTTACCTCCACACATCTCTCCAGGATTTTCTCAAGGTTGACAAGACAATTTTTGAAATCTGACCCACAAACTGAGAAATCGTCCATAAATACTTCCATGATTCCATCCAAATAATCAGCAAAGATAGACATCATGCAGCGTTGGAAAGTTGCAGGAGCATTACAAAGTCCAAAAGGCATTCTTCTATAGGCAAAGGTTCCAACTGGGCATGTAAAGGTAGTTTTTTCTTGATCTTCGGGGTGAATAGGTATTTGGAAGAATCCTGAATATCCATCTAAATAACAAAAGTAAGAGTGTCTGGCTAGGCGCTCCAACATTTGGTCTATGAATGGTAATGGGAAATGGTCCTTCCTAGTTGCTTTATTTAATTTTCTATAATCTATGCACATACGCCAACCTCCATCAGTTCTTTTTGCTACAGGTTCGCCCTTCTCGTTTTGCACGACTGTGATGCCTCCCTTTTTAGGTACTACATGCACAGGACTCACCCATTTACTGTCCGAGATCTGATATATTATACCTGCCTCTAGTAACTTAAGAACTTCAGTCTTAACTACAGTACTCATTATAGGATTTATTCTACGTTGGTGTTCTCTAGAAGGTTTTGAATCTTCTTCAAGCAAAATCCGATGCATGCATACGGATGGGCTTATTCCTTTTAGATCAGAGATCTTATATCCTAAGGCTGAGGGGTACCTACGTAAAACTTCTAATAATTGATCGGTTTCTTCTTGGTTTAAGGTAGCACTGACTATAACTGGACGGTTCATATCTTCATCAAGAAATTCATATCTCAGGTTTTTAGGCAGTTCCTTAAGTTTTACGGTCGGTTTTATAGGGCAAGGCATAGGATCTGGGGTAAGAGATAGACATTCGTGAAGGTTATCATCAATGTAGGGTGTTTTATAATTGTCATCTTCCAAAATAAGGGTTGATGGCAATTTTATAGATTCAGTTTCTTCTTCTTGTTCTAATTCCCTAATACATTCTTCGATGATATCTAAGGCATAACAAGAATCTCCTATCACAGGTGCCATAAGAAATTTTGACAATATAAATTCTATCTTCTGGCCACCTACCTCAAAAGTTAGTTTTCCCTTTTTAACATCTATTACGGCTCCAGCAGTCGATAAGAACGGTCTACCTAGGAGGATTGGTATGTCGTCATCTTCTTTAATGTCCATGACAACAAAATCAGTAGGTATAAACAGCTGACCTATCCTAACAGGGACGTCTTCAAGTATGCCTATAGGGTATTTAACGGATCTATCGGCTAATTGAAGTGACATCTTAGTAGGTTGTAATTCTCCTAAGTTTAATCTCTCACAAACTGCTAAAGGCATTAAGCTCACACTAGCTCCTAAGTCTAGAAAAGCTTTTTCGATGACATGATTCCCCAAAACACAAGGAATGGAAAAATTTCCGGGATCTTTATCTTTCTTTGCTAACCTATTTTCGGAAATAGAATTACATTCCACGGGTTTCGGATCTTCGAGTCTACGTTTATTTGTAAGTATGTCTTTGAGAAACTTAGCATAAGAAGGTATTTGGGTGATGGCTTCTGTAAAGGGGATTTCTACGTGAAGTTTTTCTATAACCTTAACGAATTTTTGATATTGATTATCGATTTGGGTTTTCTTTAATCTTTGAGGGTAAGGTATTGGTGGTTTGTATGGCGGTGGCGGTACATAGGTTTTATTTTTAGGTTCTTCTCCTTTTTCTTGACTTTCCGGGGTTTCAGGCTTCTCTGGTTCCTTTTCCTCATTCCTCTCAAAAGTTTCGGGCTCACTTAATCTAGGGTTTAAAGGTTCCTTATAAGCGGTTCCACTTCGTAGAGTAATGGCATTAGCTTGCCCTTTCGGGTTTTGTTGAGGTTGTCCAGGGAACTGTCCTCCAGGTGTAGTCTGTGGGGCTTGGTTTAACGCTACCTGAGAGATCTGGGTTTCAAGCATCTTATTATGAGTAATAATTTGATCAACCTTGGTTCCTAACTTGGTAATTAGTTCGTTAACATGGACGTTATGGTTCATGAAATCTTTGTTTTGTTGTTTTTGAGCAACGATAAAATCTTTTACAACTTCCTCAAAGCTCGGGCTAGGTCGTACAGGTTGCATAGGTTGATTTGTTCTAGGGGCTTGGTAACCTTGTTGTCTCGGAGGTGCGGTATTTTGGATAGGGTTATTATTTTTGTAGGAGAAGTTTGGGTGATTCCTCCATCCAGGGTTATATGTGTTTGAAAATGGGTTCCCTTGGGTATAGTTCACTTGCTCAGTGTTGGTTTCATTCAACAGATTGCATTCGGCGGATTGGTGTCCTTGCGTTCCACATATCTCACAATTCGGCGAAACTGCGGCAACAGTATTCGGAGTTGTACACATATGTTCGACTCTAAGGGCCAACGCGTCCATTTTAGCCTGCATCATGTCTATAGAGCTTAGCTCATGTATTCCTCCTTGGGCTTCCTTCTTTTCCACTGTCGCTCGTTCTACTCCCCATGATTGATGGTTTTGGGCCATATCCTCGATAAGGGCACTAGCTTCAGGGTAAGGTTTGTTCATCAGTGCGCCACCAGCGGCAGCGTCGATGGTCATTTTAGTGTTATAAAGAAGTCCATTATAGAAGGTTTGGATGATTAGCCAATTCTCTAGGCCATGGTGTGGGCATGCTCTTAATAGTTCTTTATATCTCTCCCAGGCTTCGAACAACGACTCTCCTTGGTGTTGGGTAAATCTAGTTATTAGGTTTCGAAGAAGAGCGTTCTTACTTGGGGGAAAATATCTAGCAAGGAAAACTTTTCTAAGGTCATCCCAAGTTGTTATTGAATTGGGTGGAAGGGAATCTAACCATGATAGAGCTTTATCTCTGAGGGAAAAGGGAAATAATCTTAAGCGTATTGCCTCAGGAGAAGCTCCATTGGTTTTAAAGGTGTCTGCTAATTGAAGAAAGTTTTTTAAATGTTGGTTCGGGTTATCAGTAGCGAGACCTGCGAATTGTCTCTGTTGCACTAATTGCAGCAGGGATGGCTTAAGTTCAAAATTATTGGCTGGGATAGCGGGGTTTACTATACTGGAACTAGGTTCCTCGTTTGATGGTTGGGCGAAGTCCTTAAGAGGTCTTCGATTTTGATCTTCGGCCATAGCTCTCCTATTCCTATGGAAAAATAAACGTGCGCGAGCGTAACGTTCAGGTTCAGCTAGAGGGTCTACTAAACTTCCGGCACTGCGAGTCTTTCGCATTGACCGGTGGGTAACAACCTTAGTCTAAACGGTATAACTACAGGGTAATGAAATTTGACGATATTGGTCCCCGGCAACGGCGCCAAAAACTTGATGCGTGTTTTTCGCAAGTGTACGAATCACGTCAAAGTAATATAAAAGATTATCGAATCCACAGAGACCAAGTGTCAATCTATCGTACCTGTTGTTATGGTGTTTATCTAAGGCAACTATTTTTAAGGGTTTTAGTAAGGGTGCAATGGTAAATAAAATTATAATTTTAAATAATAAATAAAAGACAGGCTCGAATGTAATTCACGTAATCAATGATAATCCAGTACTTGTTAATGGAACTACTTATGGGCAATGTTTTCTCCTTTGAAAAGAACTAATTTAACAGGAACTGTCGCTTTCGCGTATTCAGAACCGAGTTGTACTCTCTAATCAACCCCTCCTATTGTCACGGATAAAAAGGTGCGTACTGCGTTAGAGTAGTAAACCTATTTTTAAGAAATATAGTTTCTTAACAAAGTTGAAAAGTATTTTAACCTGGACTTCTTAGCAAAAAGAGGTTCTTATGAACCAGACTCTAAATCTCATAACGCGTCCGAAAATCGTTTTAAAATCTCTTTTCTTTTTAATCTAAAAACTCCTAATGAACTATACAAAGCGCTTTTGGCTGTTTTTGAAATAGTTAAAAACAATTACTTGAATTGAAAGATAAAATAGCCCTTAGGTGTTTCCACGAACAATTATACTGATTACTGGTTTAATTACGATCCTTACATTCTAACCTTTATGGGATTAGTTAGACATGATAAAGTAAATATTCTTTTTATAGTTTTTCATATGAGTAATTTAAAGCGAGTGCGGGAAGTAAACAAAGTAAATGTGCGAGTGCGGGAAGTAAACAAAGTAAATGTGCGAGTGCGGGAAATAAACAAAGTAAATGTGCGAGTGCGGGAAATAAACAAAGTAAATGTGCGAGTGCGGGAAATAAACAAAGTAAAGTGCGAGAAAATAAATAAAAGTAAAGCAATGCGGAAAAATAAAATACTAACTGGAATTAAAATGGCGGCAGGATTAACTTCCTCCAGAGTGCTCCAAAACTCGAACCACAGACAAATTACAGACTCGATCACTCGATTGCAGAGGCACCCCGATGTGGAATGGCAACCGCTTTATAACTGATATATGCCTAGAGAATTCTAATTCTGGATGAAGAAAAACGAAAATCTAAGGTCCTATTTATAGTAAAAACTGAAAGCATGAAATGACCGGGACGCCCCTCCACTAAAAAGTGGAGGTTATGAAATTTTGCCTTGTGGCGCCCGCCACAAGGTCATGGCGCCCGCCATGGTCCCTACAGGGGATGATGGAGTGGGGATCGTGGGTCTTGGAGGTTGAGGAGTGGTCTTGAGACGTGGCCACGTCATGGCTAACCCCATGGCGCCCGCCACGGTGGGTGCCGCAAGTGCAAAATGCTGAATTTCTAGGTTTTCGTCCGTTTTCACTCCTTTTTCGCTCCTTTTCCCGATTCAAGCTCCGATTATTATAAAAACCTGAAAACATAAGAAAACAAAGCAATAACAAAGCAAAACAACAATAAAAGCTAAGAATGCATGCGAAATCGGAGTCAGAAATACGGTGAATTTTAGTGTGATCATATCCTTAATTTCCTGAAAAATAAAGAGTATCCGGCTGGGGCATCCAGTCACGATCAAGAGACTCTCAGGAGATTGGCGGGTAATTTCTATCTGAATCCGGACGGTGTCCTATACAAGAGAAATCACGACTTGGTGCTACTACGTTGTGTAGATGAGAAAGAGGCGAAGCTGCTCATGGAGGAAATACATGAAGGTACATTTGGTACGCATGCTGGTGGGCATGCTATGATGAGGAAGCTGTTGCGGGCAGGTTACTATTGGCTAACTATGGAAACTGATTGTTTCAAGTTTGCGAAGAGGTGTCATAAGTGCCAGATCTATGCAGATAAGATCCATGTGCCTCCGAGTCCTCTGAATGTGATGTCATCACCATGGCCATTCTCGATGTGGGGAATCGATATGATTGGAAAGATCGAGCCGACGGCTTCTAACGGACACCGGTTCATTCTAGTAGCGATCGATTATTTTACCAAATGGGTGGAAGTGGCATCTTATGCAAATGTGACCAAGCAGGTAGTAGCCAGATTCATCAAGAGAGATATCATTTGCAGATATGGAATCCCCGAGCGGATAATTACTGACAACGGTTCGAACCTGAATAACAAAATGATGAAGCAGTTGTGTCAGAGTTTTAAGATCGAGCATCACAACTCGTCCCCTTATCGAGCCAAGATGAATGGCGCTGTTGAAGCGGCCAATAAGAATATAAAGAAGATTGTTCAAAAGATGGTGGTGACCTATAAGGATTGGCACGAGATGCTACCTTTCGCTTTGCACGGTTATCGTACGACGGTACGCACATCAACCGGGGCAACCCCGTTCTCGTTGGTATATGGAATGGAAGCAGTGTTACCACTGGAAGTTGAGATTCCTTCGCTGAGAGTATTACGGGATGTCCAACTAGACGAGGCAGAATGGGTGAAAGAAAGGTTGAATCAGCTGAGTTTAATGGATGAGAAGAGGCTAGCTTCTCTAGCATACGGTCGTTTGTACCAGAGCCGAATGAAGAAAGCATATGATAAAAAGATACATCCTCGGAGCTTTCAGACGGGCGACCTTGTGCTGAAAAGGATTCTCCCGCCACAGGCAGATCACAGGGGCAAGTGGACCCCCAACTACGAAGGGCCATACGTTGTCAGAAAAGTCTTTTCAGGAGGAGCTTTGTTGTTGTCCATCATGGACGGTGAAGACTTTACGTCGCCTGTGAATTCGGACGCAGTTAAAAAATACTTTGCTTGAAACTGACCCGCTGGACAAAATAAAAAGAGAGTCCAGGCAAAAATGGGGCATCCTGGCGAACCAAAAACAGAATGAAAGGTTCGGGCAAAAAAAAAATTAGGGATAAAATTGAAAAAATGTACACCCGCGAAGTTAAAAACCTACACTGGGCGGCTTCGGCAAAAAAGGGTATCCCGGTGAACTGAAAACCCGTAAAGGGCGGTTCACGCAAAAGTTAGGGATTTGAAAAGCAAATGACTGCGGTCCGAATTTGATACTGCGGTGCGCATTGGTGCGGGAGAATATACCTGAGGGGTCGATTATCAGATACAATCTCTTCGGAAGTGTGAATACCGGGAAAGCGTTAGAGTCGGGCGAGTCATAGGAGGATCAGCTCATGATGTTCGTCTGCATCCCGTTGCCGACATGTGTACAAATTTGATTTGTCATTATATTTATGCTTCTTGTGCATACTTGTGTATTTGTTGTGCGTAGCTTCCTCTTTTCAGGAGTTACATCCCGTGTACAAAACTCCGCCCATTTAGGGGCCCAATTAATAAAACATGTTATTCAGTATTTGATGCTGGTTCTTTACTGTTTTGTACATGACAAACGCCAAAGTTTAATAAAACTAGCAAGTGTATAACATCGCTGGCCCTTGCCAATAATTGCTAAAACTTTGAATTAACTGAAAATAATGTCACTAACACTAACCTGAATAGATTTGGTTGCATAGACTTGTCTTGTCTTGTTTGTGGTGTTGCAGGGTTCGTAGCCATATGAAGTGGACGATCAAAAGATGACAGTACTGACCAAAAGCTCGTAACGAAAGACTCGATTCCCACGCAGGTCGCGCTTCTGATATGACAATGTCCCTTACTAAAGAAGGATCAAATTCCCCAGCTAGTCGTAGTTATCCAAAGGATATTCTCCAGCAAGGTCGTTTATCCTCAACAAAATTAATGATTCCCAGATCAAAGGTTGTATTCAGATAGTGCAATGTCCCCCAACAGGATTCCCCATCCCGAGCGGAGTGGTTTAGCCTCAGAAGATTAACATTTCTAACTTGTGAGTTGTACTTAGACGGTTACCCTTCCCAGTAGGGTCATTTACTCTCCCCCAGCGGAGTCAGTTGATTTTCCCCAAGAGAATCGTTTCATCCCCAGCGGAGTTCTCTTTCCAGCAAGTGTTTTCCTTCCTCCCAGTGGAACTCGAAGATTAAAACTCTTGCCGACAGAGTGGGTGGTGTGTTCCGGCATTTATTTTGCCGGAATACCGTGTGATACCCGTTCACTCCCCAGCAAAAAGTCCAATCATGATTGGCGCATTCAGTTATTCCTCAGTGAAGCGGGCTTCACCCTTCCAGCATTTATTTTGCTGGAAAAATTCTGTAACGCCCGGTTACCCCAGAGGAATTGGCATTGTCTTCAGCATTTATTTTGCCGAAGCGGTTTTCTGTATCCCAGCAGTTCGAGCTTGCATCGGCATTGGCATATAGTGTCATATTTGCATCTACCAAATATAAACGCGTAGCATTTCCATGTCGAATGGAGCATTACGCCATTGTCAAACATATGCATTCTGAAACATAAACCAGGTTGGTTAACATTTTGTTTTCAAGTGTTGTTTCCCTTGCAGGTGGAGGGAGCTCTTGCTCAAATTAATTGTCAAACATTCAAGATCTCGGCGTGAGACGTGTAATGATAATGTCGATTGTGGCATTGTTCCCCACAGAGTTGCTTGGTTAAGTTTCTCTTACCCCTCCAGCGGAGTATTTCTTCAAGGTTGTTGTTGTGACAACATCAAAAGATTTCGTGAATCGATTTTTGGAAGTTGTCTGGCAGTGTGGATTCAGAAAATCCCCAGTAGAGGCCTTCTCAGATTTGCTGCCATGTCAGCACTGAAAATTGGAAGGCTAGACTCATATTGTGTTACCCATATGATTGATAGAGCTAGTTGCTGCAAAGATAGGCAGAAAAGCTGTATCGGAGTTATGTCCCGCAGTGGTGGCGGAGTTATTTTCCCGTAGTGGTGACGGAGTTATTTTCCCGTAGTGGTGACAGAGTTATTTCCCGTAGTGGTGACAGAGTTATTTTCCCGTAGTGGTGACAGAGTTATTTCCCGCAGTGGTGGCAGAGTTATTTTTCCGTAGTGGTGACGGAGTTATTTTCCCGTAGTGGTGACGGAGTTATTTCCCGTAGTGGTGACGGAGTTATTTTCCCGTAGTGGTGACGGAGTTATTTCCCACAGTGGTGGCGGAGTTATTTCCCGCAGTGGTGGCGGAGTTATTTTCCCGTAGTGGTGACGGAGTTATTTCCCGTAGTGGTGACAGAGTTATTTTCCCGTAGTGGTGACAGAGTTATTTCCCGCAGTGGTGGCGGAGTTATTTTCCCGTAGTGGTGACGGAGTTATTTCCCGCAGTGGTGGCGGAGTTATTTTCCCGTAGTGGTGACAGAGTTATTTTCCTGTAGTGGTGACGGAGTTATTTCCCGCAGTGGTGGCGGAGTTATTTTCCCGTAGTGGTGACGGAGTTATTTCTCGCAGTGGTGGCGGAGTTATTTTCCCGTAGTGGTGACGGAGTTATTTTCCCGTAGTGGTGACGGAGTTATTTCCCGCAGTGGTGGCGGAGTTATTTTCCCGTAGTGGTGACGAAGTTATTTCCCGCAGTGGTGGCGGAGTTATTTTCCCGTAGTGGTGACGGAGTTATTTCCCGCAGTGGTGGCGGAGTTATTTTCCCGTAGTGGTGACGGAGTTATTTCCCGCAGTGGTGGCGGAGTTATTTTCCCGTAGTGGTGACGGCGTTATTTTCCCGTAGTGGTGACGGAGTTATTTCCCGCAGTGGTGGCGGAGTCATTTCCTGTAGTAATGATAAAGTAGTACCCGTAGCGATGGCGGTGTTGTTATTTTTCCAGATTATCTTCCCGCAGTGGTGGCGGAGTGATGACGGTGTTATTTCTCTGTAATGGTGACAGAGTGATTTTCCTGTATCGTTGGCAGGGTCATGTTGTGTTGACAGAAGTACTTCCCCAGTGAAGTCGTCCAGGTTATTCAAGTATTGACAAGATAATGTTGAAATCAGATTTGTAGATAATGTTCCCCAAACAGTCGTGTAGTTTATTTCAGCAGTTGGCAAATTTCCGGGTTCTTAGTATTCAACCATCTCGTACCTCGAATGTTTGAAGGCCGTTCGCGCTTCACCCAGTCGGGTCCAAGTCGCTTGAATAGGGGCAGATGTTGCACCCTAAAATTTGCTCAACCTACTTCACTTGGTTTATGTTTCAATTGCATTGTTATTTGCATAAAAAGTCATGTACATAGTCTAATCATTTGCATAGCATAGCATGAGAAAGTCATCCAATAAGGGACCAAATGCAATTCTTATGAGCATATCAATAGGGTATTATTCAAATTCAATCTTAGCCAAGTCATCAGAAAGAAATTGAAATCTGAGAAGTTAGTGGACCAAGCAGTGGATCTATCTCCTATCTTGAGGGTATTTGAAGATCATCAAAGAAGTTGTGAGTCATGAATTGAGGCCATGGAGGGTATATAGACATCATGGAAGACCTAGAGGGTCATTTTGAAAGTGAGGCAAGTCATTGATGTGATTACAAGAGCTGCAGTTGAAGACAGTCAACTAGGGTTTCATCTGGGTCAACCCTGGGTCAACCCTAGGTCAATTGCTTGATTGAAGGGCATCAAGGTCTATTTGAAAGATGTGGGATGCCTCATTTGACATGTAAATATGGATATGGTGTTGTGCCAAGGAGAAATCAAGAGAAATCAAGAAGAAGAGGAGTTTCTAAATTAGGGTTTCTGTGTAAAATCCCTTGATTTAGGTCAAACTTCCAAGCAAGATAATTCAAAATGCAAGCTTTAAATGGATCCTTGGCCAACATGAAACTTGTGGAGGATCTCAAGAACTTTAATTTGAGTTGTGGAAGACATCAAGGAGATTTATAGAACTCAAGTTATGGTTCTTGCAAGTTACAGGTCATCTGAGGCATCTGAAATTTTGTCTGTGAAGGTTACTTGTCTTCCAAGCAACTTTTACCCCTCAAGGAGTTTTCAAATGGATTTATGGTCAACATGAAAGTTGTTCCTCATGATATTAGATTTCTAGAAAGGTATGGTATGCCTTCATATGATTTGTGGAACTATACCTATGACTTTGGCAAGCAAAGGGTATTTTGGTCATTTGGAAATTATGGGTCATTTCAAGCATATGCCTAAAACTCATACTTGCAAGTCTCAAATGGAAAAATGTTCAACATCAAAGTTGTTCCAAATGATGTTTTGAGTATAGGAAAGTGGTCATGGGGGTTTGAAAATGGGTGTAGCTCATATTTGCAAAAATGACCTAATTAAGGCATGGTTTAAGTTCATTAAATAGCCATTTTTGGGAATTTTTCATAACATGTCCAAATGGGATGAAAATATAGGTCATTTTGATTGGAATTAATGTTTTGAGAACATTGTAAATAGTGGATTTTTGAGCTTAGTTCAAAATTTGAAAGTTATCATGGCTTGCTTATAAAAGAAGAAACATATGCCAAATCACAAGGGATCAATGTGTAAGGAGCTTCCAGCATCTTCCAGAACTTTCCATCCACATCTATATAAACCCTAGAGCTTATTCAATGCAGGGTTGGTGATTCATTTGGCTGAAAATTCATAGTTTCATTCTCTCTTGCATTTTTGCAAATTCATCCAAATTCTCTCAATTCATCATCATTCTTCAAAGTGCTGATCCCATTCAATTCAGTGTTCATCATAGACCACATTGCAAGCAAGATCCAAGTGTATTAGTGCAAGATTTGTGTGTTGCAAGTTCATCATCCAAAGTGCAAGAAGAGTTGGTTATGGCAATCCAAGGCATTTGAGCAAGAGTTGCTGCATACAGTATCAAGATCCACCTCCATTGATCAATCCTAGAGCATTGCTAGCTGTGAATCCAAGAACTTCACCATCTGTTTTCAGTTTTGCACCAGGTTAGTATCTTCTTCGAATTAGCTTGAATTAGTTAGCATGAAGTATATTTGTTAGGTTAGACATGATCTAGGTGGTTAGATGAACTTTTCTGGAGACTTTGATGCGATTTGATGGAGGTCGAGGGATGAGTATAAAAACTGTTTTGACATAGAACTCTCTTAATATTGAGTTTTAGCATTAGTTCTTTAGCTTAGGTTGATCAGTGATAGGAGGTGATCGTTTTGATATCAAGAAATTGGAGAATACTGAGATTTGTTCATGCACCATTGATGGAGGTGTGGTATCGGTTTTTTAGTTCCAGGTAGTTTTAATGGAAACTGAGTCCGTAGTCATATTCAGGGGAAGAAATAGAATGATGTTGCTCTTTACAGTTGTGGATTTGAGTGAGAAATGAGAGAGAACGAGGGAGATGGAGTTTGATGCGTGGAGCTCGGGTTCCATGGTATTTACTGCAAACCCTAACTCATTGGAGAAGATGACTCTGCATACGTTGGATCGTGCATTGACTGTTGACTGGGAAACAGATCTCACGGCCAGGATTTGAAGTGGAAATTGAGAGGGAAGAGTAGTACATGAAACTCACCGTTTCATTTAAGTCAGCATTGGGCTTAGTTGATCAGTTTGATATCCTCACCCCCCATCCATAGGCCCATGATAATTGAACTTTTTTTTGATGCTATTTACACCGCGTGCTTTCCATTTTCATTTGGATTTTCTGAATTGATTTTTGTTTAGAACTGGGCCTAGTACATTTGCTATGCGCGCCCCCTAGTTCCTGGCCCGTGTGACAATTGAACTGGGCGCCCTTGCTGAATGCACCCCCTAGTTTTTTTTTCTTTTAATTTGTTTTGTTCATTTTCTTTTTACATTATATAAAATCCATATTAAATCAAAAAATGAGAATTTTGACATGAGAGTTTTTGCAATAGTTTAACATAGACTTGAAGAAAATTAAAATGATTAAAAAAATAATAGTTTAGCTATTTTTTCTATTTTTGCTTATATTTTGCATTTTAATTGTTTTTAATTAGATATAGTTTGTATATAGTTTTTGTAGAATTTCTTTTAGGTATTTCCCATAATCTTTTTAGGCTAATTTTTTTAGTATAACTAGATACATATATTAGGTGCCCCCTTGAGTTTTATACCAATTTTTTAGGATTTATTTTAGGTAGTTTAGTTAGAAAACATTAGGCTAATCATTTAGGGTTGTGAATATAATATAGGTCTAACAAAGCAAGTTTCTTTTGGGTTTTCTTTAGGACAAATTAAATGATGGGACTATAGGGGTATTGAGGGTAAGTAATAGATCCCTTAGAAAATGTTAGACTTCCCCTATTATATTATTACTATTAGTATATTTTCTGTAATTGATTGATTGTGTGGTGTGCCCTCTCTAGGGTTATTTGTTTGACTGCGTGGGGTATTGGGCCCGCTTGGGGTTTGGGTTTGAGCTGAAGACTTTGCTGATGAAGCCCATTGAAGACTAAAAGAATGAAGACCAATTTCCAGAGTTGATGAGGAGTATATCTTGCTGGCAGCTGTTGAAGGTTATAGGGTCTAGGAGTTAGGTAGAGCTCTAGAATAGCAACTTGATTCACAAACATGGAAGGTCTTGTTTGCCTCCATTCTTTCTCTATGATTCAAAGTCTCTTTCAAATAACCACCTCCTTCCTTTGGAAGGATTAGTGAATGTATTTAAAAGATAGAACTTTTGAGAGAAAACTGTCAGTATCATGTTAACAGTCAGTAGGCCACCCTTGGTAGGCAATTGACTGCTTAACATCCAATTCATCTTGTCGACTGCTGTTCATCTTGGAGAGTGAGATTTGAAGAAAAGCCCCGAAAGATTGAAGATAGAGACCTTGCTTGAAGGCTGTGGAGATGAAGACTGATGCTTGCTTGAAGCTTGTAGATGGTTGAAGATGACTTGAAGACTTGTTGATGAAGACTGTTGTTTGCTGTTTATTTTTGCTGTTTATAATTTTTGATGTATTGTTTGAATTTCCCTGACTGTATTGTTTGCCATTTAATCTGTTAGGTTGAAAGCGAATTTTGTTCGCTTTTGCCTGTTGTTTTCTAGGTTCGAGGTTGAGTGGGACTCCCTTGCCTCGCTTGTATTGCTGCATTCATGCATTTTACTGCTTTATTGTATATATGCTATTGTTTCTGTTTCCGTTTATCCCTTAGGATCTCTGTTTCTCTCTGCGCAAGAGAGGAACATGATAGACATTAGGTCTTAACCCATGCATGATAACATTAGGTTAGTTTGATTCCCTTTGCAACCATAGATTAGAGTGCTGTCTCTTCTTTCTCAAAACAAACAGAAAAACACAATAAAAGACACTTCTTCCGTAAAAGAATGTGAACTCATCAAAACGTCAATTTTTGTCCGCTTGGACTAGTAATCGGAAAAACCCTTTTTTAGAAGGAGATAAAAGCAATCAAAACAGACGTGTGTCGTACGTGGCCCGAACTACGTTTGCTCTGATCTTTCATGCTGTATGAAAGTACGTAGCCATAGGATGCGATATCCTAGCGAGCAACCTTCCCCTCCTTTCCCGTAGGTAGGCGAACTACGTTGACTCTGATTTCTCGTTCCATACGGGAATACGTAGGCATAAAGTGCGATACTTTGCCGAGTCATTTTCTTTTCTTTTAACCCTTAACCCTTAGTATAGATAGAAATAACAATCCGTACCAGAAAACAAGCGTGGATCCCGTCGAGTACGACGGACGTGAGGGGTGCTAATACCTTCCCCTTGCGTAACCGACTCCCGAATCCAGGATTTGGTTGCGATGACCATTCCTTTCCCGTCTTTGCGGTAGGTTTACTTCGAGCGTTTCCTTTCCCTCCTTTGGGATAAATAACGCGCGGTGGCGACTCTTCTGTTCAGCCGGCGCCGATTTTCGCAGTAGCGACACCAGTCTTTGTAGGTTACTACCATCTTTTGCACAATCTTCTTGATATTCTTATTAGCTGCCTCAACAACACCATTCATCTTCGGACGATATGGAGAAGAATTGTGATGTTCAATCTTGAAACCCTGATACAGTTCCTTCATCATTTTGTTATTCAAATTTGAACCATTATCAGTAATGATTCTCTCGGGAATACCATAACGACGAATGATGTCCTTCTTTATGAATCGGGCGACCACCTGCTTCGTGACTGTAGTACCTCAAATTTGTCCTACCTTTACAGGGTTTCTAGTGCCACTTTATTTTGAATGAATAAATAGAGTTTTAAGTTTATTTTAATTTGTTTAAATTTTATTTAGTTTTGACTAATAATTTAAGTTGGGCTTTAAAATGGGCATTAGTTAGAGTTAACCCTAATTTGTTACCTATATAAACATGAGTTGCATTTGAGGAAGAAAAAAAGGAAAGAGGAGACAAAAGAAAAAACGGCGGTCGCTCTCACGACTTATCAGAAGAGGGGAGATTTTTGAAAAAAAGCCTTCAAAGCTTCATCATCAAGATCAACGAACCGCCATCACCGCCTCAGAAGACTACCATCATTGGCTCCAAAGGTGAAGATTTCATTACGGTTTTTTGTTTGTTTTTTGTTTCAGGTTAGGTTAAGAAAGAAGCAGACGGAGGTATCAATGAAGGTCGCACCGGCCCTAAGAAGAAGAAGAGAGGAATAGTCAAAACTCTAATGGAAATAACACATTAGCAACGCCCCTCCTTATCTTCTATCTCTTTTGTTTTTCTCTTTTTTTTCTTCTATTTTGTTGTATTTATTATTACTTTTTATTTTAGCGTTTTATTATTTTTATTATCTTATAGTAATAACTAAATAATTTAGCTTTCTAACTTTTATTAATTCATTTTTGTTAAAGAAAAACTAAAAAACTCATTCTTTCCTTTTTTTTTTTACTAAAAAACTGAAAAACCTTTTTACTAAAAACTGAAAAACTTTTTATTTAAAACTAAAGAATCTTTTTTTTTTTCTTTTTATAAAACTTAAATTTTTTTAAATACAAGTTAAAACTTAACATTCTTTTTATTATTTAAACTTAAATTTTTTTTTATTAACCAAATAACTCCATCTTAAAAATAAAAACCAGTTTTTTATAATTAAAATATTAGAATTGAAACCAATTGTCATAATTAAAACCTAAAAATTAAAACCTTTTCGTAGGGAACTCCTGATGTATGTCAGTGTTATTTGCAGCCAACCGTCGTTACTTCTTATTCATTTCAACTTATTTATCCTTTATTTTTTTGTACTGTCTTTGTTTCAATTGTAATTATGCGAGGCTATTGTCGTAGTTATTTTCTTGCATTATTTTGGGGATTTGTAATTTACACGAGTGATCGTCACGATGCTTTCTTTTACCGCTTTCATTACTTTCCGTACTTTAATTTCTCCATGTAATAATTTATCATGTTTGCATCATTTACCGTTTAAACTCCTTCCGAAGGATTAGGTCTAGCAATTTGACCGCTGAGTCAATAAACTTAACATTTGACGTTTTCAAACCCTAATACTTTTAGGCGTTCCGCCGTGGACAAATTTAACCTTTACCCTAGCATTAGGTCAAAGAGTCGCCGTACTTTGTTTTAGGGTTTTCCGTCGCGGAATCCCTAATTTAACCCTGATTTAATTAACAATTTTAATGTAGAGATTGGAGTCTCCGCACTCCACGTAAGCGTATCCTTAAGATACATTTATTCCCATTGAAACCTTGACCATAGTCAAGAAGTTTCTAACCTCCCTTTTGAGGGGAACTGCAATTACTTTGATTCCATTCCCTATCCAGGATACGTAGGCACAAGATACGAATCTTCCAAAGTAAACTTAGGACTAACCCTTAGGTCTTTTCTTTAACTTTCAGTCCCTTTGTATATACATTAAAATATAATAAAGCAAGAATGGTAAAAATGAACAAAAGGTTCCTGTAGAATACTACAGAAGTTTAGGATGCTAGTACCTTCCCTAAGCTTAACCAACCCCTTACTTAGATCTCTCCCCGCATTGTGTTTATGATACAAAAATAGGTTTTTCCTCTTTTGACCTTTTCCTTCGAATAAATCAAAGAGTGGTTGTGAACTAAGTTATGATTCAAATTAATTAATAGTTAGATATCCTATTTCCACCGCAACAGAAAATGGCGACTTCACTAGGGACATCTTCTAATTTTTTAGGGTTATCCCTAATTTGTTCATACTTAATATTTTTGCTTTATTATTTAATTGTATATATATTGTACCTTGATTGGGGTTTGGTTCCATGTATTGTGAGATAAGTCCTACACCCGGACTTGAGTGACATTATTATAGGATGGTGATATATTCGATGAGGCTTATAGGGGATGAGTCCCGACCAAGCTGACTTGAGAATCACCGCTTAGTTGAGACCCTTTCGAAAATGGTTCGGTTGATCGAGTGTAGTCGTGAAAACTTTTACTATTTTCGATTGGTGTCTATGATATTGAGGATCGTAGTACCTTAACACCACCTTGGCCTTATTCAGGACGTAGTGCGGGAACTGTGTTGGAATAGTCCTACAATGGTTGCTACGCGATACTACACTCAAAAGAGGTTCTCTTGAGAATATTATCGGCCCCCGAGTCAGTCGGAAGGTTGATAATATCCGAAGGATGGACTGATGACTTTAGGCACTTCTTTAGAACCCTTGTTCTGCAGGTACAATTAACCTATAGTACATACCTCTTGGGATGGGTAGACCTTAACTCCATTCATCATTCCTATAACCTATAACTTTGTTCTTATGTGTATTTGTGCATTGCATCCATAAAACATCATTCCTAGTTTCAAGGAATTCAACAGTCCTTTGCAAATTTAAAAGGTCTTACATTTTAAAGCCTAAAAACTTTTCCAGCTTTCCTAAAATAGGAATATTTGAAATCGACTGTTGAAATTCTTGAAACCATTGCATGGCATTAGCATCACATTTTTGCATTACATTTTTCCCCGGTTTCTCATTCTCGGTTCTCTCGTCTTCCAGCTGTCTCCTTGAGTCGTCAAGCTGATTCCTCGACACGGATATCAGACCAGAGCTAACTATAGACGCAAGATGGCAGAACAAGAAGCATATAATGTGGAAATCCGAATGGAGATCGATGAGTTAAAATCAGGCATGACCAAGATCACCGAGATGTTTCAAGTACTGATTGCCAGAGGAGAGCCATCTCAGAAGACTGTCATTCAAGAGGGTTCAAATGCTGATTCGCCTCCTGCTTAGATGCCACCATCTACTTGGCCAGAGTTTGGTTTACCTCCTAATTACTCTCCACCTCTTGCATCTACTACTATGATTGGTCAGACTGTCGGACCGATTTTTCAAGCTCTCGTCCCTACCGAGCCCAGACCTGTGGTCCACACTGTTAGCCAGACTGTCTGAGCTCCCTTTGAGAATCCTCTATATGAGCACAATGCTGCCAGTATTCAAGGGGAAGACAATGAAGATTTTGTTGAGTCAGAGATTACCCGTGAACAATTTCAGATCATAGATAAGAGACTCAAAGTAGTCGAGGGTACTGACTTCTTCAACGTTGATGCAGACAATATGTGCTTAGTTTTTGGTCTTGTTATGCCTGCCAAATTCAAGACTCCTGAGTTCGTGAAATATAAGGGTCACTCATATCCAAGAGCTCATTTAGTCATGTACTTCCAAAAGATGGCAGCTTACACCAACAATCAGAAGTTGCTCATCCATTGCTTTCAGAATAGTTTGAGTGGTGCTCTCTAAAATGGTATATGAACTTAGAGCATAACAGTGTCCATTGCTTCCAGGATCTTGCCAATGCTTTTATGAAACAATATAAATACAATTTGGATATGGCTCCTGATCATCGTCAACTTTAAAGTATGTCTCAGAAGGAAAAAGAGTCGTTCAAGGAATATGCCCAGCGTTGGAGAGAGTTAGCTTCCCAAGTTGAACCCCCTATAGCAGAGAAGGAACTGACAAGAATGTTTATGGATACTTTGTCTCCTTTCTATTGGGAAAAGGTGATTGGAAGTGTCTCTTCAAGCTTTATAGATTTGGTAACTATTGGCCAAAGGTTAGAAGAGGTTTTGAAAAATGGTAAGGTCTCCAAAGCTGTCGAATCTTCTAATGGTGCAAAGAAATCCTATGGGAATTTCCAAAAGAGGAAGGATGAGTAGACCAACGATGTCATGACTGAGCCAAGAAAGCCTCGCCAGGGATATCAACCTGTTGTTGCTCCACAGTCAGCTCAGACTCCTCAACATCCAGTTATTAGACAAGACCAGTCTCGAAATAGGAATCAATTTGATCATATTCCCATGACTTACACAGACCTATATCCTGACCTAGTTCGACAAGGACTGATCACTACAAAGGCTTTGCCACCTCCTCTTAATCCTCCTCCAACTAGATTTAGGGATGATCTCAATTGTGATTTTCATGAGGGTGCCTCGGGCCACGACTTGGAGCATTATTTTGCACTAAAAGCTAAAGTTCGTGAGTTGATTCGAGGTGGAATACTTGATTTCGCGGATAGTCCTCCAAATTTCTAGAAGAATCCCTTGCCAGAGCATCAAAAGTGAAGTTTCGGTCGGTTCTGATTTAGTCACTAGGCTTTTGTTTCTCGTTGTTTGTACTTTCCTTATTTTCATTAGCTGTTTGCTTTCGAACTATGTTTGTACTTTTACGTTAATGAACTGAGCATTGCAACTTTTGATTTAATTCATCTTATCTATTATTTGCATCTTTATGCTTTATTTTTTCAAATATTTACTTCTTGACCAAATTTTTGATATGCAAAGATTGGAGGGAGGATGACGAAAATATTATACCCATAACTGTTGTCAGTATGCTTTCAATCAAACTTTGTTGACGATGTAAGGCATTGTTTCAATCCCCAAACACTGGAGAAATAAGGAAGTTGGTCCCTTGTCACCCCTTTGAGCCTAGTGTTGCGGTGAGAATCGTGATACCAAGCTATTGACTAACTTGATTCTTAATTCTTAAATTACAACCGGACTTTAATTTATCCAAAGGAAAGGTCTAAAGAAAGAAAAACCCTTTTCGCGATGTAACAACAACGCTAAGAGATTCGGGGATCGGGGGTTGGTTATGCATAGGGTAGGTATTTCACATCCTAAACATCTGTAGTACTCTACAGGAACCTTTTGTTTATTTGCATGCTAAGTTGGTAAATGTTTGTTATGGATTGGGATTGGGTAAAAGGTGTAGGTTAAGACCTAAAGATAGTTTCTAAGCTTGCTCGCAAAGACTTCGCGTCCTCTGCCTACGTATCCTAACTAGGATAGAATCAGAGCAATCGTAGTTCACCTCACAAGGGATGAAGAACACTTGATTATGATCAAGATTCAAAGGGGAATAAACATATCCATGCTTGTGTAGAGTTTAAGAAAACTCTCTAGATCTACATTATAACACTCAAGAGGGGAAGTAAAAATTCATGACAATGATTCTTACATAGAGTTGACAAACTCCATCCTAGGGTTCTAATTGAAGAACACTCCTAGTAAAGGTGGGTCTTTTAGACTTAAGGCAAAGTCTAATGGCTTCTAAACTAAGGTTAAAGATGACTTAACAAAGTCAAGGGAGATAATGAGCTTTCCATGACACAAGGGTCATTGGAGAGACTTTTCCTTTGGAAGGGAAGAGGGGGGCAACTTTGATGAGAACTAACAAGTTTCATCACTTGGGGGAAGATAAAGCATAAACATTCAAACATGATGAATATGAAGGCATGGTTAAAAACAATCATATTACAATAGTCAAGTACTTCAAATAATATGAATGGTCACAACCAAGCATGGTATTATGGTGTTAATGATTACAATCAAGATATATGGTCACAACAATAGGAAAGCAAAGATAAGTTCTTACAAGACTTAAAGGAAAAGGTAAAGACCTAGGCATATCTTGACAAAGATTAAAGGCATATCAAAGATTAAAAGCATAAAGGTGACAACCATATAATCAAATCACAGTTTGAAAGCAAACATGTCATGAATTCAAGGTGGAACAAATGTAACAATAATATGCATTGATGACAATCAATCGCAAATAAATCAGTTTAACCTCATAATTTAGGAGGGAAATGATGTAAATTCGTGGTAAAAACCAAAAGAAACAAAGTCCTATCATGTTAACAAACACAAAGGAAACAATCATCAACAAATCTCACAAGATAAATAAACATGTCATAAAAGAATGTCAACAAAAGACGCGAGGTAAAAAAGTGTCCTCCATGGGACTTGAACTCAGGACACAAAGGCAGAAGGTCATAAGGGGCGCATGTCTCTACCACTAGGGTGGCTATACATCCGTGTATTTAGCCACCCCAATAAGTATATGAGGTACGTTTCAAAGGATTTCTAGGCAAGATTAAACAGTGAAATGCCGAAATACGGTTTGATGCGTAACTCACTCAAAACTCAACCTTTTTTGGTGAAATTTTAGTCAAAACCACTTGAAATTTTATGAGGATCATGATGGCATAAATCATTTTGTGAAATAATGTACACAATAAAAAACACGAATGCACATGCATACTATGAGTTTGGAATGCATTTTGGATTTCAAGGTTCAACACAGATGCAGTTAAGTTTAATGTTAGGTATGCACATGCTCTAAATACATTTTCCATGGATTATGTTCAAAGAAGGATCTCAGTTTCTCACTGAATCAAGAAGTGATCATCAAGTTGCAACCAAATGCTAAAACAAAAGTTCATAACAGCATATGCTCATCAATTCATATTTGCAACAGGTCATTGAACTATACACACAAAGATCTTTCAAGGGAAACTTGAAGCACTGATAAGAATCAAAAGTTGAGAACTTCAAGACAGTAGTGGCCAGCAAAGTGTGGTATTCAATCAACATCGTCAAAGTTTGAAGTTCAACCTTGGCATAAGCTCACACAGCCATACATGATGACTCTGCCTTCAACAATTTTACACAAGCAAAACACAAAATCCTAACAAGTGCTACAAACTAGTTTCCCCCAGACTGCCTGAGAGAAGTGTCCTCATGGATTAGCAGCTCTGAGGCATATGACAGATACAATCATGTATTGAGATTTGATGACAACAATCAATTTACCAATGACAGTGACAAGCTGGTTATTACCAAACCAATCATCAGACAATGAACCCTTATATACCAGCGACCAAAACATCAAGCAAATGACAAAGTTTAAAATAAAAAAAGGGCCAGCCTAAACTCTCAATATAACAGCATGATTGAAGAGATTCTGTGGAGGAAAACAAACATCACACTTCAATGTAATGGGATGCAAACACAACAATAAAACAGACTCCTATCATGAGAAAGCTGGAACTGGTAGGAGACAAGGTTTGAAAAGTTTCTTAGAATTTTAAAACAGGCCCTTGACAGTCTCAACATGATTCCAACATCAAAGAACAATGATAGCCACTGTCATCATAATGTCAAACATCAAAAACTGCTACCAGCTAATTAAAAGAAACTCAAACTTTGATGTAGCATAAATTTAAAAGTCAACACTCATGAATCAAGACACATGATGATCATCAATACATGTTCCAACCATATTAAATCATTACAACAGAAACAAACCAAAACAAACATGTTGACAGCAAATGCAAAGAAAAAAGGCAACAGTTTTTATAAAAACCTCAACTTCTGGTTAGTTCATAATAGCATAAGACTTCAAAGTGTGTGGTGAAAAAATGATTATCGATGACAGACAATCCAATGAGAACAGGGACAGAGATTACAAAACATTATTTGTCAGTGGCACAATCAAAACTTATACACAAGTGAAGGCATACTCAAACTATTTTTAAGTTATCATGCAAAGCTGGCTTAAACAGCCCACTGAAAGCAATTGTCTACACAAGATGGCAATGCAAGATACCACATGTTATGGGCCAATACAACAGTCACACACGAAACCTAGACTGCAGCCTTAAACAAAACTCTAAAGGCAGCCTCAAATCAAAATTCTAGCTACAAACTTCAAAATAAATAGAGGTAAACAACACCTGTGCAATGCAGTCTAAACTCAACAACCTACATAAATTTGACAAAACTAAACCTACACAAATGGCATTACACAAACAGCAACATTTTCTTAAAACAAACTCAACACAACATGATTGAAATCATTAAAGCAAACAGCCTTTCTTAGAACAGGAGAAAAGGCTAAACCTGGCCCCAATGCAAGTACTAGCTCCAACACAATTCAACCAGAAACAAACTATGATAGCTCATGATATAGATAGAATCAAACAACAGCTGAGATTGGTTTGACAGATCTCAACACCAAAATGCCTTTGAAGCTAGAAGCCAAGGCCTGAGTTCTATAACAGTTCGTGCCAGTGGTCATCTTATTGTTAACAGGGAATATTCATGCACATGCATCTTTTTTTCTTTACATGAATTGGTATAAACAGGGACTATATTTAGCTCACACAGAAATGGCATACTATCAAAAAATAAGTCAAGCAAATTCTATTAAAGACTTCAAACTCCTCCTAAACAGCAGCCTTAATATGATTCATTTTAAGGAATAAACCAACATACCAAACCAGATTGCACTCTATAAGCCAAACTAGAATTGTTACAAGGAATGAAGCTAAGAAACTTTCAAAATTAAAAAAAAAACAAGTACATAAAATATGGCAGTCACTAAACATGGAGAACAGGTTCTTGGCAGTAATGAACATTAACTCAATACAACCATATCAAGTCTAGCCTCATCATGCATTTTGACAGTAGAGCTAAAAAAATATTTCAACATGGTAGTGTACAAGATAATGCTCACAAATCATCAACACATGATAGTGTATATTATTTCAGAACTACATACCTCTTGTAGATCCCTTTCAACAAGCTAGCGGCAAGAAGCAAGCACTCCCTCCTCTTTTGAGCCAACTTATAGTTTCCTTCCTTTTTGAAGCAAGATGCACTCTTATGGAAAGTTGAGCAAATATACTTCACCACTAGTTTTCAATGCTTTGGATAGTTGAGGTATGATATATATATGAGGTGTATGGATGGTTAGAACATCAAGAATAGGCCTGGACAAGGATTTGGCAGATTTTGAGCATAGTGGTCAAACTTTCTTGGTGTGAAAGTTGACTTTTTGAAAAATGGTATTTTTGAGTAGTTTGAAAGTATGAACACCTTCTACACAATATTTATGGGTTGTGTAGATGTTTTTTGGTGAGTTTGGATGTGTGGAAATGATTTTAGAAGGCACTTTGCTCCAAGGCAGATTTTGGTGTTTTTTTAGGGAGCTTTCTTCACTTGTAAGCAAGAGCAAGATTGAATGAGAGCAATGGTTTTCTATAGGGATGTAGAGTGCTCTGGTGTCCTTAAACTCATAGAAGAGGCCTCTATTTATAGCCAAACAAAAGTGAGGGCAGCCTTGGTCTTTTACCACTTTTGGAGAGAGTTTCATGAGATTTTCAAATGAATCTTACCAAATCTTCTCCTATCAGCTCCATAGTTCAAAGGAGATCAGAAAACTCAAGTGGAGATGGAAATTAAGTGATTGAGATGATCTATGAGGGTAGGGTGAGCCAGCTGCACAGTCTTGGCATGAAAAGTTTCTCTCTCCTTCTTACACATTTGATTAAAGTAATGCCAAGTTGCAACCTACCTCTCTCTCCCTCCAAACCTTACATTTTCTACATTTCCTTTCCTCTACACATCTGATTATTATATTGAATCATGATCCAAGGGCTGAGGAGATCTCAAGTTGTGAAAAACTGATTTTTGGGAAGTGTTGGAGTATGGTCTCAAGTGTTGACAGCCCCAACTTCCATAGTGCATAACTTCTTGCTCACACATGCTATTGAGGAGTTCTACCATAATTTGGAAAGCCCTTAAGTAGATCTATAACTTTCATGTTTTGGGAATTTCCAAATTATTGATGGAACTAGGTTGAAAAACCCTTCCAAGTTGCTGAAAAAACCACTTAAAAAGGCTAAATAACTTAGAATTTTTCTAAGTTATTTCCCTTCTTAAAATGAATCTTGTCATAACTCCAATTCTATGCATTTTTTGATCATGGACAACTTTGAGGCTTTTGTAGGATTTTTCAAGAGCTTTCCAATGAGCTTTGAACCACTTCATTTGGATGTGTGGTTGAGGAGTTATGGTCTTGCCCCTTTCGAAACCCTAATTCCCGATTTTTGCAATTACTTCTTAACCCTTGATCCAATGGTCATGAAATTTTATGGGGAGGTGTAATATGACATAAGGAACATTTTTGATTCACATCTTGAAGTCAAATTCCTTATTTTTAAAGAGTTGACTTTTCGGTCAACCGTTCGATCAATCGGTGACTACCGAGTTGACTGTCGATGATCCGGACATCCTGAGGACTTAAAACTCTTTGGATGGACTTTAATAAACCATAGGAACTTAATGGAACAAGATCCCACCATTGAAGCATTCTTTAAACCAAAAGTCAAACTACAATTGACTTTTTCTCGTCGAAAACCCTAATCGGGTACCTTAAATTGCACTGTTCTCAATCCCCGGGTGACCACCTCAAATTGAATCCGTTCTTGATTCAATGTATTATATTTGATCTTATGGAGACTTATTTGAAGTTGAATCAATCCAAAATATTGATTGATCAGACCGCCGAAATCTCGATTTTGACGGTACGGAGCCCTAATTCATCTGCATCTTATGAAAGATAAACTGAAAGTGGTTAAGGTTAGTTAATCAAGTAAATATGATCCTACAACGGAGATGAGGATCTAAGGGGTCAAAATTTGGGGTGCAACACCTAGAAGTTGGAATTTCTTTCTTTACAATAAACCCGTAATCTTAACCTGGGGCATGGGTAGTTCTTAGTTAATTTGAAGGCCGCGCTCACAATTTTCCTTCGCAGACAGCAAGTAAGTGACGAAGATGTTTTTCAATGTCAAAACGTCGATGATGGTTCACTGTGATCATTAAAGCTAGGCAGTCACTTTCTTCAACAACAACAAATCAAAAGAAAAGGCCAGCTAAGTCAAAACCTATGAAGGAGACTTAGGCAAAATTGGGGCATCCCGCTGACTGTAAACTTTAAAAGAAACAGTTCAGGAAAAATTTAGGGATAATAGAAAGAGGAGATCTTTAAATCCTTATCCTGAAAATCCTCAATGTCAAATAACCAAATGTTATCGGAAAGGAGTGGCTGTCTTCTCATAGGTCCTTTGACTTCTGAACCATCATTGCTATCATCAGTGCAATTCCTGACCTATAGGAACCTGAATGCATAACATGAGTTAACTGAGCCTAGGACTGAAGCTAATCACGTAGATTGGGTGGGTACAAATAAAATTTGAGTCTTTATCCTTTGTTTCTTAAACCGTGAACCAGGCCATGCTACAACCCTCAAAAGATCTAATTGAAGCAAGGTTATTTTGAAAGCATACTACAGCAGGGTTGTGTAACCTGACTCCTAAAGATCTTTGTGAATCATTTATTTTGGCAGTACACTTTTATTTTAAACTTGGAGCGTCTAGAACCGTCGTGTTCTGACCGACGACTCGTTTATTTTTCACCTTTTAAAAATAACTTTGACTTCAAAAGTTGCATGAACTTTGCATTACAGTGTTTGTATGAATATTTTTGTTTGCAAACTAGCTTTCCTATAAGAAGTTTTCAGATAATAAGAAACTTGGTCGGTGATCCTACCAGGGGCAGGTTCCTTCCACATCCCGTCTAAGAATCAATTCAAGATTTGTTCAAGGCAAGGTCTTCTCAAATTTGGTTTATCCATAAGATTTTTCAAGACTCAGACTAGGGCAAGCTTCCGAGGGTACAGTAAAACAGTCTTTTTCATGAATCAGATAAGCTGAAGTAATTTGGGGCAGTTTACTTGAAGAATCCCCAAGCAGCTCTTCATCCTTCCTACAGGGACTATCAGCTCGATATAGTTTAGCCGAATGACAATGATGTATGGGTTGAGGAATCAGTCTTCCAGTCTTGTTATCTCATCAAAAGAGTCGATCATTGTCGTCAGCATCTGCATTTGTATTTGATCATATATCATAGCATAATTCATATACATATGCATATCATGGGCGTTTTATCCTCATTTGTTTTTCTCCCGAGGTCGTGTCTTATCCATGTCTTACCCTTGTGGTCAAAGTCCAATTTTCTTGGCACCTATCAAATAGATTTGTCGTGCCTATCTGACGTTCTTCCAGATATGACATATTTCTTATCCGATGGTTTCCCAAATTTATTTCTCCTTCTGATGGTTTTCTAGATCGAGTCTTTGTTCTGATGTTCTTCCAGAACTTATCTGACGGTTTCCCAGATATCTCCCTTTGATTCTGATATTTTTCCAGAATCTACCCGATGTTTCTCCGGATAGGTTTCTCTTTCTGACGTTTTTCCAGTTTGAGTTTACGTTCTAACGATCTTCCAGAATTCCTTTGTCGCTTATCTGATGTTCTTCCAGATATATCTTCAAACTTCTCCTGTACATTTAATGTTCCATAAATGTTTCGGATATACCTTCAGAGACTTGTCTTCATCTCATGCTCTTATGGATGTTATCCTTTTGTTTCTGGATGCAACCCAAAATTCATTCGATGTTCTCCCGAGTGTCTTGGGTGTGTTTCAGAGTTCATTCGATGTTCTTCCGAATGTCTTTGATGTTTGTTTCTACTTCCCAGAGTTTATTCGACGTTTCTCCAAATATCTTTGGTGTGTTTCAAAGTTCATTCGATGTTCTTCCGGATGCTCCTGATGTTTGTTTCTCCCTGTACATTTTCCGGCGATTCCTGAAGATCCCGCTCGATCTCTTTATTTAAAGGAATATCCTGCAAACTCCGGCACCTTCCGTTTACCTGATCCTACCGTCATGTGGATCCCGTGTTACCTTATCACTCCAACGTGTTTTCTTCCCCGGTGTGGTTTTCTCGTCGCGTCGGTTCCCTCTGTCGTCTGCATTCTTGCATTTATCATTTTCATCATACGCATCATATTAAAGTCATGACATTGTCAGCATTAGTCTATTCTGACTTGTCCATATCATTGCATAGCGCTGTGTCTAAGGGCAAAAATTTCGGTTATCTGTATTTAAATCCCTCCACCGTGATTCCTCGAGTCTCTGCTACTCATATCATCCAGTGAAGCTATTTAAATATGGGCAAATGTAGTACCTCAAATTTGCCCTACCTTTACAGGGTTTCTAGTGCCACTTTATTTTAAATGAATAAAATAGCACAATTGCCAAGAGACCGTGTGTAAGGAGTTGTGAGTGTGAGAGGTCGAGAGTTCGAATCCCACCTTCTTCACTTTTTGTTTTGTTTCTTTTATTTTTATTCTAACTTTTCAATTTTCATAAAAAAAAACATAACAAAAATAGTTTTTTTATTATTTAATTATTATTTTCGTATTTTATTTAAATTATTTTTTAAAAAATATTACTTTTTCACTTTTTTCCATATTATTCATAAAAACATCCAAAAATCATAAAATTAAAAATATTAGAAAAGATTTTATTCTTTTTATAATATTTTTAATGTTTAGTATAAATAAATAGAGTTTTAAGTTTATTTTAAATTGTTTAAATTTTATTTAGTTTTGACTAATTATTTAAGTTGGACTTTAAAATGGGCATTAGGTTAGAGTTAACCCTAATTTGTTACCTATATAAACATGCGTTGCATTTGAGGAAGAAAAAAGGAAAGAGGAGACAAAAGAAAAAATGGCGGTCGTTCTCACGACTTATCAGAAGAGAGAAGATTTTTGAAAAAAAACCTTCAAAGTTTCATCATCAAGATCAACGAACCGCCACCACCGCCTCAGAAGACTACCATCATTGGCTCCAAAGGTGTTCATTACAGTTTTTTGTTTTTTTGTTTTTTGTTTTAGGATAGGTTAAGAAAGTAGCAGATGGAGGTATCAATGGAGGCCGCGCCGGTCCTAAGAAGAAGAAGAAAGGAATAGCCAAAACTCTAATGGAAATAACACAGTAGCAACACCCCTCCTTATGTTCTGTCTCTTTTGTTTTTCTATTTTTTTTTCTATTTTGTTGTATTTATTATTACTTTTTATTTTAGCGTTTTATTATTTTTATTATCTTATAGTAATAACTAAATAGTTTAGCTTTCTAACTTTTATTAATTCATTTTTGTTAAAGAAAAACTAAAAAACTCATTCTTTCCTTTTTTTTTACTAAAAAACTGAAAAACCTTTTTACTAAAAACTGAAAAACTTTTTATTTAAAACTAAAAAATCTTATTTTTTTTTCTTTTTATAAAACTTAAATTTTTTTATATACAAGTTAAAACTTAACATTCTTTTTATAATTTAAACTTAAATTTTTTTTATTAACCAAATAACTCCATCTTAAAAATAAAAACCATTTTTTATAATTAAAATATTAGAATTGAAACCAATTGTCATAATTAAAACATAAAAATTAAAACCTTTTCGTAGGGAACTCCTGATGTATGCCAGTGTTATTTTCAGTCAACCATCGTTACTTCTTATTCATTTCAGCTTATTTATCCTTCATTTTTTTGTGTTGTCTTTGTTTCAATTGTAATTATACGAGGCTATTGTCGCAGTTATTTTCTTGCATTATTTTGGGGATTTGTAATTTACGCGAGTGATCGTCGCAATGCTTTCTTTTACCGCTTTCATTACTTTCCGTACTTTAATTCCTCCATGTAATAATTTGTCATGTTTGCATCATTTACCGTTTAAACTCCTTCCGAAGGATTAGGTCTAGCAATTTGACCGCTGAGTCAATAACCCTAACCTTTGACGTTTTCAAAACCTAATACTTTTAGGCATCCCGCTGTGGACAAATTTACCCTTTACCCTAGCATTAGGTCAAAGAGTCGTCATACTCTGTTTTAGGGTTTCCCGTCGCGGAATCCCTAATTTAACCCTGATTTAATTAACAATTTTAATGTAGAGATTGGAGTCTCCGCATTCCACGTAAGCGTGTCCTTAAGATACGTTTATTCCCCATTGAAACCTTGACCATAGTCAAGAAGTTTCTAACCTCCCTTTTGAGGGGAACTGTGATTACTTTGATTCCATTCCTTATCCAAGATACGTAGGCACAAGATGCGAATCTTGCCGAGTAAACTTAGGACTAACCCTTAGGTCTTTTCTTTAACTTTCAATCCCTTTGTGTATACCTTAAAATATGATAAAGCAAGAATATTAAAAATGAACAAAAGGTTCCTGAAGAGTACTACAGAAGTTTAGGATGCTAGTACCTTCCCTAAGCTTAACCAACCCCTTACCTAGATCTCTCCCCGCATTATGTTTACGATGCAAAAATAGGTTTTTCCTCTTTTGACATTTTCCTTCGGATAAATCAAAGAGTGGTTGTGAACTAAGTTGTGATTCAAATTAATTAATAGTTTTATATCCTATTTCTACCGCAACAGTGACATTGGCAAAGGACACTGCTTCTACCCACTTCGTAAAGTAATCGATCGCGACCAGAATAAAGCGATGTCTATTAGAAGCAGTCGGCTCAATCTTTCCAATCACATTGATTCCCCACATGGCAAAAGGCCAAGGAGATGTCAACACATTTAGAGGGGCCAGTGGCACATGCACTTTATCCGCATAAATCTGGCATTTATGGCATTTTGTGGCGTATTTGAAACAATCGGATTCCATAGTCATCTAATAATACCCAGCTCTCAACAATTTTCTAGCCATTGCATGTTCATTGGCATGAGTGCCAAAAGAACCCTCGTGGACTTCCTCCATCAATAGGTTTGCTTCAAGTTCATCAACACAACGCAACAAGACCATGTCGAAATTCCTCCTGTAGAGCACATCGTCTTTGTTCAGATAAAAATTTCCAGCTAACCTCCTCAAAGTTTTCTTATCTTTACTGGATGCCCCAGATGGGTACTCCTGAGTCTTGAGAAAATGCTTGATATCGAAATACCAAGGCCTTCCATCAGATGCTTTCTCAACGGAAAACACAAAAGCGGGTCTATCAAGACGCATGATGGTGATAGAAGGAGTCTCATTCCAGAAACTCACTTTGTACATCGAAGCTAGTGTGGCCAAGGCATCCACCATCTGATTCTCAGCCCTCGGCATTTGATGGAAATCAACTCTATCGAAGAAAGGCAGCAATCTCCTTGCATAATCTCTATAAGGCACCAGGTTGGCCTGACGAGTCTCCCATTCTCCCTTGATTTGGTTAACGACTAACGCTGCGTCACCGTATACATCCAGATTCTTAATCCTCATATCAACGGCCTCTTCTAAACCCATAATGCAAGCTTCATACTCGACTTCATTATTGGTGCATGCGAATGTCAATCGGGCGGTGAATGGTATATGAGAACCGTGAGGAGTAGTAATGGTCGCGCCGATTCCATTACCATATGAATTAATCGCTTCGTCAAAAACCAATTTCCACTGAGATTCTCTCTTAGGACCCTCGTCAGGTAAAGGCTCATCACAGTCTTTCATCCTCAGAAACATGACGTCTTCATCTGAGAAGTCAAACTTCATCGGATGATAATCCTCAATCGGCTGTTCTGCGAGATATTCCGACAGGACGCTTCCCTTAATGGCTTTCTGGGAAACATACTGAATGTCATACTTCATTAACACCATTTTCCATCGGGCAATCCTTCCGGAGAGTGCTTGTTTTTCAAAGACAGACTTGATCGGATCCATCTTTGAAATCAATAGGGTTGTGTGGTTTAACATGTACTGTCTCAAATGCTTAGCGGCCCAAGCGAGTGCACAACATGTTTTTTCCAGCATCGAGTATCTCGACTCGCAATCGGTGAATTTCTTACTCAGGTAGTAGATGGCATGCTCTTTTCTACCTGACTCGTCTTGTTGATCGAGCACACATCCCATTGAATTCTCAAGAACCGTGAGATACATGATCAGTGGTCTCCCTGCAACTGGAGGCATGAGTATTGGAGGTTCCTGTAAATATTCTTTTATTCTTTCGAATGCTTTCTGGAAATTTTCATTCCACCTGACCGTTTGATATTTTCTTAGCAATTTGAATATTGGTTCACAAGTGGCTGTAAGATGAGATATAAACCTTGCAATGTAGTTTAATCTCCCCAGGAAACCACGAACCTCTTTTTCCGTTCTCGGCTCAGGCATTTCTTGTAGCTTTTATTTTGGCAGGATCCACCTCAATACCCTTTTCACTGACAATGAAACCCAGTAACTTTCTAGATCTCACCCCGAAGGTGCACTTGTTAGGATTCAGCCTCAGCTTGAACTTCCTCATCCTTTCAAACAATTTCAAAAGATCGACCAGATGTCCCTCCTCCGTCTGTGACTTTGCAATCATGTCATCAACATAGACTTCCACCTCATGATGAATCATATCATGAAACAAAGTGACCATAGTCCGCTGATAAGTTGCCCCGGCACTTTTCAATCCAAAGGGCATCACCTTATAGCAAAAAGTCCCTTATGGTGTGATGAAAGTAGTTTTCTCCATGTCCTCTGGGGCTATCTTGATTTGGTTATACCCAGAGAAGCCATCCATGAATGAAAACATATAATACTTAGCGGTGTTATCAACCAACACATCGATATGAGGGAGCGGGAAATTGTCTTTCGGGCTCTCTTTATTCAGATCTCGATAATCAATGCACATCCTGACATTTCCATCCTTCTTAGGTACAAGAACAATATTAGCGACCCACGGGGTGTAATTTGTGACAGCAAGAAACCCAGCATTCAACTGCTTTTGAACTTCTTCTTTGATCTTGACTGCCATGTCAGGCCTTGTCCGTCTCAACTTCTGCTTGACTGGCGAGCATTCTTCTCTGAGAGGTAACCGATGTACCACAATATCTGTATCCAGCCCAGGCATGTCTTGGTAAGACCAAGCGAAGATATCCTTATACTCATAGAGCATTTCAACCAATCTTCTCTTGACACTGTCTTCCAATGCAGCCCCCACTTTAACCTCTTTCCTATCATCCTCGGTGCCCAGATTAATAATCTCAATATCCTCCTGATGAGGTACAATAACCCTTTCCTCCTGCTTGAGAAGCCTGTCTAACTCTTCGGGTAGTTCACAGTCTTCGCCAGTCTCATCTTCAGCTTGATAAATGGGATTATCAAAGTCATACAAAGTCATAGCTGAACCTGAATCAATGGCATCTGATAGAAAAGACCTGCATGAGGATGTTATGTTTATTATGTGATGCAACAACAAAACACATTGCCATTTTTCTGTTAAGTATAAATGCAAAACAAAACAAGAAAAACAGGGATCACAATATTTGAATGCGCAACGTCTCTTATTTAATGACAAATTGAAAATAACAAGAAGTCCCCACAAATGGGTCACTACGTCTTGGGCAGAACGCAGGACTGAACATAATCAAAACAATGAACATTACTCTGCAGCAGTAACATGAATGACTTCTTCGGTAGTCCAGTTGCACAGCTTCTGGCCGGGAGTACATGGACGGATCCACGCATCCATGTTGCAGTCACTGTCTCCTTTATCATCTTCAACGGCATTGATCCTGTCGAATATCACACCACTGCTGGTGAACTGAACAGGTCCCCTGTATCTCGGAATCTAAGAAGAACTGGAGGGTTTGTATCCTAGGCCGAACTTGTCCTGCTTGACAGGAACATCAAGAACTTGGCCCCACTTCTGAGACAAGCCGGATTCTATGATAGCACGGGCTTCCTTGAGCGACGACATCGAAACCTCTGGGCCCTTGGCTTCTACAGGAGACTTCCCCTGAATCTGAATTGTTTCGAATGCCTTGCAGAGCGTTTCGTGGATCTCACCATCCACTTCTACATACTTGAAGGATGACATATGGCTAACCATAATGTCCTCTTCACCGCACACAGTAACTATCTTCCCTTCCACCATATATTTCAGCTTTTGATGCAACGTTAAGGTAACTGCCCCAGCAACATGTATCCAAGGTCAGCCAATCAAACAACTGTATGCCGGCTGGATATCCATAATATAGAAAGTTGCATCAAAGATCTCTGGCCCTATCTGAATAGGCAGCGTGATTTCTCCAAACACTGATCTCTTAGATCCATCGAAAGCCCTCACGACCAAATCACTTGGCGTGCATAACAAATCCTGAATGTCCAACTTCATCAATACCTTCTTCGGAAGCACATTGAGGGATGATCATGTATCAACCAGGACATGTGACATCAGAGATCCTCTAAACTCCAAAGATATATGTAAAGCACGGTTATGGTTCCTCCGAGCAGGAGTCAGATCCAAATCCGTAAAGCCGAGACCATTACCGGCATTCACATGAGCGACTACCCCCTCCAACTGATTAACAGAAATCTCCTGAGGTACGTACGCTGCATTCGAGACTTTCAGTAGAGCGTTATGATGCGCCTCCGAACTCATCAACAATGACAGGATAGAAATCTTCGAAGGAGTTTGATTCAAGTGATCCACAATTTTGTAGTCACTCTTCCGAATTAATCTCATAAATTCCTCTGCGTCGTTTGAAAGATCATCAACAACAACCTGCGGTTGAACATTCTCCTCAATTACAGCCTTACGCTTACCCCTGTCATTTTTATCAACAATAACCTCCGGTGGAGAAAAGACCCTACCACTTCTGGTAATACCTCCGACTCCCACTATATTCTCAACCGACGAACTTCCGCTTGCCGATTTTGTCCATTCTTGATTTTGCCCATTACAGAACACCTCTCTCCCATAATTCCATGGGACAACTCTAGTACTCTCATACGGCATGGGTCCCGATACAGTAATGGTAACCGGTGCTGGCCTAGCAGGCGCTGAAATATTGATAGTCCGGTATGGAATGGAAATCGTAGCAACTTCATTTCTATCATTACACACCTCTTTCACGACATCTTCTTTCATGACTTTATCAAACTGCAAACAACCCTCATCAATCATTCTCTGAATACCCCTCTTCAAAAGATCACAACCCTCAGGCTGCGCTTCACATTCTAAGCAGTCAGCGGAACAACCAGGAAACACCCCCTTCTTCAACAGACAACCCTTCACAAAACCCAGTGGAGTCTTCAAATCTTCAACATCAGTTATCAGATTCAGCTTCTCCCCCTCAATAATGGCATTGGCTCCGGCCACACCATGATTCGGCATCGGATTCTGAGTCACATTAGGCCCCTCGTTGGTGAAATTGATAGCTTTGGAATCAAGCAAGTCCTGTACTTTATGCTTGAAAGCTTTGCAATGTTCAATATCGTGCCCTGGAGCACCCGAATGAAAATCAAAATGAGCGTTCGCATCATACCCAGTAGGTGGAGGACCAGTGAGAGGAGCTAAGGTCCTCTTCTGAACTAGTTGTAACTGCAGTAACCGTTGTAACAACTGAGAATACGGCATAGGAGGATTCGCAAACTGTCTATTAGCCATTCTTTTCCTGGAAGTATAAGGTCGTTGCACATTACCTTGCTGATGAGCCGCAGTCGGGATATCTACTGTAGCGACTTGTTGAGGATTAACGGGACTGAGCTCTACCCTTACCCTTGTGCGAGATAGCATTTTCATCCCCCTCCCTTCTCTTGGGGTTTGCAGAATATGGTTTCTTTGTTCCTCCCGATGAGGATCCACCACCATTCTAAATCTTACCAGACTTGATTCCACTCTCCAATCTTTCGCCAGCGATTACCAGATCAGAAAACCCTACAGACATGCAGCCTATCAACTTCTCAAAATACACGACAGGTAACGCAGCCATGAACAAGTCTATCAACTCCCTTTCAACCAAAGGAGGTTGCACTCTTCCATCCAGATCCCGCCACCTTTGGGCGTATTCCTTGAAACTCTCAGAATTTTTCTATGACAAACTCTACAATTGTACTCGATTGGGTGCCATATCACTATTATATTGATAATGAACCACAAAAGCCTCGGCCAATTCTTTCCATCTGTGAATATGGGTTCTCTCAAGCCCCATATACCATTCCAACGAAGCCCGTGCCATACTATCCTGGAAGAAATGCATCAGCGGCTTTTCATCACTAGAATAAGCAAACATTTTCCAGAAGTACGCCCGAATGTGTACTCTGGGACAAGTCGTCCCTTTGTACTTATCAAAATCGGGCACCTTAAATTTGGGGGGAATCCTGACCCCAGGAACCAAACCAAGATCAGACATATCCAGGCCCAAAGAGTTCTGATTCTTAAACGATTTCATCTTCTCCTCAATCAGTTTGAACCTTCGGCCAGCTTTAGTCGGCAAACCACCCTCTAGATCTTTCACAGAAAATATATCATCCTGATTATCCTCCCAATGAGGCCCAACAACCCCGTGCACAGCGCATACATTGCCATTACCAACAATATTACCGTTCTCACCAGCAGCTCCTCCGCCCGGAGGTACAACAACAGTAGGAATACCCTGAGGAGTAGATCCACCAATCGGAGGATGAACGACACCGGCTCCTCCGTGCAAAACACCGTCCTCATCAACCCGTTCTATCAACGGCTAGACCAACGTTCTTAACTATTCCTGTCCACTAGTAACAGTCTGCATCAGTTCCATGAAATGGGTCATGCGCGCCCTGACCTCCTGCAATTCTGCCTAAACCTGATCCATCACCTTCTGCTAATTCCCTCGAGTAGGATACCTGTGGAAACTGAACTCCTCAATCCTGAACTGAAGAAAACCAAGCAGAGATAAGAACACAAGGCCACCAAGAACAACCTACAATGCAAATGAGAATGCAAGATGCAAAATTCAAACATGTCTATGTATGCACAGGGAAATCTCCCCCCTTGATTCCGGTTTCAATAAACAAGAATAACAGAGATGGATAAAAATAACACAATAAACCTTCTCATATATCAAGTAAAGATGAAACGATACAACCAAATGAGAAATATTCGCATACAAAGAGGTATTGATCTCATCCAACATCTCTGGTGATGATCAAGATACAAAAGCAAATGAATCTACAAAAGGTAAAACTCCTAGTAGTCATGATCTCTACGCCACTCCTGAGACTCCTCTAGCATCTCCTTTGTATCTGGGTGGTCTGGCCTCTCCATCAACTCTCAGATGAGGAAATCCCTCTTGCGTATCACATCCCAGAGATAATGACAATGGTCCTCCCAAGCATCTTCGCTGAAGGCGTCCTCAAGCCTGGGTTTCTTCACCTCTGCCCGAATCTTGAACTCTATAAGTGCTGATAAAGTTTCTTGGTATTTCTGCTCGATCGTACTTCTGCGGAACATTTTTAGCAATACCTCTCTCTCCTTAGCCTTGAATTGCGCTTTCAGCTTATCAACCTGAATACGAAGCTGATCTTCCCTACTCTTGTTGGCAGTCAAGGTAGCATTCCTTTGCTCGTTGAATTTTGATATCTTCAGATAGGCTCTATCTAAATCCTCCTTCTTACTCTTCAGAATGTCACAAGTGCTTTTCAGATCAAGGCCGACTTGCTTCCGTGCTTGTACCTGACCAGCAAATTCTTCCTTCAACTTAGTCAATAGTTCTGCATTTGTCTTGGCCAAATACACAGCTTCACCCTTATCATGCTTCAGCTGACTGATTTCCTGCTTCAACTCTTCATTCTCTTTGCGCAGCTCTTCCTTCTCTGCCCAAAGCTTGGTATATCTCAAGATATCGACGGTTGTCGGCGACTCAATGACTAAGGGATACAGTGGTTCTTCAACAGTAAATGGAAATAATACCTCTTCAACCCTCTTCTGAATCCAATCCGAGTATGAATCTTAGGTTCTACAATCTCCTTTGCCTAAAGAAGGCTTTCCCTTCTTGTGAATCTTACCCTAAGCGTCCACGAATCAGGACGAGATACAAGGATCCGCTACACCTGTGAAGTACAGAGATTCCTGCACTTCCTCTTCTTTCGGAGGTCCTTTTAAAGCATAACCGAATTGTCTCGCAGCAAGAGAAAGATTATAGCTGATACCACCTTTCCTCCCTATCAAGGGCACATTAGGAAAGCTACCACAACTAAAGATAAGCTCACGACCCAGCAAGCCTCGGTTGAACCAGACGATATTCTTCTCCGTTAAACCCATAAGCGTCTTCGACCATTCAGATGAGTTCGCGGAATCCACAAAAGCTCCCGAGCAAGGAAAGTGATCAACAAACCACTTATGCAACAACGGTGCGCAACAAGAAACCATCTTTCCTTTTCTTTTCTCGTTCTTGTAATGCACTGAATGGTACAAGTCTCCTAGAAGAGTAGGTACGGGGTTCTTGGAAGCGAAGATATGAAAAGCATCAAAATCCACAAAGTCCGGTACATTGGGAAACAACACAATGCCATAAACACACAGAGCCAAGATAGCACTGAAAACCACCCAACAACCCTTTTCAGCATACTCTCAGGCTTTGTCGACCAGGAAGGGTAAAGTAAAGCCAGAAACTCCGTTTCTGCTAATAACATGATCTGCCAAGTCAGAGGCGCTCAAATAAAGAGCGGCGGACAACTTCTCGAGATTAGGTTCCTCTTCGGAGCTGAAGAAAGGCACTTTGTTCAGAATCGGAACACCCAAGATATAAGCAAACTCCTCCAAAGTCGGAACCAACACATAGTCCGGAAACGTGAAGCATTTCAGTGGAGGATCATAAAACTGCAACAGGGTATGGACAGCTCCATGCTCATAACTCGTGAGCTTACGAACAAACCTCAGAATTCCACCATACTGTTCTCTGAAAGCTGCAAGAACACCAGGATCAACCACGGAAATCAGACCAAATAAAGGTCCCAACTCGGGTGCCGGAAACTTGTACACAACAATCCTCTTTCTGCTAACTTCCACCTCTGAAGAAGACCAATACTAGAATCAAGGGAAAGACGAGAACCTGTAACACACATAAACATGCAATGTTAAATGCAGAATGGTTATGCAAATGCACACATGGGATCAAGGTATCCAATGTTCAAATTCACTGCTATGCCGTTGACTGAATTCAACCAGAGCTCCGTCCTAATCAGAACACTGAGATAACACACTGGATAGAACACTCAAGATCAAAATTCTGCACTGACAAGAAAACCAAGGTTCGTTGAAGGCTAGGTTTCCTGCAAAAACCCATCCCTCTCACATGTGGGTTCTAGTCTTGAAAGGTACGGCATCCTATGTGGGCTGTCAACATCACAGACTTTCGAGAAACGATGATACGTTCACCATTTCTGGTTTAGTATCATAGTCTAACAAAGCGACCTCACTTAGATGACTTCCCAAATGAACAGTCTCCAGAGTCGACAGTTTCTCTAAGTGAATATTCCCTCAACTGCACCAGACGCGCAGGATAGAATATTTCCAAAGAAAAACCTCGTCTGAATGTGAATTTCACACGAGCTATTGCGCAGCCAAACGCCACACAAGCCCAGGTCCGGCTTATTTCCAAATGAACAGTCTCCAGAGTCGACAGTTTCTCTAATCCTATGTGCATAATCAAGCTCAGGTCCGACTTATCTCTTAAAGGAACAACCCAACCCATAGCACAACAACAAAAAGAATGCAAAATGCAATAATATACAACAGATAATGTACATAAAACAAAAATTGCACAAAAGTAAACACCCAAAGACGCAAACAGACAAGCGCTAGGAGTGACTCGCATAGGGAACTATCGCAGTCCCCAACAGAGTTGCCAGCTGTCGCAACTGCGAAAAACACCCGGCGGAAACCAGAAGATTCGCCACCTTTCATTATTTATCCCAAAGAGAGGTAAAGGAAACGATCGAAAAAACCTAACGAAAAAGGGAAAGACAAGGTCGTCGCAACCAAGTCCTGTATTCGGGAGTCGGTTACGCAAGAGGAAGGTATTAGCATCCCTCACGTCCGTCGTACTCGACGGGATCCACACTTGTTGTCTATCTAAGGGTGTGTTTAACTATCTACGCTAAAGGCTCACAGGAAAAAAATAAAAGAAAAGCGACTCGGCAGAGCATCGCCGCTCTGTGCCTACGTATTTCCTCGTGCAATGGGAAAGTCAGAGTCAACGTAGTTCGGCCAACTATGGGAGAAAAGGGGGAAAGGTTGCTCGCCAAGACATCGCGTCTTGTGCCTACGTACTTTCATCTGGTATGAAAGATCAGAGTAAACGTAGTTCGGGATGACACAAAACCACAAGTTGATTAAGTGTTTTAACCGAGTAAGGTTAAACCTCCATTCCAGCAGTTAGGTACTAAGCCTGTTTGCGGTAGAACCGAAGCTTAACAACACTCTTTTCTGAAAAAAGGTTTCCGATTAATCCCGAAGGAAAAGGTTTGAAATTTGTTTTGAGTTTTTTAGTGAAGTGAATTAATTCAGTTTGTGATTCACGTTGCACTAAAGACTATGACATGGAGGCGAATGCGTCCTGTATCGCCCCCAAACGGGACGTACACTAAACACTCTAGATAAGCGAGAGGAGACCCCTCACTCATCATTCCCCATGTAGCTTAAGGCTCGTAGCGTGCAACGTTTATCGCATTTATTAGATGAATTAGAATTGTTTTGAGATGAGAAGAGAGACGCACGGAAGGTCTAAGGGAAACTCGGCCCTAACGTTGTCATGCAACGTGGTCCTAAAGTTTGGATGAAAAAGGGGAAACATCTACCATAATGTTAGCATGCTTGGATTGAACACCTAATGTCTCTCCTACTCCCGTCCTAAACAGAGGGACTAGGAATCCTATGGGGATCATGGCAAAAAGGACAAGAAGAACAAAGGAAGGATCAATCACAAGTAGAAAATGCATACATGAAGAAAACATGCAAAGAGGGAGGAACAAAGTGCGGGGCAGCAGCCGCCACAAGCACATCTCAACCCCTTTGGAGCAAACAAAGATGCAAAACACGAGATGAAATGCACATGCAAAGATGCAAGCAATCATGAGCATGCAAATGCCAAAAGAAAATGAGCGGATGAGATGTAACGGGAGAAGACGAACCTCTACAACCGTCGATCATCAATCATCGAAGAAAATGGGAGGAAAAGAAGTATGGGGCAGCAACCGCCACAAGCGTATCTCGACCATAACTCTTCGCTCAAGCAAGCAAGGATGAACATTACATTGAACAACCTATACAAATATGCATTCAAGTAGAAATCGAACAAAACGATTCGACAAAAAAAACATGATCAAACGATCAAGAACAACGACATATATACCAAACATCACACTCCTAATGCATCACACTGGTCTATGATGATTCGAAGTGGAACGGTATGTGAAAACACCTTGAAAAACAGCAAAATAGGCCCACTGTTACAGTTTTAATCGGTTAACCCCTGGGGTTAATCGGTTAACACCTTAAAAAGTTTGGGAAATCTGGAATTTTGAACAGGTTAATCGGTTAACCATATGCGTTAACCGATTAACACTGTTAACGTTTGAAAAAAATTTGAAAGTTTAAAATGGTTAATCGGCTAACCCTATATGTTAACCGATTAACACTGTAACAGAGGCCAAAAACAGCAGCAGAAAAGCACTTCCAGCACAAAAATAGCTTATCCAAGGATCCAAAAGATCAACTTATCACTTAAGCACAAAATTAACAACAGAAAACAAAGATCCAACAGCATGGACACACAATTGCACAACAATATCACAATTCGAACGGATCGAAATCAACCAAAATTCAATTGAATATGAAGATTAACATGATAAGCTCAAAAATTAAATCGGATCGAGAATTCCAACCTTTGAAGCGGAGATTTGCTTCGATAAGTGTTGATCAACTGAATTTGAGCAGATCCAAACAAGATTATCCGGAAAACTTCAAGATCAACAATAATTCTTGCAAGAGGAACGAAGATCAAACACTTTTAAGCCAAATTACTCCAAATAAGCACTTCCAACTCAAGCTCCAAAATTAGATCTTAATTTGCACAAAAATTGATTATGAAAATTGATCCAATGATGATGATAAATGGAGGTTTATGCTCAAGAATCTATTGATTTCAATGAAAAATCAATGAATCCAAATGATGAAAAGCTTTGAGTGAAGGTTTTGGGAATGGAGAAGTTGAGAGAATTGACAGCAATTCTGAATTTGAATTTTGAATTATGAGAGATTAGATGGTTTGGTTTGGAGTAAATCACTTAAGTACTCTCTTGGTTTGGATCCAAAGCTAGGTTTGGGAATTTGGATTGGAAATCAAGGTTTGGAATGAGGAATGGGTATTTGGAGGGAAATCTGAATTTTAAAGAGGTTCTAGATCCTTCCCACATGCAAAATTTGAATTTCCAAAGGCCAAAAATGAACCCCGAATGAAAATTGCTTGAAATCTCACGTGCAAGGCAAAATCTGCTTTGGTTAACCGGTTAACCATATAGGTTAATCGGTTAACACCTCTGAAACTTTGAATCTTGGCTAGTTTTGCATTGGTTAACCGGTTAACCATATGCGCTAACCGATTAACACCTTTGAATTTTGAATTTGGCGCCTTTTGGAGGGAAATCTGCCCATTTGCCCTGTTTTGACTGTTTGGAGCTCTGTTTAGCTTCTGAACCTCATTTTTGAATGTTATCACTGTGAAAATGCTTGACATGAGCCTGAGTGTTGTTTTCTGAACTGTTGTTCTCCTGTAAAATAAAATAAAATTGGTCGTCTGACCGCCGGACAAAATAAATGCCCGAGTTGCTGATGCTCGTTGTTCGTTGTTCAATCTTTGCACCGAAATGAACTTGAGCCACGGAAATACCTTGATCCCATGTCTCAAGAACGAATGCTATGCAATGCAAATGCTAAATGCGAAAATGAAACATAAGCCAAGTACAAAAACGAAAGGCAAATTTTGGGGTACAACAACGTCGTTAACTGGTGTTGACCGAGCTTTAAAGTCTCGAAAGCTCACATCACGTTTTGTTGGTCTGTATCAAATTTCACAAAGGGTGGGGGAAGTAGCCTATCAGATTGCTCTACCGTCATCACTTGCGAATTTACATGATGTGTTTCATGTGTCTCAGTTGAGGAAGTACATTACAGATCCGTCGCATGTGATTCAGATGGATGATGTACAAGTGATAGATGACTTGACTGTTGAGGCGTTGCCAGTTTGGATTGATGAACGATAAGTGAAGCAACTACGAGGTAAAGAGATTGCCTTGGTAAAGGTAGTTTGGGGAGGACCAGCTGGAGAAAGTTGGACTTGGGAGCGGGAAGATCAGTTAAGTGAGTCGTATCCGAATCTGTGTCCTTGAGGTAATTTTTTAGGGCGAAAATTCTTTTAAGTGGGGGAGAGTTGTAACACCCCAAATTTTAATTGGAATATTTATTTAATTTATTTAAAGAAGAATATTCCCATTTCGGTGATTTTCGGTGGTTGTTGTGGAATATTGAGAATCATGGAATTTGGGTTATTTATTTAAATAATAGTATATAATATAAATATATTAGTACTATTATTAATTTAAATAAATATAAGTTAACTAAGGGAAAATTGGACAATTGAGGAGGAGTTAGTGAGGGTAATATTGGAAAAGCCCAAATTATAGGCCCAAGGTTAGGTTTAACAAAAAGGAAATTGTGATGGGATTAAGATTCATTTTGTTAGACTGTGAAAAGAATTGAGGCCAGAGCTATGAGGAGGAGATTTAAGGCAAAAGCTTCGAAAGTTTTTCTGATAGATTTGAGAAAGCTTAGAGTCGGCAATTAAGGTACGGGGAGTATTGCCTTCATTGTTTTCAATGTGTAATTTCAATGTATTTAAGGCCGACTTAAGGGTTTAAAAGGTTTGAGGCTGATTATGGAATAAAGGGAATTTGGCCTTCGTGGCCTAAATCTATTATTGAGATTTTAACCGTAGGGGTTTATTTGGGTTAAAGGAAATTATGCCTTCGTGGCCAAAGCTCTGATTTCACATTTGTCTAACCTTGTAGGGAAATTTGATAATGCGGAACTCTAATGATTATGGTGTAGTTGTAAGGATTTATGGGAGTTAGAGCGGGAATATGATATGGGATTGGCCTAATAAGTCGTAGATTTTGTGCCTTTATCACCGTAAGACCTTAGGGATGATTTAGGGATGTTTTGGGGACATTGAAGAAGGAAATCGTTGGACTTTTGGGTTGATTTTAGGTTCTGGTGCGTAACAACATTTTGCTGTCATCGCGTGTTCGCAGAGCGAAAAATCCTTCACATAGCGAACGAAGCCCGTCCCAGAATTGCACTGCGAAGAATCCTTCACACATCAAAGAAACTCGCCCTAGACTCGCACAATGAACATAGCAGAGTTTTGCGAATTCTGATTTTGTGCAGCGATGCCTTGATTTTTTGATGATGTGATTTCTTTGACGAATGAATATAAGTATGACTGTGAATTCTATGTGATTTGTACATGATTATATGATGATTTCCATAATGTAATGATTGAGGAACTATGATGATATTTCCATGAGTTTTGATGATTCTACGATGACATGATTTTTGATGATGATGATTATGATGAATGATGATGCACCTATGATGTTATTATGAGGATGATTATTGACGTGTGCATCATGCATTCATGTGCATCCGGAATTCAGTTCAAGACCTTGATTTCTTTGGCTTCAATCCCATTGTATGGATGTGAGGTATTTTGATGTGCTCCGGTTCTCGAGTAGAATCGATCATATTGATGGAGATCTATGGAGGGTTGATGGCCCAGTGTCGATCGAGCTGTGATGATTGGTACCACATGCATTGAGTCTTGTTGCATTTGCATTTATGAGATGATCTTGAGTAAATTATGATGTTGTGGCCTTTGATGTTCCTTGATGAATATGATGATGTTGAATATGAAAATGAAGCCATTTTATATGTTGATTTCCTACATGATTATTATGAATCGTTTTACTCACCCTGCCTGTTCGAATGTTGCCTCCACGTGGGTAACGTGCAGATGACCAGGTTTAGCCGTGGACGCCGTCGAGGATATTTTCGGAGTTTTGAGTTGTTGGCCTTTTGGTTAACGTATAGGGTCTTACTCTGATAGTGTAACATCGGGTTGGGGACTTTGAGTTAAACCATGATTTATTTGATTTAGTTATTTTTATTATGTTTCCGTATAAGGAAAACTTTGGATTATGCCTTTTTGAGTTCTGATGCAATTTTTGATATCTTTTAGGAAAACCCATTATTTACAGAGCTTTGACTTATATTTGATTTATTGGGAAATGTACTCCCTTAGAGGTGATTTTATTGAGTTTAATATTTTACTCTGATATATGTGAATATTTTTCCATTTAATTGTGGGGTAGAAAAGAGTGTTAGATAAAGCATTTCATTGCATCAGATGACGTTCATCTACGGAAGCAAGAGTCCAATCCAACCGCTCTTGTCAGAAGCAGGATTTTTGGGCAATTTTAGTTATTAGGGTTAGTAGGTGTCGTTGGATTCAATGTAACCTTTCCCTATTGCCAATTTCAATTGTAATACTCCATGGAGCTTTTACATTAGCAAGCTACTATTCTTTAATAAAATCAGACTTTTGCGTTTCAATTTTCGTCACTTTACGTTTTCTCTATTTCTTCTTGTTATGCAAAATGTTATTTGTTAATAATATTTTTGAAAGTGAAAATTTTTTTTAATTTAAAACTGTTGTTGAAAACACATTGAAAAAGATATAAAGTTTCTTTGACTTGCGGAAAGATCTGAAGGAAATCACTGTTCCTCAAAGAAATCTTAATAATGCAGAAACACTTTTAGGCCATTTTCAGCAAAATTCCCAGTGAAGCATAATCTGACAACATCTTGGATCGATCCTGTGATCATAACGGATTTTCAAGACTGCAGAGATTCTCCCCAGTATCCCTTATCTGATACATGTTTATTGATATTGAGGATTCACTCCCCCATGCAGTCATCTTTGTTCCTCAATGAAGTTACTCAATTTTCTCTAATAAACTGCCTTGGCTTCATACTTCCCCGGTGAAGTGGATATTTATTTTATCCCCTACAAAGTCTCAAATCATGGTTGACTATTTCTAGTGGACTTTCTCCTCTTTGACAAGGAAACCAGATTCGTGATGGCAATCCCTTAGGTGAAGTCATGATGTTATATCCCCGAGTGGAATACCTTATTCCCAGAGAAGTTTTTAAAACCTTGAAGCAGGATTATGGTTTCGCCTATGACTTTTTATCCATCTTTTGATAGATGTATCCTTCTTGAAGAGGTTGGCCGAGTATCCTCATCGATATGTTTATTTCATCTCTAATCTACTTCTCCTTGTTGTGTTTTGTCCGCATAAACATAACATGACATTCATTCATATAGATATACATTAGCACAAGAGCATGTTTGCTACCTTGTTGTCTTTTTTCGTTTACTTTGGCAGTGTTTACCACCAAGTGGGTTTGTCTTTTGTCTCCAAATAGAGTCATCAACCTTAGGAAGAAAGTGTCATCCTTTCTAAATTCCCTACAGAGTTCGACCCTCGTGGATGATGGTTATTTTAGTTATCTTTTCCATGCTTGGATGAGATGAATCCCCATTCGAGTTCATTCCTCGATGTTTAGAGTCTTGTTTGACAGTTTCTTTCTAGTTTGTTTCCTAGATTAAACTTTGGTCCCTGGAGATTATGTTTAAACCCAATTAGGTCGTTGAACCTAGCTTGAGCGTGCATTTATTTTGCACTATGTCTCTCAAAGAGGAATCTTTTACAAATCTTTTTGTCGGATAAGTGGCAGTCTCTCCCGAGAAGTTTATCATTCTTTATCCCTTTCCTGATAAGTGGCAGTCTCACTTGAGAAGCTTATCATTTTTACCTTTTTTTCGATAAGTGGTAGTCTCACCTGAGAAGTTTATCATTTCTTTCTTTGTCAGATAAGTGGCAGTCTCGTGTGAGAAGCTTATCATTTTGTTATTTCCAATAACAAGTGGTAGTCTCTCTCGAGAAACTTTTTTCCTTTTTCCTTTTCTAATAAGAGGTAGTCTCTCCTGAGAAGCTTATCAATTTTATCCTTATAATAATAAGCAGCAGTCTCTCCTGAAAAGCTTATCAATTTTATCCTTATGATGATAGGCAGCAGTCTCTCCTCAGAAGCTTATCATTCTTTTCCTCTTTTCTGATAAGTGGCAGTCTCTTTGAGAAGCTTATCCTTTTCTATTTTTTAGTGGTGTGTAAGTCCCTGTCGACGATAAGTAGCAGTCTCATTTGAGAAGCTTATCAGGGCGTTTCCCCATGAAGTCCAATTATTTTGGCATACAGAAGAGTTTAATTACCCTGTATCTTTTCCGATGTTTCCTGAAGATCCCGTTTGATCTCTTTGTTTAAGGAATTTATAGAGGCTTGGATGTTCTTTCTTGTTTGAAAACTCAAGCATTTGTTTGCACGATCCTATTGCTATGTGGATCCTGCTTTACTTTTTTGTCCTAGAGTGTCAGCCGATCATGTCTGAACCTGTTGATCAACTACTCTGGATATACCCCAGTGGAGACCGTTTTACCAGTTCTACCTCTAGTGATGGTCTTTTGTCGTCTTGCTTTCTAAAGTGTCAGTCGGGCATGTGTCAACATGTTGGTGCATCACTTTAGATTTCCCCATTTTATTTCTGTTCCCTAGTGCGTTGTCATCCCCAGTTAGTGGTTACTCATTGTGTTGACTTTATCCCTGTTTGCTTTTGTTTTTGTTTGCATATTGCATTTATCATTCCATCATTTTCATCATATTAGAGTTCATTGCATGTCAGCATTGCATAGTTTTTTTATCCATAACATTGCATGTCATTGCATCTAAGGGAAAAAAATTTCGGTTATCTATATTTAAAAACCTTTCACCATGATTTCATGGAGATTATCATCCCTCATGTCATCCAGCGAAAATATTTAAATAGGAGCAACTGTTATACCCCAAAATTTACTCTTAGATTCTTTGATCTGTTGCATATCATCTAGGACAATCATCAATGCATAGCTAATCGCTTTTTAGTTTTTAGTTTTGTTTGTGAAGTTAGGGTTGCTGTTAAAGAAGGTTTAGAGATCATGAAGGTGTTGTCTATGCTCATAGTCCCCTGCAAGTTATGTTGAATTCCTGTGGATATGAAATAAGGATATGCCCTCATTCTTGTAGTCCCCTATCTAGTGCCAGGTTAATATTTCTCCCAAGATTTCCCCAAGGAAGATCAGGGTTTTCTATCCATTGGTTTTAGGCATGATCATTTGAAAAGCGATTGAAGTTTTATGGCAAGTATTACGAGTTGTATCCTTATGATTCTCGTGCCAAGTTCAACATCATATAAATCCTTGATTGTGACAAGGACTAAGCTTAATTCAAGAACGAATTTGTCTCCATCCATGAGGTTGGATCAGTATTTGTTTTCTCTTGATCTTAAGATTGTGAGAAATATGTTTTGAAGTGGTAAAACCTGGATAATAAAAAGGTCTCCAATCATGTTTGTACTAGTCTCAAAGTAAAATCCAAGGCTCATGTTGTTTATAAAAGCTCAATTGAATCCCACATTCCCTTGTTGATTCCATCACAAAGTTCTGATATGAACTTCATGTTTAATGCTAAAATCCGAGATATAATCATGTTTACAAAGCGCAAAGCATGATCAATGGATTTCTAGTTAATTTTAAGTCATATTTCAAAACGATTTTATGCCATGTCTTATGGTAATTTCAAAAAGAAGTGCAAGTGGTTCAAGCTCATTTTTGCCATACATTAAAAGTTCAAATTTGGTGATCGTCTTTATTTCATGCCACGTTTGATGCCATAGAAGGCATGTTTACAAAGTTCTATGCAAGTTATCAAGAAGGATCAAGAGTTTAAGGTGTACATGATTAAAAATGATTAAGATTCACAATTCACACCAAGATTTACAAATTCAAAGACTAGGTGCATATGTACAAGATTCAAAATCTCCTTATAAATGCAAGAAAGACAATTTCCTTTCATTATAGTACAAAGAATCTCAAATAGGAGATATGAGGGACCTACACCTAGACTAAAAAGTTTCTTTCACAAGAGTGCATTACTTGGTGTTGGTAGAGGCAAAAAAATTGATATACGAGCTAAGGCTCAAGCTGTTGGCCGCGGAGCTCCACCTTGTATGGGGGTGTACCACCGGTGCGGAGATGATTACCATTTGTGTAGTCTTTATTTTTAGTATCTATGGGACATGTTATATGTTTATGTTGTAGAAGACTTGGACTGCAAATCAGGAAGTCACACTCTTTATGAATGGTACTGAATGCCAAAACAATTCTCATCCGGTAAAAGTTTTGACCTGCTATTGTCAAATTTCACAAATGGTACAAAAATATCTCGAGGTGCATGCAGACCGTTTGAAAACTCTCAAGCCTTGGTTTAATTTTCATCTTTTCTGGCATAAAAAAAGGAAAAGGCAGGCAAGTAAAAGATCGTGATTCCCATTCACCTCCTAAAACAATCCATGAGGACATGCCAAAGCAAGCAGCATTCATTACAAAATCGTGAAAAAGACAAGAAGTTATAGTTGATGTTTTTTCCAAAACCAAATCATAAATATGTCTCAAGCATAATTAATCAGGAAAATCAAAGACAACAATCAAGTAATACACAAACAAGGTTGCTTAAAAATGGCAAGAATCACTGTATTCACAACAAAACACAATCAAACATGTCCAAATAAAAATGGAAGGTTGTTTTTTCATGTAAGCAACACAGAATCAGCAACATTGGTTTGACATTGATTGCAAAATTGAGAGCATTGAGCCTATAAATTGAAAGGAGAACAAGCTCATACGGAGGGAAAAAGAAATTACAACCACACGCACAACACACACAATTTCAGAACATAAATACCAGACTCACAAAAAAGAAGGGGGGACTTCACATATGAGTTTGAGAGAGAAAAACATCATGATAATACAGAAAATCCACACACAGAGAATCATACAGAAGGGGAGGAAAAAATTTAAAGTAGAAAGGAGAGGAATAGTGGATAATAAACGTACTTGCGAAATCATTGTCGAAATCGTCTGAAGCAGTATCAAGGCTACTCAATGGAATACACCACGCCGCATACTCTTCCTTCGTGAATTCCGTTGTCGATCATCATCCCCCAACCGAAAATAATTCGCGTACGTTATCTCGAATCCCTCAACAACTCAGGATTTATTCTTGAATCATTGTGTTATTTTAACTTGGATATAAATACTTGTTGCCTTGTTGTTTGATCGATGATTTTGGCCATGTTTCTGAGAAAATGAAGAAGATTGAAATGGGTGAAGGTGAGAGGAGCTCGCGAGAGAGAAGATGAGGAAAGGGGGTGAACGAAAGTGAAGAGTAAACAAGTGTGGTTGCCTCGCGTTTTCTTTTTCTTTTTGATAATGTTGCTTTTGTTATCGGGCCGATGAATGAGGAGGAAAACCGGCCCGTGTTTTGTTTATTTTATTTAATTTTTTATTTGTTTTATTTATTAATCAAGTATTATGGTTTTTGATTATTTCTTTATTATAGTTCTTTTCTATTTAATTTTGTCCAATTATGGTTTAAGCTATATGATTGATTTTAATTTAAGATAATATTAACTTGGTTAATCAATTTGGTGAAGGCGATGTTGGTTCTGATTTTATTTTTATTTTTAATATTTGACTTTGTTTTTTTGTAATGTTCGTTCTGATGTTGGTTTCGTAATTAATTTTAATATGTAGCTTTTGATTTAAATTTAGATTAACTATGTATGTAAATATGCATTTCGTTGTTGATTTAGGTTTAGAAATTTTTTCGTGCATTAATCTTGATTAACCTTTAGTCTTTATTAGGATATTTTTTTAAATTCTGGTCCATATCTCGTTGGAAGTTCTGCATAGAACCCTGTGAGTTTTCTTTTTCCAAGGCATAAGTGCTTAATGAATATCGTCTATATATATTTGCTTATATCCATTTCCAAAGGAAAAGATCTTCTCTCACTGACTTTCATGTCAATCTCAGGAAAATTTAGGTCCTTCCCTTCATCCTAGCCTTAGGATCGGAGTCGTCGCACTCCATATAAGTGCCCAACCATGGACACTTACTTATCTTTCCCTTTCAGCTTAACTTAGACTTGGAGTCGCCGCACTCCATGTAAGCGTCTCAATATAAACACTTACTTCCCCCTGGAACCTTAACCACACTCAAGAGTTCCTCACCCTCGTTGAGGGGAACTACGAATGCTCTGATTCCATTCCTGTCAGGATACGTAGGCACGAGATGCGATGTCTTGGCGAGCATACTTAGGAATAACACCTCAGATCTTCTTTCAACCCCTTAACATATATCAGATAACAGATAACAAATAACACAAATAAAACAAGAGGTTCCTGTAGACTACTACAGATGCTTAGGATGCTAACACCTTCCCTGGGTATAAGCAACCCCTGAACCTTAGATCTTCTGCATTTTTTTACAATGCAATTAGGGTTTTTTTTCTTTGCTCTTTCCTTTGGATAAATCAAAGCTCGGTGGTGAATATTTAAAGATTTGCGATTAAAGTTAATTAATAGCTTGATATTTGATTTTCACCGGAACAGGTAGCAAAGTTTTATTGCTGAGTTTTCATATTCCTCAACATTTCCAGGACTGCAGAGTTATCTTGTTGGTACTGAGGTAGAGATGAAGGAATGTAGGAAGATCCTTTGGCAGTCCAGCTAATATGTTGCCATTCTCCCTAGCCTTGATAGCATATGGATCATGTCTAGGTGAATCTTCTAACCATATTCTATCAGCAGGTTACTCGTCCTCCTCCATGCGATGAATTTCTTCATTCTCTTCTTCTTCATCCTTATCATCCTCATCTAAATCTCGAAACCTTGAACTTGAAGCTTTTACCTTAAACCTATATTAATTCTCTTGACGATCCCATATGTAACCCATCAAAGTATCATCTTTTGACTGAATTCTTGATCAGTCGTCAAAGAGACATACAGAATACCTTGAACACCAATCCTAGCTTTATTAAGAATGCTTTAAATGAAAGAGGCATATCATAGGGTTGAATCTTGACCGGAATCCCTCAGAGAAAATATCCTGCTAGCAATATAATGCTGCCAATGAACTTTTATCTTATTTATCAGCACATAGACCAAATGCACCTCTGCTTGGTTAACATGAGAATAACCTCTCTTCTTAGGACGAAGAATATGAGATACAATCCATTGGAGAATCCTGTTAATTGGTTTCAAACAACCAGTAGTAACATATTTGGGAAACAATTCACTAGCGACAATGTCATCAGAATATGGATCTTTCAACATTGAATTCAAAGGAGTCTTGAACTCATATCTCGGAGCCAATGTGGTATCGATTATTTTGACGTTAGGAGACAACCGTGGACACATGTTAAATACATCTTTCCAAACATCATCATCTACCTTTAGGATCATACCACCTATCTTATATCTAAAACCATAATCAATGAACTTATCATGTACACCCGTATAGAACAATCTGACCAAATCCTCATTATATTTTATGTCACACTCTAAGAACGGATAAAACTCTTGAAAATCAAGCAATTCAACAATTTCTTGAATATGCATGTGTTCAGCCAGTTTTAGATGATACACAAATTTCTTGACAATTGATCTCTAAAATTCTTCTCATATGATTCATCCAGTTCATCAGAGAGTAAGAAAATAGCATTTACCAGAATGTTTGATTGAGGTTGAGAAGTACCTGCTCGAGAAGTTGAGCCTCGAGTGGTCCTTTTCCCAGTTGCTCTTGTAGAAGCCATTGAAGCTCTGATTTTATGAGAGGTGAATAGTGCACGAGTGTCGCACCTCGAAACTTCATTTCGAACATACGACCTTCGCGCAAAAGGCACGGAAACGCGGTTCGGTAGAGTCGCCACCGAACTTTATTTTTCCCGAATGAACGGGAGAGGAAAATATCGAGAAAACCTCATAAGCGCGGAAGGAACACGGCCGTCGCAACCATATTCCTGGGTTCGGGAGTCGGTTACGCGAGGGGAAGGTATTAGCACCCCTCACGTCCGTCGTACTCGACGAGAACCTCTTAATTCAAGTTGTGATGGATGTTAGCTAAACTTAATTCTTCTCTTCTCACTACTAAATGCTAAAGGATACTATAAAGGGATAAAGACACTAGGGGAAAGGGGATGGTTAAAGGATAGGGTGCTCGCCAAGGATTGGGGCCCTTGTGCCTACGTATACTCATTCAGACAAGAATGAGAAATCAGAGCGTCGTAGTTCGACTACGGGAAAGGATGGGGGAAATGGAAGATGGAGGGGATTGTGCTCGCCAAGATCATCGCAATCTTGTGCCTACGTATCTTACATTCAAGAGTGAATGAAGAATCAGAGCAGTCGTAGTTCATGGATACGACCATGAAAGAAACGGGTTTGAATTGGATTTGAAGTGAGTACGGATGACGGTTACTCGAAGTTTAAGAAAGACTTCTCGAACCCAAATAATCGGGAGAGCAAACCAAAGACTTGGAACACTCTCTTTTTCATCTTGAAGAATAAGGTTGTGTTTGAAAGGGTGAAGTTGAATTGATGACGATTACTTGAAGTTTAAGAAATACTTCTCGGATTCAAGTAATCGGGAAAGCGAACCAAAGACTTGGAACACTCTCTTTTTCATCACAAAAGAAAGTTGTCTTAGATGGGTGAGGTCGATCGGATGACGACTACTTGAAGCTTAAGAAAGGCTTCTCGAACCCAAGTAGTTGAGAGAGCGAACCAAAGATTTGGAACCCTCTCTTTTTCATTGTGAAAAGAAAGTTGTTTGAGTTTGAAATGGAGTTTGGAAGGATGAGTAGTTGAAGGATGGTTGAATGTTGTCGAGTTGTTAATGTTATTTAAAGGCGTCAATTGCTTACACACAAATAAGATAACTCGCATCCAAACAACCAAAAGCAAGATCAAAAACTTGAACCCATTCTTTACACCTTGAAAAGGATTGAATAGTTATTAGTTGATTGATAGTTTGTTTCGAAAATCCTCTTGACGTTGGATCAAGGGTTTTACTCATTATCGCGTGCAAAGCGTGTTGGAAATGAAATGGTTTGAAAAAAGAGACCGACTTGACTTACACATCAAGGGTTGAGTTGTAATAGGTTGATGGCGAATGCGTATGAGCAATCGACTTACGAGGGTTTGAAAATGGCTCGATGATGAATCGAGAATTAGTTTGAAAATAGTTCGATTCGCTCTAGTCCCTATGGGTGCTCCTAGGAGATAAACTAATAATCAAAGAAATACGAAACATACATCGGAATGGGAGAGGGGTACATGTAATTTACACGCGATTGCATGAAATAAAGAGGTCTCATTGTTAGGTAGCCCAAGAGAAAGCCGTGTGTGCGCACTGTGTCCTAAACTACGCCTTGAGCAAAGTCGGGCACGACTCAAAGTTAAGATACCTGCAAATAACCAATGATACAACAGTCCACCAATTTGGCTTTTAGGATTTCGATAGTTTATTAGGTGTTTTCGATTATGGGTGAATGAATATGATAAATATGAATATGGCAATATGAATATATAGATAATATGAATAATGGCAAGATAATATGACAATAATATCCGCAATAATGTTTAACGGAGCTTAAATTTAATGGTTAGTGAATCGAATCGGGACACGAAAGAATGGATCTCGTCTTAATCGCAAACATAATGCCGATGAATCGAAGGTAGCCTATCACGATCCCAAAGTACGGAAAATGACCCCAATGGTCATTCACCATAGATTTGAAATCGAGAAGGTTATCAACTTCAATACGCGACGCTTACGAATAAAAGACTTCATCGATCCAAAAATCGAAATAAAATCGGAGAAAGAAGGTGGTCTCGGATCCTTTGTTTCACGCCAATAATTTGACGGTTAAACGTTGGTAATCTCGTCATCGACCAAAAACATAAGATTGATCCAATCAAAATATAAAGTAAGAACATAAGCTTCATGAAAAATGAATTTTTTTACAAAAACTAAATTAGTTTAAAAAGTGGAATAAATCAAGAATAAAGCAAATATGAGGTTATTAAAGAATTAAAACAAAACCAAGAAAAAGATTTGAAAAAAAATAATAAAAAGAAGATGGGGGAGGCATAATTTATGAGGATGGTGCGTATAATATGTAGGATCATGTGGGCTGGGAGCCCATCACCCACCTTAAACAAGTAACCACGACACTTGAAAAGAGGAGCGGTGCAACGAGAAACTCAAATGGGCTTCTGCTAGCCCAAACACAATCCTACATGCTTAATGGAAAAAGAAAAAAAAACATGGATGCCTCTCATTATCCCCTTTAACTTAAAACAATAAACAAGGAAATGGCCAAAAGCAAAACGCGTGAACAGAGGCTTCTCATTCCAAACGGAAAGAAACAACAACCCATTAGAAGAGCAGAGCAGAACGCGAATCCGAACATCCTCAACCTTCTTACGCAGTCTCAAACACAAATCAATTCGATTTTAATTTGATCTTGTTTTCAATCTCTTTCTCTGTTCTGAGTTACGAATGGATTTGGAGTTGTTGTTGTTTTGGTGCGAGTCATGAGCGATGAAAATAGGTTTTTGACTGTTGTTGACGAAGATGAAGGTTTGAGGTGAGTTTAAAGGGTTTCGGAGTTGTTATAAGGAGGTGCGAGTTTTGGGATCTGAAGAAGATTGGGATGGGTTTTTGGTGAAGGTTGTGTTAGTTTCCATGAGAATGGTTTATAGAGGTTTGAGTTATAGAAGCTATTGTTTGGAGTGTGTTGGGAAAAAAATGTTGTTGAAGATCATCCATGGAGATTTCTGGGTACGTAGTTGGGAGGGAAGGGTGAGTTCTGTCGCAGGTTGTTAATGATGTTTGATGGGTGTTTATGTTCTGGTAAAAAATGGAGGAGGTTTGGAGGAAGGTTTGGATTTTGGGTTGTTTGGTTATGGTGGAAAGTTTGAGAAGATGAAGATTGGGTGTTAATGATGAAGGTTGGATGATGAGGACTTGGAAAAGGTGGTGGTTGTGGCTGGTTGGATGAATTCGGGTTCTTTGTTTAGGGTTTGGAGGCTGAAGGGATTAGGAGGCTGAGAGCTGTAGCGGCTAGGGTTCTTTTTTTCTTTTGCTCTGAAAGCAGATGGTTTTTATGTAAACTTTGGAGGGTATTCTCAAAACATGGTGGGCCGTGTGGAATGATTCTCACTAAATCTCCTCTTTTGTCTGTAGTGAGGTAAAAAACTTCAATTGGTTTTCACTGCGGTAACTGCTTTTTTTACTTTTACGGTGGTAAATGGTGTTCATATTGATTTGTACTTATGTTTGAAAATGATGCAGAGTATGATTTTTAAAGGTGGCAAGGCAAGGACAAGAAGCAAGTTGTATTCAAGAAGCAAATCGAATTTCAGAGTAAAGGCTTTTGCAAACTCCTTGGTAATTTCACTGATATTCATCCCTTTCCTAATTGGTTTGCGAGTATGTGAAAAGCTGTTATAGTTGCAACTTCATTTTGGTGATTCATTTTGTCTTTTGCAGGTTTGTCTTGTTGCTTTGTGAAAGTGAGGTTGTGGCTTAAGTTTGTTATGTGAAACCCACCTTCGGCGCATAATGGTTTCTCGCGTTTTTATTCGAAAATTGGTAGGGTGATATGTGTTGCAGATTGGTTTTGGTATAGACTGTGTTGGTTCTCTTGCTGCGTGGGGTGTGAATGAATTTCATGTTTTGCAGGTAGAAAATTATTACAACCGGGACCTGGAGGTGGCTTGCGGTATGAAGGAGTATTATGGTTGCAAGTTGCGAATCACATACGAAGGCATATTGCTGCACTGTGTAAAGTCATGGTTTTACGCGTGAAGTTTCAGTTTATTATGAGCTACTGTACGGTTTGTACATTTTCACAGCTTATGAATTGTCATTACACTTTGCCGTATCTGTCGAACCTTATGCAGGTCCGTTGCATTTCATAAAGTTCTCTTTGAGGCTTTCCTTCTTATTGCCATTTTCTTTTTTTATGCAGGAGGATCTATCATGAAGTAAAGAACACAAATTACGGCTTCGGTGAGTGCGTTGCGGATTGTTTGTGACAGATAAAGGGGCATTGTGAACGACATACGGAACGACATCAAATTGCTTTTGTCAAAAAGAATATTACAACTGGTATATCACTTCATCACTTTTCTTTTCCTTTTCTATGTTCATTTAAGCCATAAGCTCGCAACCTTGATGCTTCTGCACAAGATTTCATTGTATAACTTTGAGTTTGGAACTGGGACTGTTGCAGCAGGAAGATTACCACTTGAGATATAATAGGCTGCAGTGTCTAGCAATTTATATTTTGTCAAGAACAATAGTCTTACATGTCAGTCTAGTTTTCTCTCTTGAGACACCAAATATAACATTGCTTTTTTTTGCTAATTGCTTTGAGTTGCTCCCATATTGAACTCAGTCTTCTGCAGGTTTATAGCTTGAACTCTGTTTACGAGTTTGTGCCGCAGGGTGACGCTTAACCTGTATTAAACTCATGTCTTAGACTACATAACAACTTGAGGTAATACACTTGACCCCTGATCTTCAAGCTATTAGTTCTGGTGTGATAACCTTGCCCTGACAGAAATATCTCAGCATATATACTCAAACATTCCTTTCGCCGTTCATTTTGAACAAACATCTTATTAGTATTTTCTTTGCTAACCTCTTTCCATTCTTCTTTTTTCATGTACATGATGAGAATCTAAATCAACCTTGAAACTTGCCTTACGGGAGATTGGATGCGGTGGACTTAGCATGGCGAAGAGGACTGGGTATGAAGAGAAAATCCACGATTGCTCTTTAAGTCAAGTGCTTCATTCAGTTTTTTATAGACTTCAAGGACTCTGCATAAATTGGAATTTAATGCTTCCTTGCATAGATCAAAGCTCCGATGAATCTCGTTATTCGTTCGCAAGTGATTTGATCAAACAATTAAGTTATAATGAGCAACAAATAGCTGTGGTTACTCGCGATTCCGCAGTTGTGTGTATGTGACTTGAAGACTGGTGTGAGATGCATGTGAAGACGTTATCGATTGGCTGCGCATCTTCCACAAGTTTGTCGCTTCTGTGGGGTATTGGCCGTGTATTATGTTGGCGTACGGTAAGCCCTTTTCTATGGTAACAGATGCGTCATTTACAGTTTGCAACTTTTTGTGGATACTGTCATTTGAATCAAGGCATGAAATTTATATGCAGGTAACCATGAATTAACTTGTGGAGTACATGACAGCGGAGTTGCAGCTTGGTTCTTTAAAGCTTCAAACTTGTTAGTAGCATGGGGCTGCTGTCACTTGATGGTGTGCCGGTAACATGAGTTTTTTAGCGCCTGTCTCGTATGCTGCTTTTAACGATATGATAATGTTATGGGCTGATGTTTTGTAATGATATACTCAGGTGACCAATCCGATAAGAGCTGAAGGTGAAGTGACCGACGAATTAAAAGTACAGCCAAGAGTGGACCAGCGAAAGAAAATAAGGGCTGCCTTATGAATTGCTTTTTTTGCTTTTTCTATTGTTGCAGGTACACAGCTGCACTGCATCGGGGTCATTTTGTGTGGGGTCTCCTCTTTTCATTTCCTGCAGGCCGTACCAAGTTGCGGCATGGGGTGAAATCCCGCTGTAGGTGCGTTGCGGATTTTTATCGGCAATTGTTGCGCTAACAATTTTCATATGATGGAAATTGGCTCCCTACGTAAGAATCCCCATTCACTTGGATGCCGGTCATTTGACGCACCTATTGGGTGAGAGTGGAAGTCTACATGAAAGCTCAGAAGTGGCTTACGGTGTGCACAGGCCATGTTTTTTCTCTAATTACTGTGTGAAAATCAATTTGTGGGGGTGTGGGTAAGCATGTAGTAGCATAGTTCTGTTGTGAATTGTATGTACCGCAAGTTGAAGAAGCAGGGTTGTGTAAGGACGTGCTCATTATTCTTTTTCACATTCTGCAGTTTTTTATTTGTGAGAAGTGTGAAAGTTGGCTTGTATGGTGGCTTGAATTCTTGGGTGGGGTCATGAAATCGTACATGGCTTATTGGAGAATATCATTTTATAATTTATGAAAGTGTATTGGAATTGTAGTGCAACAATATAGCTTGCTAGCCGCATCAGCTTATTTTCACTATATACCATCTAAAGGGACTTTTGAAATTAATTGTGTAAAAACAAGACCCACATCAGGCTTAGATTCAAGACCCAATAATTCAAGGCTTTCATCAAAGATTTCCAACTGAATCAAATAATTATTGTGCGTACCTATTAAAACAGTTTTGTCGCTACTGCGAAAATCGGCGCCGGCTTGACAGGAGAGTCGCCACCGTGCGTTATTTATCCCTCAGAGCGGGAAAGGAAACGCTCGAAGTAAACCTCGCAAAGACGGGAAAAGGTATGGTCATCGCAACCAAAACCTGGATTCGGGAGTCGGTTACGCAAGGGGAAGGTATTAGCACCCCTCACGTCCATCGTACTCGATGGGATCCACGCTTGGTGTTTATAGGTAAAAGGGTGTGTTATCTATCTACGCTAATGGCTGGTCTGAAAAGAAAATAAAAGGACAGGACTCGACAGAACATACGGTGTTCTGGGCCTACGTATTCCCTCGTGCAATGGGAAAGTCAGAGTCAACGTAGTTCGACTGCCTACGTCTAAACGGGGAAAGGTTGCTCGCCAGGACATCGCGTCCTGTGCCTACGTACTTTCATCTGAAATGAAAGATCAGAGCAAACGTAGTTCGGCTAACTACGGGTAAACAGGGGCTCTCACACAGCAGTGAGAAAACAAACTGGTCCTAAAGCTCGGGAACCTACAACTACGATCTGGTCTCAACTGCACTCGGGCAAGAGAAAGGGATAACAATTAGTCGTTAGCGGGAAAGTCTCGATCGCACAGCCGCGAGAGAACAAAGGTTAGTCGTTAGCGTGCTCGCTAGGATATCGCATCCTATGCCTACATATCTTCGTCTGGAACGAAGAATCAGAGCAGCTGTAGTTCAGCTAACTACGGGTCAAGCTACTCAAAAGCTCCTACAGAAAGGAAAGGGAAACCCTAGAACTATAGCTGAGAAACAGGGGAATCTACCTACTGCTATCACACCTGGTTGACCATCCTAATGTCTATCATAACAACTCCGCAGCGGAGAAGTCAGAGCTCCTAAGGGATCATGGCAACAGGATTAAACTACAAACAAGAAACTGCAACGTAAAGAATACTGAAAATATGCATGAATGCAACAACTAAACAAACAAGGCACAGAGGCCGCAAACCACAAAGGCAAGGGAGCTCAGCTCTACCGAATACCAACAAGCAAAGCCACGCAATAACAAACAAGCAGAAGGAGGACCACCTCAACTTCTCATGCACACAACGTCTACTTCTAAGATGCACCTACTCAGAAACTATTTAGATGGACACCTAAGTCTAATGCAACACAATATCACACAAGTCAAACAATACAAGGAGACTAACCCTGACCAGGGCCTCAAACAAACCTGAAACAATCTCCTAACCTAGCTCTAAACAGAACTCTATCCAACACCCTAAGCAAAGATCTAAGCAACAATTAATCAAAACCCTAGGCAGGAGGAATCAATCCCAGTCTCCAAGCTTCAGAACAAGCTTACCAGAGAAAGGAAGCTAAGCAGACAAGCTCATAGTGCTTTCCTCAGGAAAGTACCAGGAGGTTACTACTCAGGAGTCATATCCTATGCGGCTCGACAACTGTGATCAGTTTACATCCCTCCTCAGGAGAGATTAAACTCACATGAAGGCTCCGGCGTCACTGGATATTTGGGAAAGAACCTATATGCACTAAGGGAACTAAGTGAACAGACTCATAGGACTTTCCTCAGGAAAGTACTAGGAGGCTGACACTTAGGAATCGTATCCTACGTGGCTCAACAACTGTGATTAGTTTACATTCCTCCTCAGGAGGAATTAAACTCACAAATTGGCTCCAACATCACTGGATACTTACGAAATCCTAGATAAACTAATGGAACTAAGTGAATAGACCCCTAGGACCTTCCTCAGGAAAGTACTAGGAGGCTAACACTTAGGAATCGTATCCCATGTGGCTCAACAACATGTGATCAGTTTACATTCCTCCTCAGGGGGAATTAAACTCACAAGTCGGCTCCGACATCATTGGATACTTACGAAAGAGGTGAGAAGGAAGGATGAAAGTCATTCATAGTGCCTTCCTCAGGAAAGTACCATAAACTCCCTTCAAACTTCAGGATCTCGAACCTCACAAACAGACAACAAGCTCCTAGACTAAGCCTCAACCTACTGCATCCTTGCAAGCCCCAACAAGTCTTCATCCAGCCTCTACCTTCAAGAAGAACCCACAGGCCAACAAACCACAGGAGACTATCTCTGAAGTTCAACCACAGTTGAACTTCACAGTCAGAAGTCATCAAAACTTCTCCTATTTTCAGGCTCAGACAAATCACAGCAGAACACCCTACAAAAATCTATCAAAAATCTAATGGGAGACCTACGTGGCTCTAGGATAACATACTAAAAAAATCAGAATAAAATTCAGCACCAGATGAAAGCATCAAAATCAGCAACCAGACATATCAAACAGACCAGTTTATTCAAACATCAATAACAGTGAAAAATGCAATTAAAATGAAAATGCATGATTAAGCTAATATTTTTGTACTATAAAATTCTACACTGAACCCCGAGTCTACAGAAAAAAGAACGGAATTATTTGACCAACTCTACCATTTTTTTATGAATTTCTAATGATATGCATGCATTAAAAATATTAAAAAAACAAATCAATTAATTGAAAAATATGCAAAATATAACAAACAAAAATAAAATGTCACTTTTATTTTTATTTAATTTTCTAAACATTTTTCATGAAATGGTGGAAAAAAAAGAATTATTGAAACAAACAATTATTTACATTTTTTTATGAATTATTTGATATGAAAATAAAAGAAATATCAAAATAAAAGAAACAACATGGAATAGAGCTGGGGGTCTAAACAGCAAAGAATTTCAGCTTTCAATTCATTGGGCCCTCAATGGTGGGGTGCCATTAGCAGTAGGGCGCTGAGCCCAAGTCTTATTATCAAACAATTCAGAAAACAAAACAGCTGGGGGGGTGCAGCGCCAGCAATGCTGCAGTTGATATCTCAATGGGCTTACGCCCAGGGGGTGCAGATAGCCATTTTGGGGCTTAAGGCCCACATCCAACTTCCCAGACCCACACGCCAGGGGGGGTGAAAGCAAATTGGGAGGTGTGGCTTCAGAAACACGTTTGGGCCTAAGCCCAACGTCAAACCCTAATCCAACATTCAGCTGAACAAAACCTATCACTCTCTCCAAACCCTGGGTACTGTTCATCCTTGACCTAGCTGCGCTCATCACCTTCCTCCTCTATCTCACGCTCTCTCTGCAACCCAATCAAACAAACCCTAAACTAAGCAAATCCTCACCCAAACACTTCAATCCTTCACACGAAAACCCTACTCAAGATCCAACTCAACTATACACCAAATCGATTAATCAATTTAAAACCCTAATCGTTAAAGGCGCAATTTAATCTAAAGAAGAACATGCAAGGAGTTTTAGCAAGCGTACCTGAGTTAATGCGAGCGGAAACAAGGATCTATGAAGATCTTATTATATCAGGCGTGCGTTGTTGAAGGACGAAGACGTTATGAATCTGAAGCAGATGGATCTTGAAGATCCTCGAATCTAGTGGATTCCTGGAAAGCTCGCTTGCAGATTGAACGTCACTTGGAGCTTCTGGAAAGACGTTGTATGAATTGATGACGATTTCTGGGGATCTTGCTGGAGAATGATGAAGATTGGAAAATTTGGATGAAGATCTGTTGTTGTTCTGGAAAGTTGATGGAGACGATGAATGTCTGGAAAATTTGGATGAAGCCGACGAAGGTTTTTGGTTGATTTCTGGAAATTAATGATGAAGAAGATGAATGTCTGGAAAAATTCTTGATAGATGATGAACGTTGATGATTCCGGCGAGGTGGAGACGGTGGAGATCTGGGAAGAAGATGAAGATCTGAGGCTTTTGGTAGCTCCGGAGGAAAGGACGGTGGCCGGCGGCGTTGCTAGGGCGTTTGCATGCCCGGCGGTAAGAGGGCTCCGGTGAGGATGGGAGGCTTACACGTGGTTGCACGGTGGAGGGAGTGCGTGCATGCCTGCCACGTGGTGGCGTGGAGAGAGAGAGAGAGATAGTGGGGGATACGCGTGGCGCTCTGGGAAACGGAAAGGTGGGTCCGTCTCTGCGCAACACGTGGCGCTTTATTTATATCACTGAAAAAATCTAGCACTTTCTGGAAGTTTCTGGGAGATGGACGAAGCTGATAGAGAATTGGGCTGAATCTGGACCCTTTTTTGGACAATCCTTTGCTGAATTGTTTGGACAAAAAATGCAAACTGGGCCTTGCACTGCTTTGGGCCCAGTACGAGATTGAATGAAAAAAACTGTAAAACTGAATTTTAATAAAAACAATTAATCCAACTATATCTAATTAATACCAATTAATCCTAATTAAACTCTAAAAACCAATTAATCCTAATTAAACTCTAAAATGATTAAAAGTCTAACTAATTCTATATTATACTAATTAAATCTAAAAAATCAATTAACCTCTAATTAACTCTAAAAATCCAATTAATCCTAATTAAACTCTAAAAAATGATTAAAGTCTAATTAATTCTATATTAATCTAATTTTATTAACATTCTAATATTATTTAAAACTAATCAAAATCTATCATTTAGTAAGAAAAACTATATTATTTTCTATATTATCTAAAAAACACTTAAACCTATTTAAAATCTATAGAAAAATTCCTAAAAATGATTTAAAAGAAAAACCATATTATTCTAAAATGATAAAACTATTTAAAATCTCCTATAAAATTCTAAAAAGAAAATTAAGCTATTAAAATATTCAAAAGCCCTATTTAAATTCCAGAAAAATTCTATAAAGCCTATTAAAAATTTACAAAAGCCTATAAAAATCCTAAAAATGCAGATGAATGCAAATGACCCCCATAAAAGCGCACGAGACCAGATTGAAGCGAACGGAGATCCCCGGGCATCAGAATATCCCCAAAATCACTGAAAAATCACCGAGGAGCGCACAATTTCCTGAAAATAAAACCCTGGCAATCTGGACTGGGTCTGCCATATCTGATAGACAAAAATCAAGCTGTAAACCCTGCTTGCACAAAAATCATACCTCTGAGCTGTGAATATGAATTTAAACCATGAGTCAGATAGGAGAATTGGTTGGTCAAATTTTAGGGTGCAACAGCTGCCCCTATTCAAGCGACTTGGACCTGAAGGGTTTGAAGAGCGCTCAGCCTTCAAACATTCAGAGGTACGAGACGGTTGAATACAAATAAAACCCGAAAATTTGCCAACCGCGAGCATATACTGTCAACTGCTTGGGGAATGAAGTCCAGAAAACCGAGTCCAGTCATTGCGGCACCAAACTGATTAATCATCTGATAAAGAACTCCTGATTTGAATACCCGTTGCTTGTGATACCCCACATAACAAACCCTGATGGTTGCAACAACATACCGGATTCTTTCACATTGCCTACTGATAGGCAGGAAGAAAAATATACTCACATCGTCCAAAGATGGACGGGAAGACACCCTGATTGAATACTCACCTCGTCTAATGATAGACGGAAAGACAACATTAATCTCCATATTCACATCGTCTAAGGGTAGACGGGAAGTCACCATAATCTCCACATTCACATCGTCTAAGGATAGACGGGATCATATTCTTAATCTCCATACACACATCGTCTAAGGATAGACGGAAAGTCACCATAATCTCCATACTCACATCGTCTAAGGGTAGACGGTATCACCATAATCTCCATATTCACATCGTCTAAGGATAGACGGTATCACAATGATTGATATTCAAATCAATATTCTCATCGTCTAAGGGTAGACGGCATCATCCTGATTGATAAACAACTCATTATTCTCATCGTCTAAGGGTAGACGGTATCATCCTGATTGATGAACAAATCATTATTCTCATCGTCTAAGGGTAGACGGTATCATCCTGATTGATGAACAACTCATTATCCTCATCGTCTAAGGGTAGACGGCATCATCCTGATTGATGAACAACTCATTATTCTCATCGTCTAAGGGTAGACGGAAAGAAATCATTAATCTCCATATACACATCGTCTAAGGATAGACGGTATCACAATGATTGATATTCAAATCAATATTCTCATCGTCTAAGGGTAGACGGCATCATCCTGATTGATAAACAACTCATTATTCTCATCGTCTAAGGGTAGACGGTATCATCCTGATTGATGAACAAATCATTATTCTCATCGTCTAAGGGTAGACGGTATCATCCTGATTGATGAACAACTCATTATCCTCATCGTCTAAGGGTAGACGGCATCATCCTGATTGATGAACAACTCATTATTCTCATCGTCTAAGGGTAGACGGAAAGTCACCATAATGCAATTCAACACCATCCTTTGAATTTCAGAATCCTTCTGTCTACGGGAATTGATGGAAAAGTCAATATCCTTGAAGGGGCCACATCGTCAGTATGGACTAACGGGAAGAAAAACCACCTTTTAAGAAACATGTCGTCAATACGAATCGACAATCACGAAAACTGAACATTCTTCGAAGAGCTTCGACATCAATAGGGATTGATGGTCAGAAAAGTACCTCTTGAAACGTCATCTCATCCAATAACCAAAAAGAGAACCAATATCGGAAATATCGTTTTGAAACCCCTCAACAACTAAGGATAGCCGGAGAAGACTCGCTGGGAAATACCTCATCATATGTATGATCTGACAATAAGAAAACCCGCTGAACAATAGCTCGAAACTTCACATCGTCTGCTGACAGACGGAAAGGAAAGCTACTTATTAGAACAGCTCTATTTTGAGCTCCATTGAAAATCAACCCAAAACCTCACATCGTCTATGGATAGACGAAAAGGAAAGCATATCCTGGGAGAAACCCCTTCTTGAAATCTTACTGCGATCACCCGCAACTTCACATCGTCTATGGATAGACGGAAAGAAAACCACATTCGTACTCCAGACGTCTAATGCTAGACGGAGAAATCCACTTATTGGGGGAACACATCGCCAATACGAATTGACGGGAAGAAAAGCTTGTCAACATCAGATGACTGACTGATCAAAGCATAATCGCTGTATGATCTGAGATACAAATAATCCGCTGAACTGTCTGAATACTGTTGCTGGATAAATGCCCCTGATCTGATCACAGAGTAATTCACGCGCCATATGCGGCTGACCGAAAACCTGACTTATGCTTTGTATGCACATGCAAATGCTTTAGTCTTTCTACAACGTAATGCTCCATTCTAGATGGAAATGCTACGCATTTTGAAAATGTCATGCAGGTATGATGCAGGTATGATGCATGCAATATGCTAGCAGGCTCGAGCTGCCGGAGAAGGCCGGGTACAGAAAACCACTTCAGCAAAATAAATGCTGAAGGCGAGGCCAACTTTGCTGGGGATAACCCGGATATCACTGAATCGTCCTAGCAAAATAAATGCTGGGAGAGTGAAATCAACTCTGCTGGGGATATTGGGAACTTAACCGAACACCTCGACGAAGTAATACCCTGCTGGGGAATGTAACTCCATTGTAAAATAGCAGACGTGCTGAATATGATTAGACTCCTCTGGGAATAGCTTACCCATACCAATGACCAATTTGACTTTGCTGGAGAAAATGGAGGGAGTCCTTCTGTGCGCTGATGAAGCTCGGATCCGGAAATTGATGCACCAACACGGATGGTCTTCACAGTAACCGCAAACATGGATTTGAGCTCTTAAGCTTATCTTACTGGGTCAGATACAACTGCCGCTGGAAAATATTCTTCCTGAATACACAGCCTTTTAGGGTCAAGGGATGGTGACACGACTCCCCGCATTCATCTCGCTCTCGAAAATTGACTGCATCTGCTCGAATAACTCTGAATGACCCTGTAGGTACGGAGAACAACAATCCTTTCGCTTCTGATATGCCTCAGCCCACGGGACCTCTGTGGGGATAGCCCTTGAAAGAGAATCTGCAAATTTGTTCCTTGATGGTCTGATATGACGTGCCTCAGCGTTCTGATCTTCTGAGAGACACTTCACCTCGAATGCTTTTCGCATACCCTTTGCGCGCTTAAGATGGTCTGCTCCTGACTGCAATGACCTTGCCCCGATTATCTGATTCAGAGTAGCACCTCCTGACTACGACGCATTCACCGAATCTCAACCTGATTGCTCCAAAATAACTGACCTCGAAAAGCTGACCTGACTGGGAATCACAATCAAGCTTGCCCCTGCTCTCGGAACATTCGGGCGCTCTTCATTCTATCTTGACCATACTTTCCATTGTAGGAAGCTTTTCTGCTGTCAAGCGCTTACTCGCAAGTAAAACAAGTTGTTCTGCATAAAAGATGTATTAATGCAACACATATGACAGCTTTGACATCCAATCTGTTCACTGGGAAAAGGAAAAACAATTTATGGCATATGATGCACAAAACATTTATCAACATCAGTACCAACATGGTAAGAGGAACCTTTTAAGGAGTCAGAATCGACGCGACCTTTACCGGAGTATGCTTTCGAAACACCCTGCTTCAATTAGGTCTTTTGAAGGTTGTAACATGGTCAGGTTCATGGTTTTGAAAGGAAAGGATAAAGGCTCAAAGTTTACTTTAACCCACCCATTCTCCTTGATGTTCTCCGATCCTATGTTCAGCTAATTCGACCTTAGTGCTCACCTCTCAGAGGCTGAAAGAAAATAGGAATGATAGTTCGAGAAACTTTTGGATTTTGGAGTGACAGTCACTCACTTTTCGTCTTTGACATTTGTGGTCACACGACTTGTATTTTCATCGAGGATTTTTCTTTTGATCCTTTTCACCTTTTCTTTTCATATCCCTAACTTTTGCCTGGACTGACTCCTTTTGAGTATCTTTTGATTTTTTTAAGTCCAGCGGGATGCCCTCATTTTTGCCTAAGTCATTTGTTTTGAATTTTTTTCTTGACTTAGCGGGCTTTTGATTCTCTTTCATTCTTCTTTTTTCGAACAAGTCGTGTGACATTGGTTGTCTGACTCTTTGGGAATGATGTGGCTGTCCCACTCTTGATTGAACCATTGTGGTCTTTTAGGCACGACCTCTAGGGGTGTGATTGATCCTTGAACGGACACTCCTCTTGTAATTTGGACGCTCGGTCAAATTAGCTAACACCTACCCTGCCCCAGGTTAAGATTGAGGGTTTTTCGTTTTCAGAAAGAACTCCTACTACAAGGCTCAAAGGGGTTGACAAGGGATTATCTTCCTTATATCTCCGGTGTTTAAGGGTTTGAAACAATGCCTGTACATCATCAGCAGGTTTTATTTCAAAAGCATACAATATCGGAATTTGCATGTCGGTCATTTTCGTCATCCTCCCCAAATTCTACTTAACCAAGTGGTGGATATTTGCAAAACAGTTAGTGAACACGAATGGATTCAATCAAAACATGTACATTTATTTCATTATCATCAATTTGAATGAAAACAACGAGTTTTACAAACAAGTTTACAAATTCAAACAGGAAAGCAATTACAAATGTAAAGAAATGACAAGCTAAAACAAAGGAAATATGCTAGCTTCCGAGAACCGGGCTTTTGCATCTGCCTTGCTGCTGAACCAGTCTATCCTTATTAGAGGCAACCCAATGCTGTCCTGATCTGCTTCAACGACCCAGCCAAATTATAGAGCTCTTTCTCCTTCATTCAGATGATGTGGGGACCTCCCGGCCCGAAGCTAATTGCCGCACTATCAAGCAGATCCTGCACTTTGTGTTTAAATGCTTTACAGTTCTCAACTGTATGGCCAGGTGCCCCGGTATGGAACTCGCAAGTAGCGTCAGCATCGTACCCCGGTGGTGGTGGTCCCGTTAAGGGAGCCAATGTCCTTTTACGAACCAATTGGAGCTGAAGCAATGTCTGCAGAAGCTGTGCGTATGGTATAGGAGGAGTTTCCAAATGACGGCTTGCCAAAGGACCTGGATTCTGACCTCTCTTATACCCCCGATTATTCTGTTGCTGAGGCTGCTGCTGCCGGTATCGGGTTGACCCTTGAGCACCATTCGTATCAAATGCAACATCGGCTTCTTGGTCTTCGATGTACTGATTAACGCTCTCCTTGTGCTTAGCCATTTGCTTTCTCAGATCTGCCCCAGGAATAGGCAACAATTGTGGGCCTGGAGATTCTGACACCATGGAGTCCAGGATACGCTTCTGACCCAATACAGCTTTGGAAACATCTGTCATCTTTGCATCGACTGAGACAGGAGCAATATGCACAGCTACGCCGCCCGGCGTGAATTCAATATCGTGCGAGTCAATCAGGTCTTGAACATTGTGCTTGAAAGCATGACAACCCTCGATGTCATGTCCGAATGCCCCGGAATGAAATTCACATTGCTTATTGGCATCGTACCCTTGAGGAAACGCTTTCGTTGGTGGCGACAACGTTCTTTTCTCAACCAGATTAAACCTCAGTAAGATCTGCAAGAGCTCAGCATAGGCCATAGGTGGTGCCTCAAATATTCTCCTTGGCTTCCCTTCCTGGATCCTCTGTTGAGCCGGATGTATCCTCTGTTGCTGCTGCTCAGGTTCCACATGCACAGGTGGCACGAGCTTCTTCATTGCGGCTTCAAATAGCTGATCGTCTTCTTTCCTAAGCACATTCTTGACTACCTCCATGATCAAACTCACTTGGGTCTTCAGCTGACTGTTCTCCTCTTTGAGAATCTTCTGCTCTGAACGCAACTCTTGCATGTCTCTCATCATCTGCCCCAGCTGGCTTCGGACTTCGATCAATTCAGACTGATTCTGTTCCATGTCTCTGAAGGAATTCCTGCAACAAACTGGATGATGAAGAAATAAGACCCACGGTTCTGATATACCTGTTAAATGATAATGCAGCGCAGAAAGCAAACACACATTCACAACGAGATAAAGAGAAACCCAAGCTATAAACACACAGACAAACATCTCCCATACATGTACAACCAACAAAATCAGCAGGTAAGCACAAATGAGTATGAATATAAGGACCCCAGCCAACAATCCTGGTGGTGATCGACAAATACTGATGTACAAAAGCTAAACGGGTTAAGCAGAGAAAACAGATGCGGCATCCGACGCGAAAACCTCTAGAAATTTCTCCCATACAACCGAACTTTCTGATTGGCAATCTTCAGAGCACACACTTCCTGTGGAGTCTTCCATGACATTAACTGACGAACCCGCACAACTAGAAGACGGAAAATCATTAATCTGAACACAACCTTGAGGAGTGATGCAAATACGGCTAGAGTCTAACAGATCCTGAATCTGACTTCTAAGCACTTTACAATCATTCGTTGAATGCCCCTGTGCCCCAACATGGTACTCACAGCGGGCGCTGGCATCAAAACCTGGAGGATACGGTGGAATCACCGGCTTAGTCTCTTTCGGTACTATCAATCCACTTCTGACCAGATCTGGCAACAACTGGCTGTACGACACCGGTAGCTGAGTAAACTGCCTTTCAGGCTTCCTTGGTCTTCGTGGAGCATGCTGACGCGATCGGCGATAAGATGACCGTTGACTTGAAGTGTCTGAAAACTGATCCTGAGATGCTAGAGATTCTGAGGTGGCATCATCTCCTTCCCACTCTTCTTGAGAACTGACAACTGACTCAATCCTATCAACTGGGACGTAAGGAACACCTCGAAACTTTCCACTCCTGAGTCCTCGCTCAACAATCTCTCCCAGCCTCATCAGGCCCACAAAGTTTGTGCAGCTGAACAATTTGTCAAAATAATGGCCTTTCAGAGTACCCAAGAAGATGTCAACCAGTTCCCTTTCCGGAAGCGGTGGTTGAACGCTAGCAGACAATTCTTTCCACCTTCGCAAATACGCTCTGAACGATTCATTCTCTGCCTGAGATAATTCTTGCAGATCCACGAGACTAGGAGTCAAATCCAAATTGTAATCGTATTGCTTTATGAAAGCTCTGGCTAAATCCACCCATGATCGAATCTGATTACTTTCCAATTGCATATACCATCTCAGGGATGCCCCAGTCAGGCTATACTGAAAGCAATGGATCATCAATTTGTCATTTCGCACCAACGAAGTCATCCTTCGGCAGAACATCATCAAATGCAATTTTGGACAGCTATCTCCTGTGTATTTTTCAAATTCCGGCATTTTGAACTTGTGCGGTAACACGAGGTCAGGGACCAAACACATGGCTACAGCATCCAGGTTAACGGCATCTTTCGCTTCCAAGGCTTTCATTTGCTCCTCCAACACTCGGAGTCTTCTACCATCGTCAAGAGCTCTTGGATCTACTAACCCGGTCATTGGAATATCTCTCCGGTAATTCATCACAGGGAAAGCAACACATTGATTGTTAACAGGAGGATAACGCTCATTTTGGGCAAGAAACTGCTCATGCCGATCTCTGTTCTCAACAGCTGGCTGTACAACTTGGTCTGCAGTTAGATTGTTCGCCTGCGGGAAGTCCTCCATGAAATCATACCGATGGTTGGACGCCACAGCAAACCCTGCCTGGGTGTCAGGAAACTGGAAATTGCCTTCAGACATAGCCACCAATTACCGGTAACTGATTACACTGCTTGATTCTGCTCAAATCTGCTTCGGCCCCTTGGTCGTCTCCACTCTTGCCTCAAACAATTCCCCGAGAATCACTTTCTGGTGAAAATAAAGGCTGGATAAGTGCTCTGACCTGCTAAATGCTATGCAATATGATTTATGCAAACAGAAATACAAAAATGCTAACGTGCATGTGTGCATTGGAGATATTTTCCCTCCCATTCCAGTGTCAGTGGTAGCAAGACGAGATAAACCATAGAGACAATATTTGGAAAAACCCTTATATATTGATTAGAATAACTGTCTTGTCAAGAGTTACATAACTATGCTCCATACAGCTGATATGATAGGGAGGATCCCAGCCAACATGCCTGGTGGTGACCTCAACATACAGGATACAAGAGAAATCAAATGCGGTTACGGTTGCGGAAGTCCTCGACCATCTTCTTTGTCTCTGCGTGATCTGGTTGATAAATCAAACCTTCTATCAGTCGATCCCTCTTCCTGACCGTCCCCTGGATGTCTCTGACAAAGTCTTCCCAAGCCTTATCATTAGCACCATCCCCAGGTTTGGGTCTCTTGGCATCTGCTCTATGCTGGAGATCTTCCAAATTCTTCATGGCATCTATCAACTTACGCTCGGCCTCGTATCGGCGACAGGCTTCTTCTTCAAGCTCTTCGTTCTTCACTTTGACCTGTTCTTCTAACTGAGCAATCTGTGTCTTCAGCCCTTCTTCTCGCTCCTTGCGCTTGGTCATAGAGAGATCCCAGTGTTCTCTGAACTTGGCTAGCTTTGCATAGGCCCTTTCCAGCTCTTGCTTCTTGGTGGCCAACACACTACTAACGGAGTCCACATCTAACTCTAGACGCTTCTTGGTTTCCGTCAATTCCAATAACGTAGCCTTCAGATGTTTCAGAGTTTCATCCTGTTGCTTAGAAATATACCCTGTTTCAATATTTTCATGCCGAAGCTTGGCATTCTCCTGCTCTAAAGCCTCTTTAGTCTTTGCCAGCTCTTCTTTCTCCGCCATCAGCTGCTTGTAGACCTGAATGTCCACAGTGGTAGGCTCCTCCACCGGAGGAGGATGCAATGGCTGAACTGCTGGATACGGCATAAGGAATTTCACAGCTCGCTCCCGAATCCATTCTTCATATGGGCTAGGACCTCGAGTATCCCCTCTGCTACCTGAAAGCTTCCCTCTCTTGTGCAAGTTTTTCCAGGCTTTCTCAAGTTTGGTCAGCATCTCTTTCCCTATTGCCCCGGTGAGATACAGAGATTCCTGTATCTCCTCGGGCTTTGGCGCTCCTTGAGGTATGTACCCAAATTGCTTGATCAATAAGGACGGGTTATAGTTGACACAACCTTTCCTTCCTATTAACGGAACATTCGGGAATCCTTCGCCTTTGAGTATGACTTCAGCTCCAAATACTTCTTTAATGACCCATACCACGTTCTCAGCAGTTAATCCCATTAAGCGCTCGGGCCATCCTAGAGAATTGATAGACGTGACAAAAGGACCTGACTTAGGCAAATGACTGGTGAACCACCTGCATAGGAGAGGGACACAACAAGACACATTCCTTCCTCGTCGCTTTTCATTCTGATAATGAGTTGAATGGTGGATATCTCCCAGTAAAGTAGGAACTGGGTTTCCCGCAGCCAAAATATAGAAGGCATCTGAATCAACGAAATCAGGAATATTCGGGAATAACACGATGCCATACACACATACAGCAAGAATGACGTCAAAAACCTCCCATTTACCCTTCTGGGCATACTCTCGAGCCTTATCCACTAAGACATCCAACGGAAATCCCCATACGTCTCCTCTTCTGATCATCTTCCCAGACAGCTCAGACTCTTTCAAGCACAGGATGGTAGAAAGCTCAGCCAGCTTAGGCTCAGCGTCCGGACGATAAAAAGGCATCTGATCACGGATCGGTATATCCAGAAGTGCAGAGTACTCCTCCAGGGTAGGAGCCAAAACAAAGTCGGGAAATACAAAACACCTGAGCTCCGCGTCGTAAAACTGTAACAGAGTATAGATGCCGCTGGTCTCGTAGACAGATGGCTGATAAACGTATGTCAGAATCCTCCCATATCTCTTTCTGAAGTCACCCATTCCTCTCTTCTTAGCAATAGCCATCAACTCTAACAATAGACTGATATTCGGCGACGGAAACTTATAGGGCAATACTCTCTTCAGGTTTTCCATGTCTTGCTAGGAACGAACACCAGGACTGGAAGGGAAAATATGTACCTGCAATACACACACGTTAGTTAAATGCAGATGGTAATGCAATGATGCAATATGATAAATAATGCAATCTGCGAACACAGGGGCTATGCTGTAGCCTGAAGGGGAATATCTCTGTGATCAAGAACAGAAAACCATCACGGTCACCAGAACCTCATGCCACTAACTATCATCTGATACTCAAAATATCAATCCCCTGGTAAGAAAACCATCTGAACCTCTGTATCTGACGAAAATACCATCTGATAATAGCCTCAACCTCAGATAAGAAACCCATCTGACCCAGACAACACACCTGGAGATGAATCAAGAATACCATCTGACAAAGATACTGAATCATGGTTTCTGAAGGCCAGTTTTCCTGCAATAACCCAGTCCCTCTCACAGGTAGGATAAACCTAATCCACGGACAAAGGTACGGCATCCTATGCGGTTATCAGCGTCACAGACTTTCATGAGTGACGATGCGATTCCCAGAAGGAGTGGCATCATCAAATCATGAAGAGGCCTCACTTAGCTGACTTCCAAATGATCGGTCCCCAGAGTCGACAATCCTCACGTCTGGACTCCCCTCAGATCCTCAGGACCGGAAAGGAGCACCTCTGCAAGAATCTCGTCTGAGCGCAGATTTTCGTAGGGAACTGTGCCTGCTCAGCAGACAGGTTCGTCTACTACTTCTCCACAACTATATCTAGGTGTGTACTCAAGCCCAGGTCCGGCTTTCCACTCACAGTAACCTCCCTTTGCCCACAGCAATAATCACAATAATGTAATGCTGGAAAATAAGTGCGGAAAGGTAAAGGTACCGAATAGTAAAGTGCAGAAAAGTAAAACACAATATGCACAACACCCAACAAATAAACACCCAAGCGCTAGGATTGACTCGCGTAGGGGATGGGAAACGGTCCCAGCATAAGGGATGGGAAAGTCCCCAGATGCTATTATCCCCAGCAGAGTCGCCAGCTGTCGCTACTGCGAAAATCGGCGCCGGCTTGACAGGAGAGTCGCCACCGTGCGTTATTTATCCCTCAGAGCGGGAAAGGAAACGCTCGAAGTAAACCTCGCAAAGACGGGAAAAGGTATGGTCATCGCAACCAAAACCTGGATTCGGGAGTCGGTTACGCAAGGGGAAGGTATTAGCACCCCTCACGTCCATCGTACTCGATGGGATCCACGCTTGGTGTTTATAGGTAAAAGGGTGTGTTATCTATCTACGCTAATGGCTGGTCTGAAAAGAAAATAAAAGGACAGGACTCGACAGAACATACGGTGTTCTGGGCCTACGTATTCCCTCGTGCAATGGGAAAGTCAGAGTCAACGTAGTTCGACTGCCTACGTCTAAACGGGGAAAGGTTGCTCGCCAGGACATCGCGTCCTGTGCCTACGTACTTTCATCTGAAATGAAAGATCAGAGCAAACGTAGTTCGGCTAACTACGGGTAAACAGGGGCTCTCACACAGCAGTGAGAAAACAAACTGGTCCTAAAGCTCGGGAACCTACAACTACGATCTGGTCTCAACTGCACTCGGGCAAGAGAAAGGGATAACAATTAGTCGTTAGCGGGAAAGTCTCGATCGCACAGCCGCGAGAGAACAAAGGTTAGTCGTTAGCGTGCTCGCTAGGATATCGCATCCTATGCCTACATATCTTCGTCTGGAACGAAGAATCAGAGCAGCTGTAGTTCAGCTAACTACGGGTCAAGCTACTCAAAAGCTCCTACAGAAAGGAAAGGGAAACCCTAGAACTATAGCTGAGAAACAGGGGAATCTACCTACTGCTATCACACCTGGTTGACCATCCTAATGTCTATCATAACAACTCCGCAGCGGAGAAGTCAGAGCTCCTAAGGGATCATGGCAACAGGATTAAACTACAAACAAGAAACTGCAACGTAAAGAATACTGAAAATATGCATGAATGCAACAACTAAACAAACAAGGCACAGAGGCCGCAAACCACAAAGGCAAGGGAGCTCAGCTCTACCGAATACCAACAAGCAAAGCCACGCAATAACAAACAAGCAGAAGGAGGACCACCTCAACTTCTCATGCACACAACGTCTACTTCTAAGATGCACCTACTCAGAAACTATTTAGATGGACACCTAAGTCTAATGCAACACAATATCACACAAGTCAAACAATACAAGGAGACTAACCCTGACCAGGGCCTCAAACAAACCTGAAACAATCTCCTAACCTAGCTCTAAACAGAACTCTATCCAACACCCTAAGCAAAGATCTAAGCAACAATTAATCAAAACCCTAGGCAGGAGGAATCAATCCCAGTCTCCAAGCTTCAGAACAAGCTTACCAGAGAAAGGAAGCTAAGCAGACAAGCTCATAGTGCTTTCCTCAGGAAAGTACCAGGAGGTTACTACTCAGGAGTCATATCCTATGCGGCTCGACAACTGTGATCAGTTTACATCCCTCCTCAGGAGAGATTAAACTCACATGAAGGCTCCGGCGTCACTGGATATTTGGGAAAGAACCTATATGCACTAAGGGAACTAAGTGAACAGACTCATAGGACTTTCCTCAGGAAAGTACTAGGAGGCTGACACTTAGGAATCGTATCCTACGTGGCTCAACAACTGTGATTAGTTTACATTCCTCCTCAGGAGGAATTAAACTCACAAATTGGCTCCAACATCACTGGATACTTACGAAATCCTAGATAAACTAATGGAACTAAGTGAATAGACCCCTAGGACCTTCCTCAGGAAAGTACTAGGAGGCTAACACTTAGGAATCGTATCCCATGTGGCTCAACAACATGTGATCAGTTTACATTCCTCCTCAGGGGGAATTAAACTCACAAGTCGGCTCCGACATCATTGGATACTTACGAAAGAGGTGAGAAGGAAGGATGAAAGTCATTCATAGTGCCTTCCTCAGGAAAGTACCATAAACTCCCTTCAAACTTCAGGATCTCGAACCTCACAAACAGACAACAAGCTCCTAGACTAAGCCTCAACCTACTGCATCCTTGCAAGCCCCAACAAGTCTTCATCCAGCCTCTACCTTCAAGAAGAACCCACAGGCCAACAAACCACAGGAGACTATCTCTGAAGTTCAACCACAGTTGAACTTCACAGTCAGAAGTCATCAAAACTTCTCCTATTTTCAGGCTCAGACAAATCACAGCAGAACACCCTACAAAAATCTATCAAAAATCTAATGGGAGACCTACGTGGCTCTAGGATAACATACTAAAAAAATCAGAATAAAATTCAGCACCAGATGAAAGCATCAAAATCAGCAACCAGACATATCAAACAGACCAGTTTATTCAAACATCAATAACAGTGAAAAATGCAATTAAAATGAAAATGCATGATTAAGCTAATATTTTTGTACTATAAAATTCTACACTGAACCCCGAGTCTACAGAAAAAAGAACGGAATTATTTGACCAACTCTACCATTTTTTATGAATTTCTAATGATATGCATGCATTAAAAATATTAAAAAAACAAATCAATTAATTGAAAAATATGCAAAATATAACAAACAAAAATAAAATGTCACTTTTATTTTTATTTAATTTTCTAAACATTTTTCATGAAATGGTGGAAAAAAAAGAATTATTGAAACAAACAATTATTTACATTTTTTTATGAATTATTTGATATGAAAATAAAAGAAATATCAAAATAAAAGAAACAACATGGAATAGAGCTGGGGGTCTAAACAGCAAAGAATTTCAGCTTTCAATTCATTGGGCCCTCAATGGTGGGGTGCCATTAGCAGTAGGGCGCTGAGCCCAAGTCTTATTATCAAACAATTCAGAAAACAAAACAGCTGGGGGGGTGCAGCGCCAGCAATGCTGCAGTTGATATCTCAATGGGCTTACGCCCAGGGGGTGCAGATAGCCATTTTGGGGCTTAAGGCCCACATCCAACTTCCCAGACCCACACGCCAGGGGGGGTGAAAGCAAATTGGGAGGTGTGGCTTCAGAAACACGTTTGGGCCTAAGCCCAACGTCAAACCCTAATCCAACATTCAGCTGAACAAAACCTATCACTCTCTCCAAACCCTGGGTACTGTTCATCCTTGACCTAGCTGCGCTCATCACCTTCCTCCTCTATCTCACGCTCTCTCTGCAACCCAATCAAACAAACCCTAAACTAAGCAAATCCTCACCCAAACACTTCAATCCTTCACACGAAAACCCTACTCAAGATCCAACTCAACTATACACCAAATTGATTAATCAATTTAAAACCCTAATCGTTAAAGGCGCAATTTAATCTAAAGAAGAACATGCAAGGAGTTTTAGCAAGCGTACCTGAGTTAATGCGAGCGGAAACAAGGATCTATGAAGATCTTATTATATCAGGCGTGCGTTGTTGAAGGACGAAGACGTTATGAATCTGAAGCAGATGGATCTTGAAGATCCTCGAATCTAGTGGATTCCTGGAAAGCTCGCTTGCAGATTGAACGTCACTTGGAGCTTCTGGAAAGACGTTGTATGAATTGATGACGATTTCTGGGGATCTTGCTGGAGAATGATGAAGATTGGAAAATTTGGATGAAGATCTGTTGTTGTTCTGGAAAGTTGATGGAGACGATGAATGTCTGGAAAATTTGGATGAAGCCGACGAAGGTTTTTGGTTGATTTCTGGAAATTAATGATGAAGAAGATGAATGTCTGGAAAAATTCTTGATAGATGATGAACGTTGATGATTCCGGCGAGGTGGAGACGGTGGAGATCTGGGAAGAAGATGAAGATCTGAGGCTTTTGGTAGCTCCGGAGGAAAGGACGGTGGCCGGCGGCGTTGCTAGGGCGTTTGCATGCCCGGCGGTAAGAGGGCTCCGGTGAGGATGGGAGGCTTACACGTGGTTGCACGGTGGAGGGAGTGCGTGCATGCCTGCCACGTGGTGGCGTGGAGAGAGAGAGAGAGATAGTGGGGGATACGCGTGGCGCTCTGGGAAACGGAAAGGTGGGTCCGTCTCTGCGCAACACGTGGCGCTTTATTTATATCACTGAAAAAATCTAGCACTTTCTGGAAGTTTCTGGGAGATGGACGAAGCTGATAGAGAATTGGGCTGAATCTGGACCCTTTTTTGGACAATCCTTTGCTGAATTGTTTGGACAAAAAATGCAAACTGGGCCTTGCACTGCTTTGGGCCCAGTACGAGATTGAATGAAAAAAACTGTAAAACTGAATTTTAATAAAAACAATTAATCCAACTATATCTAATTAATACCAATTAATCCTAATTAAACTCTAAAAACCAATTAATCCTAATTAAACTCTAAAATGATTAAAAGTCTAACTAATTCTATATTATACTAATTAAATCTAAAAAATCAATTAACCTCTAATTAACTCTAAAAATCCAATTAATCCTAATTAAACTCTAAAAAATGATTAAAGTCTAATTAATTCTATATTAATCTAATTTTATTAACATTCTAATATTATTTAAAACTAATCAAAATCTATCATTTAGTAAGAAAAACTATATTATTTTCTATATTATCTAAAAAACACTTAAACCTATTTAAAATCTATAGAAAAATTCCTAAAAATGATTTAAAAGAAAAACCATATTATTCTAAAATGATAAAACTATTTAAAATCTCCTATAAAATTCTAAAAAGAAAATTAAGCTATTAAAATATTCAAAAGCCCTATTTAAATTCCAGAAAAATTCTATAAAGCCTATTAAAAATTTACAAAAGCCTATAAAAATCCTAAAAATGCAGATGAATGCAAATGACCCCCATAAAAGCGCACGAGACCAGATTGAAGCGAACGGAGATCCCCGGGCATCAGAATATCCCCAAAATCACTGAAAAATCACCGAGGAGCGCACAATTTCCTGAAAATAAAACCCTGGCAATCTGGACTGGGTCTGCCATATCTGATAGACAAAAATCAAGCTGTAAACCCTGCTTGCACAAAAATCATACCTCTGAGCTGTGAATATGAATTTAAACCATGAGTCAGATAGGAGAATTGGTTGGTCAAATTTTAGGGTGCAACAAGTTTGTATGTTGGAGTTGTAGAAACCAATAGCACCTTCATGACATTTGAACTGATCAAGTATAAAAGGCACATCTCAATGTTCTTAAGCAACAATTTTTTTATGTCAAACAGATTGTCTGTACAATAAAATCTTTAATGAGCCCATTCCTTGCTTCATGCGTAATTCCAGCATATTGATTCATGACGTTGGCTCCTCATTTTTTGCAATGATAGTACTTAGCCAAAGGGGTGTGTCACCATTTGTTTATGACTTTTGGTTCACTTGATGTGAGATAATGGATTTTAATAATCTTGGTGTATAACTTGAATTAAACATGACATGAACTTGAATTGAACTTGAACCTGATATCTTAAGGAGCAAAATTGGTCATATATCCATCTTGTAATTTGGAGTCCGGGTCCAATGAGAAAACCTTAAATTAATCTTGGATTAGATCCAAACTTCTCATTATGAACATGCCTCAATAATTAGAGAAACATAACTTAAGATGCGCATTTCACTACGTCAAACCCTAGTTAGGGAATGATTTTGATCCTAATGACATTCAACCATGAAACCTTCTGAACTTAACACAACCTGATGATTTGACCCACACAAGCAATCGCAAACATTCTTGACTTGATGAACTTCAAATGAAACTTGATTCAACTCAACCCAACTCATGATTGAAGCAAAAATGTATTTTTTAATTTTCTATATAATGGTTAGTGAGCGAATGTACAAATGCAAGTTATATATAGGTAGGACAAATTTGGGGTATTACAGATGCCCCTATCTAATTGGGTTAAACCGAGTAAGATGAAATGCTGCGGAATTCACTCTTTCAAGGTAGAAGGCAATTAGATATGAAGAAAAACCCTGAATTTGTCCGAAAAGAAAGCTCGGGGAATGAAAAAAAATTGGTTAAAGGTAAACCTCTGAGTAAACTGTGGATAAATAGCAAAAGGTCACCATCACCAAAAGGATGATGGGATGAAACACATACGGCTACTACCACCAAAAAGGATGGTAGAGCAAAACACAATCGCACAATCTGACATTATTGACTATGACAGACCCCCCACCAAAAGAATGACGGAGCGAAACACAAACATAAATAAATATCGCACAACCTATCACCAATCTAAGTGACAGACCCCCCACCAAAAGGATGACGAAGCGAAACACAAACAAACACTATCGCACAATCTATCACCAATCCAAGTGACAGACCCCCCACCAAAAGGATGACGGAGCGAAACACAAACATAACACTATCGCACAATCTATCACCAATCCAAGTGACAGACCCCCCACCAAAAGGATGACGGAGCGAAACATAAACATAAATAAATATCGCACAACCTATCACCAATCCAAGTGACAGACCCCCCACCAAAAGGATGACGGAGCGAAACACAAATAAACACTATCGCACAATCTATCACCAATCCAAGTGACAGACCCCCCACCAAAAGGATGACGGAGCGAAACACAAACAAACAATATCGCACAATGTATCACCAATCCAAGTGACAGACCCCCCACCAAAAGGATGACGGAGCGAAACACACACAAACAAATATCGCACAATCTATCACCAATCCAAGCGACAGACCCCCCACCAAAAGGATGACGGAGTGAAACACAAACATAAATAAATATCACACAACCTATCACCAATCCAAGTGACAGACCCCCCCCACCAAAAGGATGACGGAGCGAAACACAAACAAACACTATCGCACAATCTATCACCAATCCAAGTGACAGACCCCCCACCAAAAGGATGACGGAGCGAAACACAAACATAACACTATCGTACAATCTATCACCAATCCAAGTGACAGACCCCCCACCAAAAGGATGAAGGAGCGAAACATAAACATAAATAAATATCGCACAACCTATCACCAATCCAAGTGACAGACCCCCCACCAAAAGGATGACGGAGCAAAACATACACACAGGTTGCTATCACCAAAAGGATGATAGAACAAACACAAATTGAAGGCTACCAACACCAAAAGGATGCAGGCTAGGTTGAACCGACGAAGTTCAGATATTACTAAAAGGATGATAGTAAGGCAATTGACAACAGTCACGCTTGCTGGATACAACTCATTGGGGAACACCCAAGAGGAAGGTTGGGTTGAAATGAATCAGCTGGGACGACCACTGACTTGCTTAGAGATCATAATTTTGTTGAAATGATTTCATGGTTACGCCCATGAGCTCTAAAGAGGATGACCCTGATTGGGCCGAGTTTATCATGATGTCTTGGTTTGCTCAACAAAAGGTTGAACAACTTCATGAGGAACGCTTACGGTTTTGTTGAAGATGCCCCTGCTCTGGTTGGATCTTGCACTGAACTTCTTGGATTTGCCCAACAAAAGGTTGAATAACTTCGTGGGGAACGCCCACGGTCTTGAATGGTATGCCCCTGACTGGGCTGAAGGTTGATTTGAAGATCTGATCAACCACAAGGTTGAAATACGTCATGGGAGACGCCCATGGTCTTTGAAAAATGCCCCTGACTGGGCTGAATCTTGCTTTGAATAACTTCAAATTTTGTGGGAGAAACCCACAATTGCAGAAGATTGCCCCTGACTGGGCTGATGATTCGTTTGAAGCTCCTGATATTCGTGGGAGAAATCCACGACCTTTGTGGAGGATGCCCCTAACTGGGCTGCCGATGGTCTTGGAAATCTTCGAGATTGATCCTGGACCTTGACTTGCATATGTGAATGCTTGATGATATGATATTCCATAACGAATGGAAGTGCAAATGCAAATGCTGACGCGCCGAGAGGCAAGAGCTGGGGAAGTATGATATGATTGGAGTATGCATATGATGCAGGATACTTATGAGGTCGAATGCGACGCGTATGATGCATATGATTGCAGATAGGTAATTAGAAATGCAGGGAGACGCCAGCATGGTGGATTTTTTGGTAGTTGCCAATACAGATTGGACTTTGGGTGGTGGGAGGGATTAACTTCCTCGACACGCAGTTTGTTGAAGACGCCATGATTGAAGCATAAGATGTCCTTGATGCCCCAAGTCTGGGATATTTGGTGATTGTGAACTTGCTTCAGAGAGAATTGTAACTCTGCTTGATGGTCAGGACGACCTGGTCTTGCCCCAGTTTGAACATGGCAATGGTCTGCCCCTAGATTAACCAGTTCTAACATATGGAAGTTGAACTCGGATGACTTGCCCCTACTCAAGCTGTTGAGTGATTTGCCCCAGCCTGTGGGTTCTGAGGTAGTCTTGCTTCGTGTCAGCCACTAGGAGTTAAATGATTGCCCTTTGTCGAAGTGTCTTTGAATACCTAGCACTGATTTGCAATAAGATTGTACATTCACAAATGGTAATATTAATGCAAAGCTCAATGCAAGTTTTAAAAAAGTGTGTCATTTATTGAGAGTGTCGTGATAGTGAGACGAATGGACAATTAGCTCAAACATTGTACTGTTTGATTGGTGTAAAAGATATTGCAAGGATAATGACACCAATGTTGGTGATTAGCAATTATGTGAGGAGTCAGGTTACGCAACCTTGCGAAAGTATGCTTTCAGAGTAAACACCGCCTCAATTAGGTCTTTCGAGGGTTATAACGTGGTCTGGTTCACGGTTATGAAACAAAGGATATTAGGATAAAAGTATGATTTGTACCCACCCATTCTTCTTAATGATCTCCAGTCCTACGTTCAGTTGATTCTACACTTGTCTTGACAGTATAAGCTTGATGATTCAAGGTTTGCTTGTCGTGACAGTCACCTTATTTTGGTTTTTTGATGGATGTCAGTGGCCCTATTTGAATGACCACTGAATCTTATTTTGTTTTTGTTGAGGGTTTCAGGGTCCTCTTTTGCTTTTGTTTTGATCCCTAACTTTTGCATGGATTAACTTTGCTCGTCAGATCCATCGGGATTGCCTTGATTTTGCCTAAGTCCCCTCTGAGGTGTTTGACTTAGCAGGCTTTTGATTTTTTTGGATTTTGTTGGAGGATTGTGACTGCCACGTCATGGGTCTTTGATGAACAACCGTCTTCTGGATTTTGCTTTGTTGATTCGAATGCGGGATTGGATTAACTGAACACTACCCTGCCCCAGGTTGAGTGTAAAAGGTTTGAATATCCGAAGGAAACTACTACTTCTAGGCTCGAAGTGGTCTACTAGGGATTAACTCCTTATATCTCCGGTGTTTAGGGGAATTGAAACAATGCTTGTACATCATTGACGAGATTCTATCTGAAAGCATACGAGTTTGCAATTATGGCTATCTCATTTTCATCATCCTCCCTAAAATCATGCTAAACAATAATGGATAGAGTGAAGTGAACAAATGTGCCGGTGATAAGTGAAAAAATGAGTGAATACGACATAACTAATTCAAAACATGCATAAACAATACATTAATGAAAACCAAATACGAATGACAATTGTTCAAAGCATAATATACTTAAACAAACATAGACAAATATAAGAAAATGCTAAAGATGAAATGGCAACACGACTGCCTTCTTCGAGAAATGAACTTTGACTTGACTGGATTTGATCGGAATGACACTATTTGACCGGAGGCATTGGATTGTTGATGACGTTTGGAGACTTCCCATTAAAGTTGATAGCATCCTTGTCGATCATGTCTTGGATCTTGTGCTTGAAAGCCCTGCAGTCCTCAATGGTGTGACCTGGAACGCCCTTATGAAACTCACAATGAGCATTTGTATCGTAGTCGGCAGGAATGACAGTTGGGGGAGCCAAATCTCTCGGAACAATAACCTTTTCCTCCATCAACTGAGCAAAGATACTAGCATATGTCATTGGCAGGCGATCAAATACTCTATCAGGCTTCCACGTCCTCTGCTGATGCTGTTGGCGAGCACCTTGTTGTTGTTGAGCAGCTTGCATCTGCTGTTGCTGAGGAGGATACTGATATCCTTGCTGGTTATAGGCCTGTTGCTGAGGAGCCTGTTGCTGTGGCATCTGAGCTTGCACTGCTTGAACAGCTGGCTGATAAGGCATTGGAGCATATTGCGCAGCAGCAACATACGGATACTGATAATAGGGAACTTGATAAGGCATATGAGCGGGAGCTTGTTGAGAAGCTTGCCCTTTCTGCAAAGAGATGGCATTTGTTTCGCCCTCTTTCTTCTTGTATCCATTGAAAGGCTTCTTGGCATTGGCCTGGTTGTTAGAACCTCCTAGGATCTTTCCACTCTTCAACCCTTCTTCAATTCTCTCACCGACGATCACTAGGTCAGTGAATCCAGCAGAAACACTACCGATCAGCTTTTCGTAGTATTGGCCTTGCAATGTACCCATAAAGATGTCGATCAGTTCACAGTCAACCAGAGGTGGATGCACCCTTGCGGCTAGCTCTCTCCATCGTTGCGTGTACTCCTTGAAGGATTCTCCATCCTTCTGAGTCATACTCTGAAGTTGAGTACGATTCGGAGCAAGATCGGTGTTATACTTATACTGCTTGACAAATGCATCGACTAGCTCGGCCCAAGTGCGCACACTGTTACGTTCCAGCTGCATATACCATTCGAGTGATTCCCCAGACAAACTGTCTTGGAAGCAATGAATCATGAGCTTTTCGTCTCTGGCATAGACAGCCATCTTGCGACAATACATCTTCAGATGAATGTTTGGACAACTGAGACCTTTGTACTTTGAAAATTCTGGCACTTTGAACTTGGGAGGAATGACAACATCAGGCACCAAGCATAATTCCAAAGCACTGAAAGAATTTTAACTGTGCCCCTCCATGGCTTGGAGTTTCTCGGCTAGATCCCGACACATCTTCATGGCTTCTGAATCCTGAGCAGCAACAGGACTAGAAATGGGGATAGCAGCATGATAGTTCTGAACGTCGTCATAATGATCCATCAGAGTATCTTCGGTATGGGGAGCTGGGATCTGCGCGACAGTAGGCAGGGCCTGCGGGATAGCTCCAATGGTAACTCTGGGCGCTGGGGTTGGATGAGAAGTGTTTCCTTCGGCTGCGTTATTGAAGTTCAACGGCATCCCATGAGGATTTGGAATTGGGACCAAAGGGATGGCAGTAGACCCTTGTCCTTGACCATTGTTGTTGACGACAGCAGCGGCTTCACGCTGTTCTTCCTCTCTTCTGGCCGTGAGGATGGCTTCGAGGATCTGGTCAATCTTTCCTTTGATGGAGTCTAACTCTTCTCTGAAGGCAACTTGCTCCTGCTGAATCTGCTCCATCATTCGTTTTGTATTGGCCCTAGTTGCGTACTGGTGTTGAGGAATCAACTTGATTTACTGGATATGAAGGAAAGAGAAACATGAGAAACTGTTGAAGGAAGGAGAATGCAAGATGCACAACAAATGAGATGCAATGCGAATGATATGCAATGTAAGATGCAAGATCCAAGATCACAGGATCACAAATTCAAACAATTCTGAGATTAGTCGGGTGGACGGTTCAAGGATCACAGTCACTGCTCAAAGAAAACCCCCACGGGTAAGATTCTAAAATGGGTAGGTGCCTAGAGTCATGGACATCTTTCAAAGATATTACTGTCATAACAAAGCCTCATCACAATGATAATATCCTTAAAAGAATCTCCTCTAGGTGAGGTTCTCGTATCTTCCACGCGAGAAAGACTTCTCGGAGGCATCAACTACACAACCATCGACACACGGATTCTAGAAAAGGTTCTCAGAGTCATAGATCGAGGTTGAAAATATTACTATAAGGAAGTAACACGTTCAAGGGATCTCATCTGATTGGGGCGTTCGTATTTAATCCACATAGAATTAACACTACCAACCACCATGGATAAAACGGTTAATGGTCCTTGGGATCAACGATTCAGACTCGAAAACATTATTGTTATGGCAAAGACTCACTACAACAATACATCTCCAAGGAATCTACTCCAAGCGGGGTTTTCGCTTCAACTCAACGTGAAAGACTCCACGCAAGTCTCCACTACACAACCACCATCCTAATCCTAGGGTTATACTCGGACTCGGGTGTAGAGCCATCTCACAAAGTAACCATAAGCATATCAACCCCCACAATGCCTCAAGCACAAGTAACCAAAACAAGGATACCAATAAAAATAGCGAGAAGAAAATAAAAAACAACAAGCTAACAACTCAAACTAAGATAGGCTCGACTCTCTCTTGCATAGAGCAATTTTCCCCAGTAGAGTCGCCACCTGTCGCACCTCGACAATTCATTTCGAACATACGACCCTCGCACAAAAGGCGCGGAAACGCGGTTCGACAGAGTTGCCACCGAAATTTATTTTTCCCGAATGAACGGGAGAGGAAAATATCGAGAAAACCTCATAAGCGCGGAAGGAACACGGTCATTGCAACCATATTCCTGGGTTCGGGAGTCGGTTACGCGAGGGGAAGGTATTAGCACCCCTCACGTCCGTCGTACTCGACGGGAACCTCTTAATTCGAGTTGTGATGGATGTTAGCTAAACTTAATTCTTCTCTTCTCACTACTAAATGCTAAAGGATAATATAAAGGGATAATGACACTAGGGGAAAGGGGATGGTTAGAGGATAGGGTGCTCGCCAAGGATTGGGGCCCTTGTGCCTACGTATACTCATTCGAACAAGAATGAGAAATCAGAGCGTCGTAGTTCAACTACGGGAAAGGATGGGGGAAATGGAAGATGGAGGGGATTGTGCTTGCCAAGATCATCACAATCTTGTGCCTACGTATCTTACATTCAAGAGTGAATGAAGAATCAGAGCAGTCGTAGTTCGTGGATACGACTACGAAAGAAACGGGTTTGAATTGGATTTGAAGTGAGTACGGATGACGATTACTCGAAGTTTAAGAAAGACTTCTTGGACCCAAGTAATCGGGAGAGCGAACCAAAGACTTGGAACACTCTCTTTTTCATCTTGAAGAATAAAGTTGTGTTTGAAAGGGTGAAGTTGAATTGATGACGATTACTTGAAGTTTAAGAAATACTTCTCGGACTCAAGTAATCGGGAAAGCAAACCAAAGACTTGGAACACTCTATTCTTCATCACAAAAGAAAGTTGTCTTAGATGGGTGAGGTTGATTGGATGACTACTACTTGAAGCTTAAGAAAGGCTTCTCGAACCCAAGTAGTCGGGAGAGCGAACCAAAGACTTGGAACCCTCTCTTTTTCATCGTGAAAAGAAAGATGTTTGAGTTTGAAATGGAGTTTGGAAGGTTGAGTAGTTGAAGGATGGTTGAATGTTGTCGAGTTGTTAATGTTATTTAAAGGCGTCAATTGCTCACACACGAATAAGATAACTCGCATCCAAATAACCGAAAGCAAGATCAAAGACTTGAACCCACTCTTTACACCTTGAAAAGGATTGAACAGTTATTAGTTGATTGATAGTTTGTTTCGAAAATCCTCTTGACGTTGGATCAAGGGTTTGACTCATTATCGCGTGCAAAGCGTGTTGGAAATGAAATGGTTTGAAAAAAGAGACCGACTTGACTTACGCATCAAGGGTCGAGTTGTAATAGGTTGATGGTGAATGCGTATGAGCACTCGACTTACGAGGGTTTGCAAATGGCTCGATGATGAATCGAGAATTAGTTTGAAAATAGTTCGATCCGCTCTAGTCCCTATGGGTGCTCCTAGGAGATAAACTAATAATCAAAGAAATACGAAACATACATCGGAATGGGAGAGGGGTACATGTAATTTACACGGGATTGCACGAAATAAAGGGGTCTCATTGTCAGGTAGCCCAAGAGAAAGCCGTGTGTGCGCACTGTGTCCTAAACTACGCCTTGAGCAAAGTCGGGCACGACTCAAAGTTAAGATACCTGCAAATAACCAATGATACAACAGTCCACCAATTTGGCTTTTAGGATTTCGATAGTTTATTAGGTGTTTTCGATTATGGGTGAATGAATATGATAAATATGAATATGGCAATATGAATATATAGATAGTATGAATAATGGCAAGATAATATGACAATAATATCCGCAATAATGTTTAACGGAGATTAAATTTAATGGTTAGTGAATCGAATCGGGACACGAAAGAATGGATCTCGTCTTAATCGCAAATATAATGCCGATGAATCGAAGGTAGCCTATCACGATCCCAAAGTACGAAAAATGACCCCAATGGTCATTCACCATAGATTTGAAATCGAGAAGGTTATCAACTTCGATACGTGACGCTTACAAATAAAAGACTTCATCGATCCAAAAATCGAAATAAAATCGGAGAAAGAATGTGGTCTCGGATCCTTTGTTTCACGCCAATAATTTGACGGTTAAACGTTGGTAATCTCGTCATCGACCGAAAACATAAGATTGATCCAATCAAAATATAAAGTAAGAACATAAGCTTCATGAAAAATGAATTTTTTTACAAAAACTAAATTAGTTTAAAAAGTGGAATAAATCAAGAATAAAGCAAATATGAGGTTATTAAAGAATTAAAACAAAACCAAGAAAAAGATTTGAAAAAAAATAATAAAAAGAAGAGGGGGGAGGCATAATTTATGAGGATGGTGCGTATAATATGTGGGATCATGAGGGTTGGGAGCCCATCACCCACCTTAAACAAGTAACCACGGCACTTGAAAAGAGGAGCGGTGAAACGAGAAACTCAAATGGGCTTTTGCTAGCCCAAACACAATCCTACATGCTTAATAGAAAAAGAAAAAGCAAACATGGATGCCTCTCATTATCCCCTTTAACTTAAAACAATAAACAAGGAAATGGCCAAAAGCAAAACGCGCGAACAGAGGCTTCTCATTCCAAATGAAAAGAAACAACAACCCATTAGAAGAGCAGAGCAGCACGCGAATCTGAACATCCTCAACCTTCTTACGCAGTCTCAAACACAAATCAATTCGATTTTGGTTTGATCTTGTTTTCAATCTCTTTCTCTGTTCTGAGTTACGAATGGATTCGGAGTTGTTGTTGTTTTGGTGCGAGTCATGAGCGATGAAAATATGTTTTTGACTGTTGTTGACGAAGATGAAGGTTTGAGGTGAGTTTAAAGGGCTTCGGAGTTGTTAGAAGGAGGTGCGAGTTTTGGGATCTGAAGAAGATTGGGATGGGTTTTTGGTGAAGGTTGTGTTAGTTTCCATGACAATGGTTTATAGAGGTTTGAGTTATAGAAGATGTTGTTTGGAGTGTGTTGGGTAAAAAATGTTGTTGAAGATCATCCATGGAGATTTCTGGGTACGTAGTTGGGAGGGAAGGGCGAGTTCTGTCGCAGGTTGTTAATGATGTTTGATGGGTGTTTATGTTCTGGTAAAAAATGGAGGAGGTTTGGAGAAAAGTTTGGATTTTGGGTTGTTTGGTTATGGTGGAAAGTTTGAGAAGATGAAGATTGGGTGTTAATGATGAAGGTTGGATGATGAGGACTTGGAGAAGGTGGCGGTTGTGGCTGGTTGGATGAATTTGGGTTCCTTGTTTAGGGTTTGGAGGCTGAAGGGATTAGGAGGCTGAGAGCTGTAGCGGCTAGGGTTCTTTTTTTCTTTTGCTCTGAAAGCAAATGGTTTTTATGTAAATTTTGGAGGGTATTCTCAAAACATGGTGGGCCGTGTGGAATGATTCTCACTCAATCTCCTCTTTTGTTTGTAGTGAGGTAAAAAACTTCAATTGGTTTTCACTGCGGTAACTGCTTTTTTTACTTTTACGGTGGTAAATGGTGTTCAAATTGATTTGTACTTATGTTTGAAAATGATGTAGGGTATGATTTTTAAAGGTGGAAAGGCAAGGACAAGAAGCAAGTTGCATTCAAGAAGCAAATTGAAATACAGAGTAAAGGCTTTTGCAAACTCCTTGGTAATTTCACTGATATTCATCCCTTTCCTAATTGGTTTGCGAGTATGTGAAAAGCTGTTATAGTTGCAACTTCATTCTGGTGATTCATTTTGTCTTTTGCAGGTTTGTCTTGTTGCTTTGTGAAAGTGAGGTTGTGGCTTAAGTTCGTTATATGAAACCCACCTTCGGCGCATAATGGTTGCTCGCGTTTTTATTCGAAAATTGGTAGGGTGATATGTGTTGCAGGTTGGTTTTGGTATAGACTGTGTTGGTTCTCTTGGTGCGTGGGGTGTGAATGAATTTCATGTTTTGCAGGTTGAAAATTATTACAACCGGGACCTGGAGGTGGCTTGCGGTATGAAGAAGGAGTATTATGGTTGCAAGTTGCGAATCACGTACGAAGGCATATTGCTGCACTGCGTAAAGTCATGGTTTTACGCGTGAAGTTTCGGTTTATTGTGAGCTACTGTACGGTTTGTACATTTTCACAGCTTATGAATTGTCATTACGCTTTGCCGTATCTGTCGAACCTTATGCAGGTCCGTTGCGTTTCATAAAGTTCTCTTTGAGCCTTTCCTTCTTATTGCCATTTTCTTTTTTTATGCATGAGGATCTATCATGAAGTAAAGAACACAAATTACAGCTTCGGTGAGTGCGTTGCGGATTGTTTGTGTCAGATAAAGGGGCATTGCGAACGGCATACGGAACGACATCAAATTGCTTTTGTCAAAAAGAATATTACAACTGGTATATCACTTCATCACTTTTCTTTTCCTTTTCTATGTTCATTTAAGCTATAAGCTCGCAACCTTGATGCTTCTGCACAAGATTTCATTGTATAACTTTGAGTTTGGAACTGGGATTGTTGCAACAGGAAGATTACCACTTGAGATATAATAGGCTGCAGTGTCTAGCAATTTATATTTTGTCAAGAACAATAATCTTACATGTCAGTCTAGTTTTCTCTCTTGAGACACCAAATATAACATTGCTTTTTTTTTTGCTAATTGCTTTGAGTTGCTCCCATATTGAACTCAGTCTTCTGCAGGTTTATAGCTTGAACTCTGTTTACGTGTTTGTGCCGCAGGGTGACGCTTAACCTGCATTAAACTCATGTCTTAGACTACATAGCAGCTTGAGGTAATACACTTGACCCCTGATCTTCAAGCTATTAGTTCTGGTGTGATAACCTTGCCCCGACAGAAATATCTCAGCATATATACTCAAACATTCCTTTCGCCGTTCATTTTGAACAAACATCTTATTAGTATTTTCTCTGCTAACATCTTTCCATTCTTCTTTTTTCATGTACATGATGAGAATCTAAATCAACCTTGAAACTTGCCTTATGGGAGATTGGACGCGGTGGACTTAGCATGGCGAAGAGGACTGGGTATGAAGAGAAAATCCACGATTGCTCTTTAAGTCAGGTGCTTCATTCAGTTTTTTATAGACTTCAAGGACTCTGCAAAAATTGGAATTTAATGCTTCCTTGCATAGATCAAAGCTCCGATGAATCTCGTTATTCGTTCTCAAGTGATTTGATCAAACAATTAAGTTATAATGAGCAACAAATAGCTGTGGTTACTCGCGATTCCGCAACTGTGTGTATGCGACTTGAAGACTGGTGCGAGCTGCATGTGAAGACGTTATCGATTTGCTGCACATCTTCCACAAGTTTGTCACTTCTGTGGTGTATTGGTCGTGTATTATAATGGCGTACGGTAAGCCCTTTTCTATGGTAACGGATGCGTCATTTACGGTTTGCAACATTTTGTGGATACTGTCATTTGAATCAAGGCATGAAATTTATATGCAGGTAACCATGAATTAACTTGTGGAGTACATGACATCGAAGTTGCAGCTTGGTTCTTTACAGCTTCAAACTTGTTAGTAGCGTGGGGCTGCTGTCACTTGATGGTGTGCCGGTAACATGAGTTTTTTAGCGCCTGTCTCGTATGCTGCTTTTAACGATATGATAATGTTATGGGCTGATGTTCTATGATGATATACTCAGGTGACCAATCCAATAAGAGCTGGAGGTGAAGTGACCGACAAATTAAAAGTACAACCAAGAGTGGACCAGCGAAAGAAAATGAGGGCTGCCTTATTGTCGCTTCCGTGAAAATAAGGTGCCGGCAAAACAGAAGAGTCGCCACCTTTCGTTATTTATCCCTCGGAGCATGAAAGGAAACGATCGGAAAAACCTAACGAAATAGGGTAAGACAAGGTCATCACAACCGTTATCTGGGTTCGGGAGTCGGTTACGCAAGGGGAAGGTATTAGCACCCCTCACGTCCGTCGTACTCGACGGGATCCACGCTTGTTGTGTTTACTGGACGAGTTGGTTTATCTATCTACCTATCAAGGCTGGTTTAAACAGAAAAGACAATGACTTGGCAAAGCATCGCACTTTATGCCTATGTATTCTCATCAGAGAATGAGAAATCAGAGTCAACGTAGTTCGACCTACGGCGGGTTACGGGGGAGGTGGCTCGCCAATACGTCAGTATTGTGCCTACATACTCTCAACAGGCATGAGAGATCAGAGCTTACGTAGTTCGGGATACTACGGCTAGACAGGGTGTTCTCGGTCACACGGGGGTGAGAGATTAAGTTGACGATACTAGTGTACGCATTCTAGCAGTTAGGTGGACGCTGCTCGACCATTGGAGACTTAGGCGTACCTGTTTGCGGTAGAACGGACGTAGTATGTCGGGTTTCGAGGTATGGGAACCTACGGGAACTAGAACTACGGTCTGGTCTCAAATGCGCTCGGGCAAGAGAAAAGGATAACATCAGTCATCAGCGGGAAAGTCTCGATCGCACGGCAGCAAGGAGAACAAAAGGTTAGTTGTTAGTGTGCTCGCTAGGACATCGCATCCTATGCCTACATATTCTCTTCAGAGAAAGTCAGAGCAGCTGTAGTTCAGCCTACAGCTAAGGGGAAAGGTGGCTCGCCATTACATCAATTTTGTGCCTACGTATTCTCATCAGAGAAATCAGAGCGGGACGTAGTTCAGAAAAACGAGTCTCGATTGCACGGGGGCAAGAGAAGGGGATACATACCTACGTCTAAACGGGAAGGAACTCGAGACACACATGCAAGAACCTACGACGTAGGAGCGAATGCGTCACATGTCACCCAAAGGGTGCCATACTAGACATCCTAGATGATTGAGAAGAACTCCTCGACTGTCATTTCCTACGTATCTAACGATACAGCTCACAACACTCGACGGTTGCTTGAAAACTAGAAGAAGACGACGATGATGATGAACGAAGCAGCTCCTGGGCTCCTGACGTGCGTGCAAGCTCCATTCCAATCTTCTCCTCTCTGGATCGTTGACGATGACGCTCGACTCAAAACAATGTAACGCTTAGACCGTCATGGTTCGACTTATACGAGAAATCGAGCTCTAAGAGGTAGCGTATTAATATCCGTGTCAAAGACAAGATGGAGAAATGATATCGAAAATCATTCTCCAATTGAATCGTGTCACACGGCTAGCCAAAAATAAAATCGGAGATAAAATCGGATAGAAACGAAAATAGGAGAGAAAATAGGAGACAAATCCATTAACAAATGGAAATAAAATGCAACGACAATTAAATTCTACTAGAAAACATTCTAAAGAATTAAGTCTATAAATGCATAAAAATGTCTAACTCCTAAATTCTTTACAAAGGAATAAATGCTAAATTCCTATTCTATAAAAGAGAACTCTAAGAAAAATATGGTCTAAAATTCACTAAAGAATATAATACGCTAATCACAACCTATTCTGGGAATTATTCTACTTAAATTCTATTAAGAGAAAATATACTAACAATTATAGTCTAAGCATATTAAACTAAAACAATTCTCTAAAGGAAATTAAATCCTAATTATAATCCTAACATGCTAATCAAATGCTAATTATATTCTAGAACTATTAAGCTATTCTAGAAAATATAATTAAATGTCATACAAGAAAATTAACACAAAAAAATAATGCAGGGTGGGGGTGTATTGATTTACAGGGGATGCTTCAACAAAAAATACAGGAAACTGGGCCCAAAGCCCAGTAAAAACGTACAGAAACGGGGAGGGGGGAAGAAAAACAAACCAGGGGTGTTGATCAGTAAAACGTACAGGGCCCAGCCCATTAGCCAAGCACACACACGCAAACGGGGGGGGGGGGGGGGGGGGGTGAATGGAAAAACGGAGGTGCCTGTAGCAAAAAACAACGGGCCTTAGAGAAGCCCAAACCCCACGATCCACTCACCTTGTCCATTACTCAGAATACCAACCAAAAACCCTAACACATTCTTTTCCCCTAATCACTGTTCATCTTCTCCGCTTCCCTTCTCAGCCTCTCTCTCTCTCGTGCGAGCTTCTCTTTCGCTCCCTCGATCTCTCTGAGATCAAAGACAATTCAAAACCTGTACAAGCAAACACTCACGAGATCTTCCACCTTACAACTAAACCAGGTGACGGAGATGAGGATCTTGGAGATTCTCGAAGCTCTTGGAGAAAAACCCTGACGAACTGCAGATCTTGAAGGAGACGATGAATATTGACGAACCTTCAGATGACGTTGATGGAGGATCTTGAAGATTCTCGAAAAGATCTTGAAGTCGGACGACGATCTGGAAAACTTTGAAGTTGGATGAAGGTTCTAGGCGGCGAAATCTGGAGAACTTCCAAAAAGCGTGTTGAATGGATGAACTGCGATGAACACGGTGTGTTTCTGGGCGAAAACGCTTAGAGGTTTTGAAGGCTCGATGGTGAAGATCTTCATGGATCTGGAAACTCATGAAGAATGTGATGAACATCAAGCACGGGGGATTGGCTTCTGAAGAACCACACGAACGTGGACGAAGAATCGATGAAGATCCGGATATATTTTAAGGCTTCTTGAATGGTTGATGAACAATGAAGGTCTGGGATCTGGAGAATCGCCATTGATGAAGGTTACCACGAACATGTATGAATCTTGGTGAGGATTCTGGAAAATCATGAAGGACAAGGATGAAGGTTGAATAAACTTCATCAGTTTCTGGGCGAATCTGGGAGAAGGCGGTTGAAGATTCACGGCGGAACTGATGGAGTTCTGGAAAAAGGGATGAACGGGGTGAATTTCACATGAAGTTTCCGGCGAGAAACGGTTACCGGTGGCTTTCCGGCGACAGTTGTGGCGGTCCCTGCGGTGGCGAGTGGGACGGTGGGACGGAAGAGAGCCACGTGGCTCACATGCAGTATGTGTGGGGAGGACGTGTGGGGATTGTGGGCCACGCAGAAGAGTGAAGTGGCGTGCTCTGAATGTGAAACGTGGCGATGGAAAATGGAATGGATGAACATGAGAAGCACACGTGGGAAATGAAGTGGGAGAGAGAGAAAGTGACTCGTGGAGGGCTTATATAGATGACACTTGGCACGAGCTGGACTGGGGTTTGTGGGCCTCCAAAAATCTGACACATGGCCCACGAATTTAATAACTCTGACTAATATCTAATTAACATGATTAATGAATTAAAACCTAATTAAACTCCACTAAACAAAAATTAAAACTGCACTTAAAGTCTAACTGAAAATTAAGACCACTCTAAACCTAATTAAGGCTACTAAACCTAATCAAAACCCTAATTAAACACAATTAAATGCTAACGAAAATTTAAAATAGTAATTAAAGCCTAAATTGCAAATTAAGACTATTCTAACCTAATTAAATCTAATAAACTCAATTAAAATGAATTAAGCCCCTAATTAATCTAATTAAATCCTAAAAGGATTAAATCTTAAAACAAAACTCTAATATCTATTAAATCTAAAAGAGAATTAACTATTAAATTCTAATAATTTCTAGACAAACAAAAAATAGAAAAAACTCTATTAATTCTATTTAAAAAACCTAGGAAAAAGAATTTCCTATTAAAATCATTTTTTTAAAAACTATTATCTAAAAACAATTTATTCTTAAAAAGAAATTAAAACTAAAATATATTTAAAAACAATTAATATCTATTAAAAACTATCTAACTAACACCTAGAAAAATCAATTAAATCTATAAAAATTCTAGAAAATAAGGGAAAAACCTAAGAATAGCGAGGAAGCCGATTAAATCGATTAGCGACTATATCGAAAAAAACGATAAAAACCCGGACACCGAGATGTCCTCAAAAACAACAGCGAGAGTTGAAAACACCGGGACGAGCACCAATTCTCAAAATACGTCCTCGTATTGGCCTGAAATGCCTGAAGCGCGATCAGAGGGCTGTAATCCCGATAAAGTCAATCTGACTGGAAAAAATGCAATGTACGTGGTATGCAAATGCAAAATGAAATGAGTCGAAACATGAGCCAAATTGCGATAAGTAGTTGGTCAAATTTTGGGGTGCAACAGCTGCCCCTAATCAAACGGCTTGGACCTGAAGGGTTGAAGCGAACGGCTTTCAAACATTCAAAGGTAGAAGACGGTTGAATACCAAAGAACCCGGAAATTTGCCAACTACACAAGTACACGGTACTCTGATGGGAACAAATCTTCGGAAACTGAAATCATAGCTGCACGGCAGCTAGCTAGAGAAATACTGGTCTGAACCTCCGTCAGGATGATTCTCTGATTCATCGGATATCATTGCGTCCTCAAATCATCGAGGGATCACTGGTTACACGGTAACAGGCGATCTGGCACCACACAGGTAAACGATACTCTGGTCGGTAGGAACATCTTCAAAACTGAGCAAGACAGTTGCACGACAACTTGCTGGGGAACTGGTCACACGGTAACCGGGGAAACGTCTGATTTTAAGTCTCCATCAGGATGATCATCTAATTTTGCTGTAGATATTCGTCCTCAATTCATCAAGGGGTCACTGGTTGCTCAGTAACCGGTAATGGATGGTCGATCATACCGTCAGGCATTCTGTGTCATAGCAGAAGAATTCCTCGGGACTCGTCAGGTCATTAGGAACTTTTAAACAATCAAGTTATTCATACCGTCAGGCATTCAAAGGAGTTTTCGGGCATCAGCCGGACTTCGTCAGTAGGTCGAGAACAGAATTCTTGGTCAATCATGAACCAAATAAGGATATACAGTCTTTTACCGTCAGGCACTCTGCATCAGCTGAGAGAACTACTTCATCAATACAGTTGGACTTCATCAGCAGGTCTGGGGTTTCGGCAACGCTGCCGGACTTCAATCATCAAGTCTTCCAAGGAAAGTTCAACTTCTACGTTTAAAACCTGCTGGGGATGACACATCTCCGTTGGGGATTCTGGAGAGCTATCAAGTAACTCTGCTTCGGGGATTTCAGAAATCATTCTGGGTGAATCATCTCTGCTGAGGAAATCAAGGATCATCTTGAACAAATAACTCCGTCGGGGACTTCAAGAATCATCCTGAACCAATAACTATGCTGGAGATTTCGGGAATCATCCTGAGCAAACGTTCTGCCGGGGACTCTAAGCATCAACTTGAGCAACCAACTCTGGCGACTTCACCGGGGATTTTAAGAATCGTCTTAAGCACACAACTTCCCTGAGGAATTCAAGAATCATCTTGGGCAAACGACCTTACTGGGGAATTCAAGAATCATCTTAACCAAACCATTCTGCGGAGGAACACCTGCGAAACAAGAACGGCGGCGACCTGGCTCATGTTTCGTATGCATATGCTTTGATAATGACGTAATGCTCCACACGGTGGAAGTGCTACGCGTTTTTTGGGTAAATGCTATGCAATCATGCAAAATGCTACGACCTCATCAGCAAAATAAATGCTGAAGGGAGAATCCTCCTGTCAAGGGGACAGAACCACTCTGGTGAAGGAAGGAATCATCCAGCCAAGGAGAAAAAGTCACGCCAATCTCAATCGGACTCCGTCTGGGGAAACGAACTTTAGTCGACCGCTGCAGGGGAATAAAGCTCTACGAGAACCTGAACCTTCTCATCTGGGTATTCAAACCACAACTGCTGAGGAAAACGATGTCAATCGCAGAAATAAACTGCGCGGTCTTCGCGGCAAAACTTTCCTGGAGATAACGACTCCGATGGGGAAAAACAGCGTCAGCTGTTCAACACTCTACTGGGGAGCACCAATCATGGCTCAAACGGCTTTCCAAGGACTCGGCTCTCTTGGGGAACTACAAACTCGGCTGGGGAAGAAGGAATCATCCTGCTTACAGGGGAGAGTACGACTCTGTGGGGAATTTCAATTCTGCTGAAGACTTCAGTCTGGCACTATCAATTACTGCACACTTTAGTGTATGACTCAGCTGGGGAGAGGACGTTCCTTCAGGATACATATGATTGGGGAGAGAAACTTCTCTGCATGGGGAAACACATATCAATGCTCACGATCTCGCATTCAGACTCTGCGGGGAGATGCTGCTACACTCTATCGGGGATATCAATCCTGATCTGCTGAGGATAATATTGCATACGCCTTATGGAGACTGACCCTTCTGGGTAACACCTGCTGGACTATCAAGTCTGATGAGGAATACATGTGTATCAACACTGATAGGGATATCAATCTTTAGCTACTCATTGTACAACTCTGATGGAGATGTACCGATCCTATCAAGGAAACACCTCTGGCGACTGCGGAAGATAACAATCGATCCCTGAAATTGAATCTCACTTTATTGAGGAACACAACCCTGAATGGTCCTTTTAGATCACCCTAAGTCCTTATAGGGTACGCAGCAATCTGCTGAACAATAACTCTTCTCTGTCTGACGTTAAAATCTACCCGTCTGGAGAGTACTCAGTGAGGGAATCAACGTCGACCTCTGCTCTAGGAATGAGTCAATGACCTAGACTCAGAGAGGGAAGGAGTCAAACTTGGACTCTATGGGGATACACCATGGCATCAGTCCCACTGCTGGGGAAATAAACCCAAATCTATCGGTCAGGGAAAGCTTCAGTCTCAACCCTCTTAGGAAAGTAGCACATCAGGCTAATCAACGTTCAATGCTTGGGATGGCCATACTCTGCCGGGGATATCAATCAAACCTGCCGAGGGTAATCTTGATCCTACTCTGATAAGGGATAAATGCCATCTCAACTTGCTGCAATCTCAAACTGCTCGGGGGAAACAGTCTCAAACTGTACATCTCGGCTGAGAAAATAATCCTGATTCAACAACATCAACACAGGGAATACAAAATACCAATCATGGATCTGGGATCAATCGAGCCTTGTGTCGGGGAGTGTGACAATATACGAGTCACTAGGAATCATCGGGTCGAATACACTTAGGCTTTTTCTGGTTTAGGAATAGGTTTATGGTGATAGGGATTTATTTCTGGTTACCAACAAAAGTGGATTTGAAGGGAACATACTAGACGAGAACTAGCATTCGAGGGTAGACTACCAGACGAGAACTAGTGGCAAAATATGTTAGGTTGTCAGACGAGAGCTGATCTACGGTTTGCCAGACAAGAACTGGACTTTAAAACTGTGTTAGCCGGACGAGAACTGGTTAAACGATAGGTTACAGAAAAGGTGACCAGACAGGGCTGGTTTCTGGTTTGGATTTCAGACGAGAACTGATCTCCAGTTTTCCAGACGAGAACTGGACTTTAAAAGGATTCGGTTACAGGGTTCTACCAAGTAACAGGTTAGGCTGTAGGATAACAATCCAATGGTAGCAAGACTTCTTCAGAAGGTTTAGGTTTTTGGTAGGGTAATGACACGATTCCCCGACACTCAACTCTTGATAGGGTGAACAAACTCGTATGAACAACTTGCCCCAGTGCAATTCAACTTGCCCCAATCCGACTCTTGGGAAAATTCATTCTGAACAGAAAGCAGCTTGCCATGAGGCGACCTCGAGATGGCTTGCCCCGGTATCTGTGCAACGGAAGGATTCATCCTCAACTAACCAACTCTCAGTATGGTTGGTTTCAATATCTCTAAAGTAGCTTGCCCCTGAACGAGCGTTGAGCGACTCAACATGCCCTGATTGAACACTGGAGGGATCTTCCCTCAAATCACAAGAGTTCTGGATGATTGCCCCTGAATGGGTCTCGAGAAGATCCACTTCTGATCAACTACTTCTTGAATAATCTGTCCCATAATCAACCGATGCTTCGGGACTTGTCCTCAGACAAACTGATTCTAAACTCTCTGGAAGTCAATGCCCCCAAATTCACAGGGTTTCGCAGTATACCATTCTGATCCAGACTGCTACGCTTCAGTCCTGATTGACTATTCCCTGTTGGAATTCCTTTGTATCAACTACTGACCTGCAATTAAAATTGTTTATTCACGAATGGTAATTTTAATGCAGTGTTCATGCAGATTTCGAAAAATTTTGTGCTGTCACTCTTTACGTGTCATGATAGTGAGTGACGAATGAACCAAAGAGTTCAAACGTAGCGCTGATTCAATCAGTGAAAAACACAACAAGGATATGATTAGAAAATCATGTAGGAGTCAGGTTACTCAACCTCATCGTAATGCGCTTTCAGAATAAACCCTGCCTCAATTAGGTCTTTTAAGGGTTGTATCGTGGTCGGGTTCACGGTTCGTGAAACAAAGGATATTTGGCTCAAATTATGATTTGTACCCACCCCTTCTACGTGATGATCTCCGATCCTAAAGTTCAGTTAACTTGGCTCGAGCGCTCGCCTCTTCGAGAGGTATGTTGAATATTGGGAACAACTGGTTAAAGAATTCACAAGGTGTTTCGGAGTGACAGTTACTCCTCTTTCGTTTCGGTGTCTGTATCTACACGACTTCGTCCTTGTTTGAGGATTTTTCTTTTTATATCCTTTCTTTTCCATTCTTTTGATTCCCTAATTTTTGCCTGGACTGACTCTTCAGAGTTCTTTTCGATTTTTATTTTGAAGTCCAGCGGGATGCCCTGATTTTTTCCTAAGTATTTGCTTTCCAGCTATTCTTTTCTTTTTACTTAGCGGGCTTTCTTATTTCTCTTATTTTTCTTCGAAACAAGTCGTGCGACACTGGCTGTCTGGATTCATCCGAGAGGTTTGTAACTGTCTCACTCCTGATTGGTGAGGTTTAACCATTATGGTTGACGAGGTACGACCTCTGGGGAGAATACAATGTGATTGGTCCTCGAAAGGCAACACTCCTCCATAAGACTTGAACGCTCGATCAAGCTAACTGACAACTACCCTGCCCCGGGTTAAGATGTGAGGGTTTAAAAGTCCGAAAGAAACTCCTACTTCTCGGCTCGAAGTGGTTAACAAGGGATTCTCTTCCTTATCTCTCTGGTGTTTAGGGGATTTGAAACAATGCTTGTACATCATAGGCAAGGTTTTATCTGAAAGCATACGATCATCGGTTATGAGTATTCAGTTTCGTCATCCTCCCTCCAATCTTTACTAATCATAGTGATAAAGTGAAGTGAATAAAGTGCAAGTGTCAGTGAAATGCAGTAAATGAGTGACAACGACATGATTAATTCAGAAAAATGCATAGTCACTTTATTAATATTACCATTTGAAACAAACAATGTTTAACAGCAAGTAGTAACTAACAGAAAAGAAACTACAAATGCAAATGATAAAAAGTCCGAGGACTGCTAATGCTAAGGATGTCTGCCCGTCTGGACCACTGGTCTCTGAAAATAACCCTTTGAATCTGCGAGCTCAGACGGCTGAGAGGTTGTCATGCACAACCAAAACTCCTTCTGGAAAGGAAATGCACCCTTTATCGATCAACTGTTGCACTTTTGCCTGAAAACCTTTACAATCTTCAGTTGAATGCCCTGGAGATCCACCTTGGTAACCACACTGAGCATGGGGATTGTACCCAAGAGGGTAAGGCTCTGGCACGGGCTTGAGAGCTTTGGGTTCCACCAAAGAATTCTGAATCAACTGTGGCAGAATCTGGCTATACGGCACAGGCACTAGATGAGAAGGAGCATTCCTTCGTTCCAAGTTGTTACGAGGTCGGTTCTGATTCTGACGCTGATTCTGATAACCTCGGCCACGGGCTCGTGGATTTGCAAGAGGAGCGACATAAAGTTCCCGATATGGTGCCCTAGGCACAATTGTCTGTCTAGAATAACAAGACACAAAAGATACTGACCGCTGAGAAGACGGAGAACCAACAGATTTCACCGATTCGTCTCGAGGATACCCAACATCATTCATGATTGCATTGACCACAACTCCTTCATCAGTTCGAGAGCTATAGAGAGATTCAGTTTCACTAGCCTGACCGCCTGAAACATTCTGGATTCTTCCAGTCTTTACACCATACTCGATGCGCTCTCCTGCCCTTACCAATTCAGAGAAATTTGGTGCCTTTCCAAGCATTCTTTCGAAGTACGGGCTCTGCAAGGAGTTTACGAACATGCCTTTCAACTCTCGGTCTAGAAGCGGTGGTTGCACTCTAGAAGCAAATTCTCTCCATCTCTGAACATACTTTTTGAAAGGTTCATTGTTCCCTTGAGACAATTCTTGCAGCTGCATGCGACTAGGAGCTACATCAAGATTGTGTTCATACTGTTTCAGGAAAGCATTGGCTAAATCCCCCCATGATCGGATCTGATCACTTTCTAACTGCATATACCAACTCAGAGGCGCCCCAGTCAGACTATCTTGAAAGCAATGAATCATCAACTTGTCGTTGTGCACAAATGAAGTCATTCTTCGGCAGAACATCACCAAATGTTGCTTCGGGCAACTATCTCCTTTGTACTTTTCAAACCTCGGCATTCTGAACTTCGGAGGTAACACTAGGCCAGGAACCAGACACATGTCTGCAGCACTAGGGTTAACAGCGTCTTTACCTTTCAAGGCTTTGAATCTTTCATCCAATGCACGAAACCTTCTAGCATACACGGGAGCTAATGGGTCTTCAGTCTTGGTTATCGGGACCTCTCTTCTGGGATGTGGCACAGGGAAAACAACACCCTGATAGTCAGAGATATCAATAGAAGGAGAACATTCACTTCGGACAACAAACTGCTCATGTAGACCTCGGCCTTCAACAGAAGGCTGTACTAGCTGGGCTGCAGTAAGGTTGTTCACTTGCGGAAAGTCTTCGTCATGCATAGATCCATACAAAGGATTGGACGTCACAGTGAAACCTGACAAGGTATCAACAAACTGGAAGCTGCTCTCTAAGATAGCTACCAACAAATTTCAACTGACTGATTCTGCTCAAATCTGCTTCAACCCCTTGGTCGTCTTCAACATTCACCTTCAGAATCAAAACAACGGCTGGATAAGAGCTCTGACTAGCTGGAGCATGGCATGCAATATGATGCAGGAATGCTAATGCAAATGCAATGCAAGATGCAGCAAACACGGGATCACAGCCCCCACAAAGCTCTGATTGCTGCTGCGCTGCTGACGGGATAAGTCTGCTCTGACGAGAGAAAACCAAGATATCGGGTAGGCTGGAAGTCAAGTTTCCTGCAAAAACCCTCCCACTCACGGGTATGGACCTAAACTGACACAAGTTCGGCATCCTATGCGTTCATCAGCGTCAGAGACATTCAAGAGGGGTGATACGATACCCAGAAGGTGTGGCATCACCAGCTCATGAAGCGGCCTCACTCGGCTGAATCACAAATGATCGGTCCCCAGAGTCGACAATCCTCCAAACCAACAACCGTCTCAACCCAAAGGGTTGAAAGAGAAGCCAACCGGGAGAACCTCGTCTGAGCGGGGATTTCATGAGACACTAGCGCCTGCCAAGCAAGTGCGCGCCCACTAATTTCCACAACTAATTCTAAGTACACTCAAGCCTGGGTCTGGCTTCTCACTCATCAGAGCCCCCATCCCACAACAGCACAATAGCAACAGATAATAATATAGTGTGGGAAATGTAAATACATCAGTAATACAACATAAAAGTGCGGGAAATGTAAATACATCAGTAATATACAACACAAAAAGTAAACACCCACAGACACACAAACAAGCGCTAGGATTGACTCTCGCAGGGGACGTTGGATCCCCAAACTGACTCGCATACGGGACGTTGGATCCCAGGAAACTATCAAGTCCCCAGCAGAGTCGCCAGCTGTCGCTTCCGCGAAAATAAGGTGTCGGCAAAACAGAAGAGTCGCCACCTTTCGTTATTTATCCCTCGGAGCGGGAAAGGAAACGATCGGAAAAACCTGACGAAATAGGGTAAGACAAGGTCATCGCAACCGTTGTCTGGGTTCGGGAGTCGGTTACGCAAGGGGAAGGTATTAGCACCCCTCACGTCTGTCGTACTCGACGGGATCCACGCTTGTTGTGTTTACTGGACGAGTTGGTTTATCTATCTACCTATCAAGGCTGGTTTAAACAGAAAAGACAATGACTCGGCAAAGCATCGCACTTTATGCCTATGTATTCTCATCAGAGAATGAGAAATTAGAGTCAACGTAGTTCGACCTACGGCGGGTTACGGGGGAGGTGGCTCGCCAATACGTCAGTATTGTGCCTACGTACTCTCAACAGGCATGAGAGATCAGAGCTTACGTAGTTCGGGATACTACGGCTAGACAGGGTGTTCTCGGTCACACGGGGGTGAGAGATTAAGTTGACGATACTAGCGTACGCATTCTAGCAGTTAGGTGGACGCTGCTCGACCATTGGAGACTTAGGCGTACCTGTTTGCGGTAGAACGGACGTAGTATGTCGGGTTTCGAGGTATGGGAACCTACGGGAACTAGAACTACGGTCTGGTCTCAAATGCGCTCGGGCAAGAGAAAAGGATAACATCAGTCGTCAGCGGGAAAGTCTCGATCGCATGGCAGCGAGGAGAACAAAAGGTTAGTTGTTAGTGTGCTCGCTAGGACATCGCATCCTATGCCTACATATTCTCTTCAGAGAAAGTCAGAGCAGCTGTAGTTCAGCCTACAGCTAAGGGGAAAGGTGGCTCGCCATTACATTAGTATTGTGCCTACGTATTCTCATCAGAGAAATCAGAGCGGGATGTAGTTCAGCAAAACGAGTCTCGATTGCACGGGGGCAAGAGAAGGGGATACATACCTACGTCTAAACGGGAAGGAACTTGGGACACACACGCAAGAACCTACGACGTAGGAGCGAATGCGTCGCATGTCACCCAAAGGGTGCCATACTAGACATCCTAGACGATTGAGAAGAACTCCTCGACTGTCATTTCCTACGTATCTAACGATACAGCTCACAACACTCGACGGTTGCTTGAAAACTAGAAGAAGACGATGATGATGATGATGAACGAAGCAGCTCCTGGGCTCCTGACGTGCGTGCAAGCTCCATTCCAATCTTCTCCTCTCTGGATCGTTGACGATGACGCTCGACTCAAAACAATGTAACGCTTAGACCGTCATGGTTCGACTTATACGAGAAATCGAGCTCTAAGAGGTAGCGTATTAATATCCGTGTCAAAGACAAGATGGAGAAATGATATCGAAAATCATTCTCCAATTGAATCGTGTCACACGACTAGCCAAAAATAAAATCGGAGATAAAATCGGATAGAAACGAAAATAGGAGAGAAAATAGGAGACAAATCCATTAACAAATGGAAATAAAATGCTACGGCAATTAAATTCTACTAGAAAACATTCTAAAGAATTAAGTCTATAAATGCATAAAAATGTCTAACTCCTAAATTCTTTACAAAGGAATAAATGCTAAATTCCTATTCTATAAAAGAGAACTCTAAGAAAAATATGGTCTAAAATTCACTAAAGAATATAATACGCTAATCACAACCTATTCTGGGAATTATTCTACTTAAATTCTATTAAGATAAAATATACTAACAATTATAGTCTAAGCATATTAAACTAAAACAATTCTCTAAAGGAAATTAAATCCTAATTATAATCCTAACATGCTAATCAAATGCTAATTATATTCTAGAACTATTAAGCTATTCTAGAAAATACAATTAAATGTCATACAAGAAAATTAACACAAAAAAATAATACAGGGTGGGGGTGTATTGATTTACAGGGGATGCTTCAGCAAAAAAATACAGGAAACTGGGCCCAGAGCCCAGCAAAAACGTACAGAAACGGGGAGGGGGAAGAAAAACAAACCAGGGGTGTTGATCAGTAAAACATACAGGGCCCAGCCCATTAGCCAAGCACACACACGCAAACGGGGGGGGGGGGGGGGGGTGAATGGAAAAACGGAGGTTCCTGTAGCAAAAAACAACGGGCCTTAGAGAAGCCCAAACCCCACGATCCACTCACCTTGTCCATTACTAAGAATACCAACCAAAAACCCTAACACATTCTTTTCCCCTAATCACTGTTCATCTTCTCCGCTTCCCTTCTCAGCCTCTCTCTCTCTCGTGCGAGCTTCTCTTTCGCTCCCTCGATCTCTCTGAGATCAAACACAATTCAAAACCTGTACAAGCAAACACTCACGAGATCTTCCACCTTACAACTAAACCAGGTGACGGAGATGAGGATCTTGGAGATTCTCGAAGCTCTTGGAGAAAAACCCTGACGAACTGCAGATCTTGAAGGAGACGATGAATATTGACGAACCTTCAGATGACGTTGATGGAGGATCTTGAAGATTCTCGAAAATATCTTGAAGTCGGACGACGATCTGGAAAGCTTTGAAGTTGGATGAAGGTTCTAGGCGGCGAAATCTGGAGAACTTCCAAAAAGCGTGTTGAATGGATGAACTGCGATGAACACGGTGTGTTTCTGGGCGAAAACGCTTGGAGGTTTTTGTCGCTTGCGCGAAAATAAGGTGCCGGCATGACAGAAGAGTCGCCACCTTTCGTTATTTATCCCTCAGAGCGGGAAAGGAAACGATCGGAAAAACCTGACGAAAAAGGGTAAGACAAGGTCATCGCAACCATTGTCTGGGTTCGGGAGTCGGTTACGCAAGAGGAAGGTATTAGCACCCCTCACGTCCGTCGTACTCGACGGGATCCTCGCTTGTTTGTTTACTTGGACGGGTTGGTTATAATCTATCTACCTATCAAGGCTGGCTGAAAAGGAAAAGAAAAATGACTCGGCAAAGTGTCGCACTTTATGCCTACGTATTCCCGTCTGGAACGAGAAATCAGAGTCAACGTAGTTCGGCTAACTACGGGTCATGGGGGAAAGGTTGAAGGTTGCTCGCTAGGATGTCGCATCCTATGCCTACGTACTTTCATCTGGCATGAAAGATCAGAGCAAACGTAGTTCGGGAAACTACGGGTTATCTCCTAAAAGAAGTATTTTTTATTGTGTTTGCGATTTCAACCGCACTAGAGACTATGACCTGAGAGTGAATGCGTCGCATGTCACCCAAAGGGTACCATACTAACATCCAGACTATGGAAAAGAAACTCTCCCACAATCCTTTCTCAGATAGCTTAAGGCTCGTAACGTACGAAAGAAATCATTCATGATTACTGTATCTTAAACTGCTTTGAGATGAGAAGAGAACATGCCCAACTAGGAGGGAGACTATCAAATCCTACTGTTATCATGCCATGGATTCATCCTATGGTTGAGGTTTGAACAGGGAACTCCTAGATGTTGTCATGCATAGGTTTCAACCTAAAAGTCTATCATCAAATCCTCATCAGAGGAAATGAGAGTCCTAAGGGATCATGTCAATGATACGCCAAACCAGACAAAAGCATCAGCTTTAACAGTAAAATGCATGCAATGCAAGTGAGGGAGGAAATGTGTGTGGGGCTTCAGCCTCCACAAGCTCGTCTCGACCTCAAGCCAGTCATGAAATAACAGTAATCAAAATAAACAACATGCCATCAATCAAAAACAGTAAACTGTAATCATACAGACAGAAAATGAAATCATGCTATCAAGCAAAATAAACACATGGGCAAGGTAGCTGGGCTCTACCGAATACCCGCAAGCAAAGCCACGCAATAACAATACAATCAGATGCACTCATGCTCTTAGATTGAACTTATTCTAAATGTGCTTAGTCTAATGCAGCAGACAAATCAGACAAAACACACAATACATCAAAGAAAACAGAAGAAAGCCTCAGCTCCTCCAGCAGCAACCCAGTCTTCAGACTTCAGAGATCACTTGCTTTCCAGGTATCAAACCTACAGCATGAGTATCAACTCATCTTCTCCCTTGAGCTTCAGCTCCTTTGATCAGCTCTACCTTCAGGCTTCACTATCTTCAGGGATCTTCAGGCATCAATTTGATCTTCACAGAGTCTTCAGACTTCAATAATCTCCAAGGAATCATCCTCTTCAAGGCCTCAGCTTCCATCTTCAATGGCTCCAATGCTCCAGCAAACAAGATTCAGTCAACAAGATGAGTGGGGGATGTTACAGTACTCACTGACTTCCAAAGGATGCCATTGAGGACTTAACATCAAAAGACAGGCTCTCTCAAAGTTCTACCTCAGAGGGCAAGGTCACTAATCCCTCCAAAGGAGAGAGGTGAATACCCTTAAGGGACTCTATGTCACAGAGAAGAAAGGAGATGAACAAGACACTCCTTGTTTATTGAACAAAGTATTCTATCTAGGGCTCTGCCTATGCACCTATAAACCTATAAACAAAACGACAAAAGCTATGCTAAACTCCTCTGCAAGGTCTTCAAAGCTTCAATGATGATCCACAAGGTCTTCAACTCAATCTTCAAAGCTCACACACCCAAAAGAGAAGGAAAGAAAACACAACAATACAACTTATGCCTTTAAGCAACATACATGCTATCCATACATTCAAAAATCAATGAAAAATACTAAAACACCATACAATATTCTAGCAAAATTCTAGGGGATTCTATACATACTTACCCTTAACCCATATATTCCCCCTACACTAATTTGTCCTAAAAACCCCAAAACAAATTTGTTCAAGTCTACATACACAACCTAAAACCCTAATTAGAGCACCTAAATGTCCAACAATCAAACTACATCAAATTTTAATCTACAAATCAAGAGATAAATCCTACATGAAACTAGGGTTCAATATCTAACTATGCCAAAAAGAATGGCTCAAAAATCCTAAGGGAAAGTCCTAAAACAATTCATAGAAAATGAGATATCAACTAAAAGAAAATAAATGCCCTGTTTAGAAGAAAATATCACCAAAAATTCTACATTAAAAATAAAATTTCATTTTTATTTTTATATTTTTCTACACAAAATTATCTCAACATAGAAAAAAGAGTGAACAAAAAAGAGCTATTTTTAATTTACTTATGAATTTTTAAAGATGGCAAAAATATTAAAAGAATTAAAAAATAAGAGAAAACAAAATAAAAAGGGGGGGGGGGTGGAAATAGTAGGGCTCGCTAGTTCATTTCAATGGGCCAGAAATTGGGTGGGGTGCGGATAGGAAAGCTGGACGAGGCCCAATGTCCTTCCACTAACTAAAACGCGGCGTTTTGGCCGTTTCTTGCTTCCCTCCATTTTGCGAATTTAATTTACAACCGTACGATTAAAATCCCAGTCAACTTCCTTGACCTGATCCAACGACGGACAATTATCTTCTTCCTTGAGTTTGGTTAGGGTTTGATGGTAACACCATGCACGACTCTCTCATGCATCCGTCTTCTACCAGCTCGTTCTCTCTCGTCTCTCAGCCAAACTCACTCATGTAAAGAGCAAACTCGCTCAGTTCTCCTCCCTAAACACAACCATGTCCTCAGCTTGCATTAAAACAGCCTCAAACTAGAAACCCAACGCTCATCCTCCATTAATGCTCAAGGTTTTCACCCTCACGAAACCTCAATTTCTTGGTACTAAACTAATATTCATGCGTCACTGATCAACCTAAACTAAAGCATTAATATTAAAACTCAATAACCAGCTAGTTCTTGATCTTTAAAGTATGATGTCAAATTCTCAAACTTCTCAGAATGAACTCTAACTTCTCAAGATCCATCCCTAATGGTTGCTAGTCATAACTACCCTAACCACATGATCTAGAATTATGCAAACAGAGAGAATCGAGTGAATTTGCAAACCTGCAACTTGATGATGGCAGCAATGGTTACACTCCTCTTCAATGCTTGAAACCGCCCAAAATCACTCTTTTCTCGATGATGATCTTTCTGTATGCAAAAGATTTAGTGTAGCACGCTTGAATCTTGAGCTTGAGTGAGATTTGATTCCTTTTCAATTTTGATCTTGCACCTTTAAGACTCCATGGATCCCCTCAATTATGGTATGCAAATGCTCACAATGATTAGAGGAGTGTGTTTGTGGAGGAGAAAAGAATGAAGATGGAGGAGAAAGAGAGTTTGTTATGATTTTGCAAGTGGAGGAATTTCACTCTTTTTGCACTTGCTCACCCTTAACCATCACCAACCCTTGCATGAATGATCTCTGCTCAATATATAGGCCATAATGGGAGCATCTAGGAGTTGCTGGAAACTTCTAAGAGCTTTCTAGAAGTTTCATGTCATGAACTTATGGATTTCTCACATATCTCATGACATCTCATGATATAATCCTTACCACCTTTTAATTTCAAGTCAAAATCTCCCCATATGAGTTATAGAGGTGATTAGAGTGCTAAAACAACCAATGTGTTCACTTATTTCAAGTTTTCCCAAGTTGCCTTAATATGCAAGAAAGAATTTTACAAAGCAACCTCCATTTTTAGGCCTTAAACCAAAATTGTGGATGAACCATTGTTTTTAAAATGGTTTTTCCAATCAAAATGATATATTTTATGACCTATTTTAGATTTGTGGATCCTCCAAACCAATTTTCAAATTCAACTTTTCAAACTTATAAGCCATTTTTAGTTCATTTTTGACCAATCATGCAAATCCATGCTATGAGCTTTTCCAACAATTCATGACCTTCTTTCTAGACTTAAAATCACATTTTGAACAACTTTCATGTTTTGAGTTTTTCCATTTGAGGCTTGTAAATAGGAGATATGACATTTGCTTAAAAATGACCTATAACTGACAAATGACCAAAATACCCCTGCCTTGTTCAAACCATAAGTTGAGTTCCACAAATCCTATCAAGGACTTCTACCACTAAAATTAAAGCTAAGAAGATGCCCTTCAACATTCATGTTGACCAAGAGATCATAGGAATCATCCTACTAGGGCAAAGGTTGTCTGCAAGTTGGGTGACTTTCAAGGACCCAGATTCACACACCTCTGCTGACCTGTAATTTGTCAAAACCATAACTTGAGCTCTGTAACTCCTATCAAGGACTTCCACCACTCAAATTAAAGCTAAGAACAATCTCTACAACATTCATGTTGTGGGGAAGATGAGATATCAATCACATCTAGAGCTAAAACTTCCTGGAAGATAGGGATCAAATTAGGGTTTTTCCACTGACAATCCTCAGAAACCCTAACTCAAAACTTCTCCAACTCCTCAATCATGATGAGTTGGCCTAGGAATCATCTTTATAACATATCCATACATCATTCCATGATCTCATGGCCCTTGGATTAAGTCTCAACCTTCTCCAAATCTTCAGCTGATCTAGGGTTGAGCCAGTCAAAACCCTAATTCTACCATTCATGGTTGAATCTCCTGAATCCCTGCACAATGACTTCTCTGGGCTTCATGATGGTTGTCAAAACATCTCATAGGCTTTCTCAAAACATCAAGTTCATTCTCAAAGTCTCAGAATCATCTGAGGAGCACCCACAACTCTCAAGCTATGAAGCACACAACCCTGGTCCCAACCAATTCCTCTGAAGATCTCTTGAACTGTCTGGTGAAGGTATCAACTTTCAAACACTAGATGGATAAATAATTGTTGGTCAAATTTTGGGGTGCAACAGCTGCCCCTATTCAAACGGCTTGAACCTGACTGGGTGAGAAGCGACCGGCTCTCCACCAATCAAGGTACGAGACGATTGAATACCGGTAAACCCGAAAATTTGCCAACTGCACGAGCACACGATACTCTGCGGGGAACAAATCTTCAAATACTGCAACACTAGCTGCACGGCAACTAGCTGGAGAAATATCGACCTGACATCGCCGTCGGAAACAAACATCCTCTTAGAGACACTCGACATCGCCGTCGCACAAACATCATCTCTACTGGGGATTTAAAGAGTCTGACCTCGCCGTCAAACAAACATTCAACCTCGCCGTCGAACAAACATCCAACCTCGCCGCCGGACAAACGATGATTTAACCTCGCCGTCAAATCCAAACGTTCAACCTCGCCGTCGAACAAACATCCAACCTCGCCGCCGGACAAATGATGATTTAACCTCGCCGCCAAATCTAGACGTTCAACCTCGCCATCGAACAAACATCCAACCTCGCCGCTGGACAAATACAATCCCGAACATCTCCGACCTGGGGTTCACCCCTGGTAAATGGAACAAAAAGTACACTTGCGTATTTGAGACTACTCCGCCGGGAATGAGAGACTTAACCGAGCACACTCTGATCTAGGGTTCACCCTCAGAACCATAACGAACATCGGAATACTGCTGCACACCGCCCGCCGTAGAACTTCAACATTAAAGACATATGAAACCCTGGCCCCTGGCCACTCCAGATCCGCTGGAAAAATATTCAAGTATTTTCGAATATAGATGGAACCCTGGCCCCTGGCCACTCCAGATCCGCTGGAGAATATTTAAGTATAGATGAAACCCTGCCCGTCAGCTATTCCAGCTTCAGCTAGAAAGAACATCCTTGGTCTTCAAGGATGTAAACTTTGCCCGTCGGCAACCCTGCAGGAGGCATCTTCGACTTCAGTCTAAAGCAATGGTCCTTGACCTTCAAGGATACATGGATATGCCTTCAGGCAACTCCGCCTCTGCTATAGAGCATCCGAGACTTCAGTCAGGGATATACTTCGGCCTTCAGTCCGAAAAATGAATCCTAGATCATTCATGACCTTGGGGATAACCTTGCCCTCAGGCACCTTCGCTTCAGCTTAGGAAAATTGTGACTTCAGTCAGAGAAATGGTATCCTGAGCCATTCATGACTCTACGGGGATTCAAACACTTTGCCTTCAGGCAAAACTCTGCTTCAGCTGGAGAAACATCTTCGACTTCAGTCAGAAGAAACACTATTCACTAGATCGCGATCAATCATCACCTCAGGGCAACTGACTTGGTCTTCAAACCAACACGGATCATCTTGGTATATCTACAAACTTTGGAACCTTGTCTTCAGCCACACGTTGATTCATCAACAAGGACATCTGAGCTCACAGGAACCTTCTGATACCGCCTTCAGGCGTTTTACGAAATCAATCTTCAGATTAGACATCACTGTTGGAGCAGACATATCACGCTGCTAAGGACTTCAAGAATCATCCTGAACAAACAAACTCCGTCGGGCACCTTCAAGAATCATCCTGAACCGATAACCTTTCTGGTGACTTCACTCTGCTAGGGATCCCTGGAATCTTCCTGGGCAACTCTTGCTGGGGACGCCACTGGGGAGCTCACGAATCATCCTGAGCAAACCATTCGGGAACCTGTACTGAGGTCTTAAGAATCATCTTAAGCAAACGGCCCTGCTGAGGAGTTCAAGGGTCGTTTTGAACTGAAGACTTCGCTGGGGATCTCAAAAATCATCTTGAGCGGGCGACTGTGGGGATCACACCGGGGTCTTGGGAATCATCTCAAGGAAGCGACCTTGTTGGGGAGAATATCAGGGATCATCCTGAGCAACTGGTCTCTTGGTGGAACACCTGTAAGACAAGAATGATAGTGACCTAGATCATGCTTATGATGCATATGCTTCTGCGCTATGCCCCACACGGTGGGAATGATATGCGTTTATGCTAAATGCTGTGCAATCATGCACAATGCTATACAACGTTAAATGCCATGCAGTGTTAAATGCTATGCAGTGTTAAATGCTATGCAGTCATGCACAATGATGCGATCCCGTCCGCAAAAATAAATGCTGGGGGAAGTTCTCCTGTCAAGGAGAAAGAACTACTCAGGTAGAGGAATCATCCTGCTGAGGAGAACGTGGACACGCCAATACCAATCGGACTCTGTCTGGGGAACGATCTTCCGTTGACTGCTGCAGGGAAAACAACTTCAGCTGCTCAACACTCCACTAGGGAAAAAACCAATCACGATCTGATCAACTTCCAAGGACTCGGCTTTCTCGGGCATCTGCACACTCGGCTGGGGAAGGAGAAATCATTCTGCTTCGCTTGGAGAGAGTGCGACTCTGGGGAAACACAACATTAGCTGCCTCACGCCCTGCTGGGGAAAATTGATCATGATCTGATCAACTTTCAAGGATTCTGCTTTTCTGCGGACTTAGCCGGGGAGAGAAATCATTCTACTTCACGGGAGAGTACGACTCTGGTGCGGAATTTCAATTTCGCCGGGGAAGAAAGAACCATCTGACTTCGGGGGAGAGTGCAACTCCGCAGGGGAATACAACATCAGCTGTTCCAATACTCTACTAGGGAAGAGGGAACCATCCATCTTCAGGAGAGAGCATGACTCTGGTGGGGAATCTCAATTCCGCTGGAGACCTCAGTCTGGCACCATCAGTTACTGCATCCTTCGGCATACGGACAGCTTCCTACAAGACTTGCACTTGTGACCCGGTGCTGGGGCAACACCTGCTGCGACGACTTTACTGGGGAAAACACGAGCTTCAGCACCCGAACACTTCTCTGAACTCTGCACTTGTGACCCGGTGCTGGGGAAGACATCGTTCTTCGGTGCTTGACTCAGCTGATGAGGTGACGTTCCTTCAGGATGCGTCTGCTTGGGGAAAAGAATCATCTCTGCTTGGTGGACATATCAATGCTCACTATTTGCGGAGGAGAGACTACTGAACTCTGCTGGAGAAGGAGGACTCACCCCGCTTCGGGGATGCGCACGACACATTTTCTGGAAGGTGCTACACCTGCAACAGCACAAACAAACAGACAAGATGCCCTCCTCAAAGGGGCCTATCAGGGTTATTATCTCGTGACAATGTTCAATTAATTAATTGTTTCAACAATCAATGGGCCTAGGCCCGCAGGTTTATGTATGCGCATTTTATCAAAAAACATCGGCGTTTTCATTCGCAAACAAAACAGATAAATGCTAAACAGGCAAGCGGAATATGCTGAATAATGTGCATTTTATTGATGATGAACCCCTGAACGGGCAAAAATGTTTTACAACAGAGGCAAGCTCCTGGAATGAGGAAGCCGCGCAAAAAAAGAAAACATAAATATACATCAGTATATACAAATGTTGGCAACGAGGCGTAGACGGACACCATGAGTTGATCCCTCTAAGACCCACTCGACTTCGATACTTCTCCGGTGCTTCAGCTTCGGAAGAGATTGATTCAGATAAACGGCCCTCAGGTCCTCCAAACCACCAAGCAATGAAAGTCCACACGCGGAACGCAGTCATTTGCTTATTCAACTCCCTAACTTTTGCGTGAACCGCCCTTTACGGGTTTTCAGTTCACCGGGATACCCTTTTTTGCCGAAGCCGCCCAGTGTAGGTTTTCGACTTCGCGGGTGTACATTTTTTTTAATATATATCCCTAATTTTTGCCCGAACCTTTTATTCTGTTTTTGGTTCGCCGGGATGCCCCTTTTTTGCCTGGACTCTTTCTTTTTTGTCCAGCGGGTCTCTTTCAAGCAAAGTACTTTTTAACTGCGTCCGCGTTCACCGGGGATGCAGAATCTTCACCATCCATCGTGGATAACAACAAAGCTCCTCCTGAGAAGACCTTGCTGACGACATACGACCCTTCGTAATTCGGAGTCCATTTGCCCCGGTGATCGGAGTGTGGCGGAAGGATCTTCTTCAGGACGAGATCACCCGTCTGAAAGCTTCTAGGACGCACCTTCTTATCGTAAGCTTTCTTCATTCGGCTTTGGTACAGGCGACCAAATGCAATCGATGCTAACCTCTTCTCGTCCATCAGGCTGAGCTGGTTCAAGCGATTCGTAATCCATTCTGCCTCGTCGAGTTTCACATCAACCAAAACACGCAAAGAAGGAATCTCCACTTCCAGCGGTAGGACAACTTCCATACCGTACACCAAGGAGAAAGGAGTTGCCCTGGTCGACGTACGCACCGTCGTACGATAGCCGTGCAAGGCGAACGGCAACATCTCGTGCCAATCTTTGTACGTCACAACCATCTTCTGAACGATCTTCTTGATGTTCTTGTTGGCCGCTTCGACAACGCCATTCATCTTCGGCCGGTAAGGAGATGAGTTGTGGTGTTCAATCTTGAAGCTCTGGCACAGCTCCTTCATCATCTTGTTATTCAAATTCGAACCATTATCAGTAATGATCCGCTCGGGAATTCCATAGCGACAGATGATGTCCTTCTTTATGAATTTAGCTACCACCTGCTTGGTCACATTAGCGTACGAGGCTGCCTCCACCCATTTGGTGAAGTAGTCGATAGCTACCAGAATGAAACGATGACCATTGGACGCAGTGGGCTCGATCTTGCCTATCATGTCGATACCCCACATGGAGAACGGCCAAGGGGAGGACATGACATTCAATGGGCATGGCGGCACGTGAACTTTATCAGCATAAATCTGGCATTTGTGACATTTCTTCGCGAATCTGAAGCAATCCGACTCCATAGTCAGCCAGTAATATCCTGCTCTCAGGATCTTTCTCGTCATGGCGTGCCCGCCGGCGTGCGTACCAAATGTGCCCTCATGGACTTCTTCCATGAGCATGCTCGCTTCTTTTTCATCCACACATCTGAGTAGCACAAGATCGTGGTTTCTTTTATACAGCACTCCATCAGGATTGAGATAAAAGTTTCCAGATAGCCTCCTTAGAGTCTTCTTATCCTGGGTTGACGCACCCGCCGGATACTCCTTGGTCATAAGGAAGGTCTGGATATCGTGGAACCATGGCTTGCCGTCAGTGGCATCCTCGATTGCAAAGACAAATGCCGGTCTATCAAGACGCGAAAGTACAATTCTTGGAGCCTCATTCCAATAATTGACTTTGTACATGGAAGCCAACGTGGCTAAAGCATCAGCCATTTGATTTTCAGCCCTGGGTACATGATGAAGTTCCACTCGATCGAAGAACGGGAGCAGCCTCCTGGCATAATTCATGTACGACACTAAATTCGCTTGACGAGTTTCCCACTCCCCTTTGATCTGATTGATTACAAGCGCTGAGTCACCATATATGTCTAGATTCTTGATTCTCAAATCAATTGCCTCTTCTATACCCATAATACATGCTTCATACTCTGCCTCATTGTTGGTAACTGGAAACGTCAGTCTCGCAGTAAACGGGATGTGGGATCCGTGAGGAGTCGTGATGATAGCCCCGATACCACTTCCATAGGAATTAACCGCTCCGTCGAATATCAACTTCCACTGAGACTTCCTATCTGGCCCCTCACCGGGCAATGGCTCATCGCAATCCTTCGCTTTGAGAAACATAATGTCCTCGTCCGGGAACTCAAACTTCATCGGCTGGTAGTCTTCGATTGGCTGTTCGGCAAGATAATCAGCCAATACGCTTCCCTTAATGGCTTTCTGAGAGACGTACTGAATATCATATTCCGTTAACACCATTTGCCATCTGGCAATCCTGCCCGAAAGAGCCTGCTTCTCGAAGACGTACTTGATCGGATCCATCTTCGAAATGAGCATAGTGGTGTGGTTGAGCATATACTGTCGTAGACGTTTGGCAGCCCAAGCTAATGCACAACACGTCTTCTCCAGCATTGAGTATCGAGATTCACACTCAGTGAACTTTTTACTCAAGTAATAGATGGCATGCTCTTTCCTGCCCGTCTCGTCGTGCTGACCGAGAACACACCCCATACTATTCTCCAGAACCGTCAGGTACATGATCAATGGCCGTCCAGCCACTGGAGGTATCAAGATTGGAGGTTCTTGAAGATACTGCTTTATTTTATCGAATGCCTTCTGGCAATCCTCATTCCAAGTAATCGCCTGATTTTTCTTCAACAGTTTGAACATCGGTTCACAAGTGGCCGTGAGCTGAGAGATAAACCTTGCAATGTAGTTTATTCGGCCCAGGAACCCACGAACTTCTTTCTCCGTTTTCGGCGCTGGCATTTCTTGGATAGCTTTTATCTTCGCAGGATCAACTTCAATACCTCGTTCACTAACGATAAACCCCAATAACTTTCCGGACCGCACTCCAAAAGTGCATTTGCTAGGATTCAGCCTCAGCCTGAACTTCCTAAGCCTTTCAAACAGCTTCAACAAGTTGACCAGATGCTCTTCCTCCGTTTGGGACTTTGCAATCATGTCATCAACATAGACCTCGATCTCATGATGAATCATATCATGAAACAAAGTTACCATTGCTCGCTGGTAAGTGGCCCCTGCGTTCTTCAGACCGAAGGGCATTACCTTATAGCAGAACGTGCCCCAGGGGGTGATGAACGTTGTTTTCTCCATGTCCTCCGGTGCCATCTTAATCTGATTGTAACCGGAGAATCCATCCATGAACGAAAACACGGAAAACTGGGCTGTATTGTCGACCAACACATCGATATGAGGCAACGGGAAATCATCCTTAGGGCTCGCCCTATTCAAATCCCGATAATCGACGCACATGCGTACCTTACCGTCCTTCTTCGGTACAGGCACAATGTTGGCGACCCACGGAGGGTAAGTGGTAACGGCTAGAAATCCTGCGTCCAACTGCTTCTGGACCTCTTCTTTGATTTTTACAGCCATGTCTGGTCTCGTCCTCCTGAGCTTCTGCTTGACTGGAGGGCAATCTTCCCGCAACGGCAAGCGATGAACCACGATATCGGTGTCAAGTCCGGGCATATCCTCATATGACCAAGCAAAGACGTCACTATACTCTCGAAGCATCTCGACCAGTCTATGCTTGACATCATTCTGCAGCGCAGCCCCAACTCTGACATTTCTGACGAGCTCTTCAGAACCCAGATTTATGATCTCAATATCCTCCTCGTGAGGCAGAATAACCTTCTCCTCTTGTCTCAACAAGCAGGCCAATTCTTCCGGGAGGTCTTCGTCTTCATCAATCTCATCCTCGGCTTGATAGATCGGGCAATCAAAGTCGTAGTGAGCCGTAGAGGGTCCAGAGTCGATGTCATCTGTTACGTGGATCCTGCAATAACAAGGGTTAAGTTTAAAGCAGGAATATGCAGGTTAGCACGAACCTCGTTACCATTTTGCTGTTTTTTCGAAATAAACATAAAATAGGAATAACAGAGAACACAATATTTGACTACGAAGAAAACGCCTTTTATTTATTAACAAAATGCATACACATAATCCAACAAGGCCCTGACAGTAAAACCACTATGCCCCGGGCAGGACATAGGGCTGTACAAAGATTGTAAAAAGCAAATCATTACTCTTCACTTGTCAGCTTGATAATCTCCTTGATGGTCCAATTGTGGAGGCGCTCGCCTGGCTTGCTCGGTTGAATCCAGGCGTCAAGATCGCAATCACTGTCTCCGCTGTCCTCCGACGCAGCATTGATACTCTCGAAAATTACTCCCCCCTTGGTGAATAAGATCGGCCCTTTCCCACGAGACGAGCTGCCAGAAGAAGATGAAGCTTCAGCTCCTGGGGAATATCCTAATCCAAACTTATCCTGTTTGATTGGTATATCCAAGACATGCCCCCAGCCTGGGGTGGAGCCGGCTTAGACAACGGCCCGAGCTTCCTTAAACGAGGAGAGGTTCAACTCTTGCTTCTCTGTGACAACAGGAGCTACTTCTTTCACCCTGACGGTTTCAAATGCTTGGCAAAGAGTCTCATGGATCTCACCATCCATTTCAACGTATTTAAAAGACGACAGGTGGCTTACCATGATGTCCTCCTCTCCACAGACTGTCACTATGCTGCCCCCAACAACATATTTAAGCTTCTGATGCAGCGTGGACGTCACGGCACCAGCGGAATGGATCCATGGCCGACCTAAGAGGCAACTATAGGCGGGCATGATATCCATGATATAGAAAACCGCGTTGAACGTCTCTGGACCAACTTGAATGGGCAGGGTCAACTCTCCGAAGACGTGGCGCTTGGTCCCATCAAAGGCCTTCACGACCAGATCACTGGGCGTGCAAAGCAGTCCACGGGTATCCAACTTCATCAGTGCCTTCTTCGGAAGCACATTAAGCGAGGAACCCGTATCCACTAGGACATGTGACATAATCGTGCCTCTGCACTCTATTGAGACGTGCAAGGCGCTGTTGTGATCTCTTCCCTTAGGAGTCAGCTCCAGATCTGTAAATCCCAGCCCATTACCAGCATTAACATGGGCCACCACCTCCTCGAGCTGGTTTACTGATATCTCCTGCGGCACGTATGCAGCATTCAACACCTTCAGTAACGCGTTGCGGTGCGCCTCAGAGCACAACAACAAGTTAAGAATCGAGATCTTTGACGGAGTCTGATGAAGATGATCTACAATTTTGTAGTCACTCTTCTTGATTAGTCGCATGAACTCTTCAGCATCTTTAACCAGCAAGTCCTTCTCTGCCCCTGCAGGGACCTCTTCAACAGCTTTACCTTTACCCTTATCCACAGCGTCAGCCCGGACCACTTTCTCTGCTGCAACCTCTGCTGGTGCGAACACTCTTCCGCTTCTAGTGATACCACTGACCTCGGTAAGATTCTGCATAGTTGATCCGAACGGCTCAAGCTCTATCTTCTGACCATTACAATAAACTTCGGCGCCATAATGCCATGGAACGGCATTGGTGCTCTCGAATGGGATTGGTCAGGCCCTGGTGATGGTGATAGTAGGCGGACGGGGCGCAGAGATAGTAATAGGGTGACGAGGAATAGTAATGGTAGCAACTTCATCTGCCTGCTTCAGCACGACTTCCCCTGATGCACTCTCAACGCTCCGACTGAACTGTAAAATACCCTCAGACATCAGACTTTGGATACCTTCGATCAGCTGCTCACACCCATCAGGAAGTGTAGCACAAGCCATACACAACTCTCCGCATCCAGGAAAGAAGCCCTTCTTCAGCAACTTAGCCTTGACAAAACTCAACGGCGTCTTCAAATCTTTGACATCAGTCAGCAAGTCTGAACTCTCCTCAGTGATAACAGCATTCACTCCGCCCCCCTTATGATGAGGCATTGGATTTTTGGTAACGTTGGGCACGTTGTCAGAAAAGTTGATAACCTTGGCGTCCACCAGGTCCTGGACTTTGTGCTTAAAAGCCTTACAATTCTCAATCGTATGGCCAGGTGCCCCAGTATGGAATTCACAAGTAGCGTTGGCATCATACCCTGGTGGTGGTGCCCCTGTTAAGGGAGCCAACGTCCTCTTTTGAACTAATTGGAGCTGAAGCAACGTTTGCAAAAGCTGTGCATATGACATAGGTGGAGCATCGAAATGACGGCTTGCCAGAGGAGCCCGATTCTGATATCTTTTGTATCCCTGATTATTCTGCTGCTGAGGCTGCTGCTGCTGCGGCTGCGGAGCAGCTGGGATATTTATGCTAGCGATCTGAGGCTGAGGGCCCTTGCCCTTTCTCCTAGCATTAGTGACAGCACTTGCATCCCCCTCTCGACGCTTGCCAGCGTAGGGTTTCTTACTACCTCCTCCAGCTGAGGATGATTCGCCCTGAATTTTTCCGATCTTTATACCGTTCTCAACATGCTCGCCCATAGTGATGAGAGCCGAAAATGTTCCAGACATGCCACTGACCAGCTTTTCATAGTAGATTCCAGGAAGGGTAGCCACGAACATTTGCACTAGCTCACGCTCAACCATCGGCGGTTGAACCCGAGCAGCCAATTCACGCCACCGTTGGGCGTACTCTTTAAAGCTTTCATTGTTCCGCTGTGAGAGATTCTGAAGCTGAACTCGGTTGGGAGCCAACTCGCTATTATATTGATAGTGGAGGACAAATGCTTCTGCAAGATCTTTCCAGGTGCGCACAGTAGCGGGCTCCAAGCCCATATACCATTCGAGCGATGGGCCAGAAAGACTATCCTGAAAGAAGTGCATCAGCAGCTTCTCATCGTCAGAATAAGCGGACATCTTTCTATAATAAGATCGGAGGTGGACCCGGGGGCAAGTAGTACCCTTATACTTCTCGAAGGTAGGCACCTTGAATTTGTGAGGTACTTTAAAGTCAGCAATCAACCCTAGGTTGGACATGTCAACGCCCAATGTGTTCTGATTTTCTATGCTCCTCATCTTGTCTTCCAGCGCCTTAAACCTGAGTCGAGCTTCAGCATTCAACTCTGCCTCTACACCTCTCTGAGAGAATATGTCATCCTGATGGTCCTCCAGCCACGGTTGAGGCACCACCAGATTTCCTGCACCAGCATTGCCGTTGACCGGCCCTATGTTAACATTGGCTCCCAAACTACCATTTACGGCGCCAGCCGCGCTGAGTCCGAGATTAGTCATCAGATTGCCGTTAGCACTGCCGTTGCCCCCGGCAGCAGGAACAACGTTCTGTGGAGTATCCCCTGGAGGAGGAGTAGGCACGACCCCTCCATGAAGTATGCCATTACTGTCAACCCTGGAGATCAGAGGTTGAACCAGAGTGCGAAGCTGGTCTTGACCATTCGCGACCACCTGCATCAGCTCCATAAAACGATCCATCCGCTCACGGAGTTCTTGAACATCTGACTGCACCTGGTCCATGATTCTTGTCTGATTAGCGCGAGTTGAGTAGCGGTGGATGAGTCTTTGACCAATCCTGGAGATCGAAAGCAGCTCGGAACCTGAAAAACCTGAAAACAATAAAGGTTAGGAAAAGCAATAAGATATACACCATGCAAATATGCTTCATGCAGATGCATGCGTGTGTCTGCGTGCGTGGGAGATTTTCCCCCGATCCTAGTGCCTTAGTGCCAGTGCTGATAATAATAAGAGGGATAAGAAATCTGAGCCCAATCATGGAAACATCAATCTCATATATATATGGAAAGGCCTGTCAAGGCAGTACACAGTATCAGCGAGTACAAATCAACAACATGACCTCAGCCAACAAGTCTGGTGATGGTCAGCATACATCAAAGATCAAAAACAACAGGGATATAACTAGTCAAGTACGGCCACGGGCGCGATACTCTGCTAATAACTCCTTTGTCTCCGAATGATCTGGCGAAGTGAGCAACCCCTCGACGAGTAGTTCCCTCTGCCTGATAGTATGCTGAAGCCCCTGAACTGAACTCTCCCAAGCGCCTTTGCCAAAGCAATCCTCCAGCTTCCGCTTCTTAGACTCAAACATCAGCTTGTGCTCCTTCAGGCTAGCAATAGCTTTGTTGAGACGGGCTTCAGCGGAGTACCTGCGGGCGGTCTCTTCATCAAACCTCCGCTCACTGTCTTTTACCTCGGCTTCTAGCTTAGAAATCTGCAGCATCAGCTTGTCTTCTCGCTCCTTCCTGGTAGCCATGGAGGTCTTCCAATGCTGGTCGAACTTAGATATTCTCCGATATGCTTCCTCCAAATGCTGCTTCTTCGTAGCTAGCACATCATTAGCAGCTCTGAAGTCTTGACCTAAGCGTTCCCGATCAGCAATCTGCTTTGCCAAGTCTGCACTCAGCTGGCTCACCGACTCTGCTTGCTTTTTGAGAGCATGCACGGCTTCGTTCCTCTCACTTTGAAGCTGATCTAACTCCTTCTCTAATTCTGCATTTGCCCTCTTCAGTTCATCACGCTCAGCTAATACCTGGTTGTGCTGATGAATGGACACAGTGGTAGGTTCTTCGACTGGTGGAGGACTCTCTGGTCTGACATGTGGGAATGGCATCCCTATGGCGCTGGCTCTGGTTCTGATCCAATCTGAATAAGGAGGGTAGGCCTGGTTGTTGCTCTTCCCCAACAAAGGCTTTCCTCTAGTGCTGATGTTGTTCCACGCATACTGAAGCTTGGACAACAACTCCCCTTCTAGAATACCCGTGAGGTACAGAGATTCCCGTACCTCTTCTTCCTTCGGTGGAGTCCTCAAAGCATATGCAAACTGACGAACTAGCAATGATGGGTTGTAGTTGATGCAACCCTTCCTACCTATCAAAGGTACGTTAGGAAACCCACTACAACTGAAAATCACCTCGGTGCCTAACCTGTCTCTGTCAACGAACCAATCAATGTCTTCTGCCGACAAGACAGAAGAACCCTTCTTAGGCAAATGACTATCAAACCACTTGTACAGCAACGGTACGCAGCATGAAACATTCTTCCCTCTCCGGTTCTCATTCTTATAATGCACTGAATGGTAAACATCTCCGATCAGAGTAGGGACTGGATTCCCTGAGGCAAAGATATGGAATGCATCAAAGTCTACGAAATCAGGCATGCTGGGAAATAGGATAATGCCATATATGCATAGAGCAAGGATGGCGCTGAAGGCGTCACAACATTTGTCCTTAGCACACTGCTGAGCCTTAGCTATCAGAAACTGCAGAGAGAACCCTGGGACCTTGTTCCAACTCGTTACCACTAACTCAGAAGCGCTCAAATGGAGTGAGGAAGCCAAGCTAACCAGATCGGGTTCAGCATCCATGTGGACAAAAGGCACTTGCCTTTTGATAGGCACACCCAGTATATCAGCATACTCTTCCAATGTCGGCGCGAGAACGAAGTCATGAAAAGTGAAACACCTCAAGGGAGGGTCATAAAACTGCAGAAGAGCATGTAACCCATTCAACTCGGACGTAGAAGGTTTGCAAACCAGACTAAGCAGCCTGCCATAAGACTTCCTGAACCTATCCTTCACAGAATCCCCTGCCAGGGCTATCAAACCAGTCAGCTTCGACACGTCAGGGGTTGGGAATTTATACGCAACAGTCTTCCTGAGAGAAGCCATAATAACAGCAGAAGACGAGAACTCCGGGATCGAGGAAACAGTACCTGCAACACAGACACACGTTAATGGAATGCAGATGAATGCGCAAACTAATGCAAAATGCAGGCATGCAATAATGTAATCCAGGTGGCTGCTATGGAGATTCGGTATCAACAGTCACTGATGAGAGGGAAACCCCGGTGTAAGACCACTAATCTGATCTGCTGAGAATAACCATCTGATAGGACCAAAATTCTGTTCTGACAAGAGTAAGTGACTGATAATAAGGACCCCAGGTGCAAGATCAAGGAACATCTGTTGAATTCTTCAGACCCCAAATCAAAAATCTGCCCTATCGAGAACAAACGCACAGCTGCTGATGAGATCTTCAGACCTCACTCAAAATCTGCCCTATCAAGAACAAATAACATCTGCCGATGAGGCCTTCAGACCTCACTCAAAATCTGCTCCATCCAGAACAAACCACTGATGATAATACACTGATAAAAGCCTGCTCTATCAAGAACAAACAAACACCCGATGATAAAATCCTCTGATCAACAAACTGGCTCTGTCAAGAACAAACATATCTGTAACTGAGAACCCAACATAACTGATTTACTGTCAAGAAAACCAGGTAGTCTGAAGGTCTAAGTTTCCTGCAATAAACCCAGTCCCACTCAAAGGTATGAACCTAGACTGACTCAAGGTACGGCATCCTATGCGTTCATCAGCGTCACAGACTTTCAAAACTGATGATACGATTCCCAGAAGGAGTGGCATCATCAAGTCCTGAAGAGGCCTCACTTAGCTGAATCACAAATGATCGGTCCCCAGAGTCGACAATCCACCAAACCAGCAACCGTCTCAACCCAAAGGGTTGAAAGTGAAGCCAACCGGATGAACCTCGTCTGAGCGTGGATTTCATGAGACACTAGTGCCTGCAAAGCAAGCACGCGCCCACTAATTTCCACTCTAAGTCTATGGTGCACTCAAGCCTGGGTCTGGCTTCTCACTCAATCAGAACTCCCATCCCACAACAGCACAAATAATCATATTTTACTGAATATAAAATGCGGGAAAATAAAGTGCGAGAAGTAAAAATGCGATAAATAAGCGCAACCCAACAAGCAAACACACAGACGATAGGATTGACTCGCACAGGGAACCGTTGGAGTCCCCAGCAGAGTCGCCAGCTGTCGCTTGCGCGAAAATAAGGTGCCGGCATGACAGAAGAGTCGCCACCTTTCGTTATTTATCCCTCAGAGCGGGAAAGGAAACGATCGGAAAAACCTGACGAAAAAGGGTAAGACAAGGTCGTCGCAACCATTGTCTGGGTTCGGGAGTCGGTTACGCAAGGGGAAGGTATTAGTACCCCTCACGTCCATCGTACTCGACGGGATTCTCGCTTGTTTGTTTACTTGGACGGGTTGGTTATAATCTATCTACCTATCAAGGCTGGCTGAAAAGGAAAAGAAAAATGACTCGGCAAAGTGTCGCACTTTATGCCTACGTATTCCCGTCTGGAACGAGAAATCAAAGTCAACGTAGTTCGGCTAACTACGGGTCATGGGGGAAAGGTTGAAGGTTGCTCGCTAGGATGTCGCATCCTATGCCTACGTACTTTCATCTGGTATGAAAGATCAGAGCAAACGTAGTTCGGGAAACTACGGGTTATCTCCTAAAAGAAGTATTTTTTATTGTGTTTGCGATTTCAACCGCACTAGAGACTATGACCTGAGAGTGAATGCGTCGCATGTCACCCAAAGGGTACCATACTAACATCCAGACTATGGAAAAGAAACTCTCCCACAATCCTTTCTCAGATAGCTTAAGGCTCGTAACGTACGAAAGAAATCATTCATGATTACTGTATCTTAAACTGCTTTGAGATGAGAAGAGAACAGACCCAACTAGGAGGGAGACTATCAAATCCTACTTTTATCATGCCATGGATTCATCCTATGGTTGAGGTTTGAACAGGGAACTCCTAGATGTTGTCATGCATAGGTTTCAACCTAAAAGTCTATCATCAAATCCTCATCAGAGGAAATGAGAGTCCTAAGGGATCATGTCAATGATACGCCAAACCAGACAAAAGCATCAGCTTTAACAGTAAAATGCATGCAATGCAAGTGAGGGAGGAAATGTGTGTGGGGCTTCAGCCTCCACAAGCTCGTCTCGACCTCAAGCCAGTCATGAAATAACAGTAATCAAAATAAACAACATGCCATCAATCAAAAACAGTAAACTGTAATCATACAGACAGAAAATGAAATCATGCTATCAAGCAAAATAAACACATGGGCAAGGGAGCTGGGCTCTACCGAATACCCGCAAGCAAAGCCACGCAATAACAATACAATCAGATGCACTCATGCTCTTAGATTGAACTTATTCTAAATGTGCTTAGTCTAATGCAGCAGACAAATCAGACAAAACACACAATACATCAAAGAAAACAGAAGAAAGCCTCAGCTCCTCCAGCAGCAACCCAGTCTTCAGACTTCAGAGATCACTTGCTTTCCAGGTATCAAACCTACAGCATGAGTATCAACTCATCTTCTCCCTTGAGCTTCAGCTCCTTTGATCAGCTCTACCTTCAGGCTTCACTATCTTCAGGGATCTTCAGGCATCAATTTGATCTTCACAGAGTCTTCAGACTTCAATAATCTCCAAGGAATCATCCTCTTCAAGGCCTCAGCTTCCATCTTCAATGGCTCCAATGCTCCAGCAAACAAGATTCAGTCAACAAGATGAGTGGGGGATGTTACAGTACTCACTGACTTCCAAAGGATGCCATTGAGGACTTAACATCAAAAGACAGGCTCTCTCAAAGTTCTACCTCAGAGGGCAAGGTCACTAATCCCTCCAAAGGAGAGAGGTGAATACCCTTAAGGGACTCTATGTCACAGAGAAGAAAGGAGATGAACAAGACACTCCTTGTTTATTGAACAAAGTATTCTATCTAGGGCTCTGCCTATGCACCTATAAACCTATAAACAAAACGACAAAAGCTATGCTAAACTCCTCTGCAAGGTCTTCAAAGCTTCAATGATGATCCACAAGGTCTTCAACTCAATCTTCAAAGCTCACACACCCAAAAGAGAAGGAAAGAAAACACAACAATACAACTTATGCCTTTAAGCAACATACATGCTATCCATACATTCAAAAATCAATGAAAAATACTAAAACACCATACAATATTCTAGAAAAATTCTAGGGGATTCTATACATACTTACCCTTAACCCATATATTCCCCCTACACTAATTTGTCCTAAAAACCCCAAAACAAATTTGTTCAAGTCTACATACACAACCTAAAACTCTAATTAGAGCACCTAAATGTCCAACAATCAAACTACATCAAATTTTAATCTACAAATCAAGAGATAAATCCTACATGAAACTAGGGTTCAATATCTAACTATGCCAAAAAGAATGGCTCAAAAATCCTAAGGGAAAGTCCTAAAACAATTCATAGAAAATGAGATATCAACTAAAAGAAAATAAATGCCCTGTTTAGAAGAAAATATCACCAAAAATTCTACATTAAAAATAAAATTTCATTTTTATTTTTATATTTTTCTACACAAAATTATCTCAACATAGAAAAAAGAGTGAACAAAAAAGAGCTATTTTTAATTTACTTATGAATTTTTAAAGATGGCAAAAATATTAAAAGAATTAAAAAATAAGAGAAAACAAAATAAAAAGGGGGGGGGGGGTGGAAATAGTAGGGCTCGCTAGTTCATTTCAATGGGCCAGAAATTGGGTGGGGTGCGGATAGGAAAGCTGGACGAGGCCCAATGTCCTTCCACTAACTAAAACGCGGCGTTTTGGCCGTTTCTTGCTTCCCTCCATTTTGCGAATTTAATTTACAACCGTACGATTAAAATCCCAGTCAACTTCCTTGACCTGATCCAACGACGGACAGTTATCTTCTTCCTTGAGTTTGGTTAGGGTTTGATGGTAACACCATGCACGACTCTCTCATGCATCCGTCTTCTACCAGCTCGTTCTCTCTCGTCTCTCAGCCAAACTCACTCATGTAAAGAGCAAACTCGCTCAGTTCTCCTCCCTAAACACAACCATGTCCTCAGCTTGCATTAAAACAGCCTCAAACTAGAAACCCAACGCTCATCCTCCATTAATGCTCAAGGTTTTCACCCTCACGAAACCTCAATTTCTTGGTACTAAACTAATATTCATGCGTCACTGATCAACCTAAACTAAAGCATTAATATTAAAACTCAATAACCAGCTAGTTCTTGATCTTTAAAGTATGATGTCAAATTCTCAAACTTCTCAGAATGAACTCTAACTTCTCAAGATCCATCCCTAATGGTTGCTAGTCATAATTACCCTAACCACATGATCTAGAATTATGCAAACAGAGAGAATCGAGTGAATTTGCAAACCTGCAACTTGATGATGGCAGCAATGGTTACACTCCTCTTCAATGCTTGAAACCGCCCAAAATCACTCTTTTCTCGATGATGATCTTTATGTATGCAAAAGATTTAGTGTAGCACGCTTGAATCTTGAGCTTGAGTGAGATTTGCTTCCTTTTCAATTTTGATCTTGCACCTTCAAGACTCCATGGATCCACCTCAATTATGGTATGCAAATGCTCACAATGATTAGAGGAGTGTGTTTGTGGAGGAGAAAAGAATGAAGATGGAGGAGAAAGAGAGTTTGTTATGATTTTGCAAGTGGAGGAATTTCACTCTTTTTGCACTTGCTCACCCTTAACCATCACCAACCCTTGCATGAATGATCTCTGCTAAATATATAGGCCATAATGGGAGCATCTAGGAGTTGCTGGAAACTTCTAAGAGCTTTCTAGAAGTTTCATGTCATGAACTTATGGATTTCTCACATATCTCATGACATCTCATGATATAATCCTTACCACCCTTTAATTTCAAGTCAAAATCTCCCCATATGAGTTATAGAGGTGATTAGAGTGCTAAAACAACCAATGTGTTCACTTATTTCAAGTTTTCCCAAGTTGCCTTAATATGCAAGAAAGAATTTTACAAAGCAACCTCCATTTTTAGGCCTTAAACCAAAATTGTGGCTGAACCATTGTTTTTAAAATGGTTTTTCCAATCAAAATGATATATTGGATGACCTATTTTAGATTTGTGGATCCTCCAAACCAATTTTCAAATTCAACTTTTCAAACTTATAAGCCATTTTTAGTTCATTTTTGACCAATCATGCAAATCCATGCTATGAGCTTTTTAAACAATTAATGACCTTCTTTCTAGACTTAAAATCACATTTTGAACAACTTTCATGTTTTGAGTTTTTCCATTTGAGGCTTGGAAATAGGAGATATGACATTTGCTTAAAAATGACCTATAACTGACAAATGACCAAAATACCCCTGCCTTGTTCAAACCATAAGTTGAGTTCCACAAATCCTATAAAGGACTTCTACCACTCAAATTAAAGCTAAGAAGATGCCCTTAAACATTCATGTTGACCAAGAGATCATAGGAATCATCCTACTAGGGCAAAAGTTGTCTGCAAGTTGGGTGACTTTCAAGGACCCAGATTCACACACCTCTGCTGACCTGTAATTTGTCAAAACCATAACTTGAGCTCTGTAACTCCTATCAAGGACTTCCACCACTCAAATTAAAGCTAAGAACAAGCTCTACAACATTCATGTTGTGGGGAAGATGAGATATCAATCATATCTAGAGATAAAACTTCCTGGAAGATAGGGATCAAATTAGGGTTTTTCCACTGACAATCCTCAGAAACCCTAACTCAAAACTTCTCCAACTCCTCAATCATGATGAGTTGGCCTAGGAATCATCTTTATAACATATCCATACATCATTCCATGATCTCATGGCCCTTGGATTAAGTCTCAACCTTCTCCAAATCTTCAGCTGATCTAGGGTTGAGCCAGTCAAAACCCTAATTCTACCATTCATGGTTGAATCTCCTGAATCCCTGCACAATGACTTCTCTGGGCTTCATGATGGTTGTCAAAACATCTCATAGGCTTTCTCAAAACATCAAGTTCATTCTCAAAGTCTCAGAATCATCTGAGGAGCACCCACAACTCTCAAGCTATGAAGCACACAACCCTGGTCCCAACCAATTCCTCTGAAGATCTCTTGAACTGTCTGGTGAAGGTATCAACTTTCAAACACTAGATGGATAAATAATTGTTGGTCAAATTTTGGGGTGCAACAGTTTTGAAGACTCGATGGTGAAGATCTTCATGGATCTGGAAACTCATGAAGAATGTGATGAACATCAAGCACGGGGGATTGGCTTCTGAAGAACCACACGAATGTGGACGAAGAATCGATGAAGATCCGGATATATTTTAAGGCTTATTGAATGGTTGATGAACAATGAAGATCTGGGATCTGGAGAATCGCCATTGATGAAGGTTACCACGAACACGTATGGATCTTGGTGAGGATTCTGGAAAATCATGAAGGACAAGGATGAAGGTTGAATAAACTTCATCAGTTTCTGGGCGAATCTTGGAGAAGGCGGTTGAAGATTCACGGCGGAACTGATGGAGTTCTGGAAAAAAGGATGAACGGGGTGAATTTCACATGAAGTTTCCGGCGAGAAACGGTTACCGGTGGCTTTCCGGCGACGGTTGTGGCGGTCCCTGCGGCGGCTGCATGGCCGGCGGCGAGTGGGACGGTGGGACGGAAGAGAGCCACGTGGCTCACATGCAGTATGTGTGGGGAGGACGCGTGGGGATTGTGGGCCACGCAGAAGAGTGAAGTGGCGTGCTCTGAATGTGAAACGTGGCGATGGAAAATGGAATGGCTGAACATGAGAAGCACACGTGGGAAATGAAGTGGGAGAGAGAGAAAGTGACTCGTGGAGGGCTTATATAGATGACACGTGGCATGAGCTGGACTGGGGTTTGTGGGCCTCCAAAAATCTGACACATGGCCCACGAATTTAATAACTCTGACTAATATCTAATTAACATGATTAATGAATTAAAACCTAATTAAACTCCACTAAACAAAAATTAAAACTGCACTTAAAGTCTAACTGAAAATTAAGACCACTCTAAACCTAATTAAGGCTACTAAACTCAATCAAAACCCTAATTAAACACAATTAAATGCTAACGAAAATTTAAAACAGTAATTAAAGCCTAAATTGCAAATTAAGACTATTCTAACCTAATTAAATCTGATAAACTCAATTAAAATGAATTAAGCCCCTAATTAATCGAATTAAATCCTAAAAGGATTAAATCTTAAAACAAAACTCTAATATCTATTATATCTAAAAGAGAATTAACTATTAAATTCTAATAATTTCTAGACAAACAAAAAATAGAAAAAACTCTATTAATTCTATTTAAAAAACCTAGTAAAAAGAATTTCCTATTAAAATCATTTTTTTAAAAACTGTTATCTAAAAACAATTTATTCTTAAAAAGAAATTAAAACTAAAATCTATTTAAAAATAATTAATATCTATTAAAAACTATCTAACTAACACCTAGAAAAATCAATTAAATCTATAAAAATTCTAGAAAATAAGGGAAAAACCTAAGAATAGCGAGGAAGCCGATTAAATCGATTAGCGACTATATCGAAAAAACGGTAAAAACCCGGACACCGAGATTTCCTCAAAAACAAAAGCGAGAGCTGAAAACACCGGGACGAGCACCAATTCTCAAAATACGTCCTCGTATTGGCCTGAAATGCCTGAAGCGCGATCAGAGGGCTGTAATCCCGATAAAGTCAATCTGACTGGAAAAAATGCAATGTACGTGGTATGCAAATGCAAAATGAAATGAGTCGAAACATGAGCCAAATTGCGATAAGTAGTTGGTCAAATTTTGGGGTGCAACACTTATGAATTGCTTTTTTTTGCTTTTTCTATTGTTGCAGGTACACAACTGCACTGCATCGGGGTCATTTGGCGTGGGGTCTCCTCTTTTCATTTCCTGCAGGCCGTACCAAGTTGCGGTTGGGGTGAAATCCCGCTGTAGGTGTGTTGCGGATTTTTATCGACAATTGTTGCGCTAACAATTTTCATGTGCTGAAAATTTGCTCCCTACGTAATAATCCCCATTCACTTGGATGTCGGTCGTTTAACGCACCTATTGGGTGAGAGTGGAAGTCTACATGAAAGCTCAGAAGTGGCTTACGGTGTGCACAGGCCATGTTTTTTCTCTAATTACTGTGCGAAAATCAATTTGTGGGGGTGTGGGTAAGCATGTAGTAGCATAGTTTTGTTATGAATTGTATGTACCGCAAGTTGAAGAAGCAGGGTTGTGTAAGGACGTGCTCATTATTCTTTTTCACATTTTGCAGTTTTTTATTTGTGAGAAGTGTGAAAGTTGGCTTGTATGGTGGCTTGAATTCTTGGGTGGGGTCATGAAATCGTACATGGCTTATTGGAGAATATCATTTTATAACTTATGAAAGTGTATTGGAATTGTAGTGCAACAATATAGCTTGCTAGCCTCATCAGCTTATTTTCACTATATACCATCTAAAGGGACTTTTGAAATTAATTGTGTAAAAACAAGACCCACATCAGGCTTAGATTCAAGACCCAATAATTCAAGACTTTCATCAAAGATTTCCAACTGAATCAAATAATTATTGTGCGTACCTATTAAAACAGTTTGTATGTTGGAGTTGTAGAAACCAATAGCACCTTCATGACATTTGAACTGATCACGTATAAAAGGCACATCTCAATGTTCTTAAGCAACAATTTTTTTATGTCAAACAGATTGTCTGTACAATAAAATCTTTAATGAGCCCATTCCTTGCTTCATGCGTAATTCCAGCATATTGATTCATGACGTTGGCTCCTCATTTTTTTGCAATGATAGTACTTAGCCAAAGGGGTGTGTCACCATTTGTTTATGACTTTTGGTTCACTTGATGTGAGACAATGGATTTTAATAATCTTGGTGTATAACTTGAATTAAACATGACATGAACTTGAAATGAACTTGAACCTGATATCTTAAGGAGCAAAATTGGTCATAAATCCATCTTGTAATTTGGAGTCCGGGTCCAATGAGTAAACCTTAAATTAATCTTGGATCAGAGCCAAACTTCTCATTATGAACATGCCTCAATAATTAGAGAAACATAACTTAAGATGCGCATTTCACTACGTCAAACCCTAGTTAGGGAATGATTTTGATCCTAATGACATTCAACCATGAAACCTTCTGAACTTAACACAACCTGATGATTTGACCCACACACTAGCAATCGCAACAAACATTCTTAACTTGATGAACTTCAAATGAAACTTGATTCAACTCAACCCAACCTCATGATTGAAGCAAAAATGTATTTTTTAATTTTCTGTATAATGGTTAGTGAGCGAATGTACAAATGCAAGTTATATATAGGTAAAACAAATTTGGGGTATGACAACGAGTAGATATTTATGATGAAAACTCACTAGAAAGCCTTTATGAACTCAAACTTTCTAATTTAATGAGGATTTTGGAAGTGGGTTTTTAGGGTTTGTAAAGAGTATGAGAGTAGAAGAGGAGAACAAAGATGAAGAGATGCAAATGATAATTTGAAATGAGACACAACATTGAATGATTCTAATTTTTCCAAGAAAATTTGAAACGCTTCATTTTCCAAGAAAAATTCTGCATTTCGCAGCGATGCGTCGATGCATGCAAGTTAAAATTGCACGAATAAGAATCATAATAGTATGAGTCGACTCATAGGTCGACATGTGCTGACCCGAAGCAAAACATGTTGAAATATAAAAGGCATGAGTCGACCTATGCTCTGTTTGAGTCAACGCATGCAGTGCAAACGTGTAAAAATTGCAAAATTTAAGTTATGTATGCATCACTTAGAATAAATAGCAAGCCCACACATAATTCAAACATAGAAATAGATTAAAATTAGTCTAAACAGTAGAATAAACATCAAGATGACACGCATCATAGTACAATGTCATATATATATATATATATATATATATATATATATATATATATATATATATATATATATATATATATATATATATATATATATATATATATATATATATATATATATATATATATATATATATATATATATATATATATATATATATATATATATATATATATATATATATATATATATATATATATATATATATATATATATATATATATATGATCAAGACAACTTAAATAGATAGGAACGATATTACCTTCAATGAGGATGAATGATGGACGCCCTCACATAACTTGCACTTATCAATGTGGTTAGTAAACGTATAAACGCCCTCACATAACTTTGGACATCATCGATACCTAGCACACATACATACCCTAAACATGATATATAGATGAAATGCGGTGAGATGAAAGAGAGAACCTATCATACCTCTATAACTTTTTACACCTACGGACTTACTATTCTCGTCTCGATTTAAGTTTAAACTTGTAGGCATTTGAGTGTCGATTGCTTTAGACTTAGCCATATCGAAACGCTTGAGTAGCTCATTGCAGTACTTCGTTTAGATCACGAATGTTCCTTCTTTGAATTGTTTGATTTGAAGTCCAGGGAAGTAGTTTAGCTCCCCCATCATGCTCATCTCAAACTCACCCTGCATCAACTTAGAAAATTCCTTGACCAAATGCATGTTAGTAGATCCAAATATAATGTCATTTAAATACACTTGTGCTAATATGGAGTGTTTTTCATGACTTTAATAAAGAGGTTAGTATCAACCTTCCTTCGTGAGAATCCTTGATCTAGTAAAAAATTTCTAAGACATTCGAACCAAGCCCTAGGGGCTTGTTTAAGACCGTACAAAGCACGCTTAAGATTATAAACATAGTTAGTATACTCATGACTCTCAATACCGGGAGGTTGAGATACATATACCTCTTCAATAATGGATCCGTTCAGGAAAGCACTCTTAACATCCATTTGGTATAGTTTGAAGTTCTTGGAACATGCATAGGCAAGCAATAGGCGTATAGCCTTAAGGCGGTCAACCAGAGCATAAGTTTTCTCATAGTCGATACCCTCCTCTTAGTTATAGCCTTGCGCCGCTAGGTGTGCCTTGTTTCTAGTTATAACTCCATTTTCATCAAGCTTGTTCTTAAATACCCATCTAGTACCAATCACTCTATGATCTCGCAGAGGGGGGACAACGTCCCAAACCTCATTTCTTTTAAATTGATTTAACTCATCTTGCATTGCTAAAAACCAATTTTCATCGAGTAAGGTCTCTTTGGAGTTTTTAGGCTCAATTTGAGAGACGAAAGCAAAGCGATAAAAAAATTTACTTAGCTTGGATCTCGTAGTTAATCCCTTTGAAATGTCTCCGAGAATGTTGTCGATGGGATAATCCTTAGAGGATTTCTAAGCTGGAGGAAGGTCATCGTTGCTAATTGGATGAACCTCCTCAATCTCTTCAGAGTTGTGATCTTCCTCCTTCTAAAATTTCACCAATTGAGGTTTATCACTCTTTGTTTTAGTGACCTTGAGTATGTCTTCTGAAGATACACCTGCACCATGAAAAGAAATACCTTTTTCGACATTTTTCAGATAAGATTCATCAAAAGCAACATGTACGATTCTTCTACAGAAAGTAACATTTTATTAAATATCCTATATGCCTTACTAGTTTGAGAGTATCTAAGAAAGATACCATCATCTTCCTTTAAATCAAACTTGCCATGGTTCTCCTTACCATTATTCAATACAAAACACTTACAATCAAAAACATGAAGATGCGATACATTAGTTTTTCTTCCTTTTAAAAGCTCATATGGAGTTTTATTGAGAATAAGACGGATAAGTATGCTATTCAAAACATAACACACCGTACTAATAACATCGGTCCAAAAGTATTTTGGAAGGTTACTTTTATTGGTCATAGTTCTTCCAAGTTCTTCAAAAACATGACTTTAAGTTCCACTACTCCATTTTGTTGTGGAGTATGTGGAGCTAAAAAATTACGATCAATTCCATACTTATCATAAAGCTCTTCAAAGAGGTGGTTTTCAAATTCACGTCCATGATCACTTTGGATTGTAACAATGCTTGTATTCAATTTGTTTTGAGTGAGCTTGGCAAATTTCTCAAAAGCTAAAAATATATCATTCTTTCTTGCTAAGAAGATAGTCCAACAAAACCTAAAGTAGTCGTCTACTATGGCAAAACCATAGTAATTACCACCTAAACTTTTAATCCTAGATGGTCCAAATAGGTCCATATGGAGGATTTCAAGAGGTCTCGTTGTAGACACAACATTTTTAGATTTAAATGAGATCGTTTTTTACTTCCCCATTTGCCATGCATCACATAAATGATCTTTTGAAATTTTGATTTTAGGTAGGCTGACTACTAGATCCTTAGAGTCTACTTTATTTAGCAAATCGAAGTTGACATGCACTAAACGCCTATGCCATAGCCATGAACCATTACTCTTGGTGATAAGACATTTAGTACTACTCAAAGACACTTCATTCAATCAAGCATATAGACATTGTTAACCCTCAGGCCTTTGAACACATCATCCTTATTATCATTATGTTCAATCATGCAACAATCTTTTGAAAATGAAACTTTATAACCTTTGTCACATGATTGACTAATGCTAATTATATTGTGTTTAAGACCACCAACTAATAGTACGTCTGAGATAGTAGTAGAAGATGGGTTACCTACACTACCTTTACCGAGTATAGCTCCCTTGTTATTATCACCGTAGGTCACAAATCCTTTCTTCTTCGCCACAAAGTCAATGAATAAGTAAATGTCTCCCGTCACGTGTCTTGAACATCCACTATCAAGAAACCATCTTCTCTCCGTAGACTCAAGACCTTGTACCTATAAAATTTAAACAAGGGAAATAGGTACCCAATTTTTATTGGTTCTTTGGGTGTGAGTGAACCTTTGGTTGCATTTAGGTAACCATTTGAAAATACCTTTAAGAACCAATATAGACAAGTAAGGTTAATATGGGTGTAACTTTTGCTATCTTTATCTCTAATCACATAAGTGTGTTTTTGATACGGATTATTCATACTTTCTCTAAAATGTGACTGATCAATAGAAAATGTGACTTTAGGTTTTAAAGCCTTGTCTAATCTGGCTTTAAGAGCTCTAACCTCCATTTTCCAAATGTGACAAGTCTCACAACCCCATCTTAACCAAGTACTTTTGTCTTCCTCAATTTCAGCTTTTGTTGCTTCCACCATAGAGTTCTTAAGAGCTTCTAATTCCTTCTCAGAATCAGAAATATTTTTCTCTAAATGTGAAAAATTTGCTTAATTTGAAGCTAAGCGTTTAAAAGCTTCTTTAGCCTCATGGTGTAAAGTATCAAAAGCCCTTTGCACTTCTGAATGAGACATCTTATTAGAGTGATCATACTTAGAGTGTCTTACCTCTTTCTTCTTTCTTTGATGAGCCATGAGACAAAGATTGACAGATTCGTCTTCATCACTTGAGCTATCTTCACTAGAGGACTCACTATCACTTTCCCAAGCAATGTATGCTCTTATAGGTGTTCCTGATTTCTTTTGTTGATGATAGTCTCTTTCCCTTTGTCTTTCTTTATCAATGGACAATCCGACTTGTAATGTTCGGTCTTTCCACAATTGTAGCATGACCCTTTTGATTTACCACTCTTGTTACTTTCATTCTTAGAGGAATTTGATTATCTTCGAAAGTTGATGAGATTCTTGTCCAATTGTTGAATTCCATTTTTCTGAATATATCTATTATATCTTCTCATAAACAGTTCCAAATCTTCACTTGTATCTTCATCATCATCATTAGATTCACCTCAAATAGCTCCAACAACCTTTTCGCCATCACGAGGTACATCACCAGATGTTCGTTGACACATTTATATTCTTTGGTGAGTTGCCTGATGACCAGTTCGGAGTCGCCCTTAATGTTAACACTCTTGGCGCCCAGTCCTTTGAGGATTCTCAGACCAGCGATCAAGGCTTTGTATTCTGCCTCGTTGTTGGAGAATCTATCTATGACCTACATTTAAAATTGGTCGGATGACCCTTAGGGGAAATGATTAGCACACCTATTCCGGCTCCATTTTTGTGACTTGACCCGTCGAAGTATAACTTCTAAGGGTCTGTGCTAACCGAACAAAGCAGTTGTTCGGCCATTGCATGGTCGACCATGAAGTTCGCCACTATCTGTTCCTTCATTACCCTTAAAGGGATATAGGTAAGGGAGAATTCAGTTAGTGCCAAGGCCCATTTTCCCACTCGACTGTGTAAAATAGGTTTTGACAACATGTATTTGATAATATCAAAATGCGATGAAACGTGAACTTCGACTGGTTTAATATATTGTTTTAATTTAGTACATGAAAAATACAAATACAGGCATAACTCCTTGATCATTGAATACCTAGTTTCAGCATCAACTAACATTCAACTAAGGTATTAAATAGGCCTTTCGACGCCATTATTATCCTCCTGAGCTAACATACTTCCTATAGTTGTGTCGAACGCTGCAATGTATAGCTTCATGGTTTTATTTGGACTTGGCAGCAACAAAACTAAAGGCTATATGAGATATTCTTTGATGGCTTCGAAAGCCTCTTGTTGCTCCTGTCCCCAACGGAACTCGCTTTCCTTCTTAACTTTCAACAGTGGCGAGAACGCTTTTGTCTTGCCACATAGATTTGATATGAATCTTCGCAAGAAGTTAACCTTCCCCAGCAGGGACTAGAGTTTCTTTTTCATCGCCAGGGGTTCGAGGTCCTAAATTGCTTTTGCTTTGTTCTGATTTATTTCAATGCCCTTCTTATGAACCACAAAATCCAAGAAATCCCCTGCATGTATGCAAAAAGCATACTTTAGTGGATTCATTTCAATCCATATTTTCTCATCCTTTCGAATGAGCGTTGAAGGTGGTCTAAATGGCCGGCCTCTAAAGACAATTTTACGACTATGTCGTCAATATATACCTACATGAAATGTTCAATGAAATCATGAAAAATAGCATTCATGTCCCTTTGGTATGCCGATCCACCGTTCTTTAAACCGAACAACATGACCACCCATTCATAGGTCCCCAAGGCCCCCGGGCAATGGAACACCGTTTTAGGAACATCTTTTTCGGCTATGAAGATCTGGTTATATCTAGAATATTCGCTGAGCATGCTCAGATACTCGAAACCAGCGGCTAAATCGACCAACATCTTTGCCACGGGCACGGAATACTCATCCTTAGGAGTGACACTATTTAAATCTCTGAAGTCGATGCAAACTCTCAGAGTGCCATTTTTCTTGAGAATTGAGACTATGTTCACCAACCACTCGACATATCTTGTTGTACGGATGAAACGAATCTGCAGTAACCATTCAATTTCCCTCTTGATTTTCAGTGTCACTTCTAGGGAGAATCTACGTGGCTGTTGCTTGACTGGTTTTCTCCCTGGTTGGATGGGCAGGCGGTGTTCCATAACCTCCCGACTTAGCCTTTGAATTTCGGCGTAGTCCCAGACAAATCAATCTTTATACTCTTTTAATATCTCGACCGGCTTGGCTCTCATCCTCGAGCCAATCTTGGTGCTCACGTATGTAGGTCTCCTGGTGGTCCCTTCCCCTAGATCGATCTCTTCGAGTGGGTCTTGCACCTGTATTTTATGTGCATCGTGGGTTGGGTTCCTTTCGAACCCCAAAGGCTCGTTGTCATAGATGCGGTCGAGCCTCCGTCTTTCTGAAGCTGTTGTCTGACCTTGTCGGCCATTTGTACATGGGTTACTGGCAGCATCTCCGTATTTTTCTTTTTCGAGTACCACTTTTCTTCTGTTTTCAGCCACATAGGCCTAAACTTGATTTAGACTTTTTGACTCAGTAGCCATCTTCGTCTATGGGGGGCCACCCTATGGGTGGGCAACTATGCGACGAATCTGCTGGGGGATCAGATGAGTCCCATATGAAACCATGATCTGGGTCCAAATTTAGGGTATGACCGGTATTGACGGAGGTGTAAGATCCCGATTCGTCATCACATGGCGCCATGTTCTCCAGGTCTTGGTCGAAAAACCTTTTCATCCCCTTGGTTACCTCGAGCCTATAATAACTTTGGTCGGCTTCGACATTCTCCACAACGCCGTCTTTCCTCTAGATAGTCGGTCTTTGGTGCATCTTCGAAGGTACCGCCCCAATTCCATGAATCCATTCCCGTTCTAATAGGAGGTTAAAATTGGCTTTTGAATTTATGATCATGAAGAGTGTCGACCTTGTGGTGGTTCCGACTGCTAACTCTACTTGAACCACTCCTAGAATATTACTGGTTTTGCCTTCATAATTGGACAAAACCATATTGTGTTGCTTGAAGTCGGCCTCGGTCTTGTCAATCCTCCTAAATGAAGTATGGGGCATTAAATTGATTGCTGCCCCACCAACTACGAATACTTTGTTCATTGTCGCGCTGTCGACCTTTACCTTTATGAACAATGGTTTCAAGTGATACATCATCCTTGGGCTGGGTCTTTCGAACATGGAAGTCCGTTCTTCTACCACACCACTGTTCATCACGTAATAACACAATGGCTTATCTTCTGCAGCTTCATCTGGCAAGAAATCATCCTCTGACTTTGAGACTTCAGATACCGTATCATACTCTGCCAAAAGTATTGACACAATTCTGCAACTTTCCACGAAGTCTTCACCATATGTGTCTTCATTCTCCTCGTCGTACATGTTCACATCTAGATCCTCTTCTAGAGATGGGGTGTACTCTTCTTTTGACTGAGGTGTATATTTTGGTTCATTTTCATCTGACTGAGGGGTGTATTCTGGCTCTTTGCTGCATTCTGATCTAGTGGTAAACGTCGAATTCTAGGTCGACACCACCTCTTTTTCCCCGGGAACTTCCATGGTCACTGCTATGGTCTGGCTTGCCACTATCTTCTCTTTTTCAACCCATCTAGTTTTTGGGGGTTAACTCTTTGACCCGAGTTTCCTGACCGGTCGCAGCTGCGAAGTCGATGCCTCTCTGGCCACGTTTTTATTTCGCTGGTGACGTCTCCATTGGGTTCTTGTCATCGGTTTCTTGCCTTTGTTGTTGGGGGACACCATATACCCCTTTGACTCGGCGCTTTTGTTGGAGGACTTTGCCTCTCTTTCCAAATCCAACACCTTCCACTTTGGCCTTTTCTCCCCTTCTGGGTTCCAGGGGCCACCCACTTGTCTTGCAGGATATCCGACGGGAGCACAAAAGTCTTGGGCCTTGCCGGATGGAACAACTTTCGGTACTCTTGATTTCATCGAGGAGTCCCATCTTTTTCGAACACGAACCTTGGGACTGGTGGTCTGTCTGACTTGACTATGTCCGCCGCCTTCTGGTCGAACACATCAAGACACCTGGGACAGAGGGCGGCTTTAGCCGCTGACTTTGCATTTTTCTTGGAACTCAGTTAAGCTTTCCCCAGCTTGAGGGTAGATACCCTCAAAATCCTCTTTTGCCTTTTTGTCGAAACCCTTAGTAGCCTCGACCATCATGAGTTCTAGGATTGGGGTTGTCATTTGTTCCTTAAGGCCCTCGGTAGCCTCGATCATTATGCATTCTGCCACTTCAGAGTATAGTGCTTCCTCCGTCTTCATAGGGCTCGCATCCACTTACATCTTTGGTCTTTCACCAAACTGGAGTCGTCCTTCCTTCAAAGCTTTCTGCACCAAATCCCTGAAAAGAACATATTGGGCTGTCTTATGACAAAGAAAATTGTGAAATTTATAGAATCCCCTCTTTTTCTTTTGTTCTAGAGGGGGATCTTTTGTCCCGACCGGGACGATAATTTGACCATCTTTAACCAATACATCAAATATCTCATCACATTTAGATACATCAAAAGAATATGTTTTCGCAACATATTTTTCTGTTTTTTCTGTATCAACCGGACTCTTTCCGTTCGACGACTTCAGGACTTTGCACGCGTATGGGGGACCAGGTTTAACTTAGCCACATTGACGGCATTTTCTTCGACGAACTCCTCATCGTCAGATGAATATCTGTCGGTGGCTACAAACACAACCTTTTCTTTCTTACGAAACCGACTAGCCAGAGACTTCTCGCTCCTTAAATGTTCGACCTGTCAGACGCGGTCGGCAAATTGTGCCATATCTCTGAGGTATTATGTGTCTAGCTTCTTCCTAATGGAATAGTCTAGACCTCCCGCGGCCATTTCGACCAATTCGTGTTCATGGACTTGTGTAAAGCATCGCACTTTCAGTAGTCTGACCTGTTCAGATATTGGTCTACAGACTCCGCTGCTTTTCGTTTTACACTGGCTAATTCCTTTAAGCTGATCTTTGATTTCCCCATGTAAAATTGTTTGTGGAACAATCTTTCTAACTGTGTCCACGTATGGACCGACTGTGGGGGCAACGAGGTGAACCGCGTGAACGCGTTTTTGGTGAGGGAACCAGGAAAATATTTCAATTTCAAATCTTCATTATTTGCTATGTCCCCAGCTTCGGTCTGATACCTAGCGACGTGTTTGACGGTGGGCTCCTCTGTTTTACCGGCAAACTTCATGAACTCTAGCACCTTCCAGCCCCTTGGTAATTCTGTTTGCAATATGAAATCTGGTAGATAGGACGTGTAGGCGGGCCGTTGAAGACTTGAGTTCACACCATTTCGAACCATAATGCGCTCGGCCATGGCCTCCAGGTTGGCTTCACCCCCGGGATTCTCGTTCCTAACTTGTCTGACAACGTGGTCTGGATCTTGGTTCCTGCAGACCATCACAATGGGGGGCCTTTGGGCCACCCTGGGAATATGTTCGTCCTCATGTGCCTGTAGGTCGTTCCTTTCTTTGACAGGCTCATTCTGCCGGACAGGCGTGTCGGGACGATTGGGAGGGGTTTGTCTTCCTGCAGCCCTAGGGCCCCCTAAGAAGTCTCCTATTCGTGTCATCTGAGTTGCCAGTTGTTGGTAACTCTGAGTCGAATCTTGTATTAATGGTCTCAAAATAGTGCCTATTTGTTGAGTTAGCATATGCACCATCTCGTGATTGCTTTCGTCCATCTGATGTTGCATAACCGCGACAGAACTAGTGGTGAAAGCCGATATTATGGTGGGAAGTGAACCAAAACCTGGTGGCCTTCCCCCCTGTTGGGTCAGGGGCCCTATGTTTCGATATGGCGAGAATGCTGGAGAGGAATTCTCTCCCGTGCCTACACCACCATACCGCAACATTGACATAAACTCCGCCGGCATCCCTAAGTGTTAGGGTGCCGGCATGGTGAAACTGGGAAAATATTTCCCTTCGACTCCTATCGTCACGGGTCTCGTCTTGGGTCGACTCAGAGTCGCGAACGGTTCGCTGTGAGCGGTCGAAGTGATTATCGTCGTGGATCCGGTGCTTAGAGTCGTCCCCGGTGATAAAACCAAATTTTCTTGCGAATACCTTTCTTCGTTTTGTCGCGGTGTTACCATCTTTCCACTACGTAACTGCATACACCCAAACCTACGAGTCCCATCGGGTGTGCCAATTTGTTCGCACGTGTTTTTCGCGCGGACAACCTCTGACCTCCCGTCGTGGGTTTGCTTGCGGGACTGGCCGAACTAGTCCCAGGACTCTGGTACTGGGTGGATTGTTTACTTAGGATTTATAGTGCACTCGATGGTTGTTTGCTTTTGGGAGTGTGTATGATGAAATCCAGGCAAGTAAAGACAATGATTTTCCTGATGAAACAAAGAAATGATGGGAAAAAAAGTAAAAGCGTTGCTTTCATAACATAAAGACTTGGTAAATTTAGGGTAAAGAATAAAAATACAACTGGACACATCCGTACATTTTGTAATGAAAAGGGAAATCTTTTCTCTTTAGTGTGTGGTACTCAGAGTGTTTTTCTTCAAATGTTGACAAAATACGCCCATTGTAAATTTTTTCAGTTGAAGATTCGAGACAATGAAGACGTGCGTAACATATTTCTCAGTCATGAGTATTCTGGTTTCTCAGAGACAAAACTCTAAGGAAGAAGGCTGTGAACTCAGGGTGTGTACTAACAGGGCCCATATTCAAACACTACTGTGCGAGATCAGAATGACAAACACAAATGCATTAAGATGGATTGATATATTTATAAATAGAAATGGAAAAGGGCATACGACAATGGGATGCGATGGGGCCACATGACAACTAACCTCGTTGAATCAATGAATTCTGTTTTCAAGGGAATCCGAAACCTTTCGAAAATCGCCTTGGTAAAGGCAACATATTTTAGGCTCGGGGAACTCTTTGATAACAAATGTACAAAGTGGGGTTCAGTATTACAATCTAGTCAGTTGTACAGTGATAATTCAATGAAATTCATAAAAGACGAAGCTGCCAAAGCCAACACACATGTGGTCACAATCTTTGACCGTAATAAATGTTGGTTCAGTATTGCAGAGTCAATTGATCACAATGAAGGGAGACCTATGGGATGTTACCGAGTGGAACTAGATAGGAGTTGGTGTGACTGTGATAAGTTTCAGGCATTTCATATGCCTTGCTCCCATGTTATAACAGCATGTTCGAAGGCTCGCCAGGACCCAACAAACTATCTTTCTGCTATTCACCAAGTGATAAGTCTATCAATGTCTACAGAAATAGCTTTCAGGTGGTGGAAAAGGAGGACTATTGGCCTCTATACGAAGGTGAAATTGTCTGGCATAATGATTTGATGCGAAGAAAGAAAAAGGATCGCCCTAATAGCACGTGCATTAGAACAGCGATGGATGTAGCAAACAAAATGGTCAGGATTATGTAGTTCGTGTTGGCAACCAGGACACAGTCATGCAAAATGTCCCAACGTAGAATCAAGCACAGGGTTATAGTTTCTAATCTAACTGTGTCCCTTTAAATCAACAATAAATTTCATTCCGTTGATAGCATACCTAAGCAATTACAATTAACAGCAACATAAATTAAATAAACATAACTTAATATCAAAATAACAATCTGAAAATAACAACAACATAACCTAATATCAAATAACAATCCGAAAATAAAAATAACAAACCCACATAAAAACAACTCAATGCATCAACTTGTCTAGGATATTACAACCATCAAGGTAATCTTCTTTGGTATTAACATCATCATAAGGACACTAGCATCATTTTCCACTTTTCTCCAATCACGAGTAACTTCGTTTCTCCCTGACTCCTCAACTAACATCTCAATTTTCCTAATCTTTTCACCTACAACAACATCTCATTCTAGCCAGTGGTTCAACTCCCTATGCGAATGTTCCAAAGTCTGCATGTTCCATAGTAGCACCTTCATCAGAGGCTTTGTTGCTGAAAAATAAACTAGGGCATTTCTTTTCATTAGAGGAAATGTTGGAAGCGGTTCCTCAAATGATGATGACGATGAACGTTGATTTAGAAATGCAAACATTCTAGACTGATTTGAAAATTATGAAGAGTTGAGTCTATTGGTGAAAATTGTTTGGAAAAAAAAGATGAGTGTGCAGTCTTATTTATAGAAAAATGAAATAGTACGGGTCACATATGATATGCCATAAATACCCTTACAAATTCATGATGAAACAAAACACAAAACAAATAATTTAAAAATAAAATAAAAAGGGATGTACTGAGGCGCCATACCATATGGCGCCTCCTCTGTAGACCTAGGGTTTCATTTAAAGGTGTGTCTGTAACACCCCCTTTCTATACCCCCAAATAAACAAATAAATCATTTAGGAACGAAGTCAAAATTTCATCAGAGTACATTTATATCATGGCATAAAACGGGCATATCACATTATACAAAGAATTCAACACATATAACACCTGCTCAACAGATATGCAACATCGGGGCAACACCCACAAGAAAATATTTGGAACAAAGGCGGAACATCCAAATATTTCATAATCTCCAAAACGTGTATTCACATATACAATCATCATTCACCATGTTTACAAAACATATCATCAGCAGATACATACACAGGTGTATCACAAAAGAATCAAAATAATCCCTAACTACCCGGTGCCACATATCAGAGCCGACCGACCAAAACGAATGAAGCCACGCTTCACAAGGACTCCAGCAATCTAATCTGCAATGCCTCATAGAGCATTATAAAACAGCAGAAGGGTGAGAAACAATATAATAAACCATAATGCATATAAACATATATACATATACATATAACATCCAATAACATCGTTCGCGTTCTCACCACAATTCATCTCACTACACCGTACATCGCAATGTATTCATAAATATCTATTTACAAATAGAACACTAAGCATATACAATATGCATCTTCAATGTTTATATCAATTCATAAACATACACATATATACATATATATTCACACATACATGTATCTTCAAGCATTCCATTCATGCCAATTATCAACAACTTACATAAACACCTACAATCATGTTTATTCACCATACATCATGCAAAGATGATACATGCAAATCATATAGGCCAACTCGCTACTCTATGCAAATGTAATACGATACCGACTTAATTGTCCATCAGATTCTCCTAAGAATCAATTCATCACGCCCCTCACGGGTACACTATAACTCATCAGACTCTCCTAGAAATCACATTACTCATCAGACTCTCCTAGGAATCCTATCACTCATCAGACTCTCCTAGGAATCACATAACTCACCGGACTCTCCTAGGAATCCTATCACTCATCAGACTCTCCTAGGAATCACATTACTCATCAGATTCTCCAAGGAATCACATCGTTCATCAGATTCTCCGAGGAATCACATTGTTCATCAGATTCTCCGAGGAATCACATTGTTCATCATATTCTCCGAGGAATCACATCACTCATCGGACTCTCCTAGGAATCCTATCACTCATCAGACTCTCCTAGGAATCAACAGCACAAGAATGTACTTCATGATGCTTCACATGCAAAATGAATCCATACACCTCTTGAAATGCATACATGTTTACAAACATACTCATGCATTCTTCACATTCATCGCATATATTCATTATGCACTCACAATATATACATATATTCATCATTTCATTCACACTATTCAAACATGGTTCACATTTATAATCCTCATACATCACATACCACCACGTATATTCAATATGCATTCACAAGACACACACACACACACACACATATATATGCATATATATATATATATATATATATATATATATATATATATATATATATATATATATATATATATATATATATATATATATATATATATATATATATATATATATATATATATATATATATATATATATATATATATATATATATATATATATATATATATATATATATATATATATATATATATATATATATATATATATATATATATATATATATATATATATATATATATATATATATATATATATATCACAATGCATATATACATATGTTCATTATTCATCTCATATCGCTTCATTCTAGATTCACATTTATAACTCACAATTATCGTGCCAAATGGCAACAAACTCAATCCCATCCATCACGCATTTTTAATCAATTTAAACAATGCATCACAATGCCAAAAGGCCACATATTCGCAATCAATTCATAATCTAGGATTCACGCCATACGGCTACCCATAGCACACATAACAACACATAATTAGTCATCTCAGACAGGGAATGATCGAAACCAAACCACACAATCGATCCATGAATGGAAAATACAAGAAAAGAAAATATGCTGCTGTGTTTGCTAACGTTCGCCTGGCGAAGCCCCTGGCGAACCTTCGCTACTCCGTTCGCCTGGCGAACTTTCCAGCGAAGACCACTGGGATTTATTCTGGAATTACTCGCTAGCATACTCGCCCGGCGAACCTTCGCCACTCTCATTCGCCTGGAGAACTTGCCAGCAAAGACAGGGTGGATGCTTCTGACTTGGTTCGCTGTTGCTCGCTGGGCTTCGCCCGGCGAAGCCTCGCCGCCATTCGCCTGGCGAACCTGCGAACTCAGAACTTCCATGGTTGTCCAAAAGCCCAAACCTCACAAATCGACCGATTTAATCCAAATTAGTTCCAGTAGCACAACCCACTCATCACCCGAATATACTACATCGTCTATTCCAAATTCTAACTGATAAAACTCAGTTTCTACCAGTTAAACTCATTTCGACCTAAAATGGAAAATATAGAAAACAATCCAACACATCCAAACTAGCACATACATGATCATACACATTATGAAGATGATAAAACTTCTCACCCTTACCTGATTAACCGTAAGCTAGGGTTTGATCTTGATGTTTTCCAAAGTTTCCTCTTCTTTCTCTCCTCTTTCTCTTCTTCTTTCTTTCTCTTTTCTTTCCTTCCTTCCTTACTATCTTTCTTTCTCTTCTATTTTCCTCTTTAATATCTTCCTATTATTTTTCCCAAAACATCTACTAACTCAATATCTCATAAAATATCCAATTTATCATTAAATAGGAAATGTCCAAAATACCCTCCAACTATTTTCTTCGAAAACTCCCAAAATCGGGTAAAATAGAACAATATGTAAACATAACATATTTCCACAAAAATTCCACATCAAAATAATATTCGCCCAATTTTAATAAAAAAGGACTTAACGAAAAAGGGATAATCGAAATCGGGGCGTTACAACTCTCCCCCACTTTAGAAATTTTCATCCTCGAAAATATTACCTGATCCAAAACAACTTGGATGCGACTCACGCATCTTACTCCCCAATTCCCAAAGTCGTACACGATCGCACGCATGCACACTTCATACCGCAATCATAGCTATGCCATGTGGTTCCTATAAAACCTTCAATTCGCAACAATCTCCCTTGGAGATTATGGGTACACCGCCCGTACCCCACCAGGAATAACATCTTGGTCATTCTACCCCGGTGATCGTCTCACTAGGAACGACACATAGTCATTCTACCCCAATGAGATCGAACCTTGGACATGCACATATTCCAATATCATCATCTTGAAGTCTCCCCTCTTATCATCATCAAATCCACGGACTTCAAATCCAATTTCTCTTTCCGGCGGTACATCCTTAACATCCTTCCAGAAACATCTCTGAAAAGTCATGCACCACTGGGAACACATCCAGTTCAGCCTTACTCTCCACCGACAATGATGCAGACAACTAAACACTTGAGTTCCGTCCCCCTAAAGTTTCTTCAACTCTTTCGGGAATAAGAAACTCTCATCCTTTCCATCCTTCATAGAAGAAATCCTCACCAACAGAAAATAACAATCTACACTAACTCTATCATACTGCAATCAGCTCATACCCAAGATTACATATAATCTTTCTAATGGTAAACATACTAAGTCCATAATAGAACCCTTACCACACATGGTCAAAGGACACTTAAACGCACTAAAGACGTAGTTACCGACCCCGAAGCGGGCGTCTCAATAACCATACCACCCTCACAAGAGTACAACACAATTCCAAACGCTTAGCGTCCTCAAAATAAAAGAACGAATGAGTCGTTCCGGTACCAATAATAGCAATTAAAGGCATATTATTAATAAAGCACATACCTCAAATCAAACGATCCGCATTAGTAGTGTCTGATCCTGCCAATGCAAATACTTTTCCACTTGTTGGAGCTTGCTTAGGTTTAGGACACTTAGCACTAATGTGACCTTCTTCTCCATAATTATAGCACTTCACTACACCCTTTCTACAATCCGTAGCATCATGCCCAATAACTCCGCAGTTAGAGCACTTAACTTTGGGCTTTCCACACATAAATGACTTATGACCCATCTCGCCACACTTGTAGCATTTAATGGATCCAGAACTCCCTCCTCCAGGCCTCTTAACAAAGTCCTCCTTATGCTTGCCCTTATCAGTAGGCGTCACATAAGGTCCACTCCTTACCTGTTGCCTTTCTTTCTCCTCCTTCAAACTCTTGTAGTGAGTAGAACGAATTTTACTATCCTCTTCAAAAATTCGACAACATTCGGTCAATTCCAAAAATCTCCTTATCCTCTGATAGCCCACCGCTTGCTTGATCTCAGGACGCAAGCCGTTCTCATACTTAACTCACTTGGAAAATTCCGCCGTCACCGCATCAGAGTGAGGATGAAATTTTACTAATTCTGTGAACTTAACCGTGTAGTCTACCACGGACATATTGCCTTGCTTCAATTCCAGGAATTTCACTTCCTTCCTTCCCTTCACACTCTCAGGGTAATACTTCCTTAAAAATTCAGCACGAAATAAATCCCAAGTTATTTCCTCGTCATCCACTTCAAGGACTTGTCGCATACCGATCCACCAGTCATCGGCTTCTTCTCGCAACATGTGAGATCCAAGTCTCACCTTGTTCCCTTCAGCACAATTCATAACCCTGAAGATCCTCTCGATCTCCTTCAACCAAATCTGAGCACCGTCCGGATCAAACCTTCCTTTGAACACCGGTGGCTGATTCTTTCTGAACTCATCATTAGTGTTCACATTCGGTGCACCCTGCACCGCTCTAGCCATTGCCTCCAATGCCGCAGCCATCACATTGTCATTACGACCATCCATATTCTGATTATTTCCAAAAATAACAACAAGGTTAAACAACCGTTCAACCAACATAACCATAAGACAAACACAACTGACTCAACGCTGGCTCTGATACCACTTAATGTAACACCCCCTTTCTATACCCCCAAATAAACAAATAAATCATTTAGGCACGAATTCAAAATTTCATCAGAGTACATTTATATCATGGCATAAAAGGGGCATATCACATTATACAAAGAATTCAACACATACAACACCTGCTCAACAGATATGCAACATTGGGGCAACACCCACAAGAAAATATTTGGAACAAAGGCGGAACATCCAAATATTTCATAATCTCCAAAACGTGTATTCACATATACAATCATCATTCACCATGTTTATAACACATATCGTCAGCAGATACATACACAGGTGTATCACAAAAGAATCAAAATAATCCCTAACTACCCGGTGCCACATATCAGAGCCGACCGACCAAAACGAATGAAGCCACGCTTCACAAGGACTCCATCAATCTAATATGCAATGCCTCATGGAGCATTATAAAATAGCAGAAGCGTGAGAAACAATATCATAAAATATAATGCATATAAACATATATACATATACATATAACATCCAATAACATCGTTCGCGTTCTCACCATAATTCATCTCACTACATCGTACATCACAATGTATTCACAAATATCTATTTACAAACAGAACACTAAGCATATACAATATGCATCATCAATGTTTATATCAATTCATAAACATACACATATATACATATATATTCACACATACATGTATCTTCAAGCATTCCATTCATGCCAATTATCAACAACTTACATAAACATCTACAATCATGTTTATTCACCATACATCATGCAAAGATGATAAATGCAAATCATAGAGGCCAACTCGCTACTCTACGCAAATGTAATACGATACCGACTTAATCGTCCATCAGATTCTCCTAAGAATCAATTCATCACGCCCCTCACAGGTACACTATAACTCATCAAACTCTCCTAGGAATCACATTACTCATCGTACTCTCCTAGGAATCCTATCACTCATCAGAATCTCATAGGAATCACATTACTCATCGGACTCTCTTAGGAATTCTATCATTCATCAGACTCTCCTAGGAATCACATTACTCATCTGATTCTCCGAGGAATCACATTGCTCATCAGATTCTCCGAGGAATCACATCGTTCATCAGATTCTCCGAGGAATCACATTGTTCATCAGATTCTCTGAGGAATCACATTGTTCATTAGATTCTCCGAGGAATCACATTGTTCATCAGATTCTCCGAGGAATCACATTGTTCATCAGATTCTCCGAGGAATCACATTGTTCATCAGATTCTCTGAGGAATCACATTGTTCATCAGATTCTCCGAGGAATCACATTGTTCATCAGATTCTCCGAGGAATCACATTGTTCATCAGATTCTCCGAGGAATCACATCGCTCATCAGACTCTCCTAGGAATCCTATCACTCATCAGACTTTCCTAGGAATCAACAGCACAAGAATGTACTTCATGATGCTTCACATGCAAAATGACTCCATACACCTCTTGAAATGCATACATGTTTACAAACATACTCATGCATTCTTCACATTCATCGCATATATTCATTATGCACTCACAATATATACATATCACAATATATACATATATTCATCATTTCATTCACACTATTCAAACATGGTTCACATTTACAATCCTCATACATCCCATACCAGCACGTATATTCAATATGCATTCACAACATATATATATATATATATATATATATATATATATATATATATATATATATATATATATATATATCACAATGCATATATACATATGTTCATTATTCATCTCATATCGCTTCATTCTAGATTCACATTTATAACTCACAATTATCGTGCCAAACGGCAACAAACTCAATCCCATCCATCATGCATTTCTAATCAACTTAAACAATGCATCACATATGCCAAAAGGCCACATATTCACAATCAATTCATAATCTAGGATTCACGCCATACGGCTACCCACAATACACATAACAACACATAATTAGTCATCTCAGACAGGGAATGATCGCAACGAAACCACACAATCGATCCACGAATGGAAAACACAAGAAAAGAAAATATGTTGCTGTGTTCGCTAACCTTTGCCTGACGATGTCCCTGGCGAACCTTCGCTACTCCGTTCGCCTGACGAACTTGCCAGCGAAGACCACTGGGATTTATTCTGGAATTACTCGCTAGCACTCGCTAGCATACTCGCCTGGCGAACCTTTTCCACTCTCATTCGCCTGACGAACTTGCCAGCGAAGACAAGGTGGATGCTTCTGACTTGGTTCGCTGGGCTTCGCCCGACGAAGCTTCGCCTCCATTCGCCTGGAGAACCTGCGAACTCAGAACTTCCATGGCTGTCCAAAAGCCCAAACCTCACAAACCGACCGATTTAATCCAAATCAGTTCCAGTAGCACAACCCACTCATCACCCGACTATACTACATCGTTTATTCCAAATTCTAACTGATAAAACTCAGTTTCTACCGATTAAACTCATTTCGACCTAAAATGGAAAATATAGAAAACAATCCAATACATCCAAACTAGCACATACATGATCATACACATTATGAAGATGATAAAACTTCTCACCCTTACCTGATTAACCGCAAGCTAGGGTTTGATCTTGATGTTTTCCAAAGTTTCCTCTTCTTTCTCTCCTCTTTCTCTTCTCCTTCTTTCTTTCTCTTTTCTTTCCTTCCTTCCTTACTATCTTTCTTTCTCTTCTATTTTCCTCTTTAATATCTTCCTATTATTTTTCCCAAAACATCTACTAACTCAATATCTCATAAAATATCCAACTTATCATTAAATAGGAAATGTCCAAAATACCCTCCAACTATTTTCTCCGAAAACTCTCAAAATCGGGTAAAATAGAACAATATGTAAACATAACATATTTCCACAAAAATTCCACATCAAATTAATATTCGCCCAATTATAATCAAAAATGACTTAACGAAAAAGGGATAATCGAAATCGGGACGTTACAGTGTCGCCATATGATATGACGCCTTGGTTTAAGAGTTGAAGTGGTGGCGCCATATGAGATGGCGACTCACCGTAAGCCCACGCACATCAGCCATTTCATATGACGCCTCAATGCTTGTTTATACCCACTTTGAGAATTTTTTTGAATTTTCTATATATAATAATTTTTTTTTATAAAATTATAGTTATTTTAAAAAAAATCCAACTTTAAACAAGCAATAATATTAAATTTTTTTAAAGAAAAGCTTTGTTATCTATTATAGTCCTACCCAACTTAAAAAATTATTTTATATGATATTTAGCTGAGTCACCTCATTATCAAATCAATCTTCTTTTTTTCATTTTTCTAATATTAATATAATTAATAACATTTTCATAGAAAAAAGTTAGTCAAAAAATGAATAAAGTAGAAATCTTTCACAATAGAAAAACTGTTTATTGTAATAATATATTTATTTATTTTCTATTTAGTTTATTATGTGGATCAAAATACCATTTTTCCATTTAAATGTAATAAGATAACAAAAAAATATAAATGTTTCCTTTTTAAATTTTTTTCCATTATTTTTATCACATTTATTTCATTTTTTTAACTTTGTAAATGACAAATAATGAAAGGTGTTCTAGAAAACTGTACAAATAAATAAATAATATGAGAACTATTTATTTATTTTTAATTCATAAAATATTACTATTAAACATTGTGCTGTTTTTCAGTCTAAAAAAAAACAGTGCTATATTTTGTTTTTAAAAATGCTACTATATTTTTTTCTCTTTTATATCTTCTTATCTATTTATATATAATATAACTATTTATCATTACAAAATATGACTAAACTAAAGAATTTTTTATTTATTTTGTTTTCATCAATTCATGGACTATATTCTGAAAATATTTTAAAATATTTAACAAAATTTAAAAGAATGTATTAAATATTACACAATTGTATTATACTTTATTCATTAAGAAAAATCAAACCACTACTCCTTTCTTGGTCTAAATATTCAGATGCTAGAACTTAATATAGAAAAAATAAACAAATTTAGTCAAAAATTGTATCTAGATTTAAAATTATTAAAACAAAGAAAACACAAAAAATATACTTAAAATTATGAAATATATATTTATAAATTAATATATTTTTGACTCATTTAATATATATTAATAAAGCAATGTTGAACTTTAATCTAACAATTTTCACTATATATAGCATAATATAGTCTATTTTTTAACCCTAATGTTTTAATAGAAAAAGAATTTATAAACTATATCAAATAAAAAAACTCATAAAAAATTTGCATTTGCAAAAGAGTGCTCACGTTTTCCATTCCATCTGAAAACCTTGATAAAATCGAAAAGGTAGTAAACCGCCTGGTAATTCATTTCCCACGGTTTGCTGACTCAGCAAAAAAGCCCTATAAAGAGTGATAGGGTTTTCTTCTTCATTCATATTTCACTTCCAGTTTGTTCTATACCCATTAGACCCTTGTGTCAAATTTCAACCTTTTTTCTCAATTGTTCTTTTCTGTACTTTTTCTGTGCTCTAAAACTATTTTTAATCACATATCTTTGGTTTCGTTTTCGTTGAACAGTTATTTGATTGGAAGCTTGAATGAACATGGTGCTCAATATTCAATATGGGTATAACTTTTTTTCTCTCTCTCACTAAGTATTGTACTTATCGACCATATTCATAAGTTTAGAATTTGAATTCCAGTTGAGTTATGTAGTAATTTGAGATATTTGTGATATTTGGTAGCGTGTTAGTTTAAGTTCATTTCTGTCTGTTTTTCTTTTGGTGTAATCCTGCATTTGTAAAGTAGAGAAAGAATCTTTGACTGTATCTTTCAAAAATGGAAAACTCGAGCAACAGACATAACGAGAATATGGGTGTAAGCAGAATAGGGAAGACAATCAAAAAGAATTCATCGCAGCAAACAATTGAGTTCAGTGGCAGACATCATTACCCGCAGACGAAAATTCATCACATTCACAGAGATGATTTCAAGAGTTTTGTTATGCGGACTACCGGAAGAGAATCAAAAGGGCCTACTAGAACTCAATCTGAGTTTACTAGGTTGCAGCAAAACAGGCCTCCTCCGTTGGCCAATGTGCGGCCAATTGTTCAGTTTCCGATGCACCCACCACCACCGCGAGTGCCTTACATTAATGGACTGGCTGTCCCTCCTTTGCAGCCTATTAGTGGTCCTTCCATTTACGATAATTCATGGAACAATTTCGTCGAGTCTCCAATCTCAGCTTTCATGAGAAAGTTTCAAGAATCGGAGAACTACTACGGTGGTGTTGGCGGTGCTTCAAGAGGTAATCAATTCCAACCATACCCTCCTCCTCCTCCGCAACAAGAAATGATCAACAATGTTAATGTTAATGTTCAATTTCAACCGCAGTATTTTCCAATCCAAACTCAAATGGTTAACAATGGCAACCTATCATCTGCTAGTGCTAGCAACCAAACTTTTCCGAATCTTAACTCTTCCGTGTCTATGAATATTGCTAGCAACCATCCTTTTCCTATGAACAATGCCAACCAATTTCTGAATAATTTTCCTCCGTCACAAGCAAATTACTCTATGTGGCCGACTTCTGAAAACTTGTTGGCTTCACCAACACAAAAAGTGAATGTCCTATCCCCTCAGTCACCTTATAGGCCTCTTCTGTCACCAAGCATTTTCTCTTCGCCTTCTTCGCCGGATTACCCTTTCGAACCATATTTACCTAATGAGATTTTAAGTCCCGACCCTCCGTCTCCACTTTCTGCAGGCGTATTTCCTTTCACAAGCCCTAGGGGGCCAGATGATCATGAATAGTCTTCTCATAGTTCATTCATGGTGCTGCTACTGTCAAAGATCATAGTTCATCAACTCATTTTGTCTTTATTTCTTTTACTTGTTTTGTTATTGTTATGTAAGGATGCTATTTTTTTAAAAAAATAAATAATGTAATGGGTTATTATCAAAATACCTTAAATTCTTGCTATTTCTCTTTATTTTGTATGGAATTTTTTATGTAATGATTTTATTTGGCAACTAAAGATAAAATCTACTTGGCCATTTAGTTTCCCATTCCATCAATGGCTGTTTTAGGAAGATTTTTGTTGACTTGACTTGAGTTAAAAATAACAAAAACTTATAATTTTCTATCAAATTGATTGAATTGAATAGGTTTGTAAAAAAAAGTGAATTGAATACTCTTAATCTTGATTGGTAGGTGTATTAATAATAAAAAGAATGATTGTATTTAGACTTATTTATATTTTTTTAATATATTAGTTTTTTTTTTAATATGCAAAGAGGATTTTCATCAAAAGAGAAATAAGGGTATTTTAACCTAATTACATAAACATTAAAGAAGCTTAAGACTAGAGAAAAAGGTTTTTATATAAATTATCGTCCACAGATAGATGGTCAGACTAAGAGGGCGATTCAGTCACTTGAGAATCTTTTGAGAGTTTGTATTGAAAAAGGGAGGAGCTTGGGATAGCTATTTGTCTTTGATTGAGTTTACTTACAACAACAGTTTTCATTCGAGTATTAGAATGACACTGTTTGCGACATTGTATGGTAGGCGGTGTAGGACGTCATTGTGTTAGTATGAGTTAGGAGAGTGTTGTGGTTGGATTTGAGATAGTCTAGCAGACTACTGATAAGATTAAGATGATTCAGAAGAAGATGAAGATTTCTCAGAGTCGTCAGAAGAATTATCATGACAATAGGAGGAAAGCACTTGAATTTCAAGAAGGAGATCATGTGTTTCTTCAAGTTACTCTGATAACTGGTGTTAGTAGAGCGTTGAAGTCGCGTAAGTTGATACAGTGTTTCATTGGTCCTTATCAGATTTTACAAAGGATGTGATAGGTAGCCAATTGTGTTGCTTTGCCGTCGTCGCTTGCTAGTCTCCATGGTGTGTTCCATGTATCTCAGTTGAGGAAATATATTCCAGATCCGTCTCATGTAGTCCAAGTAGATGATATGCAGGTGAGAGATAATTTGACTGTGGAGACATCACCTATGCTGATAGAGGATCGAGAGTTGAAGCAACTTCGAGGTAAAGAGATTGCTTTGGTGAAGGTCGTTTGGCAAGGACCAGCTGGTGGAAATGTGACTTTGGAGCTTGAGAGTCAGATGAGGGAGTCTTATCCTAAGTTATTCGTTTGAGGTAATTTTCGAGGGCGAAAATATTTTAAGTGGAGGAGGGTTGTAACACCCTAATTTTAGTAATTATTTATTTATTAAATTAATTGATTAATTGTGTAATTTTGTGCTTATTTGATTTAATGGATTTAATTGAGTTATGTAATTTATTGAATTAATTAAATTAATTGATTTATTATATTTGGTAGAATAATGTAGAATTTCTAGATTAATTAATTGAGCCTATTAGCAAGTGTGAGTAGTAAATGGGAGAGTGGGTTAGTGAGCCCAATAGGTTAATGACTTTTGTTAGGGTTTACCAAAATGAGTAAGAGATAGAATACAAAGATAGAAAGTTGAGAAAAGTGGCTAGAGAGAAAGAACAGTGGAGAAAGAGAAGAACCAAGAGAGAGAGCTCAAGAATCATCAAAAATCAAGGCAAGGGTGAGTTTTTATATTACTATTGGAATTGCATGATAGTATATGATGGGTAGTATCATATTTATGATAGAAATCCCTAATTTCCATGGTTTTGAAATTGATAATTACATTATGTATGATGATATCATCCTTAAATATATGTTTTGGGCTGTTATAATTGTTATATAATGGTAGTATTTCGAATTCTCGAACTGGGGCTTTTTACGGAATTGAAATCGGAAGTCCAGAAGGCCTCCAACGGTGAAAAACGTAGAAAATTCTACATACTGTACTGTTTGCATCGACGCATCCGTCGCAGCGGTCGACGCATACTGAATGCATTTTTCTGGATTTGTTTCTGCCTTCAATGCGTCGACTGATCCCGTCGCTAGCGGTCGACGCATGCTGTGTATTAGTAAAAATTTTGTTTCGACGATTTTGGCCATAACTTTTGATCCGTAAGTCCGTTTTGGTCCCCATTTGAAGCTCGGAAAGCTAATGAATAGAGCTATATCATAGTATAGATAAGAGAATTGGTTTCCAAATATTTTTATATCTAATATTTATGGGGAATCAATTGTGTATATGTTCTATTAATGGATTGTTGTGCTGTTTGCTGCCGGTTGTGAAATGATTTGTGGATAATTTATCGAATACTTATGTGTGTGCTTGTATAACTCTATTTTGGGTGTGAAAACATGATACTCATGATAGTTATTGCTTTTTATAATGATAATACAATTGTGATTATATTGTAAAATGTGTTGTATACCAATTGAAAGTGAATTGTGTATGGACGATTCATAAAAATGTGCAAGTATGTGCAATTGTGTGGTAATTCAAGTGTGATGAATTATTGAAGATATACATGAATGTTAAGATTAAGGAATGGTCTTAATTGCACATGGTTGTTGAAATTGCACACGCATCATTTGTGTCAAGAGGAAATGCTTGTTAATTCCGTGGGAGCTAGTGACTTGTCCCAGACCTAGAGGGGAGTTTGAAAGCTTAGAGAATGGACTTTTATGTGTTATTGTTCTAGGGAACGGACCCAATTTAAATATAAAAATCAAAAAATAATAACAAGTGTTGGTACCTGTCATACCCCAAATTTGTCCTACCCCTGTATATCCACCCACTGTTTATAATTCGAAAATTTCAAATAAAATATGTTGTTTCTATCATAAGGTTGAAATGAATCGAGTCAAGTTTCGTGTTGAGTTTTATCAGGGAGGTCATAAGTTGAAGACGTTCCGTGGTTGAAGGTTATCCGGGGCCAGATCATTCCTATTTTAGGAATTTTGTGTAGTAAAGTTCTTATTTCCCTGGTTAAAACATATGTAAGTAAAGCTTTAAAAGAACTCCTGACATAATTCAAGAGGAAATTAGTCTGTTTGTAAGATCATGTTTTTTGACATGCTTCCAAGAGCAGTTTTGCCAATGAGGGTGTTTATATCTTAAAATGAATTGATGAGACCACATGGAAGTTCTTGTGTATATCCATTATGGTCTTGATCCCTATTCAGCTATGTGGTATTTTTTTGGTGGAAACAAAGCAAAGATATGTTCTCATTTTCACGGTAAATTAAGATGAGAATAATTGGTTTTAAGTGCTTGTTAAGTCATATTTCAAGAGGATTACAAGTCATGTTTCAAATAGGCACGAAGATCATGTGGTTAAAGATGATAAAGGAGAAATTCCTTTCCAAATTAGGGTTTTAGGCAGTGGAATTCATATTTCAAATCTTGATTCTCTGATTTTTTAAAGCATGATTCATCAGGTTCCATCTATTTCAAGCAAGAAGATGAGAATTTTGGAATTTAATTGGAATGTCAAATTTTAAGGATCATGAGTTAATCAAAGAATTCAAAGTTTAGGCATGGTGGAGGTGCACCTAGTTTTCACTAAAGAGCCCATGTCATTTCAAAGTTTCTACAAAGGATTTCAAGCCCATTATACACATTTCAAATTCCAAAATAAATAGATCAAGAAAGCTCATTACACAAAAAAGGGATTCTACAATGAGTACATGTCCCAAAAGCCTTAAGTTCATACAAGTCCATTTACAATTTTCATACAAACTAAATCACCAAAATTAAATATGACGTTACAGGAAACCTGCAGTCAATGTGAATACATGGATTGTAAAGCCATTTCGCCATATTACCATTACCCACACAATTTGCACCAAGACTTCGCCCGGAATTCTATAGAAGCGACAAATAATCACTTCCCGTGCACAGATGAGGAGCCCACCTGCACAACTTTTCAGTAAAACCTGGGTATCGCATATGGAGTCGTTACTACGATGCCTCAGCCTTCTCACAACACGACAAAGCTATCAGCTCGACAAGCCCGTAATTTGCGGCTAATTTGTATACACCTCTTGCTGATGTAAGGCGACACAAAAACAAACCACAAAATGCGCACCTCAATTGCAAAACGCACCTAAAACTTGTACGAAGAACTGACCCAAAACGTATCGCAACAACATTTCTAGCTCTCTCTCCATAAGACCTGTTTTGGTTCCTAAATGCATCTGGACTCAGAAAGGAGGGGAAAATTTAAACATAACCCTTCTCTTCTTCAGAACTTCAATCTTCGCGTTATAACGCACCAGTCATGAAGCCATAAAACAAAACAAAGGAAAACAATAAATCAACTAGCAATGAATTATGCAAAAACAAGAAAAAGCCACAACCAATATAACCTGCAAAAATACATAAGAAAACTATATCATGAATACAAACCAACAGACTTGCAACCATTACATAAAGCCTTTCACACCAAAACACTCCCAGCTGCAATATGTACAGCGCATAACCTGCTGTTCCAAACGCCCTTCACTCGACAAAACCTGCAGCAGTTTGTACAAAGCAAAATGAAAACCCCATACAATTACACACATCACTCCACACACTAGCCTGCTACAGACAATACCTGCACCAAAGCCACTCCAAGCCAAATCTGCAACAAGGTACAACATAAAGCAACACTCTGCTATGCTTTAATTCCCCCACGCCAGACATCCTATCCTGCACAAACAGCCAAAAGAAAAAACCTGCACAAACAACAGCAACAACAGGAGATTTGGAAAAAGAGAACCATAAAAAGGGGAGGAGGCCGCCTACTTCATCGGGGGGGGGGGGGGGGGGGAGCCACAAAAAAACCCTAGCCGCAACTACCTCTCTCCTTCAACCTACAAACCAGCTTCACGCGAAACTCAGATTCCTCAACCAACAAGTTTCGAAAACCATGCGAAGCCACCGCCGTTTCCATTCTCGATAGCTCACTTTCGCAACAACATCGACCGTCATCTTCAACGAAACTCATCAACAACCATATCACAAACTTTCATCACCAACATCATACCTTCGTTCAAATGAACCCAGAAATTCAAAACAACGTTTCAACCCTTCATTAACATTCAACAACTACCCAACCTCCATCACCGAAACTCACCGCTGTTTTCCCTAACCACCGCACCTTCAAACCCGGAACAACTGAAGCCATTGAAACCTTCCAATTTCCCTCTCCTTAACCTAAGCTTCAAATCGCCGAAAAACACACACAAACAGAAACTCGCTCATCCTCTCAAAACCGAACCTTCAACTTCCGGAAAACCACCTTCTCCAGCAATCCAACCTCATAAGAACCCACTCGAAACCCAGAATAGAAGATTGAGGAGGAATGAGATCGAAACCAGAAACGAACAGATGAAGTCAAAACTGAGAACGACATAGAGGGCCGTCAACAACAACGAAACCCATTTTCATAACCTCTTCTCATCCTTCATCGACGACGAATCAAACTCATCCAAAATACAGAGATTGAGATGGAAAGAATTTAAACATGCCTCAGAATCAAACAACACAAACCTGATTCAAGTTTTTTTTATAGATGGAAAACATGACACGAATCGAGTTCGTCACGAGAAGGTTGGAAGCTTTGGAATTCGTTGTCGCTCGATATTTGCATTTCATGATCTGATCTTCTTGTTTCAATCATGTTTTTGTATTAATGTTTAACTCTTGAACATGGCCATCAAAGCTTGTTGATGGTGTGCTGTTTCCGTCATGTCCCACCTCTTTCTTCATAAATTGTTTTTTTTGAGCTGTTTGATTTTAAATAAAAATGTTTTAATCCTTTTTCGATTTTGTCAAGCGTAACCCATGTGTTTGATATTTTCTGTCGTTGAGAATCAGACCTGGATCCCATTTGGATATGGGCTTGGACCCATGATGGAATCATGTGCATACTCTCCTTGTTGCATCCATGTACGTTTTTTTTAGAGTAGATAATGGGATTTTTTTGAAAGCCCGTGTGTTTCTACCTCCCCATGAGGATTCATGCACCCGCCCCCTTTTGGTTCCTGTTTATGTTTTTTGTGTTGAAGATTTGTTGGGCCAAGCCCAACCGGGTTTCAATTGCTGTACCCCTCTGTCTCTGCATAGCCCCCCTGTTTTCTTAACTTTTTTTTTCTCTTAATTTGTTTTTATTATGTACATTATTAATATTAGCTATTTCATATATATTATTTTCTTTTAACATTTCTTTGAAGTTTTTTATATATATATTTCTTTTATTTAGAACTTTATAAATATTTCTTTTAACTTATAGTTTAGGATTTATACATGAACTTTTCTTTTTAAATTGGATTTATTTCTCATTGGGCATTTTGTCCCATTCTCATCCGTTTAGGTCGATTACGATACCCCGAGTTATAATTTGTCAAATTATTGACAGATAATAACAAACCCGAGACCATTTTTTTGTCGAAACTTTCATTATCCTTTTTTTTTTCCTTATTCTTTAGTCAATGATGACTTTAATAATTATTATCGGTCAATTTATTGATAGATGATGATTTAGTCGAGACTATTTCCTTTTCGCTTCAAATCATTTTTTAAAAAAAACTTTTTCTCGATCAAACTCCAAAAGAGGGAGATTCTTGAAATCTAGCATTTCTTGGATCTTCGAGTGAATAATTCTCGAGACACGCCCTTGAGTTGTTATTCATTCAATCTTTTGATTTTCTCAAATGCATTTTCTCAACATTTTCTCGATTAAAACTCCGAAAGAAGGAGATTCTTGGAGTCTAGCATTCCTTGAGTTTTCGAGTGAATAGTCCTCGAGGCACGCCCTTTGAGTTGTTATTCACTCAACCTTTCGATTCTCTCAAATTCAATCATTTTCAAACATTCTCCTAAGCCGAATGCTCGTCCGCATTCGCAACCCATTTCTTTCACAACTCCTTGTGGTTTTTGATATTAGGGGCACCCTCAGGGACTAATATCGTTTCTCACAATCCTAATCCTTGACACGTCGTCAAGTAGGTTTCATTTTCAAACAAATCCTCGACACGTCGTCGAGCTATTCCAAACCAACTTCCTTTTGGCCTCGCATGCCATTTTTCGACTCGATCCTTTCACAAACATTTCTAAAACTTACGAAAGAAAGATATTCTTAGAATCTAGCAGTTTTTGAATATTTGAATGAGTAACTCTCGAGGCGCGCTCTGGAGTTGTTATTAGTTCATTCTTTCAATTTCAAAACATACAACTCTTTATCTTCAACCTATTCAGTCAATTCTCAAAAGAACTAAATTCTTAGAATCTCGCATTATTTGAATTCTTGAGTGACAAGCTCTTGAGGCACGCTCTTGGGTTGCTTGTCAGTCACCCTTTCGTCTCTTTCTCAAACTTCCAACCTTTTTTCCATATCCCTTTTCGTGGTTGTTACCACGAACTACGGACGCTCTGATTCTTCATTCTCGTCTGAATGTAAGATACGTAGGCACAAGATTGCGATAATCTTGGCGAGCTACCTTCTATCCATCTCCCATTTTCCCCATCTTTTCCCGTAGTCGAACTACGACGCTCTGATTTCTCATTCACGTCCGAATGAGTATACGTAGGCACAAGGGCCCCAATCCTTGGCGAGCACCCTATCTTCTAACCACCCATCTCTCCTTAGCGTCTTTAACCTTTTAACCTACCAATTCTACCTTTAACAACGAGAAGAAAACAAGTAAACCTAAAACAACACTCCCCACAATTACCTTAAGAGGTTCCCGTCGAGTACGATGGACTTTAGGGGTGCTAATACCTTCCCCTCACGTAACCGACTCCCGAACCCGAAACTTGGTTGCGACAGCCCTGTTCCTATCCTTTCATTTTAAGAGGTTTTCTCGATATTTTTCTCTCCCGTTTATTCGGGAAAAATAAAGTTCGGTGGCGACTCTGTCGAACCGCATTTCCGCGCCTTTCGCGCGAGGGTCGTTCTCTCCGAAATGTCTCCGTGATTTTTCGAGGTGCGACAGGTGGCGACTCTGCTGGGGAAATTGCTCCATGCAAAGAGAGAGTCGAGCCTATCTTTTTGTTTGTGAGGAGTGTTTGTTTTTATTTTCTTCTTGTTTATGTATTTGTTCTCTTGTAGATTTTATTCGTGCTTGTTATCTGGGTTGCCTGTTGGTTCTTGGGATGACATCATGAGTAAAGCTCTACACCTGAGCTTTGGTAATAGCATAGAGAACACATAGTTTAGAATTGGTAGTCGAGTAGCGTTAGTCACCAAGTATTCGCTCCTTGTGTTCCTAGCATGAAAGCTCCTCCAGAGGAGACCTATTCGTAGATCTTGTTGTAACACAGCTAGCCTGTTGCACGACTTGATTAATGAAGGGTCCGTGATTCTGGGAACCTTTTGTTAGCACCTGTTCCGATATTGGTGGTCGTGTAGTGTTAGTCTCCAAGGACTCGCTCCTTGTGCGCCTAGCACGAGGACCCCGCTCAGAAGAGACCTTATCGTCATTATCATCGTAATGCAGCCAGCCTGTTGCGTGACGCTAATACGACCAGCGTCCGTGATCCTGGGAACCAAACGTAGAAACCATCCCGTAAGTGGGTTTATGGGTAGAATGTTTTAGACCTTCCCGTATAGGTCGTACCTATCAATTTTTCTTTGAGCAGGAATTATGATTACTTATCTATCACAGTTACCAGCTTCAGGAGTTGTTTGATTGTGATCCTGTGATCCTGGATCTTGTATCTTGCATTGCATCTTGCATGTCATTCGCATTGCATTTCATATGTTGTGCGTTTTGCATTTCCAGTCCTCCAACAGAATCTTATGTCTTCGTTCCTTCCTCTCCAGTAAATCAAGTTGATTCCCCGACACTAGTACGCAACTAGAGCCAATACCAGACGAATGATGGAGCAGATTCAACAGGAGCAAGTCGCCTTCAGGGAAGAGTTGGATTCAATGAAAGGAAAGATCGACCAGATCCTCGAAGCCATCCTTGCAGCCAGGAGAGTGGAAGAACAGTGTGAAGTCGCCGATGTCGTCAACAACAATGGCCAAGGACAAGGGTCTACTGCCATCCCTTTGGTTCCAATTCCGAATTCTCATGGGATGCCGTTGAACTTCAACAACGCAGTCGAAGGAAACACTTCTCAGCAAATCCCAACGCCTGGAGTTACTGTGGGAGTTATCCCGCAGGCCCAGCCTACTGCTGTGCAAATCCCAGCTCCCCATATCGAAGATACTTTGATGGATCAGTATGATGATGTTCAGAACTATCATGCTGCTATTCCCATCGCCAGTCCTGTTGCTGCCCAGGATTCTGAAGCCATGAAGATGTGCCGAGATCTAGCCGAGAAACTCCGCACCATGGAGGGGCATAACTCAAATTCTTTCAGTGCTCTGGAATTGTGCTTGGTGCCTGATGTTGTCATTCCTCCCAAGTTCAAGGTGCCCGAATTTTTGAAGTACAAAGGTCTCAGTTGCCCAAACATTCATCTGAAGATGTACTGTCGCAAGATGGCTGCCTATGCCAGAGATGAAAAGCTCATGATCCATTGCTTCCAAGACAGCTTTTCTGGAGCATCACTCGAATGGTATATGCAGCTGAAGCGTAATAGTGTGCGTACTTGGGCCGAGCTAGCCGATGCATTCGTCAAGCAGTACAAATACAACACCGATCTTGCTCCAAATCGTACTCAGCTTCAGAGTATGACTCAGAAGGACAGCGAATCCTTTAAGGAGTACGCGCAACGATGGAGAGAGCTAGCCGCAAGGGTGCATCCACCTCTTGTTGATCGTGAACTGATTGACATCTTCATGGGTACTTTACAAGGCTAATACTACGAAAAGCTGATCGGTAGTGTCTCCGCTGGATTCTCTGACTTGGTGATCGTCGGTGAGAGGATTGAAGAAGGGCTGAAGAGTGGGAAGATCCCAGGAGGTCCTAATAGCCAGACTAATGCCAAGAAGCCTTTCAATGGATACAAGAAGAAGGAAGGCGAAACAAATGCCATCTTTTTGCAGAAAGGGCAAGCTTCTCAACAAGCTCCTGCTCCTATGCCTTATCAAGTTCCCTATTATCAGTATGCGTATGTTGCTGCTGCGCAATATGCTCCAATGCCTTATCAGCCAGCTGTTCAAGCAGCGCAAGCTCAGATGCCACGGCAGCAGGCTCCTCAGCAACAAGCCTACAACCAGCAAGGATATCAGTATCCTCCTCAGCAATAGCAGATGCAAGCTACTCAGCAACGACAAGGTACTCGCCCATAGCGTCCGCAGAGAACATGGAGACCAGATAGAGTCTTTGATCGTCTACCCATGACATATGCCAAAATCTTTGCTCAGTTAATGGAGAAGAAGGCTGTTGTTCCGAGAGATTTGGCTCCTCCGACTATCATTCCTGCCGATTACGATGCAAATGCTCATTGTGAGTTTCATAAGGGCGCTCCAGGTCACACCATTGAGGACTGCAGGGCTTTCAAGCATATAATTCAAGACATGATCGATAGGGATGCTATCAACTTCAATGGAAAGTCTCCGAATATCATCAACGATCTGTTGCCATCGGCCAACTAGTACCAACATCGAATCCAATCAAGTCAATTCTCTGAAGAAGGTCGTCATGCTGCCATTTAATCTCTCGTTTTCCTTATGTTTTGTCTTTGTTTGCTTAAATATTGTATGCTTTGAACAATTGCCATTCGTATTTGGTTTTCATTAATGTATCGTTTATGCATGTTTTGAATTAGTTATGTCGTATTCACTCATATTTTTTACTTATCACCGACACATTTATTCACTCCACTATATTCACTGTTGTTTAACATGATTTGAGGGAGGATGATGAAAACGAGATACCCATAATTGCAAATCGTATGCTTTCAGACCGAATCTCGTCAATGATGTACAAGCATTGTTTCAACTCCCCTAAACACCGGAGATATAAGGAGTTAATCCCTAGTCAACCACTTCAAGCCTAGAAGTAGCAGTTTCCTTCGGATATTCAAACCCTTTACATTCAACCTGGGGGCAGGGTAGTGTTCAGTTAATCCAATCCCGTATTCGAATCAATATCCTAAAGACGATGGTTCATCAATGACCCATGCTATGGCAGTCACAACCTTCCAACAAAATCCAAAAAAAAAAACATCAAAAGCCTGCTAAGTTAGACACCTTAGAGGGGACTTAGGCAAAATCAAGGCAACCCCGATGGATCTGACAAGCGAAGTCAATCCATGCAAAAGTTAGGGATAAAAAAAAAACAAAAGCAAAAGAGGACCCCGAAACCCTCAACAAAAACAAAAGAAGATTCAGTGGCCACCCAGATCAAAGGGGCACTGACATCCATCAAAAAACCAAAATAAGGTGACTGCCACGACGAGCAAACCTTGAATCATCAAGTTTACACCGTCCAGACAAGTGTAGAATTAACTGAGCGTAGGACTGGAGATCATTAAGAAGAATGGGTGGGTACAAATCATACTTTGAGCCCAATATCCTTTGTTTCATAACCGTGAACCAGACCACGTTATAACCCTCAAAAGACCTAATTGAGGCGAGGTTTATTCTGAAAGCATATTGTCGCAAGATTGCGTAACCTGACTCCTCACATGATTGTTAATCATTAAAATTGGTGTCACTATGCTTGCAACATCTTTTCACACTAATCAAATTAGCACAACGTCTGGGCTAGCAGTCCATTCGTCTCACTATCACGACACTCTCAATAAATGACACACTTTTTCAAAACTTACATTGAACTTTGCATTAATATTACCATTTATGAATGTACAATTTTAATTGCAAATCAGTGCTAAGTATTCAAGGGCATCTCAATGAGAGGCAACCGAGGAGGAACTTGACTTTCAGTGGCTGACACGAAACAAGACTACCTCAAAGCCCACAGGCTGGGGCAAATCATTCAAACAGCTCGAGCAGGGGCATATCATTACCATATTCAGACTGGGGCAAGACCAAGTCGTCCTGACCATCAAGCAGAGTTGCAACCTTCTCTAAAGGAAATTCACAACAAATCACCAAGTACCCAGACCAGGGGCATCCAGAGTGTCTTCGCCTGTGTCAATCATGGCATCTTCAGTAAACTGCGTGTCGAGGAAGTCAATCCCTTCCACCACCCGAAGTCCAATCTGCATTGGCAACTACCAGAGGCCACCACGCTGGCGTCTCCACCTTGCATTTCCAAATACCTGTCTGCAATCATATACAGCATACGCATCGCATTCGACTTCATACGCATCTTGCATCATATGCATACTCCAATCATATCATACTTCCCCAATTCTTGCATCTCCGCGCGTCAGCATTTGCATTTGCACGTCCACTCATATGGAACATCATATCATCAAGCATTCACATGTGCAAGTCAAGGTCCAGGATCAACCTCGACGAAACTTCAAGATAATCATCAGCCCAATCAGGGGCATTTTTGCAAGATTGTGGGTTTGCCCCACAGTTTTCAAAGAGCTTCAAAGCAGTCATCAGCCCAGTCAGGGGCAATCTTCTGCAATTGTGGGTTTCTCCCACAAAATTTGAAGTTATTCAAAGCAAGATTCAGCCCAGTCAGGGGCATCTTTTTCAAGACTATGGGCGTCTCCCGTGACGAATTTCAACCTCGTGGTTGATCAAATATGCAAATCAACGTTCAGTCCAGTCAGGGGCATATCATTCAAGACCGTGGGCGTTCTCCACAAAGTTGTTCAACCTTTTGTTGGGCAAATCCAAGAAGTTCAGTGCAAGATCCAACCCGAGCAGGGGCATCTTCAGCAAGACCATGAGCATTCCTCATGAAGTTGTTCAACCTTTTGTTGACTAAAACAAGACATTTCAAGACAAATTCAGCCCAGTCAGGGGCATCCTCTTCAGAATTCATGGGCGTAACCATGAAACCATCTCAGCAAGACGATGATCTCCAAACAAGACGGTGGGCGTACCCCGTTGACTCATTTCAATTCAATCTTCTTCTCGGAGGTTCCTCAATGAGTTGTACCCAGCAAGCGTGACTGATGTCAATTGTCTTCCTATCATCCTTTTGGTGATAGTCGAACTTCGTCAGTTCAACCTAGCCTGCATCCTATTGGTGTTGGTAAACCTCAAATCTGGTGTTGTCCTATCATCCTTTTGGTGATAGCGACCTGTGTTTTGTGTTTCGCTCCGTCATCCTTTTGGTGGGGGGTCTATCATGGTCATTAATGATAGATTGTGCGAATTTTGTTTGTCTCGCTCCGTCATCGTTTTGGTGGGGGGTCTATCATGGTCATTAATGATAGATTGTGCGATTTGTTTTGTGTTTCGCTCCGTCATCCTTTTCGTGGGGGGTCTATCATGGTCATTAATGATAGATTGTGTGAATTTTGTTTGTTTCGCTTCGTCATCCTTTTGGTGGGGGGTCTATCATGGTCATTAATGATAGATTGTGCGAATTTTTGTTTGTCTCGCTCCGTCATCCTTTTGGTGGGGGGTCTATCATGGTCATTAATGATAGATTGTGCGATTTGTTTTATGTTTCGCTCCGTCATCCTTTTCGTGGGGGGTCTATCATGGTCATTAATGATAGATTGTGTGAATTTTGTTTGTTTCGCTTCATCATCCTTTTGGTGGGGGGTCTATCATGGTCATTAATGATAGATTGTGCGAATTTTTGTTTGTCTCGCTCCGTCATCCTTTTGGTGGGGGGTCTATCATGGTCATTAATGATAGATTGTGCGATGTGTTTTGTGTTCGCTCCGTCATCCTTTTGGTGGGGGGTCTATCATGGTCATTAATGATAGATTGTGCGATGTGTTTTGTGTTCGCTCCGTCATCCTTTTGGTGGTGGGTCTGGCATTTCGTCGATGTCAGATTGTGCGATGATGTGTGTTATGTTTCGCTCTGCCATCCTTTTGGTGGTGGGTCTGACATTTCGTCGATGTCAGATTGTGCGATTTGTTTTGTGTCTCGCTCCGTCATCCTTTTGGTGAGGGGTCTATCATGGTCATTAATGATAGATTGTGTGATCTGTGTTGTGTTTCGCTCTGTCATCCTTTTGGTGAGGGGTCTATCATGGTCATTAATGATAGATTGTGCGATGTGTTTATTTGTGTTTCGCTCCGTCATCCTTTTGGTGGTGGGTCTGGCATTTCGTCGATGTGAGATTGTGCGATGATGCGTGTTATGTTTCGCTCTGCCATCCTTTTGGTGGTGGGTCTGACATTTTGTCGATGTCAGATTGTGCGATTTGTTTTGTGTCTCGCTCTGTCATCCTTTTGGTGAGGGGTCTATCATGGTCATTAATGATAGATTATGCGATCTGTGTTGTGTTTCGCTCCATCATCCTTTTGGTGAGGGGTCTATCATGGTCATTAATGATAGATTGTGCGATGTGTTTATTTGTGTTTCGCTCCGTCATCCTTTTGGTGGGGGGTCTATCATGGTCATTAATGATAGATTGTGTGATGTGTTTATTTGTGTTTCGCTCCGTCATCCTTTTGGTGGGGGGTCTATCATGGTCATTAATGATAGATTGTGCGATGTGTTTATTTGTGTTTCGCTCCGTCATCCTTTTGGTGGGGGGTCTATCATGGTCATTAATGATAGATTGTGCAATCTGTGTTGTGTTTCGCTCCGTCATCCTTTTGGTGGGGGGTCTATCATGGTCATTAATGATAGATTGTGCGATGTGTTTATTTGTGTTTCGCTCCATCATCCTTTTGGTGGGGGGTCTATCATGGTCATTAATGATAGATTGTGCGATGTGTTTTGAGTTTCGCTCCGTCATCCTTTTGGTGGGGGGTCTATCATGGTCATTAATGATAGATTGTGCGATCTATGTTGTGTTTCGCTCCGTCATCCTTTTGGTGAGGGGTCTATCATGGTCATTAATGATAGATTGTGCGATGTGTTTATTTGTGTTTCGCTCCGTCATCCTTTTGGTGGGGGGTCTATCATGGTCATTAATGATAGATTAAGTGATGTGTTTTGAGTTTCGCTTCGTCATCCTTTTGGTGGGGGGTCTATCATGGTCATTAATGATAGATTGTGCGATCTGTGTTGTGTTTCGCTCCGTCATACTTTTGGTGGGGGGTCTATCATGGTCATTAATGATAGATTGTGCGATGTGTTTATTTGTGTTTCGCTCCATCATCCTTTTGGTGGGGGGTCTGTCATAGTCATTAATGTCAGATCGTACGAGTGTGTTTGCTCTATCATCTTTTGGTGGTAGTAGCCATGTCTGTTCGTCCTATCATCCTTTTGGTGATGGCGACCTTTTTCCAGTTATTTTCAGTTTACTCGGAGGTGTACCTCATCCAGCATTTCAATTCTCGGGCATTCTTTTTCTTTTTGGACAAATTCAGGGTCTTCTTCATATCTAATTGTCTTCGCCCTTGAGAGAATGAGCGCCATAGCCGTTCATCTTACTCGGTCTAAGCCAATTATATAGGGGCATCTGTCATACCCCAAATTTGTCCTACCCCTGTATATCCACCCACTATTTATAATTCGAAAATTTCAAATAAAATATGTTGTTTCTATCATAAGGTTGAAATGAATCGAGTCAAGTTTCGTGTTGAGTTTTATCAGGGAGGTCATAAGTTGAAGACGTTCCGTGGTTGAAGGTTATCCGGGGCCAGATCATTCCTATTTTAGGAATTTTGTGTAGTAAAGTTCTTATTTCCCTGGTTAAAACATATGTAAGTAAAGCTTTAAAAGAACTCCTGACATAATTCAAGAGGAAATTAGTCTGTTTGTAAGATCATGTTTTTTAACATGCTTCCAAGAGCAGTTTTGCCAATGAGGGTGTTTATATCTTAAAATGAATTGATGAGACCACATGGAAGTTCTTGTGTATATCCATTATGGTCTTGATCCCTATTCAGCTATGTGGAATTTTTTTGGTGGAAACAAAGCAAAGATATGTTCTCATTTTTACGGTAAATTAAGATGAGAATAATTGGTTTTAAGTGCTTGTTAAGTCATATTTCAAGAGGATTACAAGTCATGTTTCAAATAGGCACGAAGATCATGTGGTTAAAGATGATAAAGGAGAAATTCCTTTCCAAATTAGGGTTTTAGGCAGTGGAATTCATATTTCAAATCTTGATTCTCTGATTTTTTAAAGCATGATTCATCAGGTTCCATCTATTTCAAGCAAGAAGATGAGAATTTTGGAATTTAATTGGAATGTCAAATTTTAAGGATCATGAGTTAATCAAAGAATTCAAAGTTTAGGCATGGTGGAGGTGCACCTAGTTTTCACTAAAGAGCCCATGTCATTTCAAAGTTTCTACAAAGGATTTCAAGCCCATTATACACATTTCAAATTCCAAAATAAATAGATCAAGAAAGCTCATTACACAAAAAAGGGATTCTACAATGAGTACATGTCCCAAAAGCCTTAAGTTCATACAAGTCCATTTACAATTTTCATACAAACTAAATCACCAAAATTAAATATGACGTTACAGGCAACTTGCAGTCAATGTGAATACATGGATTGTAAAGCCATTTCGCCATATTAACATTACCCACACAATTTGCACCAAGACTTCGCCCGGAATTCTATAGAAGCGACAAATAATCACTTCCCGTGCACAGATGAGGAGCCCACCTGCACAACTTTTCAGTAAAACCTAGGTATCGCATATGTAGTCGTTACTACGATGCCTCAGCCTTCTCACAACACGACAAAGCTATCAGCTCGACAAGCCCGTAATTTGCGGCTAATTTGTATACACCTCTTGCTGATGTAAGGCGACACAAAAACAAACCACAAAACGTGCACCTCAATTGCAAAACGCACCTAAAACTTGTACGAAGAACTGACCAAAAACGTATCGCAACAGCATTTCTAGCTCTCTCTCCATAAGACCTGTTTTGGTTCCTAAATGCATCTGGACTCAGAAAGGAGGGGAAAAATTTAAACATAACCCTTCTCTTCTTCAGAACTTCAATCTTCGCGTTATAACGCACCAGTCATGAAGCCATAAAACAAAACAAAGGAAAACAATAAATCAACTAGCAATGAATTATGCAAAAACAAGAAAAAGCCACAACCAATATAACCTGCAAAAATACATAAGAAAACTATATCATGAATACAAACCAACAGACTTGCAACCATTACATAAAGCCTTTCACACCAAAACACTCCCAGTTGCAATATTTACAGCGCATAACCTGCTGTTCCAAACGCCCTTCACTCGACAAAACCTGCAGCAGTTTGTACAAAGCAAAATGAAAACCCCATACAATTACACACATCACTCCACACACCAGCCTGCTACAGACAATACCTGCACCAAAGCCACTCCAAGCCAAATCTGCAACAAGGTACAGCATAAAGCAACACTCTGCTATGCTTTAATTCCCCCACGCCAGACATCCTATCCTGCACAAACATCCAAAAGAAAAAACCTGCACAAACAACAACAACAACAACAGGAGATTTGGAAAAAGAGAACCATAAAAAGGGGAGGAGGCCGCCTACTTCATCGGGGGGGGGGGGGGGGGGGGGGGCGCCACAAAAAAACCCTAGCCGCAACTACCTCTCTCCTTCAACCTACAAACCAGCTTCACGCGAAACTTAGATTCCTCAACCAACAAGTTTCGAAAACCATGCGAAGCCGCCGCCGTTTCCATTCTCGATAGCTCACTTTCGCAACAACATCGACCGTCATCTTCAACGAAACTCATCAACAACCATATCACAAATTTTCATCACCAACATCATACCTTCGTTCAAATGAACCCAGAAATTCAAAACAACGTTTCAACCCTTCATTAACATTTAACAACTACCTAACCTCCATCACCGAAACTCACCGCTGTTTTCCCTAACCACCGCACCTTCAAACCCGGAACAACTGAAGCCATTTAAACCTTCCAATTTCCCTGTCCTTCACCTAAGCTTCAAATCGCCGAAAAACACACACAAACAGAAACTCACTCACCCTCTCAAAACTGAACCTTCAACTTCCGGAAAACCACCTTCTCCAGCAATCCAACCTCATAAGAACCCACTCGAAACCCAGAATAGAAGATTGAAGAGGAATGAGATCGAAACCAGAAACGAACAGATGAAGTCAAAACTGAGAACGACATAGAGGACCGTTAACAACAGCGAAACCCATTTTCATAACCTCTTCTCATCCTTCATCGATGACGAATCAAACTCATCCAAAATACAGAGATTGAGATGGAAAGAATTTAAACATGCCTCAGAATCAAACAACACAAACCTGATTCAAGTTTTTTTTATAGATGGAAAACATGACACGAATCGAGTTCGTCACGAGAAGGTTGGAAGCTTTGGAATTCATTGTCGCTCGATATTTGCATTTCATGATCTGATCTTCTTGTTTCAATCATGTTTTTGTATTAATGTTTAACTCTTGAACATGGCCATCAAAGCTTGTTGATGGTGTGCTGTTTCAGTCATGTCCCACCTCTTTCTTCATAAGTTGTTTTTTTTGAGGTGTTTGATTTTAAATAAAAATGTTTTAATCCTTTTTCGATTTTGTCAAGCGTAACCCATGTGTTTGATATTTTCTGTCGTTGAGAATCAGACCTGGATCCCATTTGGATATGGGCTTGGACCCATGATGGAATCATGTGCATACTCTCCTTGTTGCAGCCATGTACGTTTTTTTTAGAGTAGATAATGGGATTTTTTTGAAAGCCCGTGTGTTTCTACCTCCCCATGAGGATTCATGCACCCGCCCCCTTTTGGTTGCTGTTTATGTTTTTTGTGTTGAAGATTTGTTGGGCCAAGCCCAACCGGGTTTCAATTGCTGTACCCCTCTGTCTCTGCATAGCCCCCCTGTTTTCTTAACTTTTTTTTTTCTCTTAATTTGTTTTTATTATGTACATTATTAATATTAGCTATTTCATATATATTATTTTCTTTTAACATTTCTTTGAAGTTTTTTATATATATATTTCTTTTATTTAGAACTTTATAAATATTTCTTTTAACTTATAGTTTAGGATTTATACATGAACTTTTCTTTTTAAATTGGATTTATTTCTCATTGGGCATTTTGTCCCATTCTCATCCGTTTAGGTCGATTACGATACCCCGAGTTATAATTTGTCAAATTATTGACAGATAATAACAAACCCGAGACCATTTTTTTGTCGAAACTTTCATTATCCTTTTTTTTCCTTATTCTTTAGTCAATGATGACTTTAATAATTATTATCGGTCAATTTATTGATAGATGATGATTTAGTCGAGACTATTTCCTTTTCGCTTCAAATCATTTTTTTAAAAAAACTTTTTCTCGATCAAACTCCAAAAGAGGGAGATTCTTGAAATCTAGCATTTCTTGGATCTTCGAGTGAATAATTCTCGAGACACGCCCTTGAGTTGTTATTCATTCAATCTTTTGATTTTCTCAAATGCATTTTCTCAACATTTTCTCGATTAAAACTCCGAAAGAAGGAGATTCTTGGAGTCTAGCATTCCTTGAGTTTTCGAGTGAATAGTCCTCGAGGCACGCCCTTTGAGTTGTTATTCACTCAACCTTTTGATTCTCTCAAATTCAATCATTTTCAAACATTCTCCTAAGCCGAATGCTCGTCCGCATTCGCAACCCATTTCTTTCACAACTCCTTGTGGTTTTTGATATTAGGGGCACCCTCAGGGACTAATATCGTTTCTCACAATCCTAATCCTTGACACGTCGTCAAGTAGGTTTCATTTTCAAACAAATCCTCGACACGTCGTCGAGCTATTCCAAACCAACTTCCTTTTGGCCTCGCATGCCATTTTTCGACTCGATCCTTTCACAAACATTTCTAAAACTTACGAAAGAAAGATATTCTTAGAATCTAGCAGTTTTTGAATATTTGAATGAGTAACTCTCGAGGCGCGCTCTGGAGTTGTTATTAGTTCATTCTTTCAATTTCAAAACATCCAACTCTTTATCTTCAACCTATTCAGTCAATTCTCAAAAGAACTGAATTCTTAGAATCTCGCATTCTTTGAATTCTTGAGTGACAAGCTCTTGAGGCACGCTCTTGGGTTGCTTGTCAGTCACCCTTTCGTCTCTTTCTCAAACTTCCAACCTTTTTTCCATATCCCTTTTCGTGGTTGTTACCACGAACTACGGACGCTCTGATTCTTCATTCTCGTCTGAATGTAAGATACGTAGGCACAAGATTGCGATAATCTTGGCGAGCTACCTTCTATCCATCTCCCATTTCCCCCATCTTTTCCCGTAGTCGAACTACGACGCTCTGATTTCTCATTCTCGTCCGAATGAGTATACGTAGGCACAAGGGCCCCAATCCTTGGCGAGCACCCTATCTTATAACCACCCATCTCTCCTTAGCGTCTTTAACATTTTAACCTACCAATTCTACCTTTAACAACGAGAAGAAAACAAGTAAACCTAAAACAACACTCCCCACAATTACCTTAAGAGGTTCCCGTCGAGTACGACGGACGTGAGGGGTGCTAATACCTTCCCCTCACGTAACCGACTCCCGAACCCGGAACTTGGTTGCGACAACCCTGTTCCTATCCTTTCGTTTTAAGAGGTTTTCTCGATATTTTCCTCTCCCGTTTATTTGGAAAAAATAAAGTTCGGTGGCGACTCTGCCGAACCGCATTTCCGCGCCTTTCGCGTGAGGGTCGTTCTCTCCGAAATGTCTCTGTGATTTTTCGAGGTGCGACAGTTCCACATGGCATGAGTTATATTGAGTCTTGCATTGAGTCTCATTGTGTATATGTTTGTGATATGAGATTATGTGTATCTATGTAAATTGTTGAATTGGTGAAATTGTGAATTGTGTGTATATACTTGTAAATGGTATGATTACTTGACTGATACTTTGTTGATGAAACTTTGAAGTGCGAGAATGATTGTGATTATACTTGTATGCCTTAAAATTAATTATTATCTTATGATTTCAATAATTATGTGAATTCTCACCCTTCTGTTGGAATGATGTTTTATACGACATCACTCAGATACCGAGGAGTAGAGTTGCTTCTAGCACGAAGTAGCCATTGAAGTAGCTTGTTTAGTTTCTTTATTTATTTTGGATTGAGTCGTGCTGTGATCATGTAACACTGGAATATTTCGGTTTATGTTTGATAGATATATTATGTATTGTACTTTATGTTTTTATGTTTATCTGAATTATGTGTAGTATAGGCTTTATGCCTAAGTATTGATTATGAATGAGATGAGTATGATACTTTCATCATGTCTATTATGATCGGAAAAAATCTATTGCTACATGCTAATGTGAAAGTGTATGAAAAGCATGAATTTACTTTAAGTGCTATGGGCATGACAGATGTATGTGTTATGACTTGAAATTATATGTGACACCCTTATGTGAGATGCATGATAATTTACTCTGATTATTTATATATATTCCACGGAATTTAAAAGGGCGTTACACATTATGCTGGTTAGAGAAAGATACGGTAGTTTGTAACGCCCCGATTTCGACTATTCCTTTTTCGTTGAGTCCTTTTTGGTTTAATTGGGCGAATATTATTTAAATGTGGAATTTGTGTGGAAATATGTTAAGTTTGCATATTATTCTATTTTAACCGATTTTGGGAGTTTTCGGAGAAAATAGTTTGGAGGGTATTTTGGACATTTCCTATTTAATGTTAAGTGAGATATTTTATGAGATATGGAATTAGTTGATGTTTTGGAAAATAATGAGAAAGATATAAAAGAGGAAATAGAAAGGAAAGAAAAGGAAAAAGAAGAAGAGGAGAAAGAGAAGAGAAAGAAGAGAAAACCTAGATTCTTCAAGATCAACCAAAGCTTGCGATTAATCAGGTAAGAGTGAGAAGTTCTATCATCTTAATAATGTATAAGATCATATATGTACTAGATTTAGATTTGTTTGGTAGTTTCTACACTTTTCATTTTTAGGTCGAAATTGGATTAATCGATAGAAATCGTTGTTTAATGGTTAGAATCGTGTTTAAATGATGTAGATTAGTCGATATATGTTAGACTAAGGCTACTGGATCGACATTGGAATTAATCGGGTGATTTTGGTGAGTTTGGAAGTGCTAGGACAGAATTGAATGTTTCTGTTCGCAGGCGACTCGCTAGCAGCTCGCTAGGCGAGCAGGCCGCGAGCACTCGCTAGCTGCTCGCTAGGCGAGTGCGTAGCGAATGGTCCCAGACTTGGGACAGTAAGGTTTTGGCATTCTTCGCTGGAGGCGAAGGGAGTGGCGAATGACTCGCTGATGGTTCGCTGTGGCGAACGAGGTAGCGAACGGAGTCTGGAGCTTCTGTTTGTGCTCGCTAGCAGTTCGCTAGGCGAGCAGGTAGCGAATGCTCGCTAGCAGCTCGCTAGGCGAGCATGTAGCGAACGTAGCAGGATGAGCCTTCCCTGTTGCTTCGTGCTGTTTTGGCTTGGGGTTTCGGTTGCGATCGACCTCTTCTTGATTTGAGTAGCTTGTATGCTAGTTATGATGTGTTGTGGGTAGTCATATGGCGTGAGTCCTAGTTTATGAATTGTGAAGTGTGGAATGTGGCCGTTTGGCATTTTGGTGCATTACTTGAATGTAATAGAAATGCATGATGAGATTATATGATGAATGTATGTATGTATTGTGATATGTATATATAGTGGATGCATAATGAATATATGTAATGAATGTGAAGAATGCATGAGCATGTTCGCAAACGTGGTTGCATTTCAAGAAGTGTATGAAGTACATTCTTGTGTTGTTGACTCTTAGGAGAGTCTGATGGGTGGTGTGACTCTTAGGAGAGTCTGATGAATGAAGTGATTCCTAGGGGAATCTGATGAACGAATTGATTCCTCGGAGAATCTGATGAAAGATGTGATTCCTCGGAGAATCTGCTAAATGACTTGATTCCTCGGAGAATCTGATGAACGGTGTGATTCCTCGGAGAATCTAATGAACGGTGTGATTCCTCGGAGAATCTGATGAACGGTGTGATTCCTCGGAGAATCTGATGAACGGTGTGATTCCTCGGAGAATCTGATGAACGATGTGATTCCTTGGAGAATCTGATGAATGGTGTGATTCCTCGGAGAATCTAATGAATGGTGTGATTCCTAGGAGAGTCTGATGAGTGATTTGATTTCTAGGAAGATCTGATGAGTTATAGGATACCCACGAGGGGTGGGAGTGAATTGATTCTTAGGAGAATCTGACGGACGATTAAGTCGATAATGTGTTGCATTTGCGTAGAGTAGCGAGTTGGCCTCTATGGTTTGCGTGTTGACATATGTGCATGATGTATGGCGAAATAAGCATGTTGTGTATGTTTATTAGAATAATGTGAAAGGTGTGAATGACATAATGAAATGCTTGAAGATATATATATATATATATATATATATATATATATATATATATATATATATATATATATATATATATATATATATATATATGTATGAATGAATATATGTATATATGTATATGTGTGTAACATGTATGAATGTTCCTGAATGGATATAAACCTTAATGATGCATATTGTTTATGCTTGATGTTCTATTTGTAAATAGACTTTAGTGGATACATTGCGATGTACGATGTGAGTCGTGGTGAGAAAGCGTAAGATGCATGATTGCGGATATGATGTATATATATATATATATATATATATATATATATATATATATATATATATATATATATATATATATATATATATATATATATATATATATATATATATATATATATATATATATATATATATATATATATATATATATATATATATATATATATATATATATATATATATATATATATATATATATATATATATATATATATATATATATATATATATATATATATATATATATATATATATATATATATATATATATATATATATATATATATATATATATATATATATATATATACATACATACATACATACATACATACATACATACATACATACATACATACATACATACATATATATATATATATATATATATATATATATATATATATATATATATATATATATATATATATATATATATATATATATATATATACATACATACATACATACATACATACATACATACATACATACATATATATATATATATATATATATATATATATATATATATATATATATATATATATATATATATATATATATATATGCCTCTATGCATTATTTGTTATGATATTGTTTCTCACCCTTCTGCTGTTTTATAATGCTCTATGAGGCATTGCAGATTAGATTGCTGGAGATCTTTTGTGAGGTGTGGCTTCATCCTTTAGTTGGTCGGATCTGATATGTAGCACCGGGTAGCTAGGAGTTGTTTTGTTTCTTTTGTGATGCATGTGTATATGTATCTGCTGATGAAAGTTATGTAACCATGTTGGTTGATGATTTGTATATATGAATACATGTGTTAGAGAATTATGAAATATTTGGATGTTCCGCCTTTGTTCTAGATATTTTCTCGTGGGTGTTACCCCGTTGTTGTATATCATTATATATGAGCAGGTGTTTTATATGTGTGATTTTCGGATAATGTGGCATGTCCCTTATAAACTTACTCTGATGAAATTTTGAATTTGTGCCTAAATGATTAATTGTATTATTTGGGGGTATAGAAAGGGGATGTTACATTAAGTGGTATCAGAGCCAGTGTTGAGTCAGTTGTGTCTGTCTCGTTGTTTTGATTGGTTAACGGTTGTTTAACCTTGTTGTTATTTTGCGAGTAATCAGAATATGACAGGTCGTAATGACAATGCTATGGCTGCAGCATTGGAGGCGATGGCTAGAGCGGTGCAGGGTGCGCCGAATGTGAACGCTAATGATGTGTTTAGAAAGAACCAGCCGCCAGTATTCAAAGGAAGGTTTGACCCGGACGGTGCCCAGATTTGGTTGAAGGAGATCGAGAGGATCTTTAGAGTTATGAACTGTACTGAAGGCAATAAGGTGAGACTTGGATCTCACATGTTACGGGAAGAAGACGATGACCGGTGGATCGGTATGAGACAAGTGCTTGAAGTAGATGACGAGGATATAACTTGGGATTTATTTCGTGCTGAATTTTTGAGGAAGTAGTATCCTGAGAGTGTGAAGGGAAAGAAAGAAATGGAATTCCTTGAGTTGAAACAAGGCAATATGTCCGTGGTGGATTACACGACTAAGTTTATGGAGTTAGTAAAATTTCATCCTCACTATGACGCGGTGACGGCGGAATTTTCTAAGTGTGTTAAGTACGAGAACGACTTGCGTCCTGAGATCAAGCAAGCGGTGGGCTACCAGAGGATTAGAAGATTTTCGGACTTGACCGAATGTTGTCGAATTTTTGAAGAAGATCGTAAAGCTCGTTCTACTCACTACAAGAGTTTGAAGGAGGAGAAAGAAAAGCGACAAGTAAGGAGTGAACCTTATGTGACGCCAGCTGATAAGGGCAAGCATAGGGAAAACTTTGTTAAGAGATCTGGAGGAGAGAGTTCTGGATCCATTAAATGCTACAAGTGTGGCGAGATGGGTCATAAGTCTTTCATGTGTGGAAAACCTAAGATCAAGTGCTCTAACTGTGGAGTTCTTGGGCATGATGTTAAGGATTGTAGAATGGATGTAGTGAAATGCTACAATTGTGGAGAAGTAGGTCACATCAGTGCTAAGTGTTCTAAACCGAAGCAAGCTTCAGTAAATGGGAAAGTATTTGCATTGGCGAAGTCATACACTACCAAAGCGAATCGTTGATTTGAGGTACGTGCTTTATTGACAATATTCTTTGAGTACGTTAAGTGTTTGAGATTTTTGTATATTTACTTGTGATGGTAATATGGTTATTGAAACGCCCGCTTCGGGGTCGGTAACTACGTCTTCGGTATGATTAAGTTGTCTCTTGACTATGTATGGTAAGGACTTCGTTATGGAACTAGAGTAGATTGTTATCCCCCGTTGGAGAGGATGAGAGTTTCTTGCCCATGGAAGAGTTGGAGAAACTTCTAGTGGACGGGACTCGAGTGTTTAATTTGGCTGCATCAGTGTCAGCAGAGGGTAAGGTTGAACTGGACGTGCTTCCAGTGGTGTGTGACTTTCCAAAAGTATTTCCGGAAGGTGTTGAGGATGTACCACCGAAGAGAGGAGTTGGATTGAACTCCGTTGATTTGATGGTGAATGAGAATGAAGACTTTAAGATGATGATGTTAGATGAAAGTTTGTATCCGAGATTCAAGCTCATTGGGGTAGAATGACTAGTATGTCATTCCTGATGTGGTATAAGTGTTAGGGTTGTGTTCGCTAGGGTAGAATGACTATGTGTCGTTCCTAGTGAAGAGATCGCCGGGGTAGAACAACCGTGATGTTGTTCCTGGTGGAGGGTATGCAGTGTGCCTGTAACCTCCAATGGAGATTGACGTGGATTGATGATCTTATTTGAGTCGTGCGGTATGACTATGATTGTGGTATGGAAGTATGCGTGTAAGAGATCATGTGTAACTTGGAAATGGAGAGAGGGCGCGAAAGTCGTGTCCGGTATGGTTTGAACCAGGTGATATTTTCGAGGACGAAAATTCCTAAGTGGGGGAGAGTTGTAACGCCCCGATTTCGACTATTCCTTTTTCGTTGAGTCCTTTTTGGTTTAATTGGGCGAATATTATTTGAATGTCGAATTTGTGTGGAAATATGTTAAGTTTGCATATTATTCTATTTTAACTGATTTTGGGAGTTTTCAGAGAAAATAGTTTGGAGGGTATTTTGGACATTTCCTATTTAATGTTAAGTGAGATATTTTATGAGATATGGAATTAGTTGATGTTTTGGAAAATAATGAGAAAGATATAAAAGAGGAAATAGAAAGGAAAGAAAAGGAAAAAGAAGAAGAGGAGAAAGAGAAGAGAAAGAAGAGAAAACCTAGATTCTTCAAGATCAACCAAAGCTTGCGATTAATAAGGTAAGGGTGAGAAGTTCTATCATCTTAATAATGTATAAGATCATATATGTACTAGATTTGGATTTGTTTGGTAGTTTCTACACTTTCCATTTTTAGGTCGAAATTGGATTAATCGATAGAAATCGTTGTTTAACGGTTAGAATCGTGTTTAGATGATGTAGATTACTCGATATATGTTAGACTAAGGCTACTGGAACGACATTGGAATTAATCGGGTGATTTTGGTGAGTTTGGAAGTGCTAGGACAGAACTGAATGTTGCTGTTCGCAGGCGACTCGCTAGCAGCTCGCTAGGCGAGTGCGTAGCGAATGGTCTCAGACTTGGGACAGTAAGGTTTTGGCATTCTTCGCTGGAGGCGAAGGGAGTGGCGAATGACTCGCTGATGGTTCGCTGTGGCGAACGAGGTAGCGAACGGAGTTTGGAGCTTCTGTTTGTGCTCGCTAGCAGTTCGCTAGGCGAGCAGGTAGCGAACGCTCGCTAGCAGCTCGCTAGGCGAGCATGTAGCGAACGTAGCGGGATGAGCCTTCCCTGTTGCTTCGTGCTGTTTTGGCTTGGGGTTTCGGTTGCGATCGACCTCTTCTTGATTTGAGTAGCTTGTATGCTAGTTATCATGTGTTGTGGGTAGCCGTATGGCGTGAATCCTAGTTTATGAATTGTGAAGTGTGGAATGTGGCCGTTTGGCATTTTGGTGCATTACTTGAATGTAATAGAAATGCATGATGAGATTATATGATGAATGTATGTATGTATTGTGATATGTATATATAGTGGATGCATAATGAATATATGCAATGAATGTGAAGAATGCATGAGCATGTTCGCAAACGTGGTTGCATTTCAAGAAGTGTATGAAGTACATTCTTGTGCTGTTGACTCTTAGGAGAGTCTGATGAGTGGTGTGACTCTTAGGAGAGTCAGATGAATGAAGTGATTCCTAGGAGAATCTGATGAACGAATTGATTCCTTGGAGAATCTGATGAAAGATGTGATTCCTCGGAGAATCTGCTAAATGACTTGATTCCTCGGAGAATCTGATGAACGGTGTGATTCCTCGGAGAATCTGATGAACGGTGTGATTCCTTGGAGAATCTGATGAATGGTGTGATTCCTCGGAGAATCTGATGAATGGTGTGATTCCTAGGAGAGTCTGATGAGTGATGTGATTTCTAGGAAGATCTGATGAGTTATAGGATACCCACGAGGGGTGGGAGTGAATTGATTCTTAGGAGAATCTGACGGACGATTAAGTCGATAATGTGTTGCATTTGCGTAGAGTAGCGAGTTGGCCTCTATGGTTTGCGTGTTGACATCTGTGCATGATGTATGGCGAAATAAGCATGTTGTGTATGTTTATTAGAATAATGTGAAAGGTGTGAATGACATAATGAAATGCTTGAAGATATATATATATATATATATATATATATATATATATATATATATATATATATATATATATATATATATATATATATATATATATATATATATATATGTATATATATGTATGAATGAATATATGTATATATGTATATGAGTGTAACATGTATGAATGTTCCTGAATGGATATAAACCTTAATGATGCATATTGTTTATGCTTGATGTTCTATTTGTAAATAGACTTTAGTGGATACATTGCGATGTACGATGTGAGTCGTGGTGAGAAAGCGTAAGATGCATGATTGTGGATATGATGTATATATATATATATATATATATATATATATATATATATATATATATATATATATATATATATATATATATATATATATATATATATATATATATATATATATATATATATATATATATATATATATATATATATATATATATATATATATATATATATATATATATATATATATATATATATATATATATATATATATATATATATATATATATATATATATATATATATATATATATATATATATATATATATATATATATATATATATATATATATATGCCTTTATGCATTATTTGTTATGATATTGTTTCTCACCCTTCTGCTGTTTTATAATGCTCTATGAGGCATTGCAGATTAGATTGCTGGAGATCTTTTGTGAGGTGTGGCTTCATCCTTTAGTTGGTCGGCTCTGATATGTAGCACCGGGTAGCTAGGAGTTGTTTTGTTTCTTTTGTGATGCATGTGTATATGTATCTGCTGATGAAAGTTATGTAACCATGTTGGTTGATGATTTGTATATATGAATACATGTGTTAGAGAATTATGAAATATTTGGATGTTCCGCCTTTGTTCTAGATATTTTCTCGTGGGTGTTACCCCGTTGTTGCATATCATTATATATGAGCAGGTGTTTTATATGTGTGATTTTCAGATAATGTGGCATGTCCCTTATAAACTTACTCTGATGAAATTTTGAATTTGTGCCTAAATGATTAATTGTATTATTTGGGGGTATAGAAAGGGGGTGTTACATAGTTCATCTTTTTCTTGGGTGTACCAAACTTAGGATTCTTTGGAAGGAGGTTTTTGGTTGGTTAAGTGTGGATTTTGGTGGTGGTTTAGAGGCAGATGGTGTGGTGGGCGATGGCGCCAGGGTGGGTTTCTTTGAGCCTCTCTCGACGAGCTTGGTTGGTATTGTCAAACCTTATTCTTTTTCTTTTTTGTTGGGGTTGGTTTGTTGGTGTGTTTTAAATAGTAGGAATAAGGTGTTGTTCAACAACAACATTTGAAATATTATTGAAATTTTGCTTTTCATTAAAGTTCTTGGGTGAGATTTGATTTCTATTTTGTCTAAGGGTAGTCGTGAGTTTTTTAGGGAGGTGTGGTTTTCAAATCCTAAAGTGTATCTTAGGTTGTAATTTTTGTTTGGTTGATGTTCTGGACTGGGCCGATGCTTAGCCCATTGCCTAGCAGGCCCAAAGCCCACTGCGGTTGGACCCGTCTGAACCATGCTGACGGGCAGAAGACCTGTCGGGCACAACCTTCCTCCCCGTCGGACGCATGCCAACAGCTGTTGGGCAAGGCCCCTACATCTGGCCAGACAACCTCCTTCTTCCCCGTTGTTGGGAAGAACCTTCGCTGCCACCAGCCAACCTTTGTCCTCTCCTTAGTCGGGCAGAATCCTCGCTGCCGACCAGCCAGCTTTTGTCCTCTCCTTAGTTGGGCAGAACCCTCACTGCCAACTAGCCATCCTTTGTCCTCTTCTTAGTCGGACAGACCCACATCCGTCGAGCAGGACCCTCGCGTCCAACCAGCCAGTCTCCCTCTCCTCCTTAGTCGGGCAGGACCCTTGCATCCGACCAACCACCTCTGTCTGCCAGGATGACTCCTCAGACCTTCCCACACGTTCTCCACGTACTCCCCTCTGCGGGGACACATCATCATCCAACTACCCACCTCCGAAAGAGCAGGTTAGCCCATCTTCTGGAGATCACGGGACAGATGACCTAGGGCAAAGACCACGTCCTGGTCTTCACTATGCCACGTAAGCCCTAACAGTCACTTGGGTTGGGCCTGGCCATCCAGCCCAACGCAAATGAACTGTTCTGGCTTGGGCCCCGGCCTAACCGGGAAGGCCCAGTCCACCTATACTTGGGGAAAGGCCCAAAGGAGCCTTCCTCATATGTGTCGAGCACAAGTCCTCTGTCGACCAAACACTGCCCTCGCCAGGCAGAGCACCTCTCCCGTCGGGCAGGAGTCTTCCCCGTCCGGCAGAAAGACGTGTGCCTCACACGTTCTCCACGTGCCCCCCTCCGCGGGGACACGTCATCATCCAACTATCCACCTCCGAAATAGCAGGTCATCCCACCTTCCGGAGATCACGGGACAGTTGACCTAGGGCGAAGACCACGTCCTGGTCTTCACTACGCCACGTAAGCCCTAGCAGTCACTTGGGTTGGGCCTGGTCGTCCAGCCCAACGCAAATGTTCGTTGGCCCTGTGCTGGGGTCTCACTATAAATACCCTCTTTCACTAGAGGGTCAAGTATTCACTTCTTAACCTCTCTTCTGTATTTACTTCCACTCTGGTCCTCTCTCATTTTGGCATCAGAGTGTCTTGCAGATACACCCCCTCCTCTTTCTTACCACTAGTGAACAAGCAGCAAACCCAAGACACGTGGCGGTCCAGTGATTCCCTTCTGATCAGGTCAGATCAGTTGACTTTGTTGTTTTTCCTTGTTGATGGTTTCCCCTTATAATGGGTTAACACCCCTTGTGTCGATTGGTTGAACGAAGCCTAGGTGAAGGCCACACAAAGTGCAAAAAAAAGTACAGATAAATGCTTCTTTAACAGAGTCTCAGACAAAGTGCGAACTAAATTATGTATAGAATAAACTAAATCTCACATTGTGTAATATATATATATATATATATATATATATATATATATATATATATATATATATATATATATATATATATATATATATATATATATATATATATATATATATATATATATATATATATATATATATATATATATATATATATATATATATATATATATATATATATATATATATATATATATATATATATATATATATATATATATATATATATATATATATATATATATATATATATATATATATATATATATATATATATATATATATATATATATATATATATATATATATATATATATATATATATATATATATATATATATATATATATATATATATATATATATATATATATATATATATATATATATATATATATATATATATATATATATATATATATATATATATATATATATATATATATATATATATATATATATATATTTCATGCCATATATTTTTTTTAGAGATGGCCCTTAACCCAATAAACATATTTTTTTTTAAATTAATTAATTGATTAAATTCCATAGGAATTTTTAAAACAAAATATTAATTAATTATTTATTTATAAAATGACTTAGTTTACAAAAAAATCCATATGTTTCATGCCATATCATAAAAAAAGCATCACATATATAAAAAAAATTAAACATCAATATTTTTTTATACTAAAATTGAGGATGTAGGACTAAACTTTTTTAAAAACAAAATGACATGGTTAGTTTTGAGAATAGAGTATAATAGAGTAACCAAAACTATAATTTAACCTTAACATTTCTAATCACATGACAATCTATAAGTAATCTTTTATACTTACTTGCCATTTATATATGATAATTGAGCCTTGTAGGTGGAAAAAAGATTGTTGAAAGAAAAAATCTAACTAGATATTAAATTTCTCTAATAAACTTTGAGTCAAATAATTTCATTCAATATAACACACTTTAATACAACTAAAAATATTGAATCTAATAAAAGAAAAATAATAAATACATTATTTTTAAACTAAATTTACCTCAACCTTAACTTAATATTACTTAATATGTTGATATAAATTTTTGTTGACTAAATATGTTCATGTAATATAAAGACCCCAAAACACTTCAAAGAAAACTTAAATAGAAAAAAATATATTAAGCAAAATACTATAAATTATTAAATTAAATTAAAATAAAACACGAAATAGTATTTTTCTTTTAACTAAAAAAAGGCTCATTTCTATCTATCTATTTGATTTTTATCTGACTCGCTGCAGCGCCAAACATTCTTATTTTCATTTCTGATAATTTTTTAATATAAGTTATAAAATATTAATAAAAAAAAATAATTACTATGCATTAATAGTATAAAAAATTTTACACTGTTAATTTATCATCGTTATTAATTTATATTACTTCATCCAACATATATGATTATCCCCATATATGATTATCTGTATAAAATCCTTTTACAATACGAGTACATTTTAAATAAATTAAAAAACAAAGACAGAAAATGGATAAATTTGAAATATGCCATTAGGATAACTGTTTTATATAATTGTAGTATTTATCTCTTTTTTAGTTTATGTGTGGATTAAAAATACCATTTTCCATTTAAATTTTAAAAGAAATTTCCATTTAAATTTTAAAAGAAAACAAAGAATCATCAATATTTCATTACTTTTTATTCTTTTCCATTATTTTTATCACATTTATTTCAATTTATACTTTGTAAATGACAAAAAAGAAAAACGAAGGACATTCTAGAAAACTGTAAAAATAAATAAATAAAGAATGTTTAGTTTTATATTAATTCATAAAATATCACTGGGAAACATTCTGATGTATTTCTGTCCAAAAATTATCAGGCTATATTTAACTTTAATTTTATATTTCTCAATTCATGATGAATATTAGGAATAAAATATGAGCATTAACCATCACATATGTGGTATTTTAAAATATTTCAACATTTTTCATTACATTTTTTATTTTTATGTTATTTTTATCAATTCATGAACCATACCTTAAAAATACTTTAAAATATTTAACAACATTTTAATAGAATGTAGTAAATATTTCACAATTGCATTATACTTTATTCATTAAACCAAATCCAACCACTACCCCTTTCTTATTCAAAATATTCACATACTAGAACTTAATAGATGGTAAATCAACAAATTTAGTCAAACAATTTATTTAGAAAATAAAACTAAAAAACAAAGAAAACACTAAAATACACTTAAAAAGTATGAAAAATATTTATATAGTAATATATTTTTGACTCAATTAATAATATATTAATATAGAAGTGATAAACTTTAACCAAACTATTTTCACTATATATAAGATAATATTGTATAGTATTTTAACAGACAATATTTATCTAACTATATCAAATAGAAAAACTCATCCTAAAACAATAATAATAATAATAATAATAATGTGCTCACGTTTTCCATTCCATTTGAAAACCTTGGCAAAATCGAAACCCTGGTAATTCATTTCCCACGGTTTGCTGACTCAGCAAAAAAGCACTATATAAGTGTGATAGGGTTTTCTTCTTCATTCATATTTCACTTCCAGTTTGTTCTATACCCTTAAGACCCTTGAGACAAATTTCAACCTTTTTTCCTCAATTGTTCTTATGGGTACTTATTGTTATTCATCAACCACCATATTCATAACTATAGATTTTGAATTCCGGGTTGAGTTTTTATAATAATTTGAGAAATTTGTGTAATTGTTAGTGTTTTTGCTTACTTGATTTTTGTGTTTTTGTTTTGGTATAATTCTTAAATATTTGTAAAGTAGTGAAGAATCTTGACTGTATTTTTTCGCGTTACAAAAATGGAAAATTCGAGAAACAGGCATAATGAGAATATGGGTGTAAACAATATTGGGAAGACAATCAAAAAGAATTCATCCCAGCAGACAATCGATTTCGGCAGCGGAAGACATCATTACCCGCAGCAGAAAATTCATCACATTCACAGAGATGACTTCAAGAGTTTTGTTATGAGGACAACTGGAAGAGACTCAAACGGGCCTACTAGGTTGCAGCAAAGCAGGCCTCCTCCGTTGGCCAATGTGCGGCCACTTGTTCAGTTTCCGATGCAACCACCACCTCCCCGGGCAGTGCCTTACATTAACGGACTGGCTGTCCCTCCTTTGCAGCCAATTAGTGGTCCTCAGGTTTTCGATAATTCATGGAATAATTTTGTCGAGTCACCGATCTCAGCTTTCATGAGACAGTTTCAAGACTCGGAGAACTACTTCGGTGGTGGTGGCGGTGCTTCAAGAGGTAATCAATTCCAGTCATACCCTCCTCCTCCGCAACAACAGATGAGCAATAATGTTAATCTTAATGTTCAATTCCAGCCACAGTATTTTCCGACTCAAACTCAAATGGTTAACAATGTTGAACATTATAACCTATCATCAGCTAGTAACCAAACTATTCCGAATCCTAATCCTTCCGTGTCTATGAATGTTGCTAGCAACCAAACTTTTCCTATGAACAATGACAATCAATTTCTGAATAATTTTCCTCAGTCACAAACAAACTACTCTGTGTCACCAACTTCTGAATACGTGTTGGCTTCACCAACACAAAATGTGAATGTCCTATCTCCTCAGTCACCTTATAGGCCTCTCCTGTCACCAAGCATTTTCTCTTCGCCTTCGTCGCCTGATTACCCTTTCGAACCATATCTACATAATGAGATTTTAAGTCCCGAACCTCCGTCTCCATTTACTGCAGGCGCATTCCCTAAGGGGCCAGATGATGAATAGTCTTCTCGTAGTTCATTCATGGTGCTGCTACTGTCAAAGATCATAGTTCATCAACTCAATTTGTCTTTATTTCTTTTACTTGTTTTGTTATTGATATGTAAGGATGCTGTTTTTTTAAGATAAATAATGTAATGGGTTATTGTCAAATTCAAAATACCATAAATTCTTGCTATTTCTATTTATTTTGTATTAAATTTTTTTATGTAATGATTTTATTTGGCAATTAAAGATAAAATGTACTTGGCCATCTAGTTTCCTATTCCATCAATGGCTGTTTTAAGAAGATTTTTGTTGACTTGACTTGAGGTAAAAATAACAAAACTTATATTTTTCTATCAAATTGAGTGAATTGAGTAGGCTTATAAAAAGAAAAGTGAATTGAACAGGCTTAATCTTGATATGGTATGTATATTTATAATAAAAGGAATGCGTGTATTTAGACTTATTTATATTTTTCCTAATTTATTAGATAAATGAATGTGTACAAATCAAACATTCTTACTCTTTTTACAAGATTCATATATACATTTTGTTGACTTCTTTGGTCTTTATAAAGTCTTATTACACTTTGATTTCAATTTTAGTGTGTATGGCTTTGACAGTCACTTTTTCCTTTTCTTTGAGATCGGTAATCTTTTATTTTTAAATTTTCTGAATTTATGCCTTCATTTATTATTATGACATCAACTTTAATATATGACATGCTTTTATCTAAAAGGGGTGAATATATCACAAATTTAAAATTAAAAGTTCTTGACAAAAATTTATTTTTTAAAAAGTATGGCATAACGAAAAAACAACCTGAATCGAATCGTCTAACCAAATTTACTATCGAAAAATTATATGCGCAATGCAAACTTTATGAAATGATAATAAATGCAAATCATTTAAAAATGATCAAGTCACAAATCAATCAAACTTATCTTTGCAAAAATGTTTATACAAGAGGTGAAGAATTCTAACCCCACAAACCCTATTATTTGTTGTAGATTCAACCACCTCCAAACCCTTGATCAAAGTTTGCTCAAGTCACCAACAATGCATCTATAATCCTCCGATTATCCCAAGCACACACTTGTTCAACCCAAGATTCCCTAACACGATTCACCGTCTCACGCTACTATCTTGCAAGGAAACCACTTTGTCCCAAGCCTTCACTCGGTCGAATCTGTGTTGACGTGATCTTATCCAAAACCTTCAAATCACACCGATCTTGAAGGAAAACCTCACACTAGTTTTCTTATTTGAAAAACACAAAGATCCCAACCCAATATTCTCGGTTACACCAAATCTAATTGGACGTTATCAACCCTAATCTATATGGTCATCCAATTGGAAAATGAATATGTTTAGTTCAATTGTGTATATGCATAGAAGAAAGGATGAAGATGATGGGAATGTTTTGTAATTTAGTTTCGTTTAGGTAATTCACTAGTACCTTGCTAGAAAAAGGTGCATGTATGGGTATGTATATGTGTATATGGAATTAGGAAAAAAAGATGCAAGAAAAATAGAATGTAAAACAAAAATTTTCAGTTTTGAAAAAATATCGGTCGGCCTATAAAAGCAATAGATCGGCCTGTCAAGGTCTTCAGGTCAGCCTATAGCAAATAAGCTTTAATATTGCAGCGTACAAGTCGACCTGAAATTTGCATATGCCAGCATGTACTGAAGCAACAACTTCTATAGGTCAGCCTGAAATCGTATAGGTCAGCCTATATTAAAGTAACAACTTCTATAAGCCAGCCTGAAATCGTATAGACTAGCCTATACTGAAGTAACAACTTCTATAGGTCAACCTGAAATCATATACGCCAGCCTGTGCTAGTGTGTTCACACATAAAACACAGTTTTTTGATGTATGAAACATTCCTTGACATTTCCAATCATTTTCAAAACCATTTGTATGCATCCTAAGGCTAAAATGATTTAATGCACATCTAAACTTTGATTGATACCGTCCAATATACAAAAATGCTAAGTCACACTCCTAGTTTTGACATCATTCAAAACATGTCTAGATTGTAGAATGCACTCAGACTCACATACTCCCCCTTTTTGATGATGGCAAAAATCATATAGGCATTGCATTTTTCTTTGGTACACTGAATAGTTCCCCCTGAATTTGTGCATTATCCTCTTCATAATATTCTCCCCCTTTGACAACATCAAAAAGAGATAAGTAATTTGTTAGAAGTATCACATAGATGCAAAATTCACATATATGTTATACTACACATAAGTAATTGCAAAGAATAAGTTATGCGCTCACATACATATCATATGTAAATAACAAAAGCATAATAAAACACAACAACATACATAAAATTTATTTAAGTCACACACATAGTACAACCAATAAACCTCTTAGACTATTGTTCATACAATACAAAAGCAAGCAAACAAACCATAGCAAAATGAAAATACAACACACCAAAATCAAAATTCATAAGCAAGACACAAATGGACTTCTAGTCACTTTGAGAGACTTATAATAGCTCATAAACAATAAGTTGATGAGAGACACGTGCATATTATATATTTTTATGGTTTGTTTGCTAGAATCATGCAATCATGTAAAATTCAAGCATGAATTTGGTTCAATATAAAGATGAAAATGCGACAACATTTGAATATAGTTACTAATATGTAGAATGCAACACATAACAGTCACATTGAAATTTTTAGAAGTAAACACACATCATAATATCACACACATAGTTCATCACATTCCTTTAAGAAATAAACAGGTAAAAAAATACTTACGTACGTAACAAGAAAAAGGATTGAAACGATAATACCTCACCGTACACATGACAGAGGATGCACTTGTATTCCACGAAGAACTTTTAAATGAAAGTTGAAATAAATGAAACACGTGCCATAAAACACAATCAAGACCGAAACGTTCTTACCACTTTTCTTCTTGTACATGTACTTGAAAGTGTGATTAATAATGTATCCAAAAAGATTATTGATTTGATGATCATTGAAGATTTTCCAAGTCAAAAGATGATAGTTCACTACAGCTGGACTTTCAACCTTCGCCTTTTCACAATTGTTATCTTCTTCTTTCTCATGTTCCACCTCTTTAGGCGTTGATCAATTCCTTTTTCAATTTCTTTGAGAATGTCTTGTAAAGATATGCCTATATTATGAAAAGAAACACTTATCCCAAAATTTCTTGGATAAAACATAAGTAGTAACCAACATGTTTTTACCAATTAAATAAACACTAAACGTTAAACTAATTGGTAACACAATCCACCTTGTTAGTCATATAGATCAAAACAATAAGGATTTTTCACCGTGTTGTACCTTGATGCTCCACAAACAAGATCATATACTTTCTTTCATAGATTTAAGACATTTTTCCTGCATGATTAACAAATAGTTCCAGGTACTGTAGCACCCCACAATTTCCCCTTACGTTTTAACCGTAACTGGCTTATGTTTCTTTGTATTTTGCATTTCTGCATATCATAGCATTGGTTCTTGAGGCATGGGATCAAAGGGTTTTCATGGCTCAGGATTCCCTTTTATTGCAAGAGTTTAAACAGCGAGCGTCAGAGGCTCCGACATTTATTTTACCCAGCGATCGAGCGGCCGATTTTATTTTATTCAGCAAGTTATTTTCAGCTCAGGAGACGGTGTACAGGCTATCTCAGGCATTCTCGCAGTTATAATATCCAAGGGCAAGTTTTAGAGGCTTAATGGAGCTTAGAATAGGTGGCAACATGTGATTATACAGGATTCCCCCCATTTGGTGCCAAATGGGACATTTTTTGAATGTGGTAACTGTTGCTACTGCGAAAAAAAGAGGCTGACAATGACTAACAGAGTTGCCACCTATCGTTATTTATCCCAAAGAGGGGAAAGGAAACGATCGGAAAAAACCTGACGAAAATGGGAAAAGACGAGGTCGTCGCAACCAAGTCCTAGATTCGGGAGTCGGTTACGCAAGAGGAAGGTATGAGCACCCCTCACGTCCATCGTACTCGACGGGATCCACGCATGTGTTTTCTAAAAGGGTTTGTAAACTATCTACGCTAAAGGCTTATGAACAAAAGAAAAATAAAAAGTACTGACGTGATAGATCACCGCTGCTCTATGCCTACGTACTCCCTCGTGCAATGGGAAAGTCAGAGTCAACGTAGTTCGACCAACTACGGGCGAAAAAGGGGGAGAGGTTGCTCACTAAGACATCGCGTCTTATGCCTACATATCCTCGTCTAGTACGAGAAATTAGAGAAAACGTAGTTCGGGCTAATGAGAACACCGGTTGTTCAAACATTTTACCCGAGTAGGGTTAACAAACAGTTCTAGCAGTTTGGTGTATGCAGCTCGACCATTGGAGACTTAGGCGTTACCGTTTGCGATAGAACCGAATGTTAACGACACTCTTGTTTATGAAAAGGTTTTCCAAAGGTAAAGGGTCCCAAGGGACAAAAAGAGTTTGAAGTTGGTTTAAAGTCTTTTAAAGAAGAAATATTTTTGAGTTTTTTGTTAGTAACTCATGTTGCACTAAAGTTTTGTGACTTAGGAACGAATGCATCGCATAGCATCCTAAGGATGTATACTAAACACTCTAGGTAATTGAGAGGTAACCACTCAATCACCATTCCCCAAGTAGCTTAAGGCTCATAGCATACAACACTTATCATTATTTATTAAGTGGATTGAAGTTGTTTGAAGATGAGAAGAGAAAGGGATAAACTAAAGGGGGACTAGACCAAACCCTAGAAGTTGTAATGCAAAGTGCACCTAAATTTGGGATTACAAAAGGGAGACATCTTCCTAATGTTATCATGCATGGTTAGAACCCTAATGTCTATCATAACCTCTCTTTAACAAGAGAGATTATAAATCCTAAGGGAAGGAAGACAAAAGAAGAAGAAGAAAGAACAAAGGAAAAATGCAAATGAAAGAATGCATACATGGAATGCACAAGTAGGATGAAAGTGGGAGGAAAATATGTGTGGGGCAGTAGCCACCACAAGCTCATCTCAACCAAGCATGCATATGAGAAGTTCAAAGAGAAAAGAGAAAGAGATGCATCAAAAGTAAACAAACAAGTGTGACAAAGTGTGGGATAAAATGGCCTAAACCATTCAAACATCAACCACAGAGCACACAACAAACACAAATGCAAGGCAAAGAAGGCCTAAAGCAAAGTGAGGATGGGAGGCTACATGAGGACAGCAAGGTACTCATATTATGCACTCAACCATGAACATCACCAACAAAGTGCAAAAGAAAGCACAAAGAAACACTAAGAGAAGTCCTCATGGATTCATCACTTTAGGCAAGCTTCAAGTTCCTCCTAAGGAGGGACCAAGCTACCTTAAGTGACATTCCAAAGTCATAGGACATAAGAGAAGATGAGAGAAGATAATGCCCAAGATAAACATCACAAACACACCAAAGAGATGCAAGAAGAGGCAAGGAGAAAGACCAAAGTCTTACACACTGTCATACCCCAAATTTGTCCTACCCGTGTATAAATTTTATTTGTACACTCATTTCAAGAAAATCCAAAAAATATAATATTTTTCTAGTTATTATAATGATTGAAGTCAAACAAGATCTATTTCAAGGTCAAGATTTCGGTGTGCACTTCAAATGATGTGTATTCAGTGTGACAGTTAAGTTTGGTTTATCAAGTTAGATCAATTGTGCGTGAGTCAGGTTTTCTGGTTGAGATAAGTACAGATGTTTCATGTCTGAAGATCAATAAAGCTCAGTATAATGGTAATTAGGGTTTGGATAAGTCCAATTCATAATTTCAAGTCATGCGCCTACATTTCGAGGATCTACATGCTATTCAAGACCCAAGCTCATTCAAAATCAAATTTGATTAGTGGATTGATTCATGGAATTGATTTATGGTTTTAGTTCACAATCAAAGATGTTGGGAATTTGGATAGTATGATTGTTGGGATAAATCCACATGGAAATTCAAATGCATGCTATTATGAGCTATCATGATTTCGAATGAGTTCAAAATGGCATAATAATTCAAACCGAAACTTGATGCAAGGATGTTAAACCCATCATTTTCATTGTTGTTTTATAGATTCAACAAGAAATAATGAAGTTACATAAATAACCCATGAATACTTGTAGTCCAAGATAATATCACAAACTCAAAAAATATACAACAAGCATCACAATCCAAATTTACAAGTGTAAAATGAAGCCTTCTCTTTCATTATTATTTCTGTCATGAGCCATGAAATGTTTATTACACAACAAGGAGATAATATTGCACCAAGTCCTCATCAGAATTTCAGCTCCAACAATTAGGAGTAGTTCGTAGCAGCATGACTCATCATCAGCAAAAAAAAAATTGAAGCTTTCCATATAATCCTAGCAGCGGTCCCACAATGCAGCAGCAGTAAAAAAAACCACCCTTCAACTTGCAGCAAGATATAACCCAAAGCCATTATACACCAACTAGTCTTTCTTTCACTAACCAACAAAAAAGCTGCCTTTCCAACGTACCTGCAGCACAAACAATCCTATCAGCTGCTATACCTCCCATAAAGAAAGTTGCACATACATCACATAATGATAACGCTCACAAAAGACCCCTAAAAAAAGGCACCTTCCCATAGCAAGTGCCAAGGACAAGGCAGACCCCACAAGGCTGTGTTGTTTTAGTACGCACATCCCGTACCCTGCATCTCCACCACTGCCTTATACCAGCTGGAAACTCCTCACACAACACAGCTGCTACACACAAAAAACGCGTAGACTATGCAGCAGTACGCCCCATTCCAAAAGCACAAATATTGGTATGCATAATGCTAAAGGAACCACACATTCAGATACAAACAAAACTGTTGCTACACAAACACGCAGCCTAGTTGCAAACACGAGGGCCTCTCTAAAATGTACCTACAGTAGCCTTAACTCACATAACATCCATCAAGCTATATTCTATGGGAATAAGACAAAAAAGGGACCTTGACTCACCATGGTCCATACATCGTCCAAAGCATCACCATAACTAATTTCCCTATGACCACAACATGCCAAACCGTTACAAGCTTCAGTTCGCCCAAGTTCCAGCATATATGGTTATGACCCCGTCACACCCATAAAGATCCCTATGTATTTCTGCTAGCATCAGTCCTATAATAACAAGAAAAATGATGTAAAACCTTTAATGGAATGAGCAGGTCAGCATATACATGTACACATGTGCAGAATTTTCAACACTTCCCTTATTTTCAATAGGCGAAAATCATATCTTACAAGGCTATTTTCAAAAGCACTTCCCCACACCAAGAAATGTTGAGGTCCTCACCTGCAAATAAGCGACTCATACACAATTCAGAAAAGACAAAAAAAGAAGAGCAGGAAAAACAAGAGCAACTCCCTAAATATCCACTCACACAAACAATATAATGCCTGTGCACTATGTACCTCACGACAACACCCACAACCATCTGCAAATAACCGTTTCACAATCTCCACCACAACAAAAGGGTAGACAACCTGTTGCAAAATGGCAGGATTGGCCACGTCTTGTACGAAGAAAACCACAACCTGCATAAGAAAAGGCAGTGGAAATAAGTTTTGGGCAAGAGCAATATTAAAAAGGAGAGAGCCAAGTTGATGCGAAAAAGATAAAATTCCAACCTCTCATCAAAAGCTTCCCTAAAAAAAACCCTCCTTTCAACCTGATACCTTAAAAACCTTCTATAAAATCTTCAAACAAGATTCTCTGATTTTTCCCTTCTTCAAACTTCAACCACCCAGAAACAGTCCTCAACTTCAAAACTTCATAAAACGCCCAGAAATTTATCTGAATAAGCACAAAAACTTCCATTGGCCGTGGTTGCACCTTCTTACTCTTCTTCCATAACAACACTTCAACAACCTTAAAACATCCTTCAAACAGACACCATCAACTTCCGACCACATCAAACAACGCCTCCTTCTGAAACAGAACCCTCCACCAACCCTGTTTCAAGAACAACATAACCTGCATTTTTTTTACCAACACAATACAAGCTTAATCTTCATTGGTGTTCTCACATTAAGAACCACACTTTAATCCTTCCTCTTAATCAAAACCTGCTATCATTTTCCCCCACAACAGCCAACAAATCAACCTTCATCCCAACTGAACCTTCTTCATCACTTCGAAACAACCAACAAAACCTCTCAGCTGAACCTTCAACAATCTCGCATCTCATCCTCAAAACCACACGTAACCCCTTTCTGCTACAACCTTCTTCTTCTCAAAAAACCCGTCTGCTTCAACATTAAGAGCAAACCGTAACATCAAACTCCCCTCATCCATAACAGAACCCACAATTTCCTTTGAACTCCTCCTCAAAAACACCAACACGCTATTCCTCTTCACCGGTTCGAACCCCAACCATTCATTTTCTTCATTCCCAAATCTTCCAAACTCCAACCGATTCTTCATACCCAAACTTAAAAAAAACCTAACCTCAACCTCAATTAACCTTCGGATCTTCCTCAAATCCTCAACACGTTACAAACTCAACCCCATTTCAACAGAAACCTAACCCATAAATCCAAACCAGTTCATTCAAACTTCGAAAATAACCCCAAACCCAAAAAATCGGAATAGATGAAGTAGAAAGGAGCTAGACGAATGAGAAACCAAACCTAACGAATTCGTGGAAACGAAGGAATGCAAATCGGACTTGATTCGAGCAACTTTTTTGAGGTTGAACCGATAAATGGCAAGAAGGTTGAGTCGATCTGTTTGCTCCTTTTTCGCGAAAAGAGATTTAATAGGGTAATGAACGTTTTGTTTTTTTTCCTGAGCATTTAGGTTGGGGAGTTCATCGTTTGGTTTGTTATTGTTTATCTTCTGAACCACGTGATGAGTGGGCTCGAGGCCCACCATGATTCACAGCTCCCCGGTCTCTTTTATGATGTTTACAACTGCTTTTTTTTTTTTTAGATTTTGTAAATATTTTTCTCAAGATAATTTTAAGTTTTATACATACATATTAACATTTAGTTATTATTTTATTTTTCCTAAAAAATTTTCATTTTGTATATATACATTTTGTATTAATTAGCATTATTTTATTTTAAAGTTTATATATACCCTTTTATATTTAATCTTTCTATGTTATATTTCTTTTAGGACTTTAGAGTTGTATTATAGTTTTGGAGTTGTTTTTGGGCATCCTTGCTTTTTGCGGTCGATGACGATACCCCGAGTTATAGTTTGTCAAATTATTGACAGATAATAACAAACCCGAGACCATTTCTTTTCAAAACTTTCATTTTCGTTTTTATCCACTTTTTTCTTATTCCCTAGTCAATAATGACTTTAATGATTATTATCGGTCAAATTATTGATAGATGATAATTCAGTCAAGACTATGTCACTTTCGCTTCAAATTGTCTTTTAAACATTTTCTCGAAAAAACTCCAAAAGAAGGGGATTCTTGAAATCTAGCATTTTTTGGATCTTCGAGTGAATAATTCTCGAGGCACGCTCTTGAGTTGTTATTCATTCAATATTTTGATTTTCTCAAACACATTCTCAACGTCTTTTTTTCGATTAAAACTCCGAAAGAAGGAGATTCTTGGAGTCTAGCATTCCTTGAATTTTCGAGTGAATAGTTCTCAAGGCACACCCTTTGAGTCGTTATTCACTCAACCTTTCGACTCTTTCATATTCAATCATTTTCAAAACATTCTCCTAAGTCGAATGCTCGTCCGCATTCGCAACCCACATTTCATTCACAACTCCTCGTGGTTTCGATATTAGGGGCACCCTCAGGGACTAATATCGTTTCTCACAACCCTAACACTTGACACGTCGTTAAGTCGGTTCCATCTTCGATCAAATCTTCGACACGTCGTCGAGCCAGTTCAAAACAACTTCCTTTTGGCCTCGCATGCCATTTTCCGATTCGATCCTTTCACAAACATTTCCAAAACTTACGAAAGAGGGATATTCTCAGAATCTAGCATTTGGATATTCGAATGAGTAACTCTCGAGGCGCGCCCTCGAGTTGTTATTATTTATTCTTTCGATTTCAAAACATCCAACTCTTATCTTCAACTTATTCAACTCAATTTCCGAAAGAACTGAGTTCTTGGGATCTCGCATCCCTTGAATTCTTGAGTGACAAGCTCTTGAGGCACGCTCTTAGGTTGTTTGTCAGTCACTCTTTTGTTTCTCAACCTAACGTCAAACCAATTCAAACCTCATTTTTTTCGTGGTTGTCTCCACGAACTACGAACGCTCTAATTCTTTATTCATTCTTGAATATAAGATACGTAGGCACAAGATTGCGATGATCTTGGCGAGCACACTTCTATCCATCTTCCGTTTTCCCCCATCCTTTCCCGTAGTCGAACTACGACGCTCTGATTTCTCATTCTCGTCCGAATGAGCATACGTAGGCACAAGGGCCCCAATCCTTGGCGAGCACCCCATCTTCTAACCACCCATCTCTCCTTAGCGTCTTTAACCTTTTAACCTACCAATTCTACCTTTAACAAACAAGAAGAAAACAAGTAAACTTAAACCACACTCCCCACAATTACCTTAAGAGGTTCCCGTCGAGTACGACGGACGTGAGGGGTGCTAATACCTTCCCCTCACGTAATCGACTCCCGAACCCGAAACTTGGTTGCGACAACCCTGTTCCTATCCTTTTGTTTTTAAGAGGTTTTCTCGATATTTTCCTCTCCCGTTTATTCGGGAAAAATAAAGTTCGGTGGCGACTCTGTCGAACCGCATTTCCGCGCCATCCGCGCGAGGGTCGTTTCTCCGGAATATCTCCGTGATTTTTCGAGGTGCGACAGTTGGCGACTCTACTGGGGACAATTTTGCTCCATGCAAAGAGAGAGTCAAGCATATCTTTTGGTTTGTGAGGAGTGTTTGTTTTTATTTGTTTCCTTTACGTATTTGTTCTCTTGTGGATTTTTATTTGTGCTTGTTATCTTGGTTGCCTGTTGGTTCTTGGGATGACATCATGAGTAAAGCTCTACACCTGAGCTTTGGTAAAAGCAGAGAGAACACTTAGTTTAGAATTGGTAGTCGAGTAGTGTTAGTCACCAAGGATTCTCTCCTTGTGTGCTTAGCATGAAAGCTCCTCCATAGGAGACCTATTCGTAGATCTTGTTGAAACACAGCTAGCCTGTTGCACGACTTGATTAATGAAGGGTCCGTGATTCTGGGAACCTTTTGTTAGCACCAGTTCCGATATTGGTGGTCGTGTAGTGTTAGTCTCCAAGGACTTGCTCCTTGTGCGCCTAGCATGAGGACCCCGCTCAGGAAAGACCTTATCGTCATTATCGTCGTAATACAGCCAGCCTGTTGCGTGACGCTAATACGACTAGTGTCCGTGATCCTGGGAACCAAACGTAGAAACCATCCCGTGAGTGGGTTTATGGGTAGAATGTTTAGACCTTCCCGTATAGGTTGTACCTGTCAGTTTTTTGATCGGAAATTGTGGTTGTGGATCTATCACAATTACTAGCTTCAGGAGTTGTTCGAACTATGATCTTGTGATCCTGGATCTCGTATCTTGCATTGCATCTTGCATATCATTCGCATTGCATTTCATACATTGTGCATTTTTCATTTCCAGTCCTTCAACAGAATCTTATGTCTGCGTTCCTTCCTCTCCAGTAAATCAAGCTGATTCCTCGACACCAATACGTAACTAGAGCCAATACAAGACGAATGATGGAGCAGATTCAGCAGGAGCAAGCTGCCTTCAGGGAAGAGTTGGATTCTATGAAAGGAAAGATCGACCAGATCCTCGAAGCCATCCTCGCGGCCAGGAGAGAGGAAGAACAGCGTGAAGCCGCCGCTGTCGTCAACAACAATGGTCAAGGACAAGGGTCTACTGCCATCCCTTTGGTTCCAATTCCAAATCCTCATGGGATGCCGTTGAACTTCAATAACACAGCCGAAGGAAACACTTCTCAGCCAATCCCAGCGCCTGGAGTTACCGTTGGAGTTATCCCGCACGCCCAGCCTGCTGCTGTGCAAATCCCGGTTCCTCATACTGAAGATACTCTGATGGATCAGTATGACGACGTTCAGAACTATCATGCTGCTATCCCCATTGCTAGTCCTGTTGCCGCTCAGGATTCTGAAGCCATGAAGATGTGCCGAGATCTAGCCGAGAAACTCCGAGCCATGGAGGGGCACAATTCAAATTCTTTCAGTGCTTTGGAATTATGCTTGGTGCCTGATGTTGTCATTCCTCCCAAGTTCAAGGTGCCCGAATTTTCGAAGTACAAAGGTCTCAGTTGCCCAAACATTCATTTGAAGATGTACTGTCGCAAGATGGCTGCCTATGCCAGAGATGAAAAGCTCATGATCCATTGCTTCCAAGACAGCTTGTCTGGGGCATCACTCGAATGGTATATGCAGCTGGAGTGTAACAGTGTGTACACTTGGGCCGAGCTAGCTGATGCATTTGTCAAGCAGTACAAATACAACACAGATCTCGCTCCAAATCGTACTCAGCTTCAGAGTATGACTCAGAAGGACGGCGAATCCTTCAAGGAGTACGCGCAACGATGGAGAGAGATAGCCGCAAGGGTGCATCCACCTCTTGTTGACCGTGAATTGATTGACATCTTCATGGGTACCTTGCAAGGCCAGTACTACGAAAAGCTGATCGGTAGTGTCTCCGCTGGATTCTCTGACTTGGTGATCGTCGGTGAGAGAATTGAAGAAGGGATGAAGAGTGGAAAGATCCCAGGAGGTTCCAACAACCAGGCCAATGCCAAGAAGCCTTTCAATGGATACAAGAAGAAGAAGGGCGAAACAAATGCCATCTTTTTTCAGAAAGGGCAAGCTTCTCAACAAGCTTCTGCTCCTATGCCTTATCAAGTTCCCTATTATCAGTATCCATATGTTGCTGCTGCGCAATATGCTCCAATGCCTTATCAGCCAGCTGTTCAAGCAGTGCAAGCTCAGATGCCACGACAATAGGCTCCTCAGCAACAAGCCTACAACCAGCAAGGATATCAGTATCCTCCTCAGCAGCAGCAGATGCAAGCTACTCAGCAACGACAAGGTGCTCGCCCACAGCGTCAACAGAGAACGTGGAGGCCAGATAAAGTTTTTGATCGCCTGCCGATGAAGTATGCTAGTATCTTTGCTCAGTTGATGGAGAAGAAGGTTGTTGTTCCGAGAGATTTGGCTCCTCCAACTGTCATTCCTACCGATTACGATGCAAATGCTCATTGTGAGTTTCATAAGGGCGCTCCAGGTCATACCATTGAGTACTGTAGAGCTTTCAAGCACATAATTCAAGACATGATCGACAGGGATGCTATCAACTTCAATGGAAAGTCTCCGAATATCATCAATGATCCGTTGCCATCGGCCAACTAGTGCTAACATCATATCAAGTCCAGTCAAGTTCATTCTCTGAAGAAGGTCGTCATGCTGCCATTTAATCTTTCACATTTCTTATATTTTGTCTTTGTGTGTTTAAGTACTGTATGCTTTGAACAATTGCCATTTCGTATTTGGTTTTCATTAATGTATCGTTTATGCATGTTTTGAATTAGTTATGTCGTATTCACTCATTTTCACTTATCACCGACACATTTATTCACTCCACTCTATCCACTGTTGTTTAGCATGATTCTGAGGGAGGATGATGAAAATGAGATACCCATAATTGCAAACCGTATGCTTTCAGACAGGATCTCGTCAATGATGTACATGCATTGTTTCAATTCCCCATACACCGGAGATATAAGGAGTTAATCCCTAGTAAACCACTTCGAGCCTAGAAGTAGCAGTTTCCTTCGGATATTCAAACCTTTACACTCAACCTGGGGCAGGGTAGTGTTCAGTTAATTCAATTCCGCACTTGAATCAACAAAGCGAAATCCCAGAGACGGTGATTCATCAAAGACCCATGCTATGGCAGTCACAACCTTCCAACAAAATCCAAAAAAAAAACAAAACATCAAAAGCCTGCTAAGTCAAACACCTCAGAGGGGACTTAGACAAAATCAAGGCAATCCCGATGGATCTGACAAACAAAGTCAATCCATGCAAAAGTTAGGGATCAAAACAAAAGCAAAAGAGGACCCCGAAATCCTCAACAAAAACAAAAAAGGATTCAGTGGCCACCCAGATCAAAAGGGCACTGACATCCATCAAAATAAGGTGACTGCCATGTCGAGCAAACCTTGAACCTTCAAGCTTACACCGTCCTGACAAGTGTAGAATTAACTGAGCGTAGGACTGGAGATCATTAAGAAGAAGGGGTGGGTACAAATCATACTTTGAGCCTAATAACCTTTTGTTTCATAACCGTGAACCAGACCATGTTACAACCCTTGAAAGACCTAATTGAGGCGAGGTTTATTCTGAAAGCATACTATCGCAAGGTTGCGTAACCTGACTCCTCACTTGATTGTTAATCATCAACATCGGTGTCATTATTCTTGCAACGTCTTTTCGCACTAATCAAAATCAGCGCAAAGTTTGGACTAACAGTCCATTCGTCTCACTACCACGACACTTCAATAAACGATACTTTTTCAGACTTGCATCGAACTTTGCATTAATTATTACCATTTGTGAATGTACAATTTTAATTGCAAATCAGTGCTAGGTATTCAAAGACATCTCAATGAGGGGGCAATTAAGGAGGAACTTGACTTTCAGGGGTGTACACAAGACAAGATTGTTTCAAAGCCCATAAGCTGGGACAAATTATTCAAGAGCTCGAGCAGGGGCAGACCATTGCCATGTTCAAACTGGGGCGAGACCGGGTCGTCCTGACCAATAAGCAGAGTTGCAACCTTCTCTGAAGACAATTCACAACAAGTCACCAAGAACCCAGACTTGGGGCATCCAGCACATCTTCTGTTTCAATCATGGCGTTTTCAGCAAATTGCGTGTCGAGGAAGTCAATCCCTCCCACCACCCGAAGTCCAAATTCGCGTTTGCAACTACCAAAAATCCACCATGCTGACGACTCCCTGCATTTCCAAATACCCGTCTGCAATCATATACATCATGCGCATCGCATTCGACTTCATACGCATCTTGCATCATATGCATACTCCAATCATACCATACTTCCCCAAGCTCTTGCATCTCCGCTTGTCAGCATTTGCATTTGCACTTTCATTCGTTATGGAACATCATTTTACATCCAGCATTCATATATGCAAGTCAAGGTCCAGGATCAATCTTGAAGATTTTCCAATACCATCATCAACCCGGTCAGGGGCATCTTCCACGAAGGTCATGGATTTCTCCCACGAATATCAAGAGCTTCAAAGCAATCATCAGCCCAGTCAGGGGCAATCTTCTGCAATTGTGGGTTTCTCCTACGAAATCCAGAGATCTTCAAAGCAAGATTCAGACCAGTCAGGGGCATTTTTCAAAGACCATGGGTGTCTCCCAGGACGTATTTTAACCTTGTGGTTGATCAGATCTCCAAATCAACATTCAGCCTAGTCAGGGGCATACCATTCAAGACCGTGGGCGTTCTCCACGAAGTTGTTCAAACATTTTGTTGGGAAAATCCAAGAAGTTTAATGCAAGATCCAGCCCGAGCAGGGACATCTTCAGCAAAACCGTGAGCGTTCCTCATGAAGTTGGTCAGCCTTTTGTTGAGCAAACCAAGACATCAAGACCAACTCAGTCTAGTCAGGGGCATCCTCCTCTGAATTCATGGGCATAACCATGAAGTCATTTCAGCAAAACTATGATCTCCAAACAAGACGGTGGACGTACCCCGTTGACTCATTTCAATCCAATCTTCCTCTTGGGGGTTCCCCAATGAGCTGTACCCAGCAAGCATGGTCGTTGTCAATTGCCTTACTATCATCCTTTTGGTGATAGCCGAACTTCGTCGGTTCAACATAGCCTGCATCCTTTCGATGTTGGTAACCTTCAATTTGTGTTCGCTCTATAATCCTTATGGTGGTAGTGGCTGGTGTGTGTTTTGCTCCATCATCCTTTTGGTGGTGGGTCTGGCATTTCGTCGATGTCAGATTGCGCGATATTTTGTTTGTATTTCGCTCCATCATCCTTTTGATGGTGGGTCTGGCATTTCGTCGATGTCAGATTGCACGATATTTTGTTTGTGTTTCGATCCATCATCCTTTTGGTGGTGGGTCTGGCATTTCGTCGATGTCAGATTGCGCGATATTTTGTTTGTGTTTCGCTCCGTCATCCTTTTGGTGGTGGGTCTGGCATTTCTTCGATGTCAGATTGTGTGATATTTTGTTTGTGTTTTCGCTCCGTCATCCTTTTGGTGGTGGGTCTGGCATTTCGTCGATGTCAGATTGCGTGATATTTTGTTTGTATTTCGCTCCGTCATCCTTTTGGTGGTGGGTCCGGCATTTCGTCGATGTCAGATTGTGTGATATTTTGTTTGTGTTTTCGCTCCGTCATCCTTTTGGTGGTGGGTCTGGCATTTCGTCGATGTCAGATTGTGCGATATTTTGTTTGTGTTTTTGCTCTGTCATCCTTTTGGTGGTGGTTCTGGCATTTCGTCGATGTCAGATTGCGCGATATTTTGTTTGTATTTCGCTCCGTCATCCTTTTCGTGGTGGTTCTGGCATTTCGTCGATGTCAGATTGCGCGATATTTTGTTTGTATTTCGCTCCGTCATCCTTTTGGTAGTGGGTCTGGCATTTCGTCGATGTCAGATTGCACGATATTTTGTTTGTATTTCGCTCTGTCATCCTTTTGGTGGTGGGTCTGACATTTCGTCGATGTCAGATTGTGCGATATTTTGTTTGTGTTTTCGCTCCGTCATCCTTTTGGTGGTGGGTCTGGCATTTCGTCGATGTCAGATTGTGCGATATTTTGTTTGTGTTTTCGCTCTGTCATCCTTTTGGTGGTGGGTCTGGCATTTCGTCGATGTCAGATTGCGCAATATTTTGTTTGTATTTCGCTTCGTCATCCTTTTGGTGGTGGGTCTGGCATTTCGTCGGTGTCAGATTGCGCGATATTTTGTTTGTATTTCGCTCCGTCATCCTTTTGGTGGTGGGTCTGGCATTTCGTCGATATCAGATTGTGCGATATTTTGTTTGTGTTTTCGCTCCGTCATCCTTTTGGTGGTGGGTCTGGCATTTCGTCGATGTCAGATTGCGCGATATTTTGTGTGTGTTTCGCTCCGTCATTCTTTTGGTGGTGGGTCTGGCATTTCGTCGATGTCAGATTTTGCGATTGTGTTCGTCCTATCATCCTTTAGGTGGTAATGGCTGGTGTGTGTTTCGCTCCGTCATCCTTTTGGTGGTGGGTCTGGCATTTCATCGATGTCAGATTGTGCGATTGTGTTTGTCCTATCATCCTTTTGGTGGTAGTGGCCGGTGTGAGTTTCGCTCCGTCATCCTTTTGGTGGGGGATCTATCATGGTCATTGATGATAGATTGTGCGATAGTCTGTTTTGTGTTTCGCTCCGTCATCCTTTTGGTGGGGGGTCTATCATGGTCATTAATGATAGATTGTGCGATTTTGTTTTGTGTTTCGCTCCGTCATCCTTTTGGTGGGGGGTCTATCATAGTCATTAATGATAGATTGTGCGATGTGTTTATTTGTGTTTCGCTCTGTCATCCTTTTGGTGGGGGGTCTATCATGGTCATTAATGATAGATTGTGCGATATTGTTTGGTGTGAGTTTCGCTTCGTCATCCTTTCGGTGGGGGGTCTATCATAGTCATTAATGATAGATTGTGCAATATTGTTTAGTGTGAGTTTCGCTCTGGCATCCTTTTGGTGGGGGTATGTCATAGTCATTAATGTCAGATTGTGCGAGTGCGTTTGCTCTATCGTCCTTTTGGTGATAGTAGCCGTGTGTGTTTTTTCCCATCATCTTTGTGGTGATGGCGACCTTTTGCTAGTCTTTCATAGTTTATTCATTGGTATGCCTCATCCGGCATTCCACTTATCTGGCGTTTCTTTTCTCTTCGGACAAATTCAGGGTTTTCTTCATATCTATTTGCCTTATACCTCGAAAGAACGATCTCCATAGTAGTTCATCTCACTCGGTTTAAGCCAATTAGATAGGGGCATCTGTCACACCCCAAATTTGTCCTACCCGTGTATAAATTTTATCTGTACACTCATTTCAAGAAAATCCAAAAAATATAATATTTTTCTAGTTATTATAATGATTGAAGTCAAACAAGCTCTATTTCAAGGTCAAGATTTCGGTGTGCACTTCAAATGATGTGTATTCAGGGTGACAGTTAAGTTTGGTTTATCAAGTTAGATCAATTGTGTGTGAGTCAGGTTGTCTGGTTGAGATAAGTACAGATGTTTCATGTCTGAAGATCAATAAAGCTCAGTATAATGGTAATTAGGGTTCAGATAAGTCCAATTCATAATTTCAAGTCATGTGCCTACATTTCGAGGATCTACATGCTATTCAAGACCCAAGCTCATTCAAAATCAAATTTGATTAGGGCATTGATTCATGGAATTGATTTATGGTTTTAGTTCACAATCAAAGATGTTGGGAATTTGGATAGTATGATTGTTGGGATAAATCCACATGGAAATTCAAATGCATGCTATTATGAGCTATCATGATTTCGAATGAGTTCAAAATGGCATAATAATTCAAACCGAAACTTGATGCAAGGATGTTAAACCCATCATTTTCATTGTTGTTTTATAGATTCAACAAGAAATAATGAAGTTACATAAATAACCCATGAATACTTGTAGTCCAAGATAATATCACAAACTCAAAAAATATACAGCAAGCATCACAATCCAAATTTACAAGTATAAAATGAAGCCTTCTCTTTCATTATTATTTCTGTCATGAGCCATGAAATGTTTATTACACAACAAGGAGATAATATTGCACCAAGTCCTCATCAGAATTTCAGCTCCAACAATTAGGAGTAGTTCGTAGCAGCATGACTCATCATCAGTAAAAAAAAATTGAAGCTTTCCATATAATCCTAGCAGCGGTCCCACAATGCAGCAGCAGTAAAAAAAACCACCCTTCAACTTGCAGTAAGATATAACCCAAAGCCATTATACACCAACTAGTCTTTCTTTCACTAACCAACAAAAAAGCTGCCTTTCCAACATACCTGCAGCACAAACAATCCTATCAGCTGCTATACCTCCCATAAAGAAAGTTGCGCATACATCACATAATGATAACGCTCACAAAAGACCCCTAAAAAAAGGCACCTTCCCATAGCAAGTGCCAAGGACAAGGCAGACCCCACAAGGCTGTGTTATTTCAGTACGCACATCCCGTACCCTGCATCTCCACCACTGCCTTATACCAGCTGGAAACTCCTCACACAACACAGCTGCTACACAAAAAAAAAACGCGCAGACTACGCAGCAGTACGCCCCATTCCAAAAGCACAAATATTGGTATGCACAATGCTAAAGGAACCACACATTCAGATACAAACAAAACTGTTGCTACACAAACACGCACCCTAGTTGCAAACACGAGGGCCCCTCTAAAATGTACCTACAGTAGCCTTAATTCACATAACATCCATCAAGCTATATTCTATGGGAATAAGACAAAAAAGGAACCTTGACTCACCATGGTCCATACATCGTCCAAAGCATCACCAGAACTAATTTCCCTATGACCACAACATGCCAAACCGTTACAAGCTTCAGTTCGCCCAAGTTCCAGCATATATGGTTATGACCCTGTCACACCCATAAAGATCCCCATGCATTTCTGCTAGCATCAGTCCTATAATAACAAGAAAAATGATGTAAAACCTTTAATGGAATGAGCAGGTCAGCATATACATGTACACATGTGCAGAATTTTCAACACTTCCCTTATTTTCAATAGGCGAAAATCATATCTTACAAGGCTATTTTCAAAAGCACTGCCCCACACCAAGAAATGTTAAGGTCCTCACCTGCAAATAAGCGACTCATACACAATTCAGAAAAGACAAAAAAAGAAGAGCAGGAAAAACAAGAGCAACTCCTCAAATATCCACTCACACAAAAAATATAATACCTGTGCAATATGTACCTCACGACAACACCCACAACCATCTGCAAATAACCGTTTCACAATCTCCACCACAACAAAAGGGTAGACAACCTGTTGCAAAATGGCAGGAGTGGCCATGTCTTGTACGAAGAAAACCACAACCTGCATAAGAAAAGGCAGTGGAAATAAGTTTTGGGCAAGAGCAATATTAAAAAGGAGAGAGCCAAGTTGATGCAAAAAAGATAAAATTCCAACCTCTCATCAAAAGCTTCCCTAAAAAAAAACCTCCTTTCAACCTGATACCTTAAAAACCTTCTCTAAAATCTTCAAATAAGATTCACTGGTTTTTCCCTTCTTCAAACTTCAACCACCCAGAAACAGTCCTCAACTTCAAATCTTCATAAAACGCCCAAAAATTTATCTGAATAAGCACAAAAACTTCCATTGGCCGTGGTTGCACCTTCTTACTCTTCTTCCATAACAACACTTCAACAACCTTAAAACATCCTTCAAACAGACACCATCAACTTCCAACCACATCAAACAACGCCTCCTTCTGAAACAGAACCCTCCACCAACCCTGTTTCAAGAACAACATAACCTGCATTTTTTTTACCAACACAATACAAGGTTAATCTTCATTGGTGTTCTCACATTAAGAACCACACTTTAATCCTTCCTCTTAATCAAAACCTGCTATCTTTTTCCCCCCACAACAGCCAACAAATCAACCTTCATCCCAACTGAACCTTCTTCATCACTTCGAAACAACCAACAAAACCTCTCAGCTGAACCTTCAACAATCTCGCATCTCATCCTCAAAACCACACGTAACCCCTTTCTGCTACAACCTTCTTCTTCTCAAAAAACCCGTCTGCTTCAACATTAAGAGCAAACCGTAACATCAAACTCCCCTCATCCATAACAGAACCCACAATTTCCTTTGAACTCCTCCTCAAAAACACCAACACTCTATTCCTCGTCACCGTTTCGAACCCCAACCATTCATTTTCTACATTCCCAAATCTTCCAAACTCCAACCGGTTCTTCATACCCAAACTTAAAAAAAACCTAACCTCAACCTCAATTAACCTTCGGATCTTCCTCAAATCCTCAACACGTTACAAACTCAACCCCATTTCAACAGAAACCTAACCCATAAATCCAAACCAGTTCATTCAAACTTCGAAAATAACCCCAAACCCAAAAAACCGGAACAGATGAAGTAGAAAGGAGCTAGACGAATGAGAAACCAAACCTAACGAATTCGTGGAAACGAAGGAATGCAAATCAGACTTGATTCGAGCAACTTTTTTGAGCTTGAACCGATAAATGGCAAGAAGGTTGAGTCGATCTGTTTGCTCCTTTTTCGCGAAAAGAGATTTAATAGGGTAATGAACGTTTTGTTTTTTTTCCTGAGCATTTAGGTTGGGGAGTTCATCGTTTGGTTTGTTATTGCTTATCTTCTGAACCACGTGATGAGTGGGCTCGAGGCCCACCATGATTCGCAGCTCCCCGGTCTCTTTTATGATGTTTACAACTGTACTTTTTTTTTTAGATTCTGTAAATATTTTTCTCAAGATAATTTTAAGTTTTATACATACATATTAACATTTAGTTATTATTTTGTTTTTCCTAAAAAGTTTTCATTTTGTATATATACATTTTGTATTAATTAGCATTATTTTTATTTTAAAGTTTATATATACCCTTTTATATTTAATCTTTCTATGTTATATTTCTTTTAGGACTTTAGAGTTGTATTATAGTTTTGGAGTTGTTTTTGGGCATCCTTGCTTTTTGCGGTCGATGACGATACCCCGAGTTATAGTTTGTCAAATTATTGATAGATAATAACAAACCCGAGACCATTTCTTTTCAAAACTTTCATTTTCGTTTTTATCCACTTTTTTCTTATTCCCTAGTCAATAATGACTTTAATGATTATTATCGGTCAAATTATTGATAGATGATAATTCAGTCAAGACTATGTCACTTTCGCTTCAAATTGTCTTTTAAACATTTTCTCGAAAAAACTCCAAAAGAAGGGGATTCTTGAAATCTAGCATTTTTTAGATCTTCGAGTGAATAATTCTCGAGGCACGCTCTTGAGTTGTTATTCATTCAATCTTTTGATTTTCTCAAACACATTCTCAACGTCTTTTTTTTCAATTAAAACTCCGAAAGAAGGAGATTCTTGGAGTCTAGCATTCCTTGAATTTTCGAGTGAATAGTTCTCGAGGCACGCCCTTTGAGTCGTTATTCACTCAACCTTTCGACTCTTTCAGATTCAATCATTTTCAAAACATTCTCCTAAGTCGAATGCTCGTCCGCATTCGCAACCCACATTTCATTCACAACTCCTCGTGGTTTCGATATTAGGGGCACCCTTAGGGACTAATATCGTTTCTCACAACCCTAACACTTGACACGTCGTTAAGTCGGTTCCATCTTCGATCAAATCTTCGACACGTCGTCGAGCCAGTTCAAAACAACTTCCTTTTGGCCTCGCATGCCATTTTCCGATTCGATCCTTTCACAAACATTTCCAAAACTTACGAAAGAGGGATATTCTCAGAATCTAGCATTCTTTGGATATTCGAATGAGTAACTCTCGAGGCGCGCCCTCGAGTTGTTATTAATTTATTCTTTCGATTTCAAAACATCCAACTCTTATCTTCAACTTATTCAACTCAATTTCCGAAAGAACTGAGTTCTTGGGATCTCGCATCCCTTGAATTCTTGAGTGACAAGCTCTTGAGGCACGCTCTTAGGTTGTTTGTCAGTCACTCTTTCGTTTCTCAACCTAACGTCAAACCAATTCAAACCTCATTTTTTTCGTGGTCGTCTCCACGAACTACGAACGCTCTGATTCTTTATTCATTCTTGAATATAAGATACGTAGGCACAAGATTGCGATGATCTTGGCGAGCACACTTCTATCCATCTTCCGTTTTCCCCCATCCTTTCCCGTAGTCGAACTACGACGCTCTGATTTCTCATTCTCGTTCGAATGAGCATACGTAGGCACAAGGGCCCAAATCCTTGGTGAGCACCCCATCTTCTAACCACCCATCTCTCCTTAGCGTCTTTAACCTTTTAACCTACCAATTCTACCTTTAACAAACAAGAAGAAAACAAGTAAACTTAAACCACACTCCCCACAATTACCTTAAGAGGTTTCCGTCGAGTACGACGGACGTGAGGGGTGCTAATACCTTCCCCTCACGTAATCGACTCCCGAACCCGAAACTTGGTTGCGACAGCCCTGTTCCTATCCTTTTGTTTTTAAGAGGTTTTCTCGATATTTTCCTCTCCCGTTTATTCGGGAAAAATAAAGTTCGGTGGCGACTCTGTCGAACCGCATTTCCGCGCCTTCCGCCCGAGGGTCGTTTCTCCGGAATATCTCCGTGATTTTTCGAGGTGCGACACACACATTCAACACTTAAAGCACAAGTGGAAAGCCTACAAAGAAATGAATCAATCAACAAGCAATGAACATAATTTTGACCTAAAAATGAACATACAACAAGCTCAACATGTCTAATATGTGAAACAAGAAGAGTTGAGAGCTCAATGGATCCACAAAGGTCATTTCCAATTCAAACTAGGTCATGCACTTGTATGAGCCACCTTATGAAATGACCTAACTTGCAAGTCATCTCAAAATTAGGAAAAAGGCTAAGAAATTACCAAATAAAATTCACAAGGAAGCTAAACAAGTTGGCAAACAGAGGCCAAAAGCTCAAAGCAAATATCCCCTCAAAGCAACATCAAAGGAAAATGATATTCAAGATGTACCACTTTGAAATAGGAGAATCGAGGGTCAAAAGAAAAGCCACCAAAGTCAACCCTAAAGTCAACCAACCAGGGGCAAAATGGTCCTCAAAATTTAATCAACTCATCATGGATATGAGGATTTAATTTTAGTCATTGAACTCAAAGGAAATGAGAGAAACAATTAAAAGATCAAACAATGTCACAATTTAAGTCATTTAACCTACTTCCAATACTTAAATCCAACTTTAATTGAAAAATAAATCAAAAAATAAAATAAAAATTTTCTAAAATCAGAAGACATCTCAAAGTGTCTAAAAAGTATTTTTGTGAATTTTTTGGATGATTGGAAGTATTTTAAAATGAATTAAATATAAACAGATAGCAAACAAAAATAAAAAGAAAATAAAGACTAAAAAAGAAAAAGCTACGGTTTAAAAAGTAATAAAAACAAGTGAAAAACTAGGTTGGGCCCAAAAGGGGGGTGCAATTAGCACCAGGAGGCCCAAACACATGCCAAAAACTGAAGGCTCCAAACAAATCAAGCGTGGCTGGTCAACAGAAAGACCGCTCTGGAACGCAATCTAGGCCACTGAATCAAACGGTATGCAAATCAAAGGGACCAGAGCGTGCTAACACATTAATGAAAATTTGAATTGGATTAAGTGGTGTGTGGTCAAACGAGACTCACGGTGAGTCTTAATCTCATGCGTTGAAACAAAAAGTATGTAAATCATGTGATTAACAACACGCCACGTAAGCGTCTTCAACCTTAAAACCCTACAAACACAGACGGTGGCCTGAGACCGTCTCCGGTCATCTTCTACCTCACAACCGGCCACCGTGAAAACACAGGTGGTTCAAACATTAACCAAAATCCACAAATTAATAACCAAAATCCATCTACTCCTCACGAGGAATCCAAATCCAGCATTAGTTTTCATTTTTAAACACCACACAAAGCAAATCGAAGAGAAAAAGAAAATGTGCTCAAACTGAAAAGCTCAAAATCAACAACCAAATGTGCCCAAAAATCATCTACACATCACGTAGAGTTCAAATCCACAGTTCATTCATCATAAAAACTCAAGAACAGGCCAAAATGCAAACAACAAGTTTCATGCTCAGAACAAAAATCATCCCAAATGCCAGTTCATTTTACTTGTTAATGATCTACATGTTTCCTAGGTCTCAAATATGCAAAAATGGCAAGCAATTGTGGCCTAAACAGAGAGATAAGTTGATTTCAAGATTACCTAGTGGAGAACCTCCACTGAGTCTTGTCCTTGGCTGAAACTTCAAGTAAACCACCCAGAATCACTCCACACACTTGAATGAAGCTCTTGGTATGCTTAATTTCACTTGAGAATGGCTGAATCTTCAAAATCGTATTTCACTTTGCTCTCACTTTTTCAAGTTGCTCTCTCTGCAATTCCTTCACCAAATCGTGTTCTGAGGGTTTGTGAACTTTGCTGAGCTTTTATGTGTTGGATTCAGATGGAAATGGAGCCCTATTTCATGCTATTAAGCCCAATTGTCATTTCAATTCTTCTTTCACTTTTTGCTTGCCAAACTCGTGTAAAACCAACTGCACCCGCCTTACTCTTGCTTCCAATCACTTGCACATGGTCTGAATTGATCAAATGGCCATCAATTGATCCTTGTTTTGATCCTATGGTGGATTTCATGTTTGTTACTTCATGGTGAAGAAACCATGGAAATAACCATCAAAATGACCTCAAATTGCAAATCTAACATTGGCATTGTGTTTAGAATATCATTTTCACTCAAAATGTGCATAAACTTGGTACAAAGTGATCTCAAATGAATTTAGTTTGATTTTCTCATTTTAAGGCCTTTTCCATGAAAGTCACTTTAGGAATTTTTCAATCCAAGCTCCAACCATGACAAGGGATAATTTGGTAATGCAAATGGCCCTATTTGGAGTAAGTTTGATGTTGGAAAAATCTCCATTTGAAGTGTGCAAGTTGGTGAAATGGACCTATAATCTCACTTTCCAAAAATACCCCTGACTTGCAAGCCTCATAACTTGAGTTCTACAAATCACATGAAATACTTCTAGTACTCTTTGGAAAGCTAAGACCATGAGGAACAACTTTTATGTTCACCAAAAGTTGAGGAAAAATATACTTCTAGGTCAAAAATGGCTTGGAAGTTGGTTGACTTTTGTTGACCAAAATCACATTCATCTGAGGACCTGTAACTTGTCAGCATCATAACTTGAGTTCTAGAAATCATATGAATGACTTCTAGTACTCAAAAGAAAGCTAAGAACATGCTCTAAAAGTTTTATGACCATGTCAAGATGAGATGAGACTTCTATCTTGAGAAACGGTGGTCTTGAAGTTGAGGACTAAATAAGGGATTTTACACTGAGAAGCCTAATTTAGTAACTTCTCACACTCTTGATTCTTGATGAATTGATCTTGAAATGATATATTATACATCTCAACACAACATCCCATGACCATAGAGACTTGGAATTGAGTTTTAACCTCCTTCAATTTCACAGTTAACTGAGGATTTACCAGATGAAAACCCTAGATGCAACATTCTTAACTGTGGCTTCTTCCACCTCACACAACAACTTGAATAAGCTCCAACATGGCTCTCAAAGAACTCAATGAGCTCTCTCAACATCTTATATCCATAATTATGAATTCACAACCCTCTGATGCTCTTAAACTGGCCTCCAAGTTAGGAGGTAACCCACATACATCCATCCATCCTTTCACAAGACTATTGACTACTTCTAGATGACCTGATGACCATTCAAACTTGAGTAACACCCCTTGTTTAGCCCACAACCTTTGGTAGTCTCTCTCTGCTAAGCACAACTCACTTGATCCCTTGTAAAATGAAATATGATATCCAATGCAAATGCTAGAACAAAATGAAATGAAACATAGACAAAGTAAAGAAAGGTTGGGCAAATTTTGGGGTACAACAGCTGCCCCTATTCAAGCGACTTGGACCTGAATGGGTGAAAAGCGAATAGCTTTCGAACAATTGAGGTAAAAGACGGTTGAATACCAAAGAACTCGAAAATTTGCCAACCACATAAAATCTGAATATAATTATACTGATCTCAAAAATACTCCGTAGGGGAAAAAGAATACAAATGTCAAAAGTGAAGGTGAGAAAATTACTTAGAAGGGGGGGTTGAATAAGTATGACAAATAATCAAGGATTTAAACACAATTATTTTTATCCTGGTTCGTTGAACTCAACTACTCCAGTCCACCCTCTCAAGAGTGATTTGCCTTTCTCTGTCAAGGACTTAATCCACTATTTAATCAAACAGATTACAATAGTAACACCTAAGAACAACTGTTCTTAGTCTTCTCAAGAGCTACTGATCCCAACTGGGTCCTCTTAAGGAAAACCTTTTACAAACAATGTAAAACTATTACAAGAGTAAGAATGCTTCTAAGAAGCTGTTATCACAACTGTGATATTTCTCTTAAGTTTAAGAACAATGTTATAGCAAAATAAAATTATAAGAGCTTTGAGAGTTTTGCTTTGATGAGTGATTTTGCAAGTAATTCGTTACTGAAGAAGATGGAGTGGACTTCTTTATATAGGCACTTAGATCCATGAAGTCTTCTCAACGTTGAAGGCTGTGCTGAAAAACCTGGAGCCTTTTGTCTTTACATTGGAGGCTGTGCTGAAAAAGCCTGATGCCTTTTGTCTTCACTTTGCAGAAACTTTCCTTAGAATGGAATGCACAGATAAAACCTTTTTGTCTGTGTTCTTGTGTCTAGCACAAAAGAGGAAAGAGCTGTTGAGATATGCCAACGTACATATTTAAATCTTCTTCACTAAATAAGTTCAGCTTTTAACATTAGAGTCTGAATCTTCAGAATCTCCAGAGTAGAGATCTTCTGAATCTTCAGAGTCTTGGATGTTCTTCAGATTAAGCTAAATCAGAGTATGTGCAGCTTGTGTGCTTGAGCGTATACATCTATCAGAGAAGAGTCTTCTATTCTTTAGAGGCTCCTGCTTCAGAATCTTCAGTAGACAGCATTCAGATTCTTCTGGGAGCAACATTCAGATCTTCATTTAAGATGCTTTTGAACCTTTGAAGCCTTTCATAATATCATTGTTCAGATCCAAATTTGCTCTTTTAAGAATATTTTCTTTAGTACCTGTAGCAAACAGTCTAGAACAAATTTAGAGTATATAATTCTTGAATACAAAATTCATAAGTGTTATCATCAAAACATAGAGATATAACTAAGAAACAATCTGTGTTCTTACAATCTCCCCCTTTTTGATGATGACAAAACATGAGAAATTTTGTTCAATAAAAAGTATGAATTATAACTCCCCTTGAGATTAACAATCTCCCCCTGAAATAAGTACTCTAATAGAAGATAATACTTCCCTTTTTGATTAAGTATATTTCAGATTCAGAGCCTGATGAATGAGGTTTGCCTTTCAGAATCAAATCTTGATGCCAGATAATTATGACTTTCTTCAGTCAGAGCGCCTGGTTATCATTTTGCTTGAATTATCTTTTAGAGTAAAGGTATCAGAGTAAGATATCAGAGTTGATTGAATACTCAGATTTTCTTTGGAAGATCAGGTTCTGGTTGGAAAAGTCTCAAGGTAACTTCAATGAATTATGTCAGATATATCAATGTAATCTGAAAGACTTAAATTCAAAGTAGGTTAATAAAATGTCTGAATTTCAGTTTTAGTAATTTCTTATAGGTTGAACACTCAGTTTCTCTTTTTCTCCCCCTTTTTGTCATAATCAAAAAGATTTTTAAAGACAGAAAGATACAGAAGAAAAGAAGCATATAGAGCAAAAACATTAACATGCAATTAAACAAACCAAAGTTCACAGTCAAACATGCAGAAGCCAAAACTCATAACACAACAAAAAGTAAAGAACAAAAGCAGTTCATGTGCAAAACCGACAAATAAAATTAAGTCTGGCGAGAGGCAATAAGGGTCAGAAGCTCTGTCATCTTGGCAGCTGACTCTTCTTGCTTAGACATCCAGGTCTTGATCTCATCAGTTGTCTTCTCTTGTTTGATCATCCAATCCTTTATATCCTTCACATCATTCACAAGCTCTGCAACCACAAATGAAGACGGAGCAGATGCAGTAGCAGCAGGGTTCCCTTCAGATTGGTTTTCTTCAGAAGCTTGTTCAACCATTTCAGATTCAGGAACTACTAGAGGAGCAACTTCCAAAAGTAATACTGGAGGAGGAGGAGGCATGTTCATCAGAGTTACCTTGATTAAATCTGCAAACTTAGTCTTAGCAAGCTTAGAGCATTTAGCTCTAACTTTTAAGGCAGCTTTGTTGAACATCCAGATGAAGCGCTTCCAAGCAGCATTTGAAACAGTTGGATCCAAACTAGACATGCATACATCCTTAACACGAGTGTACTCAGAATCTATCTCCTTTTTGAAAATTTCAAACATAGTATTAACACATGATCCTAGATCTGACTGTTCAGACTGTTCAGAGGGATTAGGATTAAGAGTGTTAACAGGAGTAGGTTCAGATGGTGTAGGTTCAGATGGTTGTGGTTGAAGTGATGTTGGTTGAGATATTTGGATGTTAGATTGAGGGAGTTCAGATGGTTGAGGAACGGTTTGTGTTTCAGATGGAATGGTTTCAGATGGTTGAGGAATGGTTTGGGTTCCAGATGTTTGAGTTTCAGATAGTTGAATTTCAGATGGTTGAGGTTGAGGTGGAGACTTTGGTGGAGTATGAAACATGGAAATGTTAAGATGTTCCTTCATAACACTTTCAGAACGAGCTTGTTTGAGTGACTCTGATTCAAAATCAGATGAATCAGAAGATTCATCTGAGTGAACAGATGTTGAAGAAATTATAATTGATTGATTGAGGGGTTCGATATCCAAAATATTGTCAGAAAGATTTGGATCTTCTGATGGAATTGGTTGTTCAGAGTGTTCAGTTTGAACATTCTCTGGTTGGTTTGGTTCTGAAATGATTGTTTCTGGTTGGAGAGTCTCTAATTGGGGATTCTCTGGTTGTGCCATTGTTGGTTTTGGAATTTCTATTTGAATAATTTCTGGTTGAATTGTTTCTGTTTGTGGAATTTCTGATTGAATAATTTCCGGTTGAATTGTTTCTATTTGTGGAATTTCTGATTGAGTAATTTCCGGTTGAATTGTTTCTGTTTGTGGAATTTCTGATTGAATTGTTTGAGGTTGTGGTTTAGAGGGAATTGGTACAGAAGATGGTTGTGAATGTACTGGTTCAGATGAGGGTGATTCAGATAAAGGATTTGTAGATTGTTTGGGTGTTGAAGTTCTTTAACTAAGATTTGGAGAGAGTTGAGGTGATGAAAGGGGTGAATGAACAGCAGGTGTAAGATCAGATGTTAATACCTGATGAATAATGTCTCTGACCTCTTCCAGAGTGGCATCTCTAGAGCTGATTCTGGCTTTCTTTCCTCCTTTCTTCTTCTTCCTTGAAACTTCAGATACTTTCCTTTTCTTCTGAACCGATCCTTCTTCAGCTTTCCTCTTACTACGCCTTTCCTTCATCAGATTGGGCATTTCGTCTCCTGGTTTCTGAACAAGATTAGCAGGTAGAGGAATTCCTTCCTTTAGACATTCTGCAATGTAAATCCAGACAAATTCCTTTGGTTCATCTACACTAAACATTGGAAAGTCTTCCAAGGGTATTCTTCTGCCTTGGACCTCCTTAGAGTTTATCTTCCTTAGTTTTCCATTCAATTCTGAAATGATTTTCATCCTTTTCAGATTGAGTCCATTTATCTCAGATCCAATGATGTAAGACAGATCTTCTGTTATCTTTGCATCTGTCAGATGCTTTACCAGCTTGTTTTCAACAAGGATGTCTGAAATCAGTCTTCCCAGAGGTATCCAAGTTCTAACTTTCCCAGCTTTAGCTCTGACCTCTTCTCTAGTTTCTTTGACATGAGTCAGGAGATGACTGAAGATCAGATATGGCAGATCCACCTTAACATTCTGGCTGATGCAGTACATGAAATACAGATGTTCTGAACTCACATAGTCTGGTGAGTTGGATGACTTTCTATGAAAAATGTACTCATAAATATCTTTGCCCAGATCCTATAGATAGGTTTCAGATCTTTAACCTTACTCGTTGGTGTTCCAGCTACAGTGATTTCTTCATAAACCTTATCCATATCAATACGTGAAGAAGCAAGTTTTGAAACTCCATCAGATTCGGTATAACTGAACAGTTGCCTGATCAGTTTCTCAGTGTTGCACCCTAAAATTTGCCCAACCTTATTCACTTGGTTCATGTTTCATTATCATTAGCATTTGCATATAGAGTCATGTACATAGACTAACCATCTGCATAGCATAAGCATAGCATGTCATTCAACAGGAGATCAATCATTATTCTCATCTCTAGAGGCCTAGCAAGAGGTTATTATTCCAATTCAATCTCATGCAAGTCATCAGGAAAGAATTTGAAAGCAAGGAGTTCAGCAGATCAAGCCTTGAGTCCATCTCCTAGCTGAGGATATCTGAGGATCAACAAGAGGGTTATGAGCTGTGGATTGAAGGTATGGAGAGCATCTAGACATCTTGAGAGACTTACAAAGTCATTTGGAGAAGAAAACAAGTCATTGATGAAGGCACAAGAGCTATAGTTGAAGACAGTCAACTAGGGTTTCATCTGGGTCAACCCTAGGTCAACCCTAGGTCAATTGACTGACTTAAGAGGGCATTCAAGTCTATTGGAGAGATGTGGGGATCAATATTGAACATATAAAGAAGGATATGGAGATATGACAAGGAGAATTCAAGAAAAATCAAGGAGAAGAGGAGTTACTAAATTAGGGTTTCTCTGTAAAATCCCCTAGTTTAGGTCAAATTTCCAAGCAAGATAAGTCAAAATGCTAGCTTCAAATGGCTTCTTGGCCAACATGAAACTTGTAGAGGATCTCAAGACCTTTAATTTGAGTGGTGGAAGACCTCAAGGAGATTTATAGAACTCAAGTTATGGTCCTTGCAAGTTATAGGTCATCTGGGGTGTCTGAATTTTTGTCTGTGAAAGTGACTTGACTTCCAAGCTAGTTTTGCCCCTCAAGGAGATTTCAAATGAATTCTTGGTCAACATAAGAGTTGTTCCTCATTGTCTTAGCTTTCTAGAATGGTATGGTATGCCTTCATATGATGTGGAGAACTCAACTTATGGTCTTGACAAGCAAAGGGTATTTTGGGCATTTGTGAATTACAGGTCATTTTAACCTATACCCAAAACTCATACAAGGAGGCCTCAAATGGAAAAACTTACAACATCAAACTTGCTCCAAATGGGATTTTAAGTCTAGAAAGAAGGTCACAAGTTATTGGAGAAGCTCATAGCATGGAGTTGCATGATAGGTCAAAATATGAACTAAAAAGGCTTATAAAGTGAATAATTTCAAAGTGAAAAATGGTTTGGGAGATTTACAAGTCCAAATGGAGACTTCCAATATATGATTTTGAATGGAAAAACAATTCTAAGAACAATGGTTCACACACTTTTTTGAGTTTAGAAGGAAAAAATGAAGTTATCCATGGTTGCTTATCATTTAAGAAACATAATCAAAATGGATCAAAATTTGAAAACAAGGGAATGTGCAAGATGGATCTAGAATGTTCATTTGGGGTCTATATATTCATGAAAGGTGCATTGATCAAGGGTTGGCCTCATTTTGCACCAAGAATTTCACAAAATCTATCACACTTTTTCATTGGAGTTTCATCACAATTCTCTCAAAACCTTCATCAATCTTCATCATAATCAACTCAATTCCATTCCATCATCATCACAGATCATAATTGAAGCAAGTTCTTGGTGTGAATCATTCATATTCGAGTGCTTTTCTCAAGAATCTCAAAACTACAAGTTCAAGTGGATTGCATGATTCAAGCAAGGAAACTCCAAGTTTGTGCATACAGAAGCAAGTTCCTCAAGGATTGATCAAGATTCATCACTTGGAAGCCTCAGATCTTCCATTTCCATAGCTGCTTCTCAAGATTTCTTACAAGGTAAGTTTTCTATCACACTGCTTGATCCAGTTAGGTAGGCATGTTTTTGTTAGTGTAGAATTGATCTAGGTGGTTAGGAGATTAAGTTAGATGAATTTGGAGAGGTTTGGTGATAGTTAGTGACAGGTGCCATATTCTGTTTGTGTTCGAATCTCTTAGATTAGTGTGTTATAATCGTGGCTTGATAGCATGTGTTAACCTCCATTAGATGTAGTTTAAGTTAGGCTAGGTTTGAGGAAGTTTGGTGATGATGCATACCAGTGTATTTCAATGGAGGCCGAAGGTTGATCCAATCGAATTTGTTGATGTGGTGAGTTTCGAGGTGATTTGATGCCCTAAGATTATAGAGGGAGAGATTTGGAGCAGATTCCATGTTTACATCATGAGGATTCATCGCGTGTGGAGTGAGAACAGGGAGGTGGAACCTTGCTCGTGCATGGTGGCCATGGAAGCTCAAACCCTAGGTTGCAGGTTCAATTGAAGAAGATACAATCTGAGCCCTTCATTTCGTGGTAGACTCTTGACTATCAGGGCAATCCAATGGCCTATGTTTAATCTGAGCTTTGGAGGGAAAGAATGAAGCTGGCCAAAACGCGCCGTTTCATTAATTGAAACGGGCGGGCCTGAGTGGATGATGCTATCCCCACCCCCAGAGTTAGGCCCAAACCAATATTGAACGTGTTTCTGATGCTATTTCTACCCCCCAGCGTTTCTTTGTTTTTTTTAATTCTGAATGTGTATTGGGCTTAAGCCAGAAGCGCTAACTGCACCCCTACCCTGTGAGGCCCATCCAATTTTGAACTGAGCGAAGTTCTATTTCAACCCCCTCTTGCTCATTCAATTCAATTTTATTTTTCTTAATTCCATTAATATTTTACCAATTTTCATAAAATCATAACTAATTCATAAAAAATGCATTTTCATCCATTCTTTTTACCATATCTTCATTAAAATGTCTAGAATATTATAGGAAAATAAATTTTCATTTTTAGTTTTATTTCATATTTTTTACATATTTTCTAAATAAATGTCACATTAAATAGTTATATTTCATGCATCATTTTCATGATTTTTGTTCTCTCACATGCTTTAATCTTTTTTGATCATTCTTTTCATATTGTTTAGATGAGATGTTAAGCTTGTAGAAATATTTTAGTTCCCATTTTTAGAGGTTAATTTTAGGTGATTAATAAATGCTTGAATATCATGAGCAAAACTAGGGTTTTTAGGTGACAACTTAGGAGTTTGATTTCATTTCCCTTAGGACTTAGGGTTTGAATAGATTAGTTATGGGACTATATGGGCTATGGGTAGCTATTAGATCCCTTAGAAAAAATTAGGACTCCCCTACTGATATTATTACTGTCTGTATATCTGTTGTTTGGTGTGGTGTGCCCTCTGGGGTTTATTGATTGTTTGTATGGGTATTGGGTTTGTCTGGGGCCCTGGGGAAGCTGAAGATTTGTGAAGATGAAGCTATTGGAGATTCAAAGATGGAAGATCAACTGTCAGAGTTGAGGAGGAGTTTCTTGATGGCAGATGCTGAGGAGATTAGGGTTTAGGAGCTAGGCAGAGCTCTAGATTAGAAATTTTGTTTCTCAAACATGGATTGCCTTGTCTGCATCCATTCTTCTCTGTGATTCAGAGTCTCTCTAAGACACTCACCCCCTTCCTTTGGAAGGCTTGGTGACAGTGTCTATGAGATAGAACTCTTGAGAGGAAATGTCTCTTGTGTTAGAAGCAGTCTGTTCACCACCTTTGGTAGTCAGCTGATTGCTTAACACCCAATTCACTCTTGTGACTAATCCCTCATCCTGGAGGCTTGAGCTTGAAGAAAAGCCATTGCAGATGGAAGACTGATGATCAAAGCCCTTGTTTGAAGGCCATGAAGATGGAGATTGATGCTTGTTGAAGCTTGTGAATTACTTGAAGCCAGATGTTGATTCAGAGCTGCTGATGCTGTTTCTTTTGGCTGTATTTCATTTGTTGATGTATTGATTGGTTTTCTGGACTGTATTGTTTGCTGTTTACCTTGCTGGGGTTGAAAGTGAAGCCTGTTCACTTTCGCCTATTGTTTTCTAGGTTCGAGGTTGAGTGGGACTCCCTTGCCTCGCTTGTACTGTTGCATCCATGCATTTTACTGCTTTACTGTATATATCTGATATTGTTTCTGTTTCTGCCTATCCCGTAGGATCTCTGTTTCTCTCTGTGCAAGAGAGGAGCATGATAGACACTAGGTCTCAACCCATGCATGATAACATTAGGTTAGTTTGTTTCCCTTCGCAACCGTAGGTTAGAGTTCTGTCTCTTTCTTTCTCAAAACAAACAGAAAAACACATAAAGATTTCAAACACAATAAAAGACACTTCTTCCGTAAAAGAATGTGAACTCATCAAAACGTCATTTTTGTCCTCTTGGACTGTTAATCAGAAAAACCTTTTTCAGAAGGAATAAAATCAACCAAGACAAGCTTGTGTCGTACGTGGCCCGAACTACGTTTGCTCTGATCTTTCATGCCGTATGAAAGTACGTAGGCATAGGATGCGATATCCTAGCGAGCAACTTTCCCCTCCTTTCCCGTAGGTAGGCGAACTACGTTGACTCTGATTTCTCGTTCCAGACGGGAATACGTAGGCATAAAGTGCGATACTTTGCCGAGTCATTTTTATTTTCATTTTATTTTCTTTTTAACCCTTGACCTATAGTTTAGATAGAATAACAATCCATACCCGAAAACAAGCGTGGATCCCGTCGAGTACGACGGACGTGAGGGGTGCTAATACCTTCCCCTTGCGTAACCGACTCCCGAACCCAGGTTTTGGTTGCGATGACCATACCTTTCCCGTGTTGTGCGAGGTTTACTCTGAGCGTTTCCTTTCCCTCCCGTGGGATAAATAACGCACGGTGGCGACTCTTCTGTTCAGCCGGCGCCGATTTTCGCAGTAGCGACAGCTGGCGACTCTGCTGGGGATCCAACGTCCCCTGGCTGCTAAGGACTGCGATGGTTCTTATGCATTTGGGATCCAACGTCCCTTGAGAGAGTCAATCCTAGCGCTTGTTTTCCCGTCGAGGATTTTGTATGGAGTTATTTTGTACCCTGTATTTTTTCAGCCTTATATATATTGATTATTATTGCTGTGTTGGGGTGTGACGGGTGTTCTGATATTGAGAGATAAGCCGGACCTGGGCTTGAGGGCACCTAGAATTAGAGTAGAAATTAGTGGGCGCCCGCTTGCTTTGCTTGCTTTGGTGTCCCATGAAATCTACACTCAGACGAGGTTCCTCTGGTTGGCCTCCTGCCCCTTCCTTTGGTTGGCGTGGGTTGCTGGTTAGTTGGATTGTCGACTCTGGGGACCGATCATTTGGAAATTGGCTGAGTGAGGCCTCTTCAGGAATTGATGATGCCACTCCTTCTGGGAATCGTATCATCAACCCTGAAAGTCTGTGACGCCGACGACCGCATAGGATGCCGTACCTTGTGCCAGTTATAGGGCCACCCACCTGTGAGGGGATTCAGGGTTATGCAGGTAACTAGACCTCCAGATTACCGGTTATTTCTTGATCAGAGATCCGGGTTATTTGTGGAGAGTTATGAGGTCTGCCAGAGACCATGTGGAGATTTATTCTGAGGTCTGCCAGAGACCATGTGGAGATTTATTCTGAGGTCTGTCAGAGACCATTTGGAGATGTATTCTGAGGTCTGTCAGAGACCAGTTGGAGATGTGTTATGAGGTCTGTCAGAGACCAGTTATAGATGGGATTTGAGGTCTATCAGAGACCAGTGAGTTATGGTTTGAGGTCTGTCAGAGACCAGTGTTGGAGTTCTATTTTAGGTCTATCTGAGACCAAGGTTGATGACTTCTGGATGGTCTATCTGAGACCTTTCTTGATTGGGTTTAGGCTATTCAGCTGCAGCTTTGGTCCCTGTTGAATGTTACTTGCATTGCATCCTTGCATATACATTATCATTTGCATTTCACTAACGTGTGTCTGTGCTGCAGGTGCATTTGCATTTCCCTAGTTCTAGTGCCCAGACTTCTGAGTGTTTGATCATGACTAGCCTACGGAGAACGGTTGCTTACAAATTGCCTACGCCTGATATTGTTCCTTTACTGGGATTGATCTCTCTTGCTGATGAGGGTGTTCGTAGGAGTTTTCGGATGAGCTATGGTAGATTACTGAGATTGGTGTGCAAACCTACAGAGGTAGAGTTAGATGGGCTGTATGCTTTGATGCAATTCTACGACCCGGCTTTGAGGTGCTTCACGTTCTCTGACTTCATTATGGGACCAACTCTGGAGGAATACGCTGAGTATGTTGAGCTGCCTGTGCAGAACCAGGTTCCATTCATTCATTATGATGCCAAACCCAAGCCGGAGGAATTGGCAAAAGCCTTGCATGTTGATGCTTCTGAACTTGTGACTACTGTTTCCCGTGGAGTTCCAGGCTTCTCATTTCAGTTCTTAGTTGGTAAAGCCCAGGAGTACGCCAAGAATGGGTGCTGGGTTGCTTTCAATGCTGTGTTGGCTTTGTGCATCTATGGCGTAGTTCTATTCCCCAATATACCGGATTTTGTGGACTTTGATGCTTTCTACTTGTTTGCCGCTGGTAATCCTGTACCTACTTTACTCGGAGATCTCTACCACTCACTGCATTATAAGAATGAGAAGGGAAGAGGGAAGAATGTTCATCTGTGTGTACCCTTATTGAGTATGTGGTTTGAGAGTCACCTTCCTAAGAGAGGATCTGCTGCAGAGACTACAATTCCAGTTGGTTGGCCGGAGCGTTTGATGAGGCTATCGTCGGAAGATATGGAGTGGTTTGATAGAGATCTGTTGGGATCTGAGCTCATCTTTAGCTGTGCTGGGTACCCTAATGTGCCATTGATAGGAAGAAAAGGGTGTATCAATTACAACCCTTCTCTCTTCATTCGCCAGTTCGGATATGCACTGAAGAATCCACCTCAAGAGGAAGAAGTACAGGAATCTCTGTACTTCACTGGAGATTTGAAGGGGGAGTTGTTAGCCAAGTTGCGACATGCCTGGACGCGTATTAATCGCAAAGGGAAGCCGTTGTTAGGAAAGAATGACTGTCAGGCCTATGCACTTTATAGAGCTTGGATTCAAGAGAGGGCTAGTCAGTTGAAGATGCCGTTTCCAGATGCACCAATTCTTGATCCTATTCCGGTAGAAGAGCCGACTACTGTTTCTAGAGAAGCATATGAACAGGTTGTGAAGGAGAAAGAAGCCCTGATGAAGATTAACGAAGGGTTAGAACAAGAGTTAGCCCAGGCGCGCAGCGAGAAAAACAAGGCCGTATATGCTTTCCAACAACAGATTGAGCTGGTAAACAGGTTAGGAGCTGAGTTGACCGAGGAAAAGAAAAAGCGTGAACGTCTGGGGCAAGAGTTCAGAAGTTCCCACGACATGCTGGAAGCCAAAAAGAAGGCGCTTGACGCAGCACACCGAGAGATATCTTCTTGCAATAAGACTTGGAATGCTACTCTCACCAACAACAAGCAGAGGGAAGATAAGCTGAAGCAGCAAATTTCCGACCTCGAGGAGAAGTTGAAGTCTAGCATCAAGAAGTGTGAGGAAGAAGTGATGAACCGGTATAGTGTCCAGCATGCACTGAACAAGGCAATCAAATCCAGAGATGAAGCAGTGTCCCAGAAGCGAAAGTTAGAAGATTGCTTCGGAGAAGCAGCATGGGAAGAAACTGCTGAAGACGTACGCCGTGTCCTTAAGAAGAGAAACCAGCTTGTTGAAGGGCTGCTTGATCGACCAAGCCATCCGGAAACCAAGAAGTTGATAGAGGAGTACCAGACTTTTGGGAGGATTTGATCATTCCATTATTTGTATGCTTTATTTGCATAGTTGCTGACCATCACCAGGATTGTTGGTTGAGGTCATGCCATCTTTGTACCCTCAGTGATATTGTACCCTGGGCTTATTGATTCTCTCTGTTATATATGAGGCTTTCTATGATTCAGCTCCGATATTCTTATTGTCAACACTGTCACTGCACCGGCACCCTCGCACTAGAACTGGGGGAATGAACTTCCCTAATGCACAGACACATTGCATTGCATTCATATTCATATTGCATAACAGGTAATCTATGAATGGTGTCTTATCTCTTGCTCTGTATCAGGTACTTAACAGGATTCCAGATCAACATCCGCACCGCTATCCTACACGATCCAACTGTCGGAAAGTCATGGACCAGATTCAGAACGAGATGCAGGATGTACGCGAGAAGCTCGCCCTCTTCATGCAAACCATGGAGGCTATAGCAAAAGGGCAAGAGAACTTGCAGGCCATGGTCCAGCCTCTGTTGGCTCGCAACGCAGGTCATGGTAACGAAGATCATCAGTCTGTCCGGGTTGATACTGCTCATGGAGATGGCACTCCAACGCCAGTGGCTCCGCCTGTCGTCAATGTGAATGCTGCTAACGTCAACAACGCTACCACTGCTGTGAATGGTAACGTCGGAGGTGGAAATGAAACTGCTGTCCACAACGCTGGGCTGGGTGATGTCAATGTGGGAGATAATCTCGGAGGCAATGGCTTTGTCAACGCTGGGTTCGGATTCAACGATCAGGGATTCGACAATACTGGCAAGTATGGCTTTAATGCTCAAGGCTTTGGGCAAGATGGTTATGGTATGGTCAATCAGGGCTACGGAGGTTTTGGAAACGGAAACGGTGCTGGTTTTATGGCTGGAGGTCCTGCTGGAGGTGTTCAAGGGTATGGCAACAGAGGCCGAGTTCCGGGGATGAATCAGGTCAGAGCTGGACGTAATAATGCATATGATGGATATGGGGCTAGAAACGGTATGTGGCAAGAGGATCAGCAGGAAGACGCCTTCTCTGGAAGGGGCTTTGAAGGGCCGATGGATGATTCTCAAAAGATTAGAATGCTGGAAGAGCAAATGAAGGGAGTCCTAAACCAGAGTGCTGTGGGTCTGGACATGGCAACAATGGGCTTGGTACCTGGGCTGAGGGTGCCAATCAAGTTCAAAGCGCCTGCGTTCGATAAGTACAAAGGAGATACATGTCCGAAGGTTCATGTACGAGCTTATTACAGGAAGATGTCTGCATACTCCACTGACGAAAGAATGCTCATGCATTTCTTTCAGGATAGTCTATCGGGCCCTTCCTTAGAGTGGTACATGGGGTTGGAGCCCACTGATATCAAGACTTGGAAGCAATTAGCAGAGGCGTTCGTAGCCCATTACAAATACAATAGTGACCTGGCGCCCAATCGGGTCCAGTTGGCCGGGCTTTCGCAGAAGAAGGGGGAAAGTTTTAAAGAATACGCGCAAAGGTGGCGCGATATGGCTGCCAGGGTCCGTCCTCCTGTGGAAGATAAAGAAATGAACGATATGTTTGTTGGCACATTCACCGGGCTGTTTCATGATATGTTGTTTCATACGTCTCTGGCCAGTTTTTCAGATCTGATTCTGATGGGTGAAAAGATTGAGCGGAACATTAAGCAAGGAAAGTTCCAAGTTGACGAGTCAGCTGCGTCTGGCAGCAATAGGAAAGCTTATGGTGGGCGCCGTCAGGGCGAAGCTAGTGCTGTATTTGGAGGCCGAGGCCGAGGCCGAGGCAGGGGAAGAAATCAATATCGTCAACAGCAGCAAGTGTCGAGTGTCACTATTCCTTATCAACAACAACCAATTCAGCAACAACAACAGGTTCAGCAGCAACCAATGCCACAGCAGCAGCAGCCTCAGCAGGGGGCACAGCAAGCTCAACGAAGATTTCAGGGTAATAAGCCGAGAAGGGTGTTTGAGAAACCTCCCTCTAACTATGCTGATTTATTGCAGACCTTGTTGGGATTGAATCTGGTGGAGAAAAGAACCTTGGCACCGATAACGGGAACTCCCCCGTTCGGCTATGATGCAAATAGGCGCTGCGAGTTTCATTCTGGGGCCCCGGGCCATGATATAGAAGGTTGCCATGCTTTTAAGCACGTTGTGCAGGATCTCTTGGACAACAAGTCTATCAACTTCGGAACGACCGGTGCGAATATAGTCCAGAAACCCATGCCTAATCATGGGGCGAATGCCGTGCTGATTGAGGAAGGTCTGAGTCTGATTATGAATGTTGAGGACTTAAAGACGCCGTTGAGCGAGATCAAAAGCCGACTATTGCAAGGAGGTGTTTACCCGGGTTGTAATGAGTACTGCTTAGATTGTTGGGCCCTGTCTGGGGGGTGTGAGGATCTGAAGAAAGGCATTCAGGCCTTGATTGATGAAGGTGTATTGCAGTTTGATAGAACAGCAACTGATGAGCCGGCAGGGGCAGTAGTGGATAATCGGAGTGATGTTGCCACAGTGACAATTCCTAGGAAGACGATCACTATTTCAGCACTAGCTCAGCGACCGCCGATTACTATAACTAAAGCCGGGCCAATCCCGTATGAGAGCACGAAAGCGGTCCCATGGTCATATGGGCTAGAGGTGTATTGTGACGGGATTAAAATCGATGTTAACAAGCCGTCAGCGGAGGTTGTGGATAATGTTGTTGGCTCAGGAGGCATGACAAGAAGCGGCAGGATTTTTATATCTCCTGAAGTAGAAGCCGAAAGGATAGCGAAGGGAAAAGGGAAAGCGGTGGAGAATGTTCCGGTTCAAGTAAATGAAAAAGAAGCAGCATCTAAGGATGTCGAAGAATTCATGCGCTTAATTCGGAAAAGTGATTATAAAATTGTGGAGCATCTGCAGCAAACACCGTCCAAAATATCTATTCTGTCATTGCTGTTATGTTCGGAGGCCCACAGGAATGCTTTGCTGAAAGTCCTGGACACTTCTTTTGTACCACAGGATGTCTCCGTGAACCAGCTAGAGGGAGTATTGGCACACGTAAATGCAGGCCACAGTCTGGGCTTTACTGATTTCGACTTGACTCCGAAAGGAAGGGATCATAATATGGCATTACATGTATCTGTTGAGTGCAGAGGGTCGACAATGTCGCACGTATTGGTTGACACCGGGTCGTCTTTAAATGTGCTGCCTAAGAAGGCCATGATGAAGCTGGATGTTCGAGGAATTTTGTGCACACCAAGTGATTTGGTAGTCAGAGCGTTTGACGGCACGCGGAGAACAGTCTTCGGATCAATTACATTGCCTCTGCAAGTGGGGCCGGAAGTGTTTGCAACGGAGTTTTATATCATGGATATACAGCCTGCGTACAGCTGCTTGCTGGGAAGACCTTGGATTCACGGGGCAGGGGCAGTCACGTCTACCCTGCACCAGAAGTTAAAGTATATGGTCGGAGACAGTGTAGTCACCGTGTGCGGAGAAGAAGACATCCTGGTCAGTCATCTATCTTCGTTTAAATATGTGGAAGTCGACGGGGAGATCCATGAGACGCCATGCCAGGCATTCGAAGGTTTGCGCATTAAGGACAAGAGTCCCGGGCCAAGCAAAGTGCCAGAGATAGCTGTTTCTTCGTATAAAGAGGCTCAAGCGCTAGTAAAGGCAGGAGAAGCCAAAGGCTGGGGCAAAGTATTGGACATTCCGGTGAAAATGGACCGGTTCGGACTGGGGTACCGACCGTCGTCATCAACTCCTTCCGTGGGGGCCCCGCATTTCAGAAAGTCAATCACCATCTCTGCCAGTGGAGTATGCCATGAATCTGTCAATGCTGCTTCGGAATCCGATGAAGGGGACAGCGACTGTGATATGGATGCCTGGATTCAGCCAAGCACGCCAGGACAAGGACTGTGCAACTGGTCTATTCAGGAGCTTGTTCCTGTGACTTTTAAACAGTAATGCTTTGCTTTATTAATTGTTGAATAATCTGATGTCTTGCCCGGGGCATCAGGATTTGCTTAGGGCTGTGTTGTTATAAACATTGCTTTGTTAATCATTAAATAAATGGCGTTTTTTCACGTGCAAATACTGTAATCCCTGTCTTTCTTGTTTTGTATTTTTCAATAAAATGGCAACGTGGTTATCCGCTTTATACGCATTTTGAAGCACTTACCCCTTTCTTTTGCAGGATAACATTTTCAGATGACATCCTTGAACCACCTATGACTCGTCCCGACTTCGAGCACCCGGTATTCCAGACCGAAGAAGAGGTTGTCGAAGATAGCGACGTTCCTGAAGAACTGTCTTGGTTGGTGAAGCAAGAGGAAAGAGCCATTCTGCCTCACGACGAGGTTATCGAAATTATCAACTTGGGGTCGGAAGGGGTTGAGAAAAATATTCGTATCGGAGCCGCACTGCGGAGTGATATCAAGCGAAAACTGGTTGAAATGCTTCGAGAGTACAATGATGTATTCGCTTGGTCGTATCAAGATATGCCAGGGCTCGATACAGATATGGTTGTGCATCGTCTGCCACTGAAAGAAGACTGCCCGCCGGTCAAACAAAAACTTCGCAGAACTCGCCCAGATATGGCAATGAAGATCAAAGAGGAGGTTCAGAAACAGTGGGACGCTGGTTTCCTGGCTGTGACGAAGTATCCTTCCTGGGTTGCCAACATCGTACCAGTGCCAAAGAAAGATGGCAAGGTGCGAATGTGCGTGGATTACAGAGATTTGAATAAAGCAAGCCCAAAAGACGATTTTCCACTTCCTCATATTGACGTGCTAGTTGATAATACTGCTCAATACTCTGTATTCTCCTTCATGGATGGCTTTTCAGGCTATAATCAAATTAAAATGGCGCCAGAGGATATGGAGAAGACTACTTTCATAACGCCTTGGGGAACATTTTGCTATAAAGTGATGCCCTTTGGTTTGAAAAATGCTGGGGCAACATATCAGCGTGCGATGACGACTCTTTTTCATGACATGATGCATAAAGAGATCGAAGTTTATGTTGACGATATGATTGCCAAGTCCCAGACAGAGGAAGAGCATCTGGTGAATCTGTTGAAGTTGTTTAAAAGGCTTAGGAAGTTCAGGCTGAGGCTGAACCCTAACAAATGCACCTTCGGGGTGAGATCGGGTAAGCTCCTGGGGTTCATAGTAAGCGAAAGAGGAATAGAGGTCGATCCTGCTAAAATAAAAGCGATTCAAGAAATGCCGACGCCTAAAACAGAGAAAGAGGTGCGCGGGTTTTTAGGGAGATTGAACTACATTGCTCGGTTCATATCTCATCTAACGGCCACGTGTGAACCATTATTCAAGCTGTTGAAGAAAGATCAAGCCGTAACGTGGAACGATAATTGTCAAAAGGCGTTCGATAAGATAAAGAAGTATCTGCAGGAGCCTCCTATTTTGATACCCCCAGTGGCAGGGAGACCCTTGATAATGTATTTGACGGTTCTTGAGGGAAGTATGGGTTGTGTTCTCGGTCAACACGACGAGACGGGGAGAAAAGAGCATGCAATCTACTATTTGAGTAAGAAATTTACGGACTGTGAATCTCGATACTCAATGCTGGAGAAAACTTGTTGCGCGCTAGCCTGGGCCGCCAAGCGTTTGAGGCAGTACATGCTGAATCATACAACCATGCTCATCTCGAAGATGGATCCAATCAAATATATATTTGAAAAGCAGGCGTTGTCAGGTAGAATTGCCCGTTGGCAGATGATCTTGACTGAATACGATATTCAATACGTCTCGCAAAAGGCAATAAAGGGGAGTGTGTTGTCTGAGTATCTGGCGGAGCAGCCTATTGAAGAGTATCAATCGATGAGATTTGACTTTCCTGACGAGGATATCATGTATCTCAAGATGAAGGATTGCGAAGAGCCGTTGCCAGACGAAGGACCAGAGCCGGGGTCCAAATGGCAGATGATATTTGACGGAGCTGTGAATGCTTACGGTAGCGGAATAGGGGCAATTATCACTACGCCGCACGGGTCGCACATCCCGTTTACTGCCCGATTGACCTTTGCCGTTACCAACAATGAGGCCGAATACGAAGCTTGTATAATGGGGCTTGAGGAAGCCATTGATTTGCGAATCAAACATTTAGACGTATACGGAGACTCAGCTCTGGTGGTGAATCAGATCAAAGGGGAATGGGAGACACGTCAGCCCAATTTGATACATTATATGAATTATGCAAGGAGATTGTTGCCTTTCTTCGACAAAGTTGAATTGCATCATGTGCCACGGGCAGAAAATCAAATGGCTGACGCCCTTGCCACTTTGTCTTCCATGTACAAGGTCAATTTCTGGAACGAAGCTCCCCAGATCACTATCTCTCGGTTGGACAGGCCAGCTTATGTATTTGCTATTGATGAAGCGTCCGATGGCAAACCGTGGTATTTTGATATCCTTAATTTCCTGAAGAATAAAGAGTATCCGGCTGGGGCATCCAGTCAAGATCAGAAGACTCTCAGGAGATTAGCGGGTAATTTCTATTTGAACCCGGATGGCGTCTTGTACAGAAGAAACCACGACTTGGTGTTGTTGCGTTGTGTAGACGAGAAAGAGGCAAAGCTTCTCATGGAGGAAATTCACGAAGGTGCATTCGGCACGCATGCTGGTGGGCATGCTATGACGAGAAAACTGCTGCGGGCAGGTTATTTTTGGCTGACGATGGAAACTGATTGTTTCAAATTTGCAAGAAAGTGCCACAAGTGCCAAATTTATGCTGACAAAATACATGTGCCTCCGAGTCCTCTGAATGTGATGTCATCTCCATGGCCATTCTCAATGTGGGGAATCGATATGATTGGAAAGATTGAGCCGACGGCTTCTAACGGGCATCGGTTCATTCTCGTAGCAATCGATTATTTCACCAAGTGGGTGGAAGCAGCGTCTTACGCAAATGTAACGAAGCAAGTGGTGGCTAGATTCATCAAGAGAGATATCATTTGCCGATACGGGATTCCCGAGCGGATAATCACGGATAATGGTTCTAATCTGAACAACAAAATGATGAATGAGCTCTGTCAGAATTTCAAGATCGAACATCACAACTCCTCCCCTTACCGACCCAAGATGAATGGCGCTGTCGAAGCGGCCAATAAGAATATCAAGAAGATCGTCCAGAAAATGGTGGTGACGTATAAGGATTGGCACGAGATGCTACCTTTTGCTCTGCACGGTTATCGTACGACGGTACGCACATCAACCGGGGCAACTCCGTTCTCGTTGGTATACGGAATGGAAGCGGTATTACCATTGGAAGTTGAGATCCCTTCTCTAAGGGTATTGCGAGACGTTCAGCTGGACGAGGCAGAATGGGTAACGAATAGATTGAACCAACTGAGTTTGATGGATGAGAAGAGGCTAGCTTCTCTGGCATACGGTCGTTTGTATCAGAGACGAATGAAGAAAGCGTACGACAAGAAGATACTTCCGCGGAGCTTTCAGACGGGCGACCTTGTGTTGAAAAGGATTCTCCCACCGCAAGCAGATCACAGGGGCAAGTGGACCCCCAACTACGAAGGGCCATACGTTGTCAGTAAGGTCTTTTCAGGAGGAGCTTTATTGTTGTCCACCATGGACGGGGAAGACTTTGCATCACCTGTGAATTCGGACGCAGTTAAAAAATACTTTGCTTAAAACAGACCCGCTGGACAGAAAAAGAGAGTCCAGGCAAAAATGGGGCATCCTGGCGAACCAAAAACAGAATGAAAGGTTCGGGCAAAAGTTAGGGATAAAATTGAAAAAATGTACACCCGCGAAGTTGAAAACCTACACTGGGCGGCTTCGGCAAAAAGGGGTATCCCGGTGAACTGAAAACCCGTAAAGGGCGGTTCACGCAAAAGTTAGGGATTTGAAAAGCAAATGACTGCGGTCCGAATTCAATGAGCATCAGTGCGGGAGAATATGGTTAAGGAATCAGTTATCGGATACAACCTCTTCAGACGACGGATACCGGGAAAGCATTAGAGTCGGACGAGTCATGGGAGGATCAGTTCGTGGTGTTCATCTGCATCCAGTTGCCGACATGTGTACAAAATTTAATTTGTCAATATTTACGCTTCTTGTGAATACTTGCATACTTGTATATTTGCTTTGTGTAGCTTCCTCTTTTCAGGAGTTACATCCCGTGTACAAAAAACTCCGCCCATTCAGGGGCCCAATCAATGAAAATGTGTTATTCAGTACTTGATGCCTGTTCTTTACTGTTTTGCGCATGATAAAACGCCTAAGTTTGATGAAACTAACATGAGTATAACATCACTGGCCCTTGCCAACAATTGTTAAAGCTTTGAATTAACTGAGTGTAACGTCACTAACCTGAATTGATTTGATTGCATAGGCTTGTCGTGTCTTGTTTGTGTTGTCGCAGGTTTCATAACCGTACGAGGAAGATGATCAAAAGATTGCAATAATGAAAAGCTTGATCCCCACGCAGGTCATGCATGTTTTTCCTGAAGAAGGATAGAATTCCCCAGCTAGCCATAGCTTATCCAAAGGACGTGCTCCAGGGAAGTTACTCGTCCTCAGCAGAGTTTAGTGATTCTGAGATCGTAAGGCTGTATTCAGACAGGTTCATCTCCCCCCCCGCAGGGTCAGGCACTCTCCCCCAGTGGAGTCAGTTAATTTTCCCCAAGAGAATCCAGTCATCCCCAGCGGAGTTCTCTTCAGTAAATGTTCTTTCCTTCCAGTGGAATTCGAAGATCAAGACTCTCCCCAGCAGAGTTGATGGCGGTTCCTGTCATTTATTTTGTCAGAGATACTGGTGATATCGGTTCACATTCCAGCAGAAAGTCCGATTGTGCTGTGCGCATCTGCTATTCCTCAGCAGAGTTATTATTCCCCAGCAGGGGGTTCCTTCAATAAGACGTGTGGTTTGAGTTCCCAACTTCCCAGCAGGGGCGACTTCATCCTATCAGCATTTATTTTGCCGGAATAATTTTGTAGCATCAGGCTATCCCCGGCGAGTCGGCGTTATCCTTCCAGCATTTATTTTGCTGAAGCAGTTTCTGTACTCTAGTAGTTCAGGTGGAGAGAGCTCTTGCTCAAATAAATTACCAAACAGTCAAGATCTCGGCAGGAGATATTCAATGACAATGTCAGTTTCGGCGGTATTCCCCACAGAGTTATCGTGATAAAACTCTCTTTGTCTCCAGCAGAGTCATTTATGCAAATGTATCTGATTTTCCCCAGCCAGAGTGGCCAGGATAAGAATCTCCTTATTCCCAAGCAAAGTTCGTTTGTCATCAACGAGTCGCATGAATCAGAATTTCGAAGCAGGTGTCCGATAGTTAGTTTTCAGGCATCCCCAGGAAAGTTCATCTCGAAGTCGCTGTCACGTCAGTGCTGAGCAATTTGTGGGAAAGGACCATTGAAGAATTAAGTCCTGACGTGGACCATTTACTCCTAGAATGACGGGGTCTCTTCAGAAGTGGGCGTCCTAACGTGGACAGGTTTGTTTACCGGATTGGTAAGGTGTGTTAATCCTGACGTGGATAGATTCGGTCTTTTGAAATTTGGAGAAAGGGAGGTCATGACGTTGATAAGAGATTGGTTGCTATTCGTGTTGGTATCCTGACGTGGATCATTTCGTTTTCGGCAGATATTTTTATTTGTAATGGTGAAATGTGCGTCCTGACGGGGACCAGTTTGTAGTTCTTTGTGATGACAAGGTACAAGAATCCTGACGTGGACAAATTTATCCTTCTTCATGTTGTTGGCAAAGTGTAAGTCCTAACGCGGATATTTCCCCAGTGAGTCGAAGGTGTGAGTCCTTACGTGGACAAGTCTTATTTCCTCGGTGAGTCGAAGACGCCTGAGTCCTAACGTGGAAAAATCAAGACGAGATCAGTGTCCTAACGCGGACAGATCAAAGAGATTATTATTCCTAACGTGGAAAGATGTAGTCCTTACGCGGACATATCAAAGTGGTTTCCTTACGTGGAAAGACGAGTTTATTCCTTACGTGGAAAATCGATTGATTCCTGACGGGGAAAGAAATGGTTGTATTCCTTACGTGGAAAGATTGGAGTCCTGACGCGGACATGTCAAGTGGTATTGGAGTCCTTACGTGGACAGATTGATATAGTTCTCCTTACGTGGAAAAAGAAGATTGCTTCCTAACGTGGAAAGATAAAAGCGTTACTCCTAACGTGGAAGAGTTTTATTCCTAACGTGGACGATTCAGCTTATTGAAATGCAGGTGAATTATCCCCAGCGGAGTTGCCGAGATTTTTTCTGGGATAACAGCAAGTGGAGTCCTAACGTGGACAAGTTTTAGTTGAGATTTCTTCGTATCGACGACAGACAGAGTCCTAACGTGGACAAGCAAGCAATCTGTTATGACAGAATCCTCTTCAGAACGATGGAAACAATCCCCAGCACGGTCGCGCAAGATCAGTGGGTTATCGTAACAGTCAGATTCAGCTGACGAATGTCATTCCTCAAGCAGGAGCGCAGTTTATTTCTGCGGTTGGCAAATTTCTGGTTTCACTAGTATTCAACCGTCTCGTACCGCGAATGTCTGAAGGCTCCGGGCTCTTCACCCAATCGGGTCCAAGTCGCTTGAATAGGGGCAGCTGTTGCACCCTAAAATTTGCCCAACCTTATTCACTTGGTTCATGTTTCATTATCATTAGCATTTGCATATAGAGTCATGTACATAGACTAACCATCTGCATAGCATAAGCATAGCATGTCATTCAACAGGAGATCAATCATTATTCTCATCTCTAGAGGCCTAGCAAGAGGTTATTATTCCAATTCAATCTCATGCAAGTCATCAGGAAAGAATTTGAAAGCAAGGAGTTCAGCAGATCAAGCCTTGAGTCCATCTCCTAGCTGAGGATATCTGAGGATCAACAAGAGGGTTATGAGCTGTGGATTGAAGGTATGGAGAGCATCTAGACATCTTGAGAGACTTACAAAGTCATTTGGAGAAGAAAACAAGTCATTGATGAAGGCACAAGAGCTATAGTTGAAGACAGTCAACTAGGGTTTCATCTGGGTCAACCCTAGGTCAACCCTAGGTCAATTGACTGACTTAAGAGGGCATTCAAGTCTATTGGAGAGATGTGGGGATCAATATTGAACATATAAAGAAGGATATGGAGATATGACAAGGAGAATTCAAGAAAAATCAAGGAGAAGAGGAGTTACTAAATTAGGGTTTCTCTGTAAAATCCCCTAGTTTAGGTCAAATTTCCAAGCAAGATAAGTCAAAATGCTAGCTTCAAATGGCTTCTTGGCCAACATGAAACTTGTAGAGGATCTCAAGACCTTTAATTTGAGTGGTGGAAGACCTCAAGGAGATTTATAGAACTCAAGTTATGGTCCTTGCAAGTTATAGGTCATCTGGGGTGTCTGAATTTTTGTCTGTGAAAGTGACTTGACTTCCAAGCTAGTTTTGCCCCTCAAGGAGATTTCAAATGAATTCTTGGTCAACATAAGAGTTGTTCCTCATTGTCTTAGCTTTCTAGAATGGTATGGTATGCCTTCATATGATGTGGAGAACTCAACTTATGGTCTTGACAAGCAAAGGGTATTTTGGGCATTTGTGAATTACAGGTCATTTTAACCTATACCCAAAACTCATACAAGGAGGCCTCAAATGGAAAAACTTACAACATCAAACTTGCTCCAAATGGGATTTTAAGTCTAGAAAGAAGGTCACAAGTTATTGGAGAAGCTCATAGCATGGAGTTGCATGATAGGTCAAAATATGAACTAAAAAGGCTTATAAAGTGAATAATTTCAAAGTGAAAAATGGTTTGGGAGATTTACAAGTCCAAATGGAGACTTCCAATATATGATTTTGAATGGAAAAACAATTCTAAGAACAATGGTTCACACACTTTTTTGAGTTTAGAAGGAAAAAATGAAGTTATCCATGGTTGCTTATCATTTAAGAAACATAATCAAAATGGATCAAAATTTGAAAACAAGGGAATGTGCAAGATGGATCTAGAATGTTCATTTGGGGTCTATATATTCATGAAAGGTGCATTGATCAAGGGTTGGCCTCATTTTGCACCAAGAATTTCACAAAATCTATCACACTTTTTCATTGGAGTTTCATCACAATTCTCTCAAAACCTTCATCAATCTTCATCATAATCAACTCAATTCCATTCCATCATCATCACAGATCATAATTGAAGCAAGTTCTTGGTGTGAATCATTCATATTCGAGTGCTTTTCTCAAGAATCTCAAAACTACAAGTTCAAGTGGATTGCATGATTCAAGCAAGGAAACTCCAAGTTTGTGCATACAGAAGCAAGTTCCTCAAGGATTGATCAAGATTCATCACTTGGAAGCCTCAGATCTTCCATTTCCATAGCTGCTTCTCAAGATTTCTTACAAGGTAAGTTTTCTATCACACTGCTTGATCCAGTTAGGTAGGCATGTTTTTGTTAGTGTAGAATTGATCTAGGTGGTTAGGAGATTAAGTTAGATGAATTTGGAGAGGTTTGGTGATAGTTAGTGACAGGTGCCATATTCTGTTTGTGTTCGAATCTCTTAGATTAGTGTGTTATAATCGTGGCTTGATAGCATGTGTTAACCTCCATTAGATGTAGTTTAAGTTAGGCTAGGTTTGAGGAAGTTTGGTGATGATGCATACCAGTGTATTTCAATGGAGGCCGAAGGTTGATCCAATCGAATTTGTTGATGTGGTGAGTTTCGAGGTGATTTGATGCCCTAAGATTATAGAGGGAGAGATTTGGAGCAGATTCCATGTTTACATCATGAGGATTCATCGCGTGTGGAGTGAGAACAGGGAGGTGGAACCTTGCTCGTGCATGGTGGCCATGGAAGCTCAAACCCTAGGTTGCAGGTTCAATTGAAGAAGATACAATCTGAGCCCTTCATTTCGTGGTAGACTCTTGACTATCAGGGCAATCCAATGGCCTATGTTTAATCTGAGCTTTGGAGGGAAAGAATGAAGCTGGCCAAAACGCGCCGTTTCATTAATTGAAACGGGCGGGCCTGAGTGGATGATGCTATCCCCACCCCCAGAGTTAGGCCCAAACCAATATTGAACGTGTTTCTGATGCTATTTCTACCCCCCAGCGTTTCTTTGTTTTTTTTAATTCTGAATGTGTATTGGGCTTAAGCCAGAAGCGCTAACTGCACCCCTACCCTGTGAGGCCCATCCAATTTTGAACTGAGCGAAGTTCTATTTCAACCCCCTCTTGCTCATTCAATTCAATTTTATTTTTCTTAATTCCATTAATATTTTACCAATTTTCATAAAATCATAACTAATTCATAAAAAATGCATTTTCATCCATTCTTTTTACCATATCTTCATTAAAATGTCTAGAATATTATAGGAAAATAAATTTTCATTTTTAGTTTTATTTCATATTTTTTACATATTTTCTAAATAAATGTCACATTAAATAGTTATATTTCATGCATCATTTTCATGATTTTTGTTCTCTCACATGCTTTAATCTTTTTTGATCATTCTTTTCATATTGTTTAGATGAGATGTTAAGCTTGTAGAAATATTTTAGTTCCCATTTTTAGAGGTTAATTTTAGGTGATTAATAAATGCTTGAATATCATGAGCAAAACTAGGGTTTTTAGGTGACAACTTAGGAGTTTGATTTCATTTCCCTTAGGACTTAGGGTTTGAATAGATTAGTTATGGGACTATATGGGCTATGGGTAGCTATTAGATCCCTTAGAAAAAATTAGGACTCCCCTACTGATATTATTACTGTCTGTATATCTGTTGTTTGGTGTGGTGTGCCCTCTGGGGTTTATTGATTGTTTGTATGGGTATTGGGTTTGTCTGGGGCCCTGGGGAAGCTGAAGATTTGTGAAGATGAAGCTATTGGAGATTCAAAGATGGAAGATCAACTGTCAGAGTTGAGGAGGAGTTTCTTGATGGCAGATGCTGAGGAGATTAGGGTTTAGGAGCTAGGCAGAGCTCTAGATTAGAAATTTTGTTTCTCAAACATGGATTGCCTTGTCTGCATCCATTCTTCTCTGTGATTCAGAGTCTCTCTAAGACACTCACCCCCTTCCTTTGGAAGGCTTGGTGACAGTGTCTATGAGATAGAACTCTTGAGAGGAAATGTCTCTTGTGTTAGAAGCAGTCTGTTCACCACCTTTGGTAGTCAGCTGATTGCTTAACACCCAATTCACTCTTGTGACTAATCCCTCATCCTGGAGGCTTGAGCTTGAAGAAAAGCCATTGCAGATGGAAGACTGATGATCAAAGCCCTTGTTTGAAGGCCATGAAGATGGAGATTGATGCTTGTTGAAGCTTGTGAATTACTTGAAGCCAGATGTTGATTCAGAGCTGCTGATGCTGTTTCTTTTGGCTGTATTTCATTTGTTGATGTATTGATTGGTTTTCTGGACTGTATTGTTTGCTGTTTACCTTGCTGGGGTTGAAAGTGAAGCCTGTTCACTTTCGCCTATTGTTTTCTAGGTTCGAGGTTGAGTGGGACTCCCTTGCCTCGCTTGTACTGTTGCATCCATGCATTTTACTGCTTTACTGTATATATCTGATATTGTTTCTGTTTCTGCCTATCCCGTAGGATCTCTGTTTCTCTCTGTGCAAGAGAGGAGCATGATAGACACTAGGTCTCAACCCATGCATGATAACATTAGGTTAGTTTGTTTCCCTTCGCAACCGTAGGTTAGAGTTCTGTCTCTTTCTTTCTCAAAACAAACAGAAAAACACATAAAGATTTCAAACACAATAAAAGACACTTCTTCCGTAAAAGAATGTGAACTCATCAAAACGTCATTTTTGTCCTCTTGGACTGTTAATCAGAAAAACCTTTTTCAGAAGGAATAAAATCAACCAAGACAAGCTTGTGTCGTACGTGGCCCGAACTACGTTTGCTCTGATCTTTCATGCCGTATGAAAGTACGTAGGCATAGGATGCGATATCCTAGCGAGCAACTTTCCCCTCCTTTCCCGTAGGTAGGCGAACTACGTTGACTCTGATTTCTCGTTCCAGACGGGAATACGTAGGCATAAAGTGCGATACTTTGCCGAGTCATTTTTATTTTCATTTTATTTTCTTTTTAACCCTTGACCTATAGTTTAGATAGAATAACAATCCATACCCGAAAACAAGCGTGGATCCCGTCGAGTACGACGGACGTGAGGGGTGCTAATACCTTCCCCTTGCGTAACCGACTCCCGAACCCAGGTTTTGGTTGCGATGACCATACCTTTCCCGTGTTGTGCGAGGTTTACTCTGAGCGTTTCCTTTCCCTCCCGTGGGATAAATAACGCACGGTGGCGACTCTTCTGTTCAGCCGGCGCCGATTTTCGCAGTAGCGACACTCAGTAATCACTATCTCCATCCCATGAACAGATGAGTGAATAAACTTAGGACCAGCGCTAGCGTGAATCCAGAATTCCCTTACAAGAGTTGGATACACAGGACCCATCAATCTCTCAAAGTATTTCTCCCAGCCTTGAGCTTTAATGGCAGGTGTTAGGTCAAACCCATTTTCCTTTAATGATTCAAGATCAATGAAGCTTTCACACAAAACCTCAAGATCTGCTACTGGAGTAAATAGGGTGCGTTCTGGTTTCTTGTACATTATAGTCTTGTTGGATTTTTCAGAAGTATTTGATGTAGAATCCATTGATGAAGAAGATCTTGATTTGGGTTTAGGGTTTTGGTAGAGGTTGAAGAGAGAACAGAAACGCATGAATGTAGTGAATGTGAAAAGTGTGAAAATAGTGTGATAGGTGGTATTTATAGAGAACCAAAAATCAAGCATTGGGCACAACAAAAGACACTTACGCACGTTTGTACAACATTTAATGAAAGTAATCATTTCACATTAAATTTATGACAGCTGGGGGGAAAAACCAAGAAAAATGAGATTTTCAAAGCAATACCTCAAACGTCAATTCAGTTGAGCACTCCATCGTTTCAGATACTGAGTGACACGTGTTTGCTTTGTATGTGCATCTGATGTCTCTCAAGAAATGAAACGTTTCCAACTTTCAGATCTTCTGAGTTTGTTAGTTCAGAGTTTCACACAAATAAATTAAATAAAGATAAATGAACAATTAGTCAGATGAAATACTTCAGATCATTAAACATTTTGCATCTGAGAAGTTGCCTCTGATAAATATTACTCAGGACAAAAATCCATACAAATATTTTTCAGAATGAACTTAAATCTATCTTCAACAAGGGGTTTTGTGAAAATATCAGCCCATTGATGATCTGTATCAACAAAGGCTAGATTGATTACACCCTTCTGAACATAGTCTCTGATGAAGTGATGTTTAATTTCTATATGTTTAGCCTTAGAATGCAAGATTGGATTTTTTGACAAACATATAGCAGAAGTATTATCACAGAAGATAGAAAGATTACTCTCATAGATCTGATAATCTTCTAATTGAATCTTCATCCAGAGCATCTGCGTACAACATCCAGCAACAGCAATGTATTCTGCCTCTGTAGTTGATAGTGCAATAGTGGGTTGCTTCTTGCTGTACCATGAGATCAGATGACTTCCAAGAAACTGATAGCTTCTAGAAGTGCTTTTACGTTCAACTCTGTCTCCAGCATAATCAGCATCACAGAATCCAACTAATGAAAATTCATCAGATCTTCTGTAACACAGACCCATGTTAGTAGTACCTTTCAGATACCTTAGAATCCTCTTAACAACTGTTAAGTGTGATTCTCTAGGATCTGATTGGAATCTTGCACATAAGCAGACATTAAACAGAATATCTGGTCTAGAAGCAGTCAAGTATAGAAGAGATCCTATCATACCTCTGTAGAGTTTCTGATCTACCTTCTTACTTACCTCTTCCTTACCTAGAGTGCTTGTAGGGTGCATTGGAGTCTTTGCCATTTTACTATCAACCATGTTGAACTTCTTCAGAAGCTCTTTAACATATTTGGTTTGATGTATGTAGGTGCACTCTGGAGTCTGGTTGACTTGGATTCCCAAAAAGAATCTCAATTCTCCCATCATGCTCATTTCAAACTCTTCCTGCATACATTTAGCAAACTCCTTTCCAAGCGTAATATTTGTTGATCCAAAAATAATATCATCTACATAAATTTGACAAATCAACAAATCTTTCTTAACAGTTTTACAGAATAAAGTTGTATCCACTTTTCCTCTGATAAAGTTTTTCTTCAGAAGGAAATTGCTCAACCTCTCATACCAAGCTCTGGGAGCTTGTTTTAATCCATAAAGAAATTTCTTTAGTTTAAAAACATGATCTGGAAAGTTTTCACTTTCAAAACCAGGAGGTTGGTGGACATATACTTCCTCTTCTATAATACCATTAAGAAAGGCACTTTTAACATCCATTTGATACAGAGTGATGTTATTCTGTGCAGCAAATGAAATAAGAAGACGTATAGATTCTAACCTTGCCACTGGAGCATATGTCTCAGTGTAATCAATACCTTGTTGACTGTATCCTTGAGCAACCAGCCTTGCCTTATTCCTTTCAACTTCTCCCTTTTCATTCAACTTATTCCTGAAGACCCATTTTGTTCCAATAACATTGAATCCTTTAGGTCTAGGAACCAGATCCCAAACTTCATTTCTGGTGAATTGATTTAGCTCTTCTTTCATGGCAATAATCCATTCATTATCTTTCAGAGCCTCATCCACAGATGTTGGTTCAATTATTGACATTAAGCCAAACAATGAAGATTCAGATGTTCTGAGATAGGATCTTGTCTTGATTGGATCATCTTTCTTTCCAATAATTACATCTTCTAGGTGAGATGCCTTGATTCTGGAAGAAGATCCTATGACATTTGATCTTTCAGAAATGTGTAAGTTGTCCAATTGAGAAGATAGGTGAATAGCATCTGGAGTTGCTTCAGATTCCTTTTCTTTATCCTTTTCTGCCTCTGATCCTTCAGAGTCTGTGATAATCACTTCTCTATCTGCAGAATTCTCAAACTGCTTTGGCTTTTCAGAGCCAAGCTTATCATCAAATCTTATATGAATAGATTCTTCCACAATCTGTGTTTCAGTATTGAATACTCTGTAGCCTTTAGAGCGTTCAGAATGACCAAGCATGAAACACTTCTGTGCTTTGGAATCAAACTTGTTAAGATTTTCTTTAGTGTTAAGTATATAACAAGTACATCCAAAAGGATGAAAATATGAAATGTTAGGCTTTCTGTTCTTCCACAGTTCATATGGAGTCTTTTTCAGAAGAGGTCTTACAGACACTCTGTTCTGAATATAACATGATGTGTTGATTGCTTCTGCCCAAAAGTGTTTTGCCAGATTTGTCTCATTGATCATGGTTCTAGCCATTTCTTGCAGAGTCCTGTTTTTCCTCTCTACAACCCCATTTTGTTGTGGAGTTCTAGGACAGGAAAAATCATGAGCAATGCCATTTTCAGAAAAATATTTTTCAAAATATTTTTTTTCAAATTCACCCCCATGATCACTTCTGACTTTTATAATTTTGAAATCTTTTTCAATCTGGACTTACTTGCAGAAGTCAAAGAACACAGAATGTGACTCGTCCTTGTGTTTTAAGAACTTTACCCATGTCCATCTACTATAGTCATCAACAATGACTAATCCATACTTCTTGCCTCTGATGGATGCAGTTTTCACTAGTCCAAACAGATCAATATGAAGTAGTTCTAGTGGTTTGGAAGTAGAAACAACATTTTTTGATTTAAAAGATGTTTTTGAAAACTTCCCTTTTTGGCATGCTTCACAAAGAGCATCTGAAGTGAACTTCAGATTAGGGAGTCCTCTGACAAGATTAAGTTTATTAATCTGAGATATACGTCTCATATTAATATGGCCCAATCTTCTGTGCCAGACCCATTGCTCTTCATTAACAGACAAGAGGCATTTAACATTTTGAACTTTAAGTTCTGAAAGATTTATTTTATAAATGTTGTTTTTCCTCTTACCACTAAATAGGATAGAGCCATCCTTTTGACATATAGCTTTACAACATTTTTGCTTAAAGGTAATATCATAACCATTGTCACTTAATTGACTTATGGACAATAAGTCATGACTGGCGTCCGGATCGTGCTGCTAAGAACATCTGCAACATGAATTATTTTGTTTTTAGGTACCCAGATCTTCTTGGGTCCTTTGGGGTTAGTTGGTTTGTAGGTTTGTCTAAACTTCTGTTTTTCAACATAATGTTTATTCTGACTTGCCTTGGGTTTAAACACATAAGTATTCTTCTCAGAGCTTGTGTGTTTAATATCATTTAAGTGACCAAATTTAAATTGAGAATACAGAGGTGTCTTCTTGATGAAAAGTTTGTCAACAGATTTTGGATTACTTCCAGATGAAGATTCATATCCAATACCTCTTCTGTTGTTCCCACTAACACCATAGATCATAGAAGCCATCTTGCTTCTGTCTATGCTCTTAGTAAGGAATCTCTGAAAGCTAGAGTCATATTTTTCTAAAATGTTTTCACATGACTTAGTCTTAGATTCAGATTCTTGTTGAGTTATTTCAAAGTCATTTTTGATTTTCAGATTAATTTCTTTTTGCTCAACAAGTTTTGTCTTCAGAAGATCAATCTCAGATTCAAGATTGCTTTTCAGCTTCTTGTATTTGAGTTTGATATTGTTATAACTTTTAAGAACTTCTGTTAAAACTTTTGTAAGTTCTTCTTTGGTAAGTTTAGCCATTACCTCTTCTGCGTCATCATCAGATTCAGAATCTGATTCATATCCTGAGGTTCCTTCCTCTTGATCTTCTGTGCTGGCCATTAGTGCAACATTGGCACATTCTTCTTCTGATTCAGAAGATGATTCAGAATCATCTGAGTCATCCCATGTTGCCATCAGAACCTTCTTCTTTTTATCAACCTTCTTCTTAGGTTTTTCTCTTTGAAGTTTGGGGCAATCATTCTTATAATGCCCAGGCTCTTTGCACTCATAGCATACAACTTCTTTCTTGCCAGATCTTCTGTGCCCAGAAGATTCCTTTCTATGATCAGATTTTCTGAAGTTGTTGAACTTCTTTCCCTTGTGCTTCCAGAGCCTGTTGATCCTTCTGGACAACATGGATAATTCATCTTCTTCTTCAGAAGAAGATCCTTCAGAGCTTTCTTCAATAACCTGCAAAGCTTTAGCAGATTTATTAGATTTTAAAGCAACAGATTTACCTTTTTCTTTCTTCTGAGGTTCATCTTCCTCAAGCTCAATTTCATGGCTCCTCAGTGAGCTGATGAGTTCTTCTAAAGAGATCTTGTTCAGATCTTTAGCCATCTTCAAGGCAGTCACCATTGGTCTCCATCTGGTAGGTAGACTTCTGATGATTTTCTTTACATGATCTGATGTGGAGTATCCCTTGTCCAGAACCTTTAGACCAGCTGTAAGGATCTGAAATCTAGAAAACATAGTTTCTATATTTTCAGATTCTTCCATTTTGAACGCCTCATACTTCTGTATAAGCGCCAGAGCCTTGGTCTCCTTCACTTGAGAATTTCCTTCATAAGTCATTTTATGTGACTCAAACATTCCATGAGTTGTTTCTCTGTTAGTAATCTTTTCATACTCAGTATGAGAGATTGCATTAAGCAATATTGTCCTAGCCTTATGATGATTTTTGAAATCCTTCTTCTGGACTTCTGTCATTGATTTTCTGTCAACTTTCTTGCCATCCTCATTTGTAGGATGTTCATAGCCATCAATAACCAAGTCCCACAAATCAACATCATACCCCAGGAAGAAACTTTCTATCCTGTCCTTCCAGTAATCAAATTTTTCTCCATCAAACATGGGAGGCTTTGTGTTGATTCTATCCCCTTCATATTTGTTACAACTGGATGTATTGGATGTAGAAACGTCACCCATAATGACAATCAAATATATACCAAAGTAACTTTTCTCACTGGATCTTTACTGACACGGTTAAGTGATAGCACACGCAGAACCAGGCTCTGATACCAACTGAAGGTGAGAAAATTACTTAGAAGGGGGGTTGAATAAGTATGACAAATAATCAAGGATTTAAACAAAGTTATTTTTATCCCGGTTCGTTGAACTCAACTACTCCAGTCCACCCTCTCAAGAGTGATTTGCCTTTCTCTGTCAAGGACTTAATCCACTATTTAATCAAACAGATTACAATAGTAACACCTAAGAACAACTGTTCTTAGTCTTCTCAAGAGCTACTGATCCCAACTGGATCCTCTTGAGGAAAACCTTTTACAAACAATGTAAAACTATCACAAGAGTAAGAATGCTTCTAAGAAGCTGTTATCACAACTGTGATATTTCTCTTAAGTTTAAGAACAATGTTATAGCAAAATAAAATTATAAGAGCTTTGAGAGTTTTGCTTTGATGAGTGATTTTGCAAGTAATTCGTTACTGAAGAAGATGGAGTGGACTTCTTTATATAGGCACTTAGATCCATGAAGTCTTCTCAACGTTGAAGGCTGTGCTGAAAAGCCTGAAGCCTTTTGTCTTTACATTGGAGGTTGTGCTGAAAAAGCCTGATGCCTTTTGTCTTCACTTTGCAGAAACTTTCCTTAGAATGGAATGCACAGATAAAACCTTTTTGTCTGTGTTCTTGTGTCTAACACAGAAGAGGAAAGAGCTGTTGAGATATGCCAACGTACATATTTAAATCTTCTTCACTAAATAAGTTCAGCTTTCAACATTAGAGTCTGAATCTTCAAAATCTCCAGAGTAGAGATCTTCTGGATCTTCAGAGTCTTGGATGTTCTTCAGATTGAGCTGAATCAGAGTATGTGCAGCTTGTGTGGTTGAGCGTATAAATCTATCAGAGCAGAGTCTTCTATTCTTTAGAGGCTCCTGCTTCAGAATCTTCAGTAGACAACATTCAGATTCTTCTGGGAGCAGTGTTCAGATCTTCATTTAAGATGCTCTTGAACCTTTGAAGCCTTTCATAATATCATTGTTCAGATCCAAATTTGCTCTTTTAAGAATATTTTCTTTAGTACCTGTAGCAAACAGTCTAGAACAAATTTAGAGTATATAATTCTTGAATACAAAATTCATAAGTGTTATCATCAAAACATAGAGATATAACTAAGAAACAATCTGTGTTCTTACAAAAAGCGGCGCCATGGTCTGGATACCATATTGGCGAAAAGTAACAATCCAGATTACTGGAGTCTGGGTACTCCATAGAAATCGAAGCCTGGATGCTCAAAGTGATCGGAGTCTGAAGGCCTAAAGAAACAAACTGGAGCCTGGATGCTCAAAATGATCGGAGCCTGGATACTCGATAATAAATCTGAGTCTGGATACTCAATAATCGGAGCCTGGATGCTCTATGCAAATATGAGCCTAGATGCTCTATGCAATAAACCTGAGTCTGGATACTCGGTTAATAAATCTGAGTCTGGATACTCAATAACTGGAGCCTGGATGCTCAATGCAAATCTGAGCCTGGATGCTCTATGCAATAAACTTGAGTCTAGATACTCGGTTAATAAATTTGAGTTTGGATACTCAATGACTAGAGCCTGGATGCTCAATGCAAATCTGAGCCTGGATACTCTATGCAATAAACCTGAGTCTGGATACTCGGTTAATAAATCTGAGTTTGGATACTCAATAACTGGAGCCTGGATGCTCAATGCAAATCTGAGCCTGGATGCTCTATGCAAATCTGAGCCTGGATGCTCTATGCAAGAAACCTGAGTCTGGATACTCGGTTAATAAATCTGAGTCTGGATACTCAATAATTGGAGCCTGGATGCTCAATGTAAAAGAAACATATTCATCAGGATCTGGATATCCTACGAGTCCAAGTCAAACGACGTTGCTAGGAAACGATATGAGCTGTGGTCTGGATACCACATGGGTTGAGAAAAACGTTAGGTGCTAAGGTCTGGATACCACACGATGATAGGAGATAACAACAATTACTGTTATCTGGATATCACAGAGCATCATATAAACTACCATGGTCTGGATACCATAACTGCCTTTACCGGAATCTGGATACTCAACAGAGAAGGTACAAACAGGATTCATTAGGGTATGGATACCCAACTGACTTTACCAGAGTCTGGATACTCAACGGAGAAAGCATAATAACACGAGCATAAGCCATGGTCTGGATACCATAAGGCAAAAGAACACAAATACACCTGTTGTGATCTGGACATCACAAGGGAATTCGACCAGAGTCTGGATACTCAACGGACGAAACAGACCGGTAATTGCCATGGTCTGGATACCACGTAGGCGAAGATAACCAACTGTCGGGAAATTCAAAAGCCGGGGTCTAGATACCATGCGGGATAACAGGAACTTAAGAACTTGCTATGGTCTGGATACCATATACACAACGATACTTAACTCGCCATGGTCTGGATACCATATAGGGCTAAAGACAACACCGTCAACCGAAGTTCGATGACACTACTGGGGAGAAACGCAAGTCGGGGTCTGGATACCATGCGGGCTGACGGAAAATATTATGGCCTGGATACCATTCGGGCGAAGATACTCTTCAACTTGCTATGGTATGGACACCATACGGGCACAAATATTAATCAATCATCTGTCGGAGACATTCCTGCAAACAAAGGGGTAACAACCTGGTCTATGTTTCACATGCAAATGTTAAAAAATGGCGTAATGCCCCATACAAGATGGAAATGCTACACGTGTGGGTAGATGTTATGCACACATGCAGATGCAACGGAACTGAAACAGCAAAAAATAAATGCTAGAGAAACAGAAACCACCATGTCAGGAACATCAAACAACCCTGCAGGGAATGACTTACCCATGCCAATAACGATTGGACTTACGCTGAAGCGAAAAGGCCTTGAAGGGCTCATCTACCGGGAATAAAGTTCGTACAAGAACAGGAAATCCAAACTCAACTTAGGATGCAGATCACCACTTGCTGAGGAAAATGCCCGGGTTGACTCTCCGGAATACCAACTTTCTGGGGAACAGACAACTCACAGAGTACTTAAAACGTCCAGGCTAAACAACCCAACTTACCTGATAGAGAACAACAATACCCTGAACGGCCTTCCAAGATGCAACTCTCTTGGGGAACAATGATCTAGCTGAGAAAAGATGACCAACACTGAGATTACACCTTTCCTGCTAGGGGATAAATGACACTGTGGGGAAATCAACTCTGCTGGAGACCTCGGCCCGCGCTGCTGAAAGCCGAGTACCTACAATCAAGCTGAAGAATACCAGACCACTACTGGGGAAAACTCTGCACCTACTCCGTGGGGATACGCCTGAATCTCGACTCGCTGGGGAGGAAGCACATACCCGTACTCTGCATAGGATTAAAAAGCGCACTGGAAAACTGCCAGGGACATGCTAATACACTGCACATAACTCTACTGGGATAGAGATGCAACCTCAACTGCTGGAGAACAACACTGTTTAGGGAACAGATGAATCCATTCGTACATTCATAAAACCCTGCCCCAAGAGTAACAACCCTGCAAAAGAAAAAAAAAAGACATCATATACAACAGGGCTATCTTGGTCATCATCTGTGACATTATTCAATTAATATCAAAGTTTTAACAATTATTGGCCAAGGCCTACGAGTTTATGTATGCAAGTTCATCAAAAACATCGGGCGTTTTTCACAAACAAAACAGTAAAAGCTAAAACAAAGCATACAGACAAGTACTGAATAGTATATGTTTATTGATAAACGGCCTGTAAATAGGCAAAGTTTTACAACAGATGCAACTCCTGGAAAGAGGAAGCTGCACAAAACTACAGGTATGCATAAAAGCAAATACAAAAGTGTACATATTAAACAAAATGTACAACAATGTCGGCAATGTGGCGCAGACAAACACCATGAGCTGATTCCTCTATGACTCGCCCGACCTTGAAGCTTTCACGATGCTTGTTCTTTAGAGGAGATTGATTCGGATAAACGGCCCTCAGGTTCTCCCAATCCACCAAGCAATTAAATCATACGCAGACCGCAGTCATTTGCTTTTCAATCCCTAACTTTTGCCTGAACCGCCCTTTCGGGTTTTCGATTCACCTGGATAACCATTTTTTGCCAAAGTCGCCTTTTCAGGTTTTCAACTTTGCGGGTTTACAATCTTTTCATTTTTATCCCTAATTTTTGCCCAAACTTATTTTCCTTTTTTATGGTTCGCCGGGATGCCCCATTTTTGCCTGGATTTTTTTTTTTATTCCAGCGGGTCATTCTAAGCAAAGTATTTTTTAACTGTGTCTGCGTTCACAAGGGATGCAAAATTCTCACCGTCCATGGTGGATAGCACTAAGGCTCCTCCAGAGAAAACCTTTCGTACAACATATGGACCTTCATAGTTGGGAGTCCATTTGCCCCTGTGATCTGAGTGTGGTGGGAGAATCTTTTTCAGCACAAGATCGCACGTCTGAAAGCTCCGAAGGCGCACCTTCTTGTCGTAAGCTTTCTTCATCCGACTCTGATACAACCAACCGTATGCTATAGATGCTAGCCTCTTCTCATCCATCAGGCTAAGCTGATTCAATCTGTTCTTTATCCATTCTTCCTCATCGAGCTTTACGTCAACCAAAACTCTTAAAGAAGGAATCTCGACTTCTAGTGGTAGGACAACTTCCATACCGTACACTAGCGAGAAAGAAGTTTCCCCAATTGATGTGCGTACCGTCGTACGATAACCATACAGAGCAAATGGCAACATCTCATGCCAATCTTTGTAAGTAACAACCATCTTTTGCACTATCTTTTTGATATTCTTGTTGGCCACTTTGACAGCACCATTCATCTTCGGCCGATAGGGCGATGAGTTGTGATGCTCAATCTTGAAGTTCTGGCATAACTCCTTCATCATCTTATTATTCAGATTCGAACCATTGTTAGTAATGATTCACTCGGGAATTCCATATCTGTAGATGATGTCCTTCTTTATGAATCTTGCTACCACTTGTTTGGTCACATTAGCGTAGGAGGCTACCTCCACCCACTTGGTGAAGTAATCGATAGCTACCAAAATAAAACGGTGTCTGTTAGAAGCAGTGGGCTCAATCTTTCCAATCATATCGATGCCCCACATGGAGAACGAACAAGGGGATGACATAACATTCAATGGGCACGGTGGCACATGAATTTTGTCTGCATAAATCTGGAATTTATGGCATTTCTTTGCGAATTTGAAACAATCCAACTCCATTGTTAGCCAAAAATACCCAGCTCGTAGTATCTTCCAAGTCATGGCATGTCCGCCGGCATGCGTTCCAAAAGTACCCTCGTGGACCTCTTCCATAAGCAAACTTGCTTCTTTTTCGTCCACACACCTGAGTAGCACTAGATCATGATTCCTTCTATAGAGAATCCCATCCAGGTTGAGGTAGAAGTTACTAGACAATCTCCTAAGAGTTTTCTTATCCCGGGTCGAAGCCCCTGGTGGATACTCTTGTTTCTTAAGGAAATTCTGGATGTCATGGAACCACGGCTTACCATCGGAAGCTTCCTCAATGGAAAATATGAAAGCGGGCCTGTCGAGGCGTGAGATAACAATCCTTGGAGCTTCATTCCAAAAATTGACCTTGTACATTGAAGACAGCGTAGCCAGAGCGTCTGCCATTTGATTCTCCGCTCTTGGCACATGATGGAAGTTTATACGATCGAAAAATGGCAACAGTCTTCTTGCATAATCCTTGTAAGGAATCAGATTGGGCTGACGAGTTTCCCATTTTCCTTCGATCTGGTTAACAACTAGCACTGAATCGCCATATACATCGAGATTCTTGATCCTCAGATCAATAGCTTCTTCCAGACCCATGATGCATGCTTCGTACTCGGATACATTGTTGGTGCAAGGAAAAGTTAATCTGGCAGTGAAGGGGATATGACTTCCATGAGGAGTCGTGATAATTTCCCCAATTCCACTACCATATGAATTAACTGCGCCATCGAATATCATTTGCCATTGAGAACCCTTCTCTAGACCTTCATTGGGTAATGGCTCATCACAGTCTTTCGCTTTGAGGAACATGATATCCTCGTCAGAAAATTCAAATATTATTGGTTGGTAATCATCAACCGGCTGTTCAGCAAGGTATTCTGACAGAATACTCCCTTTAATGGCTTTCTGGGAAACGTATTGTATATCGTACTCAGTCATTACCATTTGCCATCTGTCAATCCTTCCTGAAAGCGCCTGCTTTTCAAAGACATATTTAATCGGATCCATCTTCGAAATTAACATGGTTGTATGATTGAGCATGTATTGTCTTAAACGTTTGGCCGCCCAAGCGAGTGCGCAACACGTTTTTTCAAGCATTGAGTAACGAGACTCACAATCTGTGAACTTTTTACTCAGATAATAGATCGCATGCTCTTTTCTTCTCGTCTCGTCGTGTTGACCGAGAATACAACACATGCTATTCTCAAGAACCGTTAAATACATGATTAATGGTCTTCCAGCAACTGGGGGTATCAGTATCGGAGGCTCCTGCAAATACTCTTTTATTTTATCGAATGCTTTTTGACAATTTTCATTCTAGACAACCGCCTGATCTTTCTTTAGCAATTTGAACATCGGTTCACATGTGGCTGTTAGATGAGATATGAACCTAGCGATATAGTTCAACCTTCCCAAGAAACCACGAACCTCTTTTTCAGTCTTCGGCGCTGGAATTTCTTGAATAGCTCTTATTTTTGCAGGATCTACCTCGATTCCTTTTCTACTTACGATAAACACCAATAACTTTTCGGACTGAACTCCAAAAGTGCACTTATTTGGATTCAACCTCAGTTTGAACTTCCTCAACCTCTCAAACAGCTTCAATAAGTTGACCAGATGCTCTTCCTCCGTTTGGGACTTCGCAATCATGTCATCAACATAGACCTCGATCTCATGATGAATCATATCATGAAACAAAGTCACCATTGCCCGCTGATAAATTGCCCTTGCGTTTTTCAACCCAAACGGCATCACCTTATAGCAAAACGTTCCCCACGGTGTAATGAATGTTGTATTCTCCATGTCTTCCGATGCCATTTTTATCTGATTATAACCGGAGAAGCCATCCATGAAGGAAAACACCGAAAATTGAGCCGTATTGTCGACCAATACGTCAATGTGAGGGAGCGGGAAGTCATCCTTTGGGCTCGCCTTATTCAAATTTCTATAATCAACGCACATCTGTACCTTACTGTCCTTCTTTGGTACCGGCACGATGTTGGCGACCCACAGAGGGTAAGTTGTCACGGCTAAAAATCCTACGTCCAACTGCTTTTGGACTTCTTTGATTTTTTACAGCCATGTCTGGTCTCGTCCTTCTAAGCTTCTACTTGACTGGCGGACATTCTTCCCGAAGTGGTAGGCGATGAACCATAATGTCATTGTCAAGCCCGGGCATATCTTCGTAGGACCAAGCAAAGATGTCACTATACTCTCGAAGCATCTATATCAGCGTTTGCTTGATGTCATCTTGCAATGCAGCCCCTATTCTGACATTTCTGACAACCTCTTTAGAACCCAAATTGACGACCTCAATCTCTTCTTGATGAGGCAAAATGATCTTCTCTTCTTGTCTCAAGAGTCTAGCTAGCTCTTCGGGCAAGTCTTCATCCTCATAAATCTCTTCTTCAGCTTGAAATACCGGGTTATCAAAGTCAAAGCGAGTCACAAAAGATTCTTGATCGGTGTCATCTGCAATGATGTGAGTCCTGTAATGAAAATAGTTAAGTGCTTAAAATGATATGCAAACAAACACATTGCCATTTTATTGGTAAAAACAAAAATAAGAAAAACAAAGATCACAAAATTTGAATGGAAAAACACCCTTTGATTAATAGATGAAACAATGTTCAAACATAAACAAACAAGCCCTGAAATAACAAACTGCTATGCTCCGGGTAGAATCATAGGGTTGTACAATAATTGAGAAAACAAAGCATTACTGTTTATTGGTCACTTGGAAAAATTCCTCAATGGACCAGTTGCATAGACTCTATCCTGGAGTGCATGGCTTGATCTAAGCATCCATATCACAATCACTGTCTCCAGCTTCATCATCAGAAATGACATTAATTTGCTCAAAGAAGATGCCCCCGCTAGTAAACATGATCGGCCCCTTGAACTTCAGCGTGCTTTGCAAAGACGATGGACGATATCCCAGACCGAACTTGTCTTGCTTCTGAGGTATATCTATCACCTGCCCCCAGCATTGGGCTGAACCAGCTTGCACCACAACCTGCACTTCTTTAAAAGAAGACATAGCCACCTCAGGCTCTTTTGTCACTACCGGAGACTTCTCCTTCAACTGAACGGTTTCAAAAGCTTGACATAGGGTCTCATGAATTTCCCTGTCTACCTCGACATACTTGAAAGAAGACAGGTGACTGACCATTATGTCCTCTTCTCCACACACTGTCATAACACTGCCACCAACCATATATTTCAGCTTCTGATGCAGAGTTGATGTAACAGCCCCAGCCGAGTGGATCCATGGTATGCCCAACAAACAACTATAAGCAGGCTGAATGTCCATGATGTAAAATACCGCGTCAAAAACTTCTGGGCCCACTTGGATAGGCAAAGTTATCTCACCAAAGACAAACCTCCGGGTACCGTCAAAAGCACGTACAACCAGGTCACTTGGTGTACAGGTAATGCCCCGAGTATCTAGCTTCATAAGTGCCTTCTTTGGAAGCACATTCAAGGATAACCCTGTGTCAACAAGGACATGGTACATAACCACTCCTCTACATTCAACAGAAATGTGCAGCGCACAATTGTGGTTTCTGCCCCTTGGCGTTAAGTCTAAATCTGTAAATCCAAGACCATTTCTCGCGTTTACATGCCCAACAACCCCTTCAAGTTGATTCACTGATATTTCTTGAGGCACGAAAGCGGTACTCAACACTTTCATTAACGCATTCCTATGCGCTTCGGAACTCAACAACAGTGATAATATTGAAATTTTGGAAGGAGTCTGCTGTAAGTGATCGACTATCTTGTAGTCGCTCTTTCGTATCAGCCTCACGACTTCCTCCACATCATTCTCCAAAGATTCCCTCTCGTCAGCCTGGGAAGTTTCTTCTATTACCATCTTACCTTTCCCTCTATCCTCTTTTTCAGCCACCACTTCGGGCGATGAAAAGACCGTGCCGCTTCGGGTGATCGCTCCTGCTCCCATAACATTATCTGCTGACTCAACAGGAAAACTCTTCAAGTCTATCTTCTGACCATTACAAAACACCTCAGCTCCGTAGTTCCACGGAATAGCTTTGGTGCTTTCATATGGCACAGGTCCCGCTTTGGTGATAGTCATTGTTGGTGGCCTAGGAGACGCTGAGATAGTTATAGTCTTATATGGGATCGAGATCGTAGCGACCTCACCCCTCTCTTCATCTACTACCTCAATAGGTTTCTTTTCTGCGGTCCGTTCAAACTGTAACGTCCCCTCATCCATCATTCCTTGGATGCACCTTCTCAAATTAACACGTCCCTCAGGATGACTTAAGCAAACAACACAGTCTTCATTGCAGCCTGGGAATACACCCCCTTCCAGCAATTTGTCTTTCACAAACTTCAATGGTGTTTTCAGCTCATTGACATCCGTTATCAAGTCCAAATTCTCCTCCACCAAAATAGCACCAACCCTAGTTGTCCCATGATTTAGCATATGGTTTTGCACAACGTTAGGTGCATCATGAGAAAAATTTATTGCTTTGTTGTCAATTAGATCTTATAGCTTATGTTTTGAAAGCCTTGAAATCAACAATAGAGTGACCGGGAGCCCCAAAGTGAAACTCGCAACGAGCATTTACGTCATAGCCAGGTGGGGGAGGACCTGTCAAAGGAGCTAAAGTCCTTTTCTGAATCAACTGCAGCTGTAATAAAGTTTGATGCACTTGAGAGTATGGCATCGGTGGTGTGTCAAATACTCTATTCGGCCTGGCCTTATCAGGAAACCTTCTATAACCTTGCTGATTTTGTTGCGGTGGCTGATACTGCCTTTATTGTTGTTGTTGTGGTACAGGAATAGTAACACTGGCAACTTGCTGTTGGCGATATTGGTTCTGTGGCTTACCCCTACCTCTTCCTCTAGAACTCGTTACTGAGTTAGTGTCACCCTCACGCTTCTTGTTACCAAATACCTTCTTTCCTCCTCCTCCAGCTGAGGGTACTTCGCCCGCCTAAATCTTTCCAAGCTTGATGCCGTTTTCCACCCTTTCACCGGTGATTATTAAGTCTGAAAAACTTCTCGACATACTGCTAATCAGCTTTTCATATTACACTCCCGGTAAAGTAGTAACAAACATGTCAATGAGCTCACGCTCTACCATGGGAGGCTGCACTCTAGCAGCAAGCTCTCGCCACCTCTAGGCGTATTCTTTAAAGCATTCATTATTTCTTTGGGAAAGATTCTGCAGTTGGACTCTATTTGGAGCAAGGTCACTGTTGTACTGATGGTGCCTTGCAAAAGCTTCGGCTAGGTCTCTCCAGATGCGGACGTTAGTGGGCTCCAGCCCCATGTACCACTCTAATGAAGGACCAGACAAGCTGTCCTAGAAGAAGTGCATCAATAGTTTTTCATCGTCCGAGTACACAGACATCTTTCTATAGTATGAGCGCAGGTGAACCCTCGGGCAAGTGCTGCCTTTGTACTTATTAAAGTCAGGTACTTTGAATTTGCGAGGTACCCTTAAATCAGGAATCAAGCCCAAATTGGCCATATCTAAACCCATGGAATTTTGGTTTTCGTAGCTTTTCATCTTGTCTTCTAAAAGCTTAAATCTTCTGCTCGCTTCAGCTGACATTTCAGGCCTGACGTCTCTCATTAAGAAAACATCCCCTTGCTGATCCTCAATCCGAGGATGACGCAGATTTCCATGAATATCACAATCAGCTCCATGGTTATAATAACCATCATTTTTACCAGCATAATCGCCTTCTCCAGCACCAATACCAATATTTCCCATGTTTCCGAAGACATTTCCAATCCCTCTAATATTACCATCATTACCATTTCCTCTGACATTCCCAGCATTACCATTCCCTCCAGCATTAGGGATAGGTACAAAGTTGTTAGCTCGGGGAGTCTCAACGTGGGAAGGGTTAGCAGCAGTCCCACCGTGTAACACACCATCATTATCAACTCGTGCAATTAAAGGTTGCACTAAAGTCTAAAGTTACGCCTGACCACTAGAAACCCCTTGCATGACCTCCATCAGCTGTGCCATTCGATCTCTCATCTCTTGCATTTCTGCCTGCATCTGATCCATCAGTCTTTTCTGGTTTCTTCTGGTACCGTACCGGTGAGTTGTCTGATCTGCAATCCTGAAACACACTAGTGGAGCACAAGAAACAAGATAAGGTTAACAGTTCCGATGCACCTGCAATGCAAAAAAAATGCTAAATGCAAATATGTATATATGCAACAGGGAAAATTTTCCCCTTGATTCTAGTTTCGGGATAACAACCAAGACGATGGAGAACCCCACCGACAAGCATAGAATAAAAACCCCTCATATATACAACCATAAGCCCACAGGCAATGTACAAACATCAACTGAGTACAATCATAAAAAGACCTCAACCAACAGGTCTGGTGATGGTTAATACAACAAGCCTTAGCAACATAATACAAAGGAAAAGATCAAGCTGGGTGGTGAGACTGGAAATTCTTCAGCAACGCTATTGCACCCTAAAATTTGCTCAACCTATTTCACTTGGTTTATGTTTCAATTGCATTGTCATTTGCATACTAAGTCATGTACATAATTTAATCATTTGCATAACATAGCATAGCAAGGCATCTAACAACGGATCAAGTGCCATTTTCATCATAAAGAGGCCCATCAAGGGGTTTTATTCAAGATCAAGACCATCCAAGTAATCAAGAAATGAGTTGAAGCTTTGAGAAGTTTGAAGGTCAACCAGTAGATTTCTCTCCCAATCTGGGGGATATGCTGAAGATCATCAATGAGTGTGTGAGCCATGGAAGGTGTACAAAGATCATGGAAGACCTAGAGGGTCATTTTGAAGATGAGACAAATCATTGATACAAGTACAAGAGCCAGAGTTGAAGTGCAGTCAACTAGGGTTTCATCTGGGTCAACCCTAGGTCAACCCTAGGTCAAATGATTGATTGGAGGGCATCAAGGCCTACTTGGAGGATGTGGAATTAATGAATTGATATGTGTATACATGTGTGGTTTTGTGGCAAGGAGAAATCAAAAGGAATCAAGAAGAAGGGGAGATACCAAATTAGGGTTTCAGTGTAAAAAACCCTAATTTAGGCCTATCTTCCAAGCTAGATAAGTAAAAATGAAAGCTTCAAATGAATTCTTGGTAAACATGAAACTTGTAGAGCTTCTCAATAGCTTTAATATGAGTACTAGAAGTCTTCAATAAGATTTGTAGAACTCAAGTTATGGTTCTTGCAAGTTATGGGTCATCAAAGGACACTGAAATTTATCTATGAAAGTCACTTGACTTCCAAGCAACGTTTTCCCATCAAGGAATTTTCAAATGGATTCTTGGCCAACATAAGAGTTGTAGATCTTGATCTTAGCTTTAATTTGAGTACTAGAAGTACTCAAGAGGATTTGTAGAATTCAAGTTATGGTCTTGGCAATCCAGGGGTATTTTGGGAAAGTTGAATTACATGTCATTTTTGAGCATAGGTCAAAATCTTCATGTTCCACTTCTCAAATGAAAAATTGTTCAACATGGAATGTGCTTAAAATGAGGTTTTTAGGTCAAATAAGTCATCATGGTGGATTGATCGGCTTATTTCAAAAAAATCACTTAAAATGGCCTAAAAAAAGGGAATAAGTCAAATAAAGTTTGGTGGGAAAAATCAAATTTTGGGTTAGAGGTCACAAACAAGCTGTTGCACCCCAAAATTTGACCAACAATTATTTATTCACTGAGTGTTTGAAAGGTGATACATTCATCAGAAAGTTCAAGAGATCCTCAGAGGAGTGGATTGAAACCAGGATTGTGTGCTTCATAGCTTGAGAGTTGTGGGTGCCCCTCAGGTGATTCTGAGACTTTGAGAATGAACTTGATGTTTTGAGAAAGCTTATGAGATGTCTTGATAGCCATCATGAAGCCCAGAGAGGTCATTATGCAAGAGTTCAGGAGATTCAACCATGAATGGTAGAATTAGGGTTTTGACTGGGTCAACCCTAGATTAACTGAAAATTTGGAGAAGGTGGAGACTTAATCCAAGGGCCATGAGATCATGGAATGATGCATAGAGATGTTATAAAGATAATTCCTAGATCAACTCATCATGATTGAGGAGTTTGAGAAGTTTCAAGTCAGGGTTTCCAAGGATTGTCAGTGAAAAAACCCTAATTTGATCCCTATCTTCCAGGCAGTTTTAGCTCTAGATGTGATTGATATCTCATCTTCCCCACAACATGAATGTTGTGGAGCTTGTTCTTAGCTTTAATTTTAGTGGTGGAAGTCCTTGATAGGAGTTGCAGAGCTCAAGTTATGGTTTTGACAAATTACAGGTCAGCAGAGGTATGTGAATTTGGGTCCTTAAAAGTCACCCAACTTGCAGACAACTTTTGCCCTAGTAGGATGATTACTATGATTTCTTGGTCAACATGAATGTTGGAGGGCATCTTCTTAGCTTTAATTTGAGTGGTAGAAGTCCTTGATAGGATTTGTGGAACTCAACTTATGGTTTGAACAAGACAGGGGTATTTTGGTAATTTGTCAGTTATAGGTCATTTTTAAGCAAATGCCATATCTCCTATTTCCAAGCCTCAAATGGAAAAACTCAAAACATGAAAGTTGTTCAAAATGTGATTTTAAGTCTATAAAGAAGGTCATGAATTGTTGAAAAAGCTTGGAGCATGGATATTTTAAAATGGTCAAAATGACTTGAAAAAGGCTTATAAGTTAAAAAAATTGAAATTGAATTTTGGTTTGAGAGATCTACAAATCCAAAATGGGGCATATGATAGATGATTTTGATTGGAAACAGCATTTTGGAAACAATGGTTTATCCACATTTTTGAGTTTAGGCTTAAAAATTGGACTTCCTTTGTAAATTTGTTTCTTGCACTTTAAGGTACCATGAGAAATTGTTTGCCAAAGCCTTAATTTTGCATAAAATGCCTTGTTCTCACATGTATACCTCATATAAGGGTATTTTGAAGACTTATCATGAGTTTTATGAGATTTACTAAAAATAGTATTTTTGAATTTCTCATTACGTGAGAAGTTCTAGAACTTCCTTGGAAGCTTCTCATATGTTCTAGATCTTTCCTTTCACTTCCATAAATACCCAAGGGTGAGATCATGCCATGGTTGGTGATTCTAGTTGCTTGCAAACCATACTTTCATCTCATAACTCCAAAATTGCATTTTGATTCCCATCTCTCCCAAACTCCATTGTTTGTGCTAGCTATCATCATCATCATCATTCTCCATTGTTGTGGATTGAAAAGCAAGAAAAAGGCACATCAAATCGTGGTTGGATTGTGAGTTCTTCTCCATCACTCCAAGAGGCGTGAAGCTTCAAATTGGCATTTTCAAGAGGTGTAAACACGAGTTCTCTTCACCAGCATCATCACCATCATATAAAGATCATTTGGCACCATTGGCAAGGGCTGAAACAAGGCATAACAACCATCACCATATCCAATCGGTAAGAATACGTTTTGATTCGAATCACCATAATTATGCATGGTTAGGGCTAGTTATTGTGATATTAATGATAGAGACAATCTAGGGATGCTTTATGGTGAGTTTAAGGTCCATCCATGGAGTTTCAAAATATGACATCAATTCTTGGTTGATCAAGAAAGCTTGATATATGAGGTTTAAATACATGTATCATAGTTTAGTATACTTATGGAAGCAAGAGGAACATATTGGTATCATTATTTTCAAGGTTTGTTAGAGTTGAAAAGTAAGGTTTCATGGTGGTACCCATGCCTTGTTGTTGTCGGTTTGAATGTTAGAGAGAGTTTCAAGAGGAGATAAAGCCATGGCTGTGTAGAGGGCGAGAAGAGGATCATTTTTGGTTTTAATTTCGTGCTGTTTCATGGCTTGAGGAGGGAGAACGGATCGTTGGAAGTTTCATGCATGAAATGGAGTTTTCATGAAGGTTAGGGTTTCTTTGAAGAAGATGAACCACAACCCTTGGATTGCATCTCAATTGTTGACTTGACTTTGATCTTGCGGCCTAGATTTTATTAAACTTCAAAAAATCATAACAAAATAAAAAATGCATATTTTTTAATGAGACTTTTTTTCCCATTTTTCATTTTCGGTCTAGAAAAATATAAAAATATAAAATAGCCATTTTATTTCAGTTTTATATTTTTTGTGCATTTTTACTTTTAATTGCTTTTTTAAAATTCTTTTAGTTGGTATGCTAACTTGTAGAATTTAATTAGGATAGTTCCCTTAGGCTTTTTGAGCCATTCTTTTTGGTGTAATTAGATATTGAATCATAGTTCCCCATAGGATTTATTACTAGATTTTTAGATTAAAATTTGATTAGTTTAGTTGAATTGAACTTAGGATAGTCTAATTAGGGTTTAGGTTGTGCATAGGTGAAAGAATTCATTTTCTTTAGATAGTTTTGTTTGATTTTTGGGTAGGGGCCTATGTGGATGTTATGGATAGATATTGTAGGCCCTTGTGAATAATTGATAGATTTTTCCCCATTGGTTTAGTATTTTTAGGTATTTTCTGAAGTTGCCTATTGATTTTGTCTGTCCTGTGGTTATCTGTTCATCTATGGGGTTTGTTTTGGGGAATTTGTTGTGGGGATTGTGCTATCTTGAAGAGCTTGTTGGAGAGCATCATGAAGTGAAGATTGTAGATCAAGATTCAGAGACCCAGAGCTTGGATTTTTCCCTGTCTGTGAGGTTTGAGATCCTGAAGTTTGAAGGAAGTTCATGGTACTTTCCTGAGGAAGGCACTATGAATGACTTTCATTCTTTCTTCTCACCTCTTTCTTAAGTATCCAATGATGTTGGAGCCAACTTGTGAGTTTAATTTCTCCTGAGGAGGAATGTAGACTGATCACATGTTGTTGAGCCACATGGGATACAATTCCTAAGTGGAAGCCTCCTAGTACTTTCCTGAGGAAGGTCCTATGGGTCTATTCACTTAGTTCCATTAGTTTGTCTAGGATTTCTCAAGTATCCAATGATGTTGGAGCCAACTTGTGAGTTTAATTTCTCCTGAGGAGGAATGTAAACTGATCACAGTTGTTGAGCCACATAGGATACAACTCCTAAGTGGAAGCCTCCTAGTACTTTCCTGAGGAAGGTCCTATGGGTCTATTCACTTAGTTCCACTAGTTCAAATAGGATTTCCTAAATATCCAGTGATGTCGGAGCCTGCTTGTGAGTTTAGTTTCTCCTGAGGAGGAATGTAAACTGATCACAGTGGTTGAGCCACATAGGGTATGACTCCTGAGTATACACCTCCTAGTGCTTTCCTGAGGAAGACACTATGAGTCTGCTTACTTAGCTCCCTTTCTTTGGCAAGCTTGTTCTGAAGCTTGAAGACTGGGATTGATTTCTTTTGGTTAGGTTTTGCTTTAGGGCTTTGATTAGATTTGACCAGGATTCTGTGTTAGGGTTAGGATTAGAGTATAGATGATTCTTTCTCAAGTGTGTTTTCTTTGCCTGATGGCACTTCATTTCTTTTATCTGTTCATTGCTTGATAGCATGTTGTTTATTTTCAGTATGATTACTGTTATTTCATGACTGGCTTGAGGTCGAGACGAGCTTGTGGAGGCTGAAGCCCCACACACATTTCCTCCCTCACTTGCATTGCATGCATTTTACTGTTAAAAGCTGATGCTTTTGTCTGTTTTGGTGTATCATTGACATGAACCCTTAGGACTCTCATTTCCTCTGATGAGGATTTGATGATAGACTTTTAGGTTGAAACCTATGCATGACAACTTCTAGGAGTTCCCTGTTCAAACCTCAACCATAGGATGAATCCATGGCATGATAATAGTAGGACTTGATAGTCTCCCTCCTAGTTGGGCCTGTTCTCTTCTCATCTCGAAGCAGTTTAAAATACAGTAATCATGAATGATTTCTTTCGTACGTTACGAGCCTTAAGCTATCTGAGGTGGGATGTTTAGTATGGTACCCTTTGGGTGACATGCGACGCATTCACTCTCAGGTCATAGTCTCTAGTGCGGTTGAGATCGCAAACATAATAAAAACACTTCTTTCAGGAGATAACCCGTAGTTTCCCGAACTACGTTTGCTCTGATCTTTCATACCAGATGAAAGTACGTAGGCATAGGACGCGACGTCCTAGCGAGCAACCTTCCCCCCATAACCCGTAGTTAGCCGAACTACGTTGACTCTGATTTCTCGTTCCAGACGGGAATACGTAGGCATAAAGTGCGACGCTTTGCCGAGTCATTTTTCTTTTCTTTTTCAGCCAGCCTTGATAGGTAGATAGATTATAACCAACCCGTCCAAGTAAGCAAACAAGCGAGGATCCCGTCGAGTACGACGGACGTGAGGGGTGCTAATACCTTCCCCTTCCGTAACCGACTCCCGAACCCAGACAATGGTTGCGATGACCTTGTCTTACCCTTATTCGTCAGGTTTTTCCGATCGTTTCCTTTCCCGCTCCGAGGGATAAATAACGAAAGGTGGCGACTCTTCTGTCATGCCGGCACCTTATTTTCGCGCAAGCGACAGCTGGCGACTCTGCTGGGGAGCGAACCCAGAATCTCTGGTTCTTCGGTTCCCCATGAGAGTCAATCCTATCGTTTGTGTGTTTGCTTGTTGGGTTGCGTTTATTTATCGCATTTTTACTTCTCGCATTTTATTTCCCGCATTTTATTTCCAGTTTGATATGATTATCTGTGCTGCTGTGGGAGAGGGATGTTACTATGAGTGAGAAGCCGGACCTGGGCTTGAGTACACACCTAGATATAGTTGCGGAGAAGTAGTAGACGAACCTGTCTGCTGAGCAGGCACAGTTCCCTACGAAAATCTGCGCTCAGACGAGATTCTTGCAGAGGTGCTCCTTTCCGGTCCTGAGGATCTGAGGGGAGTCCAGACGTGAGGATTGTCGACTCTGGGGACCGATCATTTGGAAGTCAGCTAAGTGAGGCCTCTTCATGACTTGATGATGCCACTCCTTCTGGGAATCGTATTGTCACTCATGAAAGTCTGTGACGCTGATGACCGCATAGGATGCCGTACCTTTGTCCGTGGATTAGGTCCATACCTGTGAGTGGGATTGGGATATTGCAGGAAACTTATACCTTCAGACTACCTGGTTTTCTTGACAGTGAATCAGTTATGTTGGTATCACGGTTCTCGGTGGCAGATTTGACTGTTCTTGACAGAGCGGGTTTTTGATCAGAGGATTTTATCATCGGGTGTATGTCTGTTCTTGATAGAGCAGGCTTTGGTCAGAGTATTGTCATCAGAGGTTTGTCCTGAACGGAACAGATTTTGAGTGGGGTCTGAAAATCTCATCAGCAGCTGTGCATTTGTTCTTGAGAGGGGAGATTTTTTTTTTTGGGGTCTGAAGACTTCATCAGCGGACGCTTTCTGATCATACATCCCGGGTCCTTATTATCAGGCGATTACTCTTGACAGAGCAGAATTCGGATCTCGATCCTATTAGATGGTTATTTTCAGCAGATCAGATCAGTGATTTTACACCGGGGTATCCTTCTCATCAGTGACTATTGATACCGAATCCCCACAGCAGCCACCTGGATATATTGTTGCATCCCTGCATTTTGCATTAGCTCGCATATTCATGTTTGCATTCCATTAGCATGTGTCTGTGCTACAGGCACGTTTCGTACCCTGATCCTGGTGTCCCGAGCAATATGAGATATTTTCTTCCATGAATGGATCCAGTCTTATCACTGCATTGACACTATGTTGGCACGTTGACACCAGAATTAGGGGTGATCTCCTAAACGTACAGACACCCATGGCATTAGCATAATTCATCTTGCATGGCAGAAGCCGGGACTTGTCTTCTAACCCTTTGTGTTTGCAGGTTTGACTCAGAATCGAGCAGCTCAGACTAATGGAGCAGATACAAGCTGAACTGGGGAAAATCCAAAGCCAGCTGGGGCAGGTCATGAGTGACATACAGGCAGTGCGTCTGGACCAGCAAGTACTCAGAGAAGAGAATCAGCAGCTGCAGAATCAGTTGAGCTTTCTCATGGGAGTGGTGAGAAGTATGCTAAATAAGGAGAGTGGTCAAGCACCCAGGGTGGAGCCCAAAGTGCTTCCTCCGTTACCGTCAGTGTCACCTGTGCTGAAGCCAAGTGGACCTCATGGACCCTCCACACAGCATGAAGCTCGAGGCCTGTCTCGTCAGCAGCCGCGCCAAGCATCTCAGAATAACCCTGAAGGTTATGGTCAAAAGAAGAAGCTACTTGATAGAGCTGTGGACCCACTACCTGTGAGTTATGCCCAGCTGCTGCCGCTGTTGGTTCAGAACCGTGTTCTCAAGCTTCGGACCTCAGATCCACCAGATGACGTGTCACCAGACGTTGATCTAAGCATGCGTTGTGATTTCCACTCAGGAGCACCAGGGCACCATGTTGAAACATGCAAGGCTCTCAGGAATAAGATTCAGGACCTTATTGACTCAAGGGCGATTAGGCTTGTGCCGGGCGGCATGAGAGCATCGGGAAAGTTCATCCCGTACCCTGCAAAAGGAGCGAATGATTTCACTCCTTTGCCTGAAGCTGAGAAAGATCTTGAATATGTCCCGCGACCTTTGGTGACTGAATCGCCTCGCTCGCAGTTTCTACCTGGATCAAGCTCAGGGACGCAAGCGCCTAAGCAAGGGACCATTGCCATTCAGAAACGACGACTTCTTGGGCGGAAAGAATACCAGCCCTAGGATCACAAGAGACCTCGCAACCACTTAGAACAAAGGAATGCTTCTTCCCATCCAGTGCCTGTGCCTTATAGCCAGATTCTTCCACTGTTGATTCAGAATTCCTTGGTGGAACCGAAAGCTCTCAAGCCCGTGCCAGAGCTTACCCTCCAGGGTATGATCCTCATGCTCAGTGTGGCTACCATGGTGGATCTCTGGGGCATTCAACTGAAGATTGCAAGGCTTTCCAGGCGAAAGTGCAACAATTGATCGACCAAGGGTGTATTTCCTTTCCAGACGGAGTTTTGGTTGTACGTGACAAACTCTCAGCTGTTTGAGCTCGCAGATTCAGAGGGTTATTTCCAGAAGCCAGTGATCCAGACACACAGACGTCCTCAGCATTGGCAGTCCTCGGACTTTCTTACCATTTGCATTTGTAGTTTCTTTTCTGTTAGTTACTACTTGCTGTTAAACATTGTATGTTTCGAATGGTGATGTTAATAAAGTGACTATGCATTTTTTCTGAATTAGTTATGTCGTTGTCACTCATTTACTGCATTGCACTGACATTTGCATTTTATTTACTCCACTTTATCACTATGATTAGCAATGAGTGGAGGGAGGATGATGAAAATGAATACTCATAACCAATGATCGTATTGCTTTCAGATAAAACCTAGCCGATGACGTACAAGGCATTATTTCAAATCCCCTAAACACCGGAGAGATAAGGAAGAGAATCCCTTGTTAACCACTTCGAACCGAGAAGTAGGAGTTCCTTTCGGACATTTTTAACCCTCACATCTTAACCCGGGGCAGGGTAGTTGTCAGTTAGCTTGATCGAGCGTTCAAGTCTTATAGAGGAGTGTTGTCCTTCGAGGACCAATCACATCATATTCCTCGCCAGAGGTCGTACCTCATCAACCACAATGGTTAAACCTCACCAATCAAGAGCGAGACAGTTACAAGCCTCTTGGATAAATCCAGACATCCAGTGTCACACGACTTGTTCCAAGAAAAAGAAAAGAAATAAGAAAGCCCGCTAAGTAAAAAAAAGAAGCTAGAAAGCAAATACTTAGGCAAAAATCAGGGCATCCCGCTGGACTTCAAAAGGAAAATCGAAAAGAACTCAAAAGGAGTCAGTCCAGGCAAAAATTAGGGAATCAAAACAAAAGAATGAAAAAGAAAGGATTATAAAAAGAAAAATCCTCAAACAAGGACAAAGTCGTGTAGATACAGACACCGAAAACGAAAAGGAGTAACTGTCACTCCTAAACACCTTGTGAATTCTTTAACCAGTTGTTCCCAATGTCCAACCTACCTCTCGAAGAGGCGAGCGCTCGAGCTGAGTTAATTGGACTTTAGGGTCGGAGATCATCACGTAGAAGGGGTGGGTACAAATTACAATTTGAGCCAAATATCCTTTGTTTCACGAACCGTGAACCCAACCACGATACAACCCTTAAAAGACCTAATTGAGGCAGGGTTTATTCTGAAAGCGCATTACGATAAGGCTGAGTAACCTGACTCCTTCATGATTTGCTAATCATATCCTTATTGCATTTTTCACTGATTATATCAGCACTACGTTTGAACTCTTTGGTTCATTCGTCACTCACTAGCATGACACGTAAATGAGTGACATCACAACATTTTTCGAAATTTGCATGAACACTGCATTAAAATTACCATTCGTGAATAAACAATTTTAATTGCAGGTCAGTAGCTGATACGGAGGAACTTCAACAGGGAATAGTCAATCAGGACTGAATCGTCAGAGGTCTGGATCAGAATGGTATGTGGCGAAGCCCTGTGAATTTGGGGCAATGACTTCCAGCGAGTTTGGAATCAGTTTGTCTGAGGACAAGTCCCGGAGCATCAGTTAATTATGGGGCAGTTCATGCAAGAAGCAGTTGGCCGGAAGTGAATCTTCTCGAAACCCAACCAGGGGCAGTTATCCATAATTCTTGCGATTTGGGGCAGATCCCTCCAGTGTTCGATCAGAGCATGTTGAGTCGCTCATCGCTCGTTCAGGGGCAAACTACTTCAGAGATATTGAAGCTGACCATGCTGAAAGTTGATTAGTTGAGGATGAATCCTCCCGTTGTGCAGATGTTGCGGCAAGCCCTCTGAAGATTGTCTTGTTGCCAGTTGTTTTCGGCTCAGAATGAATTATTCCCAAAGGTCGGATTGGGGCAAGTTGAAATGCACTGGGGCAAGTTGTTCAAATGAGTTTGTTCACCCTAGCAAGAATTGAGTATCGGGGAATCGTGTCATTACCCTGTCAAAACCTGAACCTTCTGAAGAAGCCTTGCGGTCATTGGATTGCTACCCTACAACATAACCTGCTACTTGACTCCATGATTGGTAGCCTGTATTCCCTGTGTTGACGTTGTTGAATCAGGATTGTTTTCTCAGCAGAGATGTACAGTTTGAGGTTGTTCTCCTTGTACAGTCTGAGATTGCAGCAGATTGAGATGGCGTTTATCCCTTATCAGATTAGGGTCAGGATTACCCTCAGCAGACCAGAATTGATATCCCCGAAGCAGGATAAGTCCTCCTTCTCCAGCAGAGTTCAGTAGTCTCTCCTCCGCAGAATCTGAACGCAAGATGGTGAGCATTGATATGTCTTCCCCAGGTAGAGGTGATTCCCTTCCCCAAGCAGACGCATCCTGAAGGAATGTCACCTCATCAGCTGAGCCAAGCACCGAAGAATGATGTCGTCTCTCCCCAGCACCGGGTCACAAGTGCAGATTTCAGAGGAATGTTCGGGTGCCGAAGCTCGTGTTTTCCCCAGTTTTGTCACCGAAGCAGGTGTCTCCCCCAAGCACCGGGTCACAAGTGCAGGTCTCGTAGGAAGCTGTTCGTATGCCGAAGGATGCAGTAACTGATGGCGCCAGACTCAAGTCTCCAGTGGAATTGAGATTCCGCACCGGAGCCGTATTCTCTCCTGAGATGGGATGATTCCCTCTTCCCCAGTAGAGCAGTGGAACAGCTGATGTTATATTCCCCTGCAGAGTCGTACTCTCTTCCCCGAAGTCAGATGATTCTTTCTTCCCCAGCGAAATTGAAATCCCTCATCAGAGTCGTACTCTCCAGTGAAGTAGAATGATTTCTCTCCCCGGCTGAGTCCGCAGAAAAGCAGAATCCTTGGAAGTCGATCAGATCATGATCGATGTTCCCTAGCAGAGCGTGGGGCAGCTGATGCTGTATCTCCCCAGAATCGCACTCTCTCCAGCGAAGCAGAATGACTTCTCCTTCCTCAGCCGAGTTTGCAGATGCCCAAGAGAGTCGAGTCCTTGGAAGTTGATCAGATCATGACTGATTTTCCCCAGTGGAGTGTGGAGCAGCTGAAGTTGTCTTCCCACAGGAGCAGTCATCACCAGAAGAGTAGCCGAGACTCCCACGCAGTTCACTCCAGCGATTGACATCGCTTTCCTTCAGTAGGTTCGGGTTCTCGTAGAGTTTCGTCCCCTGCAGAAATCAGCTGAAGTTGTTTGCCCTGCAGCAGTCAACCGGAAGATTAATTCCCCAGACGGAGGCCAATTAATATCAGCGTGTCCACGTTCTCCTCAGCAGGATGATTCCTCTACCTGAGTAGTTCTTGTCTCCTTGACAAAAGGACTTCCCCTTCGGCATTTATTTTGCTGACAGGATCGCAGCATTGTGCATAGTTGCATAGCATTTAACACTGCATAGCATTTAACGTTGCATAGCATTGTGCATGATTCCACAGCATTTAGCATAAACGCATATCATTCCCACCGTGTGGGGCATAGCGCAGAAGCATATGCATCATAAACATGATCTAGGTCATTATTATTCTTGCCTTACAGGTGTTCGGCCGAAGGATCGGTTTCTCAGGATGATTCCTGATATTCTCTCCAACAAGGTCGCTTTCTTAAGATGATTCTTAAGACCCCGGTGTAATCCCCACGGTCGCTCGTTCAAGATGATTTTCGAGATCCCCCGGCGAAGTCTCCAGTTCAAGTTGATTCTCGAATTCCTCAGCAGGGCCGTTTGCTTAAGATGATTCTTAAGACCTCAGTGCAGGTTCCCGAATGGTTTGCTCAGGATGATTCTTGAGCTCCCCAATAGCGTCCCCAGCAAGAGTGGCCCAGGGAGATTCCTGGGATACCCAACAGAATAAAGTCTCCAAACAGGTTATCAGTTCAGGATAATTCTTGGAAGCGCCCTACAGAGTTGTTTGTTCAAGATGACTCCTGGAACCCCCAACAGAGTGGAGGGCTTTTCCCCAGCAGGCGGTTGGCACTTCCCCAGCAGCAGGCGGGTAGATTGATATCCCCCAGCCAAGCATAGTCACGATTGGCAGATGGAATGTTTCCCCAAGCGGATCCTGAAGGATTGCCCAGCAAGCCGAAGTTTGTTTATCCCCGTGAGTTTGAGGACTTAATGACATAAGTGTCTTGTAGCCCGAAGGCTATGTTCCCTAGAAGGGTCGTTCCCCCAGAAAGCCGTTCAGAGCATTTATCGCTTTCCCCGTGCAGAAGTACTTAATAAAGTTGGTAGGAATCGTCTGAGTGAACTCTGTCGTTATTCCCCAGCAGTTGTTGAAGTCGTTTGGATGAACTCTCTCGTCTTTCTGCAGCAAAGTCTACAAGGTTGTTTGGGTGAGCCCTTCTTCCTTTTCCCCAGTGAGTCGTCAGGATTGTTTGGGTGAACCCTCATTCCTCTCTCCTCAACAGAGTTGTTAACTTGATGATTATGTCCGGTGACCCGGCGTGTTTGCTTTTATTTAGCAACGACTTGACAAGATGTCAAGAGAATAGCAGCGTATATGTTTGAATCCAAGCTCAGGTTTAGTACCTTTGGATGCGTTTGATTCCAAGCTCAGGTTTCGTACCTTTGGATATGTTTGAATCCAAGCTCAGGTTTAGTACCTTTGGATGTGTTTGATTCCAAGCTCAGGTTTAGTACCTTTGGATGCGTTTGATTCCAAGCTCAGGTTTCGTACCTTTGGATATGTTTGCTTCCAAGCTCAGGTTTAGTACCTTTGGATGCGTTTGAATCCAAGCTCAGGTTTCGTACCTTTGGATATGTTTGAATCCAAGCTCAGGTTTCGTACCTTTGGATATGTTTGCTTCCAAGCTCAGGTTTAGTACCTTTGGATATGTTTGCTTCCAAGCTCAGGTTTAGTACCTTTGGATGTGTTTGCTTCCAAGCTCAGGTTTAGTACCTTTGGATGTGTTTGCTTCCAAGCTCAGGTTTAGTACCTTTGGATGTGTTTGAATCCAAGCTCAGGTTTCGTACCTTTGGATATGTTTTCCTCCAAGCTCAGGTTTAGTACCTTTGGATGTGTTTGCTTCCAAGCTCAGGTTTCGTACCTTTGGATATGTTTGCTTCCAAGCTCAGGTTTAGTACCTTTGAATATGTTTGCTTCCAAGCTCAGGTTTAGTACCTTTGGATGTGTTTGCTTCCAAGCTCAGGTTTAGTACCTTTGGATGTGTTTGCTTCCAAGCTCAGGTTTAGTACCTTTGGATATGTTTGATTCCAAGCTCAGGTTTCGTACCTTTGGATATGTTTGCCTCCAAGCTCAGGTTTAGTACCTTTGGATGTGTTTGATTCCAAGCTCAGGTTTCGTACCTTTGGATATGTTTGCCTCCAAGCTCAGGTTTAGTACCTTTGGATGTGTTTGCTTCCAAGCTCAGGTTTAGTACCTTTGGATGTGTTTGAATCCAAGCTCAGGTTTAGTACCTTTGGATGTGTTTGCTTCCAAGCTCAGGTTTAGTACCTTTGGATGTGTTTGAATCCAAGCTCAGGTTTAGTACCTTTGGATGTTTTTGATTCCAAGCTCAGGTTTCGTACCTTTGGATGTGTTTGAATCCAAGCTCAGGTTTAGTACCTTTGGATGTGTTTGCTTCCAAGCTCAGGTTTGGTACCTTTGGATGTGTTTGAATCCAAGCTCAGGTTTAGTACCTTTGGATGTGTTTGAATCCAAGCTCAGGTTTAGTACCTTTGGATGTGTTTGATTCCAAGCTCAGGTTTCGTACCTTTGGATATGTTTGAATCCAAGCTCAGGTTTAGTACCTTTGGATGTGTTTGAATCCAAGCTCAGGTTTAGTACCTTTGGATGTGTTTGAATCCAAGCTCAGGTTTAGTACCTTTGGATGTGTTTGATTCCAAGCTCAGGTTTCGTACCTTTGGATATGTTTGATTCCAAGCTCAGGTTTAGTACCTTTGGACGCGTTTGATTCCAAGCTCAGGTTTCGTACCTTTGGATATGTTTGCTTCCAAGCTCAGGTTTAGTACCTTTGGATATGTTTGCTTCCAAGCTCAGGTTTAGTACTTTTGGATGTGTTTGCTTCCAAGCTCAGGTTTCGTACCTTTGGATATGTTCGCCTCCAAGCTCAGGTTTCGTACCTTTGGATATGTTTGCCTCCAATATTAGGATGTGTACCGTGGAAGTGTTTGTTTCCATCCCAAGCTCAGGTTTTGTACCTTTGAGATGTATACTTCGGATTCCCGGACCGGGTTTGACGGCGAGGTCAGACTCTTCCAATCCCCAGTAGAGATAATGTTTGTGCGACGGTGATGTCAAGTGTCCCTAAGAGGATGTTTGTTTCCGACGGCGATGTCAGATTCAGTTTTCCAGCGACGATGCGGGGTATTCTGTCAGATGTGTTTCTCCAGCGGCGATGCGGGGTACTTTGTTCAGAGATGTATTTTCTCCAGCGGCGATGTTGGGTGTGGTGGTTGTCTGAAGGCAATGTCAGAAGAATTTAATGTGGATAACTGAGGGTGACGTCAGATCGATATTTCTCCAGCTAGTTGCCGTGCGGCTAGTGTTGCAGTATTCAAAGATTTGTTCCCCGCAGAGTACCGTGTGCTCGCGCAGTTGGCAAATTTTCGGGTTTACCGATATTCAATCGTCTCGTACCTTGATTGGTTGAGAGCCGTTCGCTTCTCACCCAGTCAGGTTCAGGCCGTTTGAATAGGGGCAGCTGTTGCACCCCAAAATTTGACCAACAATTATTTATTCACTGAGTGTTTGAAAGGTGATACATTCATCAGAAAGTTCAAGAGATCCTCAGAGGAGTGGATTGAAACCAGGATTGTGTGCTTCATAGCTTGAGAGTTGTGGGTGCCCCTCAGGTGATTCTGAGACTTTGAGAATGAACTTGATGTTTTGAGAAAGCTTATGAGATGTCTTGATAGCCATCATGAAGCCCAGAGAGGTCATTATGCAAGAGTTCAGGAGATTCAACCATGAATGGTAGAATTAGGGTTTTGACTGGGTCAACCCTAGATTAACTGAAAATTTGGAGAAGGTGGAGACTTAATCCAAGGGCCATGAGATCATGGAATGATGCATAGAGATGTTATAAAGATAATTCCTAGATCAACTCATCATGATTGAGGAGTTTGAGAAGTTTCAAGTCAGGGTTTCCAAGGATTGTCAGTGAAAAAACCCTAATTTGATCCCTATCTTCCAGGCAGTTTTAGCTCTAGATGTGATTGATATCTCATCTTCCCCACAACATGAATGTTGTGGAGCTTGTTCTTAGCTTTAATTTTAGTGGTGGAAGTCCTTGATAGGAGTTGCAGAGCTCAAGTTATGGTTTTGACAAATTACAGGTCAGCAGAGGTATGTGAATTTGGGTCCTTAAAAGTCACCCAACTTGCAGACAACTTTTGCCCTAGTAGGATGATTCCTATGATTTCTTGGTCAACATGAATGTTGGAGGGCATCTTCTTAGCTTTAATTTGAGTGGTAGAAGTCCTTGATAGGATTTGTGGAACTCAACTTATGGTTTGAACAAGACAGGGGTATTTTGGTAATTTGTCAGTTATAGGTCATTTTTAAGCAAATGCCATATCTCCTATTTCCAAGCCTCAAATGGAAAAACTCAAAACATGAAAATTGTTCAAAATGTGATTTTAAGTCTAGAAAGAAGGTCATGAATTGTTGTAAAAGCTTGGAGCATGGATATTTTAAAATGGTCAAAATGACTTGAAAAAGGCTTATAAGTTAAAAAAGTTGAAATTGAATTTTGGTTTGAGAGACAAATCTAAAATGGGGCATATGATAGATGATTTTGATTGGAAACAGCATTTTGGAAACAATGGTTTATCCACATTTTTGAGTTTAGGCTTAAAAATTGGACTTCCTTTGTAAATTTGTTTCTTGCACTTTAAGGTACCATGAGAAATTGTTTGCCAAAGCCTTAATTTTGCATAAAATGCCTTGTTCTCACATGTATACCTCATATAAGGGTATTTTGAAGACTTATCATGAGTTTTATGAGATTTACTAAAAATAGTATTTTTGAATTTCTCATTACGTGAGAAGTTCTAGAACTTCCTTGGAAGCTTCTCATATGTTCTAGATCTTTCCTTTCACTTCCATAAATACCCAAGGGTGAGATCATGCCATGGTTGGTGATTCTAGTTGCTTGCAAACCATACTTTCATCTCATAACTCCAAAATTGCATTTTGATTCCCATCTCTCCCAAACTCCATTGTTTGTGCTAGCTATCATCATCATCATCATTCTCCATTGTTGTGGATTGAAAAGCAAGAAAAAGGCACATCAAATCGTGGCTGGATTGTGAGTTCTTCTCCATCACTCCAAGAGGCGTGAAGCTTCAAATTGGCATTTTCAAGAGGTGTAAACACGAGTTCTCTTCACCAGCATCATCACCATCATATAAAGATCATTTGGCATCATTGGCAAGGGCTGAAACAAGGCATAGCAACCATCACCATATCCAATCGGTAAGAATACATTTTGATTCGAATCACCATAATTATGCATGGTTAGGGCTAGTTATTGTGATATTCATGATAGAGACAATCTAGGGATGCTTTATGGTGAGTTTAAGGTCCATCCATGGAGTTTCAAAATATGAAATCAATTCTTGGTTGATCAAGAAAGCTTGATATATGAGGTTTAAATACATGTATCATAGTTTAGTATACTCATGGAAGCAAGAGGAACATATTGGTATCATTATTTTCAAGGTTTGTTAGAGTTGAAAAGTAAGGTTTCATGGTGGTACCCATGCCTTGTTGTTGTCGGTTTGAATGTTAGAGAGAGTTTCAAGATGAGATAAAGCCATGGCTGTGTAGAGGGCGAGAAGAGGATCATTTTTGGTTTTAATTTCGTGCTGTTTCATGGCTTGAGGAGGGAGAACGGATCGTTGGAAGTTTCATGCATGAAATGGAGTTTTCATGAAGGTTAGGGTTTCTTTGAAGAAGATGAACCACAACCCTTGGATTGCATCTCAATTGTTGACTTGACTTTGATCTTGCGGCCTAGATTTTATTAAACTTCAAAAAATCATAACAAAATAAAAAATGCATATTTTTTAATGAGACTTTTTTTCCCATTTTTCATTTTCGGTCTAGAAAAATATAAAAATATAAAATAGCCATTTTATTTCAGTTTTATATTTTTTGTGCATTTTTACTTTTAATTGCTTTTTTAAAATTCTTTTAGTTGGTATGCTAACTTGTAGAATTTAATTAGGATAGTTCCCTTAGGCTTTTTGAGCCATTCTTTTTGGTGTAATTAGATATTGAATCATAGTTCCCCATAGGATTTATTACTAGATTTTTAGATTAAAATTTGATTAGTTTAGTTGAATTGAACTTAGGATAGTCTAATTAGGGTTTAGGTTGTGCATAGGTGAAAGAATTCATTTTCTTTAGATAGTTTTTTTTATTTTTGGGTAGGGGCCTATGTGGATGTTATGGATAGATATTGTAGGCCCTTGTGAATAATTGATAGATTTTTCCACATTGGTTTAGTATTTTTAGGTATTTTCTGAAGTTGCCTATTGATTTTGTCTGTCCTGTGGTTATCTGTTCATCTATGGGGTTTGTTTTGGGGAATTTGTTGTGGGGCTTGTGCTATCTTGAAGAGCTTGTTGGAGAGAATCATGAAGTGAAGATTGTAGATCAAGATTCAGAGACCCAGAGCTTGGATTTTTCCCTGTCTGTGAGGTTTGAGATCCTGAAGTTTGAAGGAAGTTCATGGTACTTTCCTGAGGAAGGCACTATGAATGACTTTCATTCTTTCTTCTCACCTCTTTCTTAAGTATCCAATGATGTTGGAGCCAACTTGTGAGTTTAATTTCTCCTGAGGAGGAATGTAGACTGATCACATGTTGTTGAGCCACATGGGATACAATTCCTAAGTGGAAGCCTCCTAGTACTTTCCTGAGGAAGGTCCTATGGGTCTATTCACTTAGTTCCATTAGTTTGTCTAGGATTTCTCAAGTATCCAATGATGTTGGAGCCAACTTGTGAGTTTAATTTCTCCTGAGGAGGAATGTAAACTGATCACAGTTGTTGAGCCACATAGGATACAACTCCTAAGTGGAAGCCTCCTAGTACTTTCCTGAGGAAGGTCCTATGGGTCTATTCACTTAGTTCCACTAGTTCAAATAGGATTTCCTAAATATCCAGTGATGTCGGAGCCTGCTTGTGAGTTTAGTTTCTCCTGAGGAGGAATGTAAACTGATCACAGTGGTTGAGCCGCATAGGGTATGACTCCTGAGTATACACCTCCTAGTGCTTTCCTGAGGAAGACACTATGAGTCTGCTTACTTAGCTCCCTTTCTTTGGCAAGCTTGTTCTGAAGCTTGAAGACTGGGATTGATTTCTTTTGGTTAGGTTTTGCTTTAGGGCTTTGATTAGATTTGACCAGGATTCTGTGTTAGGGTTAGGATTAGAGTATAGATGATTCTTTCTCAAGTGTGTTTTGTTTGCCTGATGGCACTTTATTTCTTTTATCTGTTCATTGCTTGATAGCATGTTGTTTATTTTCAGTATGATTACTGTTATTTCATGACTGGCTTGAGGTCGAGACGAGCTTGTGGAGGCTGAAGCCCCACACACATTTCCTCCCTCACTTGCATTGCATGCATTTTACTGTTAAAAGCTGATGCTTTTGTCTGTTTTGGTGTATCATTGACATGAACCCTTAGGACTCTCATTTCCTCTGATGAGGATTTGATGATAGACTTTTAGGTTGAAACCTATGCATGACAACTTCTAGGAGTTCCCTGTTCAAACCTCAACCATAGGATGAATCCATGGCATGATAACAGTAGGACTTGATAGTCTCCCTCCTAGTTGGGCCTGTTCTCTTCTCATCTCGAAGCAGTTTAAAATACAGTAATCATGAATGATTTCTTTCATACGTTACGAGCCTTAAGCTATCTGAGGTGGGATGTTTAGTATGGTACCCTTTGGGTGACATGCGACGCATTCACTCTCAGGTCATAGTCTCTAGTGCGGTTGAGATCGCAAACATAATAAAAACACTTCTTTCAGGAGATAACCCGTAGTTTCCCGAACTACGTTTGCTCTGATCTTTCATACCAGATGAAAGTACGTAGGCATAAGACGCGACGTCCTAGCGAGCAACCTTCCCCCCATAACCCGTAGTTAGCCGAACTACGTTGACTCTGATTTCTCGTTCCAGACGGGAATACGTAGGCATAAAGTGCGACGCTTTGCCGAGTCATTTTTCTTTTCTTTTTCAGCCAGCCTTGATAGGTAGATAGATTATAACCAACCCGTCCAAGTAAACAAACAAGCGAGGATCCCGTCGAGTACGACGGACGTGAGGGGTGCTAATACCTTCCCCTTGCGTAACCGACTCCCGAACCCAGACAATGGTTGCGATGACCTTGTCTTACCCTTATTCGTCAGGTTTTTCCGATCGTTTCCTTTCCCGCTCCGAGGGATAAATAACGAAAGGTGGCGACTCTTCTGTCATGCCGGCACCTTATTTTCGCGCAAGCGACACAAGCCATATGACATACCAATTTGATTGTAAAATGCATTTTAAAGACAATGGCATTGCCACAATTTTGAATTGAGGGTTATTTCAAGGACTTGCTTTGTAAATGGGCTACTTGCATCATAAGGCACATATGCAAAACCACACTTCCAAGCAAATGCAAGGCTGCTTTCCATCCATACACCTCCAATATCTCATTTGGAGAGAATTTAAACTCATAACCAAGTGAATTGCAAGCCAAAACATGAGATGGTATGTGCATAGCATAAGAAGAGATTTTCATGACATGAGAAGTTGATTTTCTCATTGGATCAATCTAGAACTTTCTAGGGTCTTCAAATATATTCTATATATACTTGTGAAGAGGTTCAGAGAAAGAGTTGGTGATTCATTTGTGCAAAAACCATAGATTGACATTGGAATTTGGAAGAGAAAAAGTGAGAGATCAAAGTCGGATTCAAGGCATTTTCAAGAGTTATCAAGAATTTAATCTTCTCCAACAAACTTCAACAAAGGTTTTCCGCACTTTTTGGTAAGAAAAAACGAGCTCCAACTACTCCGTTTCGACGCTCCGAAGCCGGTATGTGAAATTCACTTTTTCTATGATTTTAGGACGAATTATATTAGATTATTCATGTGGTTAGGATCTGGAAAATGTATAGATGAAATTAGGATCAAGAAATTAAGGATTAGAGACTTTTTTGGATGAGTATGTTTTCTTGATGATGATATATCTCTTTGATCATGGAGTTTTGATGGAATCCAAGAGCATATTTAGATTCCTTGATTTTTTTCCTTCAAGTTTGACTAAAATTTCGTGCGAAACGGTTAAGAATCGATGGAGTTATGTTGCTCGGAAGTTACCGAAAAAATGTCACCGCCGGAACAGCTACAGTACCGCGCGGGTACTGTTCCCACCCCCACTCGCGAGGCCCACACGGACATTGCTTTGGAATTCTGTTGTTCGCACCCCTGGCCCAATGCACATTAACTTAGTTTAATTCATTTTCGATCTTTTTTTTCTGTTTTAATAGCTGTTTGGATTAATTGCGTTGAAAATAGTAAAAATGATCAAAAAATTATGAAATTTTTTTCTGTAGATCTTGATTGTCTTAAGAAACTGTAGGAGTTGAGCTTGCATTTTTAGGATTTTATTTGAATTATTTATGAATTTTCTTTTGTGCTAATATCCATTGTTATGCATAATTGATATTGTTGTTTGTTTAATTTTGTTCTCTTTGATGCTTTATGCTTTTGAGCTGATTCTTTCGATATGATTTAGAGGACATCCATAGGTTTCCCCTGGAAATTTCTTAGATTTTTTAAAATTAATTAGATTTTGTTTTAGGTTTGTAGTTTAGAGCCTTCCCAAATAATGGTTTCCCATGACCAAATTTCATTTAGGAATTGTTTATATGACCTAGAGATTGATTTAGGTCCTGATTCTGGAATTTTAGAATGTTTAAACATGCATGTTCACATAGGAATTTTATTAGAATTTTATAATTTATTTTGCTTTTTGGGTTTTCCTCTTACCACTAAATAGAATAGAGCCATCCTTTTGAATAATAGCTTTACAACATTTTTGATTAAAGGTAATATCATAACCATTGTAACTTAATTGACTTATGGACAATAAGTTATGCTTTAACCCTTCAACAAGTAAAACATTAGTAATAGAGGGAAGTTTACCATTTCCAATAGTGCCAGATCCAATGATCTTGCCCTTCTGGTTCCCTCCAAACTTCACATCACCTCCAGATCTAAGTTCCAGGCTTTGGAACATAGACTTTTCTCCTGTCATGTGTCGTGAGCATCCAGAGTCCAGGTACCATGATTGGCGTCCTGACCTTGCTGCTAAGAACATCTGCAACAGGAATTATTTTGTTTTTAGGTACCCAGATCTTCTTGGGTCCTTTGGGGTTAGTTGGTTTGTAGGCTTGTCTAAACTTCTGTTTTTCAACATAATGTTTATTCTGACTTGCCTTGGGTTTAAACACATAAGTATTCTTCTCAGAGCTTGTGTGTTTAATGTCATTTAAGTGACCAAATTTAAATTGAGAATACAGAGGTGTCTTCTTGATGAAAAGTTTGTCAACAGATTTTGGATTACTTCCAGATGAAGATTCATATCCAATACCTCTTCTGTTGTTCCCACTAACACCATAGATCATAGAAGCCATCTTGCTTCTGTCTATGCTCTTAGTAAGAAATCTCTGAAAGCTAGAGTCATATTTTTCTAAAATGTTTTCACATGACTTAGTCTCAGATTCAGATTCTTGTTGAGTTATTTCAAAGTCATTTTTGATTTTCAGATTAATTTCTTTTTGCTCAACAAGTTCTGTGTTCAGAAGATCAATCTCAGATTCAAGATTGCTTTTCAGCTTCTTGTATTTGAGTTTGATATTGTTATAACTTTTAAGAACTTCTGTTAAAACTTTTATAAGTTCTTCTTTGGTAAGTTTAGCCATTACCTCTTCAGCGTCATCATCAGATTCAGAATCTGATTCATATCCTGAGGTTCCTTACTCTTGATCCTCTGTGCTGGCCATCAGTGCAACATTAGCACATTCTTCTTCTGATTCAGAAGATGATTCAGATTCATCTGAGTCATCCCATGTTGCCATCAAAACCTTCTTCTTTTTGTTAAACTTCTTCTTGGGTTTTTCTTTTTGAATTTTGGGGCAATCATTCTTGTAATGCCTAGGTTCTTTGCACTCATAGCACACAACTTCTTTCTTGCCAGATCTTCTGTGCCCAGAAGATTCCTTTCTATTATCAGATCTTCTGAAGTTGTTGAACTTCTTTCCCTTGTGCTTCCAGAGTCTGTTGATCCTTCTGGACAACATGGATAATTCATCTTCTTCTTCAGAAGAAGATTCTTCAGAGCTTTCTTCAATAACCTGCAAAGCTTTAGCAGATTTGTTAGATTTTAAGGCAACAGATTTACCTTTTTCTTTCTTCTGAGGTTCATCTTCCTCAAGCTCAATTTCATGGCTCCTCAGTGAGCTGATGAGTTCTTCTAAGGAGATCTTGTTCAGATCTTTAGCCATCTTCAAGGCAGTCACCATTGGTCTCCATCTGGTAGGTAGACTTCTGATGATTTTCTTTACATGATCTGATGTAGAGTATCCCTTGTCCAGAACTTTTAGCCCAGCTGTGAGGATCTGAAATCTGGAGAACATGGCTTCAACAGATTCAGAGTCTTCCATCTTGAAGGCCTCATACTTCTGGATCAGATCCAGAGCTTTTGTCTCCTTGACTTGAGAGTTTCCCTCATGAGTCATTTTTAAAGATTCAAACATATCAAAAGCAGTTTCCCTGTTTGTAATCTTTTCATACTCAGTATGGGAAATTGCATTCAATAATATAGTTATGGCTTTGTGATGATTTCTAAAATCTTTCTTCTGAGCATCTGTCATAGATTTTTTGTCTATCTTCTTGCCATTCCCATCTGTGGGATGAACATATCCATCTATGACTAGATCCCATAGATCAGCATCATATCCTAGGAAAAAACTCTCAACTCTGTCTTTCCAGTAATCAAATTTCTCCCCATCAAACATAGGGGGTTTGGTGCAGATCCTGTCCCTTTCTTCATATTTATTGTTAATGTTGGATATTGTATTATCAGCCATTGTAACAAATAAATATATATCAAAGTATTTCTCTCTGGATCTTTACTGTCACTATTAAGTGGTAGCACACACAGAACCGGAGCTATGATTCCAACTGAAGGTGAGATAATACTTAGAAGGGGGGTTGAATAAGTATGAAAGATTAAAACTTAGAAGTAAAAACACAATTATTTTTATCCTGGTTCGTTGAACTCAACTACTCCAGTCCACCCTTCCTAGAGTGATTTGCCTTTCTTAACAAGGACTTAATCCACTATTTAATCAAACAGATTACAATAGTAACACCTAAGAACAACTGTTCTTAATCTTCTCAAGAGCTACTGATTCCAACTGAATCATCTTAAGGAAAACCTTTACAATCAATGTAAATCAAATACAAGAGTATGAATGCTTCTAAAAAGCTTTTATCACAACAGTGATATTTCTCTTAAGTTTAAGTACAAAGAATTCTAAGAATGAAAATGAGAGAATGAGAGCTTTGAATATTATGATTTCTTTTTCAGCAAAAATGTCTAACTGAAGAATTTGGTGGAGTCTTCCTTTTATAGGCAGCTGATCCAAGGAAGCTGAACGTTGAGAAGAGTGTCCCAAAAAGGTCTGAGCCATTTTGTCTTTACATCAAGTGACCTTTCCTAGAAGTAGAAAGCACAGAAAAATCCTTTTTGTCTGTATTCTTGTGTCTAACACCAATGAGGAAAGAGACGTTGATTTACTTCAACGAATATAATCTTTGAATATTTCTTCTTCAGTTTTCAGCAAGTTCATCAGAATCTGATTGAGTCAGAGTCTTCTAATTATGTTCAGTACTTTGCTGTATCATAGTCTTCTGCAGCATGTGTGCTTTTAGCGTGTTGATCATCAGAGCATATTTAACACAGAACTTCAGTACTGGCAGCTTTAGTACTTTCAGAAACTTCTGTAGAAACTATGCTTTGAGAAACTCTTCATACAATATTCTTCTTAGCTTCAGATGCTTCTGCTTGCTTCAGATGCTTCTGCTTGCTTCAGATTCTTCTGGAGCTTCTGCTTCAGAATCTTCTGGAGCTTCTTGCTTCAGATCCTTCTGGAGACTACGCTCAGGATCTTCTGTAATCAGCAATCAAAATCTTCTAATGAGTGCATCTGGCGCTTCAGAGTCTAGATAACTTCTTGTATACAATTCAGATTTGCTTATGGAGTGTTAATATCATTTCAATCTGCAGTAAAACTCTCAAGCAAATTTTAGAGTATATAATTCTTAAATACAAAATTTCCTAATAGTTATCATCAAAACAAAGAGATATTATTAAGAACCAATCTGTGTTCTAACAATCTCCCCCTTTTTGATGATGACAAAAAGTATCAGAAATTTTGTTTAACTGAACATATTAGAATTATAACTCCCCCTGAGATGATGAATCTCCCTCTGAGTTAAATACAAATAAGGAATAGAAACTTCCCTGTTGTCTTGAGTAACCTTCAGAGTTAGATCTTGTTTGTTCTTATAACATTTGAAGGTCAGAATGTCTTGCAGATTTAAGATTCTGAGATTGATAAAAGACAAATGATCTAAGAGACTCAGAGTTTCTTTTATAGAATGTACTTATCAAATGTTCTGAAATAGTCAGATTAAATGTTAGATAGAATAGATATGTCTGAAGTTTCATTCTGGTGAAGTTATATTAAACAGTTCAGATCTATATTTTCTCCCCCTTTTTTGTCATAAGCAAAAAGTAAAAACTTTAAAAGGACAAATAAAATGAAACAATAAATCAGATAATATAATGGAGAAAACTTTGATTCATTCAAAATATTAGATCAAGAGTACAAAGGCAAACATCAAAAGATATAGCAATAAAGTACAGATGCAAACAACAGATGCAAAAACAATAGAATAAAAAAAATCTAAGAGTGTTTGGACAAAAGCATCTTCAATAGATCTGTAATCTCAGAGGATGATTGCTCTTGCTTGGACACCCACTTAGCCATAGTTTCATTCTTTTCATCTTGCTTGGACATCCATTCTGTCATATCCTCAGACTTCTTATCCTGTTTTGCCATCCAGGATTTTATCTCTGACTGTCCAGCTTCCAGAGCAGCAATCTTATCTTCAAAATCTGGATGTTCTTTCTTTATCTCAGATGAAGAAGTATGATGAGGTTCTGTAGCCTGAACGGAGTCAATTTCCATTTGGTTTGTAGATTCTGGAGCATTGGAATTAGAAGGAGGGTCTACTAGATTCATAGCCAACGAATTTTCTTCAGATGCATTTTCATTAGATTCTGTTGATGGTGGAGGAGCATCTAAAAGAAGCAGAGGTTCAGATTTGTTGACAGTCCAGAATAGAGTCCTTGCAGCCTCAGCAAATTTGAGCTTTGCATCATCAGAACAGACGTTCTTTAGATTTGAAGCTACAGAGTTGAATCTGTTTATGAATCCATTCCAGATGATGTTAGATTCTTTGGCATCCATTGTTACTGAGCATTTCTTCTGAACAGTACCTAAATACATCTGCATTTCTTGCAAAAAAGTTTGAAATAAATGATTAACATTAAGTCTGGGCGTTGGACGTAACAAGGTTTCCAGAGTTATAGGTTTAGGCTGGGGAGTTGGTGGAAAAAGAGATTTCTGAATAGAGATCAGAGGAGGAGGATAATATGGAATGAAGGGTATCTCAGGAGCTTTTTCTTTTGATCTGATTAAAGCATTTAACAAATGAGGTTTTTCTCTTCTGTAAGGGGTAACTACATCAAAAGGTGCATTTGAGTAGGGTTTGAAAGCAGATTTTGGTGGTTCATCAGATGCAATAGTGTTATCAGATGTAATTGGCAGAGCTGAAGCAACAACTTTATCAGATTTTGCAGAACATGATATGGTTGCTAAAGATTCTACATCTGACATAGATTTTATGTAATCAAGAATCACAGATGGAAGGGTCATGGTTAGTTTTGGTTTCAGAGGGTTGATGGGATCAGAAGGTTCAACTCTGTCATAAAAATCTTTTAGTTTGAAACCATAGGCCAAATTATGAAACAGAGAGGATACTTGGGCACAAGATATAGAAGATCTTGGGTTTGGATTGGGAATTAAAATCTCAGATGATGGTGTAGGTGTAGGTGTGGGAATAGGATCTGGAATGGAATCTTTTGAAGGTATGCTGGGTTCTGGTTGGTTTACCTCAGAGTATTTTGTAGATTGAGAGATTAGAAAATCCGGGTGGAGTTCTGATTCTGAGGAGTTAGAAGATGTGGTTGGTGTACAGGAGGTAGAAGATACTTGAAACACAGTTTTTAAAGGTGTGATATCAAGAACATCTGTCTCAGGTATGTGAGGTTCAGAAGTATTGGTTTGTTCTGAAGGAATGTCAGATGGTTTGGATGGTTGTTCTGAGATGGGTGACTCAGATGGAATGGAGAGAGAGTCTGATGAAATGGGAGCAGAAGTTACTTTTGTAGGTTCAGAAGTAACATGTGCAATGGGTTCAGATGGAGGATTATCTGATGCTTTTTCTGGTTGAGATTCTTGTTGTTTCTCTGGTTGTTCAGATGATATTTGTTGTTCAGAAGGTTGTGGTTGTTGTTCTGAAGGTTGTTGTTCTGATGGTTGTGTTCGTGGAACAAACTGTTTGATAAGGATTTTAGGTTGAGAAGGTTTTGGTACAAAAACTGTTGGTGTTGGAATTGTTTGTGTTATTGTTTGAGTTGGAACATGTGTTTGTTTTTGTGGTGAAATGGAACTGGGAGCAGTAACAGAAGTGGTTTGTGTTGAAGGTGGTTTTGGCATAGACTTAATAGAAGAATCATTTATAACAATATTTGCAGAAGATACAGAAGATTTAGTACCTTTTATTTTAATCCTCTTGGCAGGTACATAAGTAGCTTCTTCAGATTCTTTTCTCTTCAAGAGCTTCTTTGGCTTCTCAGCAATCTTGACCTTCTTCTGAGCAGGTGCAGAGTCTACTACTGGCTGAGTCCTTTTCCTCTGTAGTTGTGCTTCTTCTTCTTCTTCTGCATTGGGTAGTGGTTGTCTAGCTAGCTGAATCACATTAGCAGGAGCAGGTTTTCCTTCCTTCTTGCATTCATCAATATACATAACAACTATATGTCTGGGCTCTTCAGCAAAGAATAAAGGAAAGTCATCTACAGGAACCCTCTTATTCAATTCAGACACATTCAGCTTCTTGGGAGCTGTTGTGAGTTCATCAACAATTTTGAGTCTCTGAAGACTTTTAGCATTCAGAGGCTTTCCCATTATAAATTCTAATTCCTCTGTAACTCCAGCAGCGTACAGAGCAGTGACCAAACCATTCTCAGTAAGAAGATCTGAGATCAACCTTCCAAAGGGGATCCAAGTTATGATCTTCTGTCCTTTCTCTTTCACATACTCTCTAGATGCATTTATATGGTTCCACAGATGTATAAAAAAATGTATGGAAGATCTACCTTTGTGCTCTGACTAAGGCAATACATGAAATAGAGCTGTTCATTATTGACATAGTTTGGAGAATTAGTTGACTTCCTATGGTGGATGCATCCCATGAAGATCTTGGCCCAGATCTTGTAGTCAGGCTTCAGATCCTTGAATTTATTAGAAGCTTGACCAGCAGTCATTACTTCTTCATATACCTCATCCATGTCCACACGCCCAACTGGCAAGTGGGAAACACCATCTGTTTCTTCATATCCAATTAGTTTTCTTATCAGATCTTCTGTGATAATAATTTCTTTTCCCAGCACAGAAGATAAGATGAACTTGGGGTAAACTGATGCATGGATCCAGAATTCTGTCACAAGGAGGGGGTAAACTGGTCCAAAGAGCCTATCAAAATATTTAACCCATCCTTGAGCTCCAATGATGGAACGAAACTCAAACTCATTTTCTGCAAGAGAGTCAAACTCAACCATGGATTCACATAGAACTTCCAATTTATCAATAGGGGTTAGAAGAGTTCTTTTGGGAGGAGAATAAGGAGCAACACCCATGTTTTCTGAAGTTACAGCAGCCATAGAAGATTGAAATTGAGCAGCTGTTGATGATGAAGTTGCCATTGAAGAATGCTTTGTCAAACGCTTAGGTTTAGGGTTTTTATGCAGAGCAAATAGAAGATGAAAACGCATATAATTTTTCTGAGAGTGTGAAAAGTGTGAAAGTGAATACAAGTCATGTATTTATACTAAAACACTTAAGCAAATCAACAGTCAGAAATATGCACGTTTTAACAAGCAATAAATGAAAAGAATAATAATCATTACAAACATTAATTGCTTCTGACAATTTGGGGGGAAAATCAAGATTTTCACTATTCAAACTTCACCTCAAACGTCTCTTCAGTTATGTACATGCCACCTCATCAGATTTGGTGTGACGCGTGTTTGCTTGCATGTGTTCTGAATTCTCTTAAGAAATGAAACGTTAGCCAACGTTCAGATCTTCTAAAGATTGTTAGTTCAGAGTTTCACAAAAGAAATCTTGATCAGAATAAAATAAGCAATCAGAAGAAATACTTCAGAGCATTAAGCATTTTTGCATCTGTAAAAATTTGCTTCTGACAAATATCATTCTGGACAAGAATCCATACCAATATTTTTCAGAATAAATTTGAATCTATCTTCAACAAGGGGTTTTGTAAAAATATCTGCCCATTGATGATCTGTATCAACAAAGGCTAAATTTATGATTCCCTTCTGAACATAGTCTCTGATGAAATGATGCTTAATTTCTATATGTTTTGCCTTAGAATGTAAAATGGGATTCTTGGAAAAACATATAGTAGAAGTATTATCACAAAAGATAGAAATGTTACTTTCAAAAATTTGATAATCTTCTAGTTGACTCTTCATCCAGAGCATCTGCGTGCTAAATCCAGCAGCAGCAATATATTCAGCCTCTGTGGTTGAAAGTGCAATTGTGGGTTGCTTCTTGCTGTACCAGGAGATTAGATTTCTTCCTAGAAATTGACAACTTCCAGAAGTACTTTTTCTTTCCACTCTGTCTCCAGCGTAGTCAGCATCACAGAATCCAACTAATTTGAAATCATCAAATTTTCTGTAACACAAACCCACATTAGAAGTACCTTTCAGATACCTTAGAATCCTCTTGACAGCTGTCAAGTGTGATTCTCTAGGATCTTATTGGAATCTAGCACACAGGCAAACACTAAACAATATGTCAGGTCTAGAAGCAGTAAGATAAAGAAGAGAGCCAATCATACCTCTGTAGAGCTTCTGGTCTACTTTCTTACTTACCTCTTCCTTGCCAAGTGAGCTAGTAGGATGCATTGGATTCTTTGCCAGCTTACTATCAGACATGTTAAATTTCTTCAAAAGTTCTTTAACATATTTTGTATGATGTATGTAAGTGCACTCTTGAGTTTGATTAACTTGGATTCCTAGAAAGAATATGAGTTCTCCCATCATGCTCATTTCAAATTCTGCCTGCATACATGTAGCAAACTCCTTTCCAAGCATAATATTTGTTGATCCAAAAATAATATCATCTACATAAATTTGGCAAATTAGAAGATCTTTCTTAATAGATTTATAAAAGAATGTTGTATCCACTTTGCCTCTGATGAAATTCTTCTCCAGAAGAAAATTGCTCAATCTCTCATACCAAGCTCTAGGAGCTTGTTTTAAACCATATAGAGATTTCTTTAATTTGAAAACATGATCTGGAAATTTTTCATTTTCAAAACCAGGAGGTTGGTGGACATAAACTTCTTCTTCTATAATACCATTAAGAAAGACACTTTTAACATCCATCTGATACAGAGTGATGTTATTTTGTGCAACAAATGAAATAAGAAGGCGTATAGATTCTAACCTTGCCACTGGAGCATATGTCTCAGTGTAATCAATACCTTCTTGTTGACTGTACCCTTGAGCAACCAGCCTTGCCTTATTCCTTTCAATTTCTTCTTTCTCATTTAGCTTATTTCTGAAGACCTATTTTGTACCAATTATATTGAATCCTTGAGGTCTTTGAACTAGATCCCATACATCATTTCTGCTGAATTGATTTAGCTCTTCTTGCATGGCAATAATCCAATCATTGTCTTGCAGAGCTTCATCTACAGAAGATGGTTCAATTTCTGACACTAGTCCAAATAGTGATGCTTCAGATGATCTTAGAAAGGATCTTGTTCTGATGGGATCATCCTTCTTTCCAATAATAACATCCTCTGGATGAGAAGCTTTAATTCTGGATGATGATCCTCTAAAAGTTGATTCTTCAGAAATGTTTAGATTATTCATCTGAGAAGTTAAAGGAGTAGCATCTGGAGTTGCTTCTGGTTCCTTCACTTGAATTTTATCTGCTTCTGGAACTTCAGAGTCAATGAAGACTACTTCCTTATCTGCAGAGTTATCAAACTGCTTTGGCTTTTCAGAGCCAAGCTTATCATCAAATCTGACATGAATGGATTCTTCCACAATCTGTGTCTCAGTATTGTATACTCTGTAGCCTTTAGAACGTTCAGAATATCCAAGCATGAAACACTTTTGTGCTTTGGAATCAAACATGCTCAGATTTTCCTTAGTGTTTAACATATAGCAGATACATACAAAAGGATGAAAATATGAAATGTTGGGCTTTTTGTTCTTCCACAGTTCATAAGGAGTCTTCTTCAGAAGAGGTCTAACAAACACTCTGTTCTGAATGTAACAGGTTGTGTTGATTGCTTCTGCCCAAAAGTGTTTTGCTTGATTTGTCTCATTGATCATGGTTCTGGCCATTTCTTGCAGAGTTCTGTTTTTCCTCTCTACAACCCCATTTTGTTGTGGAGTTCTAGGACAGGAAAAATCATGAGCAATGCCATTTTCAGAAAAATATTTTTCAAAATATTTATTTTCAAATTCACCACCATGATCACTTCTGACTTTTATAATTTTGAAATTTTTTCAATCTGGACTTGCTTGCAGAAGTCAAAGAACACAGAATGTGACTCGTCCTTGTGTTTTAAGAACTTTACTCATGTCCATCTATTATAGTCATCAACAATGACTAATCCATACTTCTTGCCTCTGATGGATGCAGTTTCACTAGTCCAAACAGATCAATATGAAGTAGTTCTAGTGGTTTAGAAGTAGAAACAACATTTTTTGATTTAAAAGATGTTTTTGAAAACTTCCCCTTTTGGCATGCTTCACAAAGAGCATCTGAAGTGAACTTCAGATTAGGGAGTCCTCTGACAAGATTAAGTTTATTAATCTGAGATATACGTCTCATATTAATATGGCCCAATCTTCTGTGCCAGACCCATTGCTCTTCATTAACAGACAAGAGGCATTTAACATTTTGAACTTTAAGTTCTGAAAGATTTATTTTATAAATGTTGTTTTCCTCTTACCACTAAATAGAATAGAGCCATCCTTTTGACTAATAGCTTTACAACATTTTTGATTAAAGGTAATATCATAACCATTGTCACTTAATTGACTTATGGACAATAAGTTATGCTTTAACCCTTCAACAAGTAAGACATTAGTAATAGAGGGAAGTTTACCATTTCCAATAGTGCCAGATCCAATGATCTTGCACTTCTGGTTCCCTCCAAACTACACATCACCTCCAGATCTAAGTTCCAGGCTTTGGAACATAGACTTTTCTCCTGTCATGTGTCGTGAGCATCCAGAGTCTAGGTACCATGATTGGCGTCCTGACCTTACTGCTAAGAACATCTGCAACATGAATTATTTTGTTTTTAGGTACCCAGATCTTCTTGGGTCCTTTGGGGTTAGCTGGTTTGTAGGTTTGTCTAAACTTCTATTTTTCAACATAATGTTTATTCTGACTTGCCTTGGGTTTAAACACATAAGTATTCTTCTCAGAGCTTGTGTGTTTAATGTCATTTAAGTGACCAAATTTAAATTGAGAATACAGAGGTGTCTTCTTAATGAAAAGTTTGTCAACAGATTTTGGATTACTTCCAGATGAAGATTCATATCCAATACCTCTTTTGTTGTTCCCACTAACACCATAGATCATAGAAGCCATCTTGCTTCTGTCTATGCTCTTAGTAAGAAATCTCTAAAAGCTAGAGTCATATTTTTCTAAAATGTTTTCACATGACTTAGTCTTAGATTCAGATTCTTGTTGAGTTATTTCAAAGTCATTTTTTATTTTCAGATTAATTTCTTTTTGCTCAACAAGTTCTGTCTTCAGAAGATCAATCTCAGATTCAAGATTGCTTTTCAGCTTCTTGTATTTGAGTTTGATATTGTTATAACTTTTAATAACTTCTGTTAAAACCTTTATAAGTTCTTCTTTGGTAAGTTTAGCCATTACCTCTTCAGCGTCATCATCAGATTCAGAATCTGATTCATATCCTGAGGTTCCTTCCTCTTGATCCTCTGTGCTGGCCATCAGTGCAACATTAGCACATTCTTCTTCTGATGTAGAAGATGATTTAGATTCATCTGAGTCACCCCATGTTGCCATCAGAACCTTCTTCTTTTTGTTAAACTTCTTCTTGGGTTTTTCTTTTTGAAGTTTGGGGCAATCATTCTTGTAATGCCCAGGTTCTTTGCACTCATAGTACACAACTTCTTTCTTGCCAGATCTTCTGTGCCCAGAAGATTCCTTTCTATTATCAGATCTTCTGAAGTTGTTGAACTTCTTTCCCTTGTGCTTCCAGAGTCTTTTGATCCTTCTGGACAGCATGGATAATTCATCTTCTTCTTCAGAAGAAGATTCTTCAGAGCTTTCTTCAATAACCTGCAAAGCTTTAGCAGATTTGTTAGATTTTAAGGCAACAGATTTACCTTTTTCTTTCTTCTGAGGTTCATCTTCCTCAAGCTCAATTTCATGGCTCCTCAGTGAGCTGATGAGTTCTTCTAAGGAGATCTTGTTCAGATCTTTATCCATCTTCAAGGAAGTCACCATTGGTCTCCATCTGGTAGGTAGACTTTTGATGATTTTCTTTACATGATCTGATGTAGAGTATCCCTTGTCCAGAACTTTTAGCCCAACTGTGAGGATCTGAAATCTGGAGAACATGGCTTCAACAGATTCAGATTCTTCCATCTTGAAGGCCTCATACTTCTGGATCAGAGCCAGAGCTTTTGTCTCCTTGACTTGAGAGTTTCCCTCATGAGTCATTTTGAAGATTCAAACATATCAAAAGCAGTTTCCCTGTTTGTAATCTTTTCATACTCAGTATGGGAAATTGCATTCAATAATATAGTTATGGCTTTGTGATGATTTCTAAAATCTTTCTTCTGAGCATCTGTCATAGATTTTCTGTCTATCTTCTTGCCATTCCCATCTGTGGGATGAACATATCCATCTATGACTAGATCCCATAGATCAGCATCATATCCTAGGAAAAAACTCTCAATTCCGTCTTTCCAGTAATCAAATTTCTCCCCATCAAACATAAAGGGTTTGGTGCCGATCCTGTCTCTTTCTTCATATTTATTGTTAATGTTGGATATTGTATTATCAGCCATTGTAACAAATAAATATATATCAAAGTATTTCTCTCTGGATCTTTACTGTCACTGTTAAGTGGTAGCACACACAGAACTGGAGCTCTGATGCCAACTGAAGGTGAGATAATACTTAGAAGGGGGGTTGAATAAGTATGAAAGATTAAAACTTAGAAGTAAAAACACAATTATTTTTATCCTGGTTCGTTGAACTCAACTACTCCAGTCCACCCTTCCTAGAGTGATTTGCCTTTCTCAACAAGGACTTAATCCACTATTTAATCAAACAGATTACAATAGTAACACCTAAGAACAACTGTTCTTAATCTTCTCAAGAGCTACTGATTCCAACTGAATCCTCTTAAGGAAAACCTTTACAATCAATGTAAATCAAATACAAGAGTATGAATGCTTCTAAAAAGCTTTTATCACAACAGTGATATTTCTCTTAATTTTAAGTACAAAGAATTCTAAGAATGAAAATGAGAGAATGAGAGCTTTGAATATTATGATTTCTTTTTCAACAAAAATGTCTAACTGAAGAATTTGGTGGAGTCTTCCTTTTATAGGCAGCTGACCCAAGGAAGTTGAACGTTGAGAAGAGTGTCCCAAAAAGGTCTGAGCCTTTTTGTCTTCACATCAAGTGACCTTTCCTAGAAGTAGAAAGCACAGAAAAATCCTTTTTGTCTGTGTTCTTGTGTCTAGCACCAATGAGGAAAGAGACGTTGATTTACTCCAACGGATATAATCTTTGAATATTTCTTCTTCAGTTTTCAGCAAGTTCATCAGAATCTGATTGAGTCAGAGTCTTCTAATGATGTTCAGAACTTTGTTGTATCAGAGTCTTCTGCAGCATGTGTGCTTTTAGCGTGTTGATCATAAGAGCATATTTAACACAGAACTTCAGTACTGGCAGCTTTAGTACTTTCAGAAACTTCTGTAGAAACTATGCTTTGAGAAACGCTTCATACAATATTCTTCTTAGTTTCAAATGCTTCTGCTTGCTTCAGATTCTTCTGGAGCTTCTGCTTCAGAATCTTCTGGAGCTTCTTGCTTCAGATCCTTCTGGAGACTACGCTCAGGATCTTCTGTAATCAGCAATCAGAATCTTCTAATGAGTGCATCTGGCGCTTCAGAGTCTAGATAACTTCTTGTATACAATTCAGATTTGCTTCTGGAGTGTTAATATCATTTCATTCTGCAGTAAAACTCTCAAGCAAATTTTAGAGTATATAATTCTTAAATACAAAATTTCCTAACAGTTATCATCAAGACAAAGAGATATTATTAAGAACCAATATGTGTTCTAACAATCTCCCCCTTTTTGATGATGATAAAAAGTATCAGAAATTTTGTTTAACTAAACATATTAGAATTATAACTCCCCCTGAGATGATGAATCTCCCCCTGAGTTAAATACAAATAAGGAATAGAAACTTCCCTTTTGTCTTAAGTAACCTTCAGAGTTAGATCTTGTTTGTTCTTATAACATTTGAAGGTCAGAATGTCTTGCAGATTTAAGATTCTGAGATTGATAAAAGACAAATGATCTGAGAGACTCAGAGTTTCTTTTATAGAATGTACTTATCAAATGTTCTGAAATAGTCAGATTAAATGTTAGATAGAATAGATATGTCTGAAGTTTCATTCTGGTGAAGTTATATTAAACAGTTCAGATCTATATTTTCTCCCCCTTTTTTGTCATAAGCAAAAAGTAAAAACTTTAAAAGGACAAATAAAAGGAAACAGTAAATCAGATAATATAATGGAGAAAACTTTGATTCATTCAAAAGATTAGATCAAGAGTACAAAGGCAAACATCAGAAGATATATCAATAAAGTACAGATGCAAACAACAGATGCAAAAACAATAGAATAAAAAAATCTAAGAGTGTTTGGACAAAATCATCTTCAATAGATCTGTAATCTCAGAGGATGATTGCTCTTGCTTGGACATCCACTTAGCCATAGTTTCATTCTTTTCATCTTGCTTGGACATCCATTCTGTTGTAGGAGTTTGTTGCTGCTGCTTGGGCTGCCTCCTCTGTATCTTTTGTTTTTCTCTATATTGTCTGTTGGCTTGTGCTGCATGCCCTTTAGGCTTGAAGTGAAGTTGATTCACTTTGCCTGTTGCTTTCTTAGGTTCGAGGTTGAGTGGAACTCCCTTGCCTCGCTTGTTTTGCTGCATCTCATGCATCTTACTGTTTATTGTATTTTTGTTGTTTCTTTTCCGTTTATCCCCTAGAATCTCTGATTTCCTCTATGCAGGAGGGAATTATGACAGACATTAGGCTGTCATCCATGCATGATAACATTAGGGTAGTTTTGATTCCCTTTTAAACCCTAGGTTTTAGACTTCTCTTCTATCTCAGAACAACTCAAAACACAGTAATAAGGACGATCGATGTCGTACGCTACGAGCCTTAAGCTATTTGAGAAAGGTTGTTGGAGGGTCACTCTTCAGTAATCTGATTACTTAGTGTGCCTTAGGGTGACATACGACGTAGTCACCCTCAAATCATAGTCTCTAGTGCGTCAGAGATTGCAAACCTCATGAAAAAACAGTTCTTGCGTAAAAGACTGAAAACAAATATCAAAGTGTCATTTTTGTCCGATTGGACTCTTAAATCAGGAAAAACCCTTTCATAAGGAGATAAAAAATTGTCAGACAAGCTTGTGTCTTCCGTAGCCCGAACTACGTTTGCTCTGATCTTTCATGCTGTATGAAAGTACGTAGGCATAGGATGCGATATCCTAGCGAGCAACCTTCCCTCCTTTCCCGTAGGTAGGCGAACTACGTTGGCTCTGATTTCTCGTTCCAGGCGGGAATACGTAGGCATAAAGTGCGATATTTTGCCGAGTCATTTTATTTTCTTTTAACCCTTGACCTGTAGAGTAGATAGAATAACAATCCGTACTAGAAAACAAGCGTGGATCCCGTCAAGTACGACGGACGTGAGGGGTGCTAATACCTTCCCCTTGCGTAACCGACTCCCGAATCCAGGATCGGTTGCGATGACCATTCCCTTCCCGTCTTTGCGGTAGGTTTACTTCGAGCGTTTCCTTTCCCTCTGTTGGGATAAATAACGCACAGTGGCGACTCTTCTGTTCAGCCGGCGCCGATTTTCGCAGTAGCGACAGCTGGCGACTCTGCTGGGGACAGGAATATACCCTATGCGAGTCAATCCTAGCGCTTGTTTTCCCGTCAGGAGTGTTGTATAGATTTACTTTTCTGTCTTTACCTTCCGCCTTTTATTATCAGCCTTATATTATTATTGATGCTGTGGGAAGGGGATAATCTGTTGAGAGATAAGCCGGACCTGGGCTTGAGGTTACACATAGACTTAGAAGTAGAGAGTAGTGGTTAGCCTGCTTGCTTAGCTCGCACCAGCTAGCCACGAAATTTACGCTCAGACGAGATTCTCTTTGATGCTTCTTGCCTGGCCCTTGGGGCTCGACAAGTTGTCTGACCCGAGGATTGTCGACTCTGGGAACCTATCAATTGGGATTCAACTAAGTGAGACTGCTTCAAGGGATGATGATGCCACACCTTCTGGGTATCGTATCATTGCTCTTGAAAGTCTGTGACGTTGAACCCGCATAGGATGTCGTACCTCGTCTGCGAGTTAAGTACATACCTGTGAGGGGTAGGTGGGTCTGTTTGCAAGAAACCTTTGACCTCAGAACACTCGGTTTATCTCTGTCAGTGAGATGTGGTTACAAGGTTCATTTGAGTAGTTTGGTTTGAGATAAAGATTGGATGGTTCTCAGGCTTCAGTACAGAGCAACCCAGTCTATCAGCATTGCACTTGGTCCCTTGTTTGCATATGCATATACATTTTGCATGATTGCATTTCATTAACATGTATTTATGTTGCAGGTGATCATTCCCCTATGATTCTAGTATATCTTCTAGCCAGACATGGAGTCCCTGAAGAAGATAGTTGCTTACCGGTTGCATTCACTAGACATCAGTTCATTGCTGGGTTTAGTTGCTCTGGCAGATGAGAGTGTGAGGGCTGAATTCAGAGTATCTTATGGGAGATTGCTTAGCTTGTTATACAGACCTTCGGCATTTGAGACGACTGGGGTGTATACTTTGTTGCAGTTTTATGAGCCGCAGCTGATATGTTTCTTATTTCCTGACTATATTCTGGCACCCACTTTGGAGGAGTATTCTGCGATGTTGGGAGTTCCTGTGCTAGACCAGATGCCCTTTGTACATGTTGATGCTAAGCTTGAGTTATCTGCACTTGCTGACATCGTCAGTTTGGACACTCCTAAGTTTCCTGGAGGGTTGGTTAAGCGGAATGGAGCCTATGGCTTTCACTTGTCTATCCTAGTTGAGAAAGCTACACAATGTGCAAAGAGTGGATGTTGGGTTGCCTTCAGTGCTATTCTAGCTGTCTGCATCTATGGGATTGTCTTGTTTCCTAATGTGCCAGACTTTGTCGACTCAGATGCCTTCTTGATTCTTGCCTCGAAGAATCCAGTTCCTACTCTCTTGGGCGATGTTTATCATTTCATTCACTACAAGAATGAGAAACGTCATGGCAAGAATGTTTCCTGTTGTCTTCCTCTCTTGTACAGGTGGTTCCAGGGGCACCTCCCGAAGACAGGACCTTTTGTGGATGCTATCGATACTTTGGATTGGTCGTCCCGGTTGATGGGACTGTATGCTAAGAATATCATTTGGTTTGATCGGAGTATGCTTGGTACTGATATTATGTATAGTTGCAGCGGCTTTCCGAATGTTCCCCTGATTGGACGGAAAGGCATTAGTTATAATCCTTCATTGCTGGTACGACAGTTCAGTTACGCTTTGAGGGACGCTCCTATCGAGAAGGAGATACAGGAATCTCTGTATCTCACATGCTTATTGGACGCAGCTATTTTGATCAGATTGAGACATGCATGGGCTAACATCCATAGGAGGGGGAAGCCTTTGCTCGGTAAAAGCAACAGCAGAGCTTATGATCCTTATTTGGTTTGGATCCGCGAGAGAGTTGGTACTTCTTTGATGCCTTATCCTGCTGTGGAACCACTGTATCTTCCATTGATTGAGGTACCTCCTTCGGAAGAGAGTGAGAAGTATAACAAATTGTTGGCTGAAAACGAGGAACTGAAGAAAGCCAATGATGAGTTAGAGAAGGAGATCTTCCAGTTACGTCGTGAGAAAAATGAAGCCACCTTCACTGTGAAAGAACAGACTGAATTGATCAACAGGTTGGGATCGGAGCTGACAGAAGCAACCAACAAGAAAAAAAAAGTGGGAATAGCCTTAAACGGTGTTAGCAAGGTGCTTACTTCCAAGAAGGAACTGCTAAGCAAAGCTTATGCCCGTATCAGCAAGTGGGAAGCTTTGTGGAATGCCACACTTACCAAGCGGAAGGAGCGCGAAGACGAACTGAAGCTGCAGATTGCCACGCTAGAGGCACAGATTAGAGCCCAAGACGCAAAAATTGCTGAAGCGACATCACTTAGGAGCGCTGCGGAGCTCAGAGTAAGTGACATTGACGAGAAGCCGAGAGGTTATGAAGAAAAGGCCGGTTCCAAGAGGTACAGATCTGATGAGAGTTCTGGCAAAGGAACCTACCAGGACGATGCCAAAAAGCTGAGGTCCACCACCGAGCGGCATACTTTACTGATTCAGGAGCTGATCTCCCGACTAGGGCACTCGGAGACGATGAGTATATTGGAAGACGTCTGAGCCCGCCATCTAGCCTGATTTATCTTTGTCTTGCCTTTGTTATTTGTGCTTGTATTTGGACCATCGCCAGGCTTGTTGGCCGAGGTCTCTTCAGTTGTATTCAGTTGCACTCTTGTACTCATCCTCTTGGCATTTGTTATATATGAGGATTTTCTGATTCCTTGCTTACTGGATAGGGACTCCATTGTCGTAATGGCTTTCTCTCCGAAACTAGAATCGGGGGGAATATAACCTGTGGCATACTTACATAATTGCATTTGCATTCATATTGCATGACCCAGTATTCGTGAATCTGTATCTTATTTCCCGCATTTGCAGGTTTCCAGGATTGACGAACAAAGAGTTCACCGCTACTCAACCCGAAACAACTGCAAGAGAATCATGGATCAAGTCCAGGTGGAGATGCAGGAAATTCGCGAGAAGTTGAGCCTGTTCATGCAAGCCATGGAGAGTATTGCTAAAGGCCAGGAGAATCTCCAGACTTTGGTGCAGCCGCTGCTGACGCGGGCTAATGGGAACGGCAACAATGACCACAACTCTGTGCATGTAGAAACTCTTCATGAGGATGGGCCCCCTACGCCTTTGGTTCCTCCTGTGGTGACCCCACCTGTTGTGATTGTAAACAATGACGCTGGCGCTGGCAATGGCAACGCTGGGAATGGAAATGAGACTGTTGTTAACAATGTTGGGTTTGGAGACGCCAATCTGGGCGGTGGAAACTACAATGGCGGTAATGGTTTTGGTAACAACGGATTCGTCTATAATGACCAGGGGTTTGAGTACGGCAATCAGGGCAGAAAGTTCGGCTTCAACACTCAGGGCTTCGGCTATGACGGTTTCGGTAACGCTAACCAAGGTTATGGTGGAAATGGTGCTGGATTGATTCCTGTCAATACTGGTTTCGGGCATGCTGGGGTCAATCTAAGTTATGGTAATGGGGGACGAGGTCCCATGAATAATCAGCAAGGGTTTGGTCGCAACACTGGTTATAACGGGTACGAAAATGAAAGTGTGAACTGGGGCGAAGACTGTCAAGAGAACACCTTTTCTGGAAGAGGCATGGGATTTGAAGGACCCGTTGACAATACTCAGAGAATCAAAATGCTTGAAGAACAGGTGAAGGGTATGGCTAATCAGAATTCTACCGGACTAGACATGACTACTATGGGCTTGGTGCCTGGGCTGAAGGTACCGATGAAGTTCAAAGCGCCCACATTCAACAAGAATAAGGGGGACACTTGCCCTAAGGTGCATGTCCGCGCTTATTATAGAAGGATGTCAGCGTATTCAGACGACGAAAGGATGCTTATGCATTTCTTTCAAGATAGCCTATCAGGGTCGTCACTCGAGTGGTACATGGGGTTGGAGCCCGCTCAAATCAAAACCTGGAAGCAATTGGCGGATGCTTTCGTCCTGCATTATAAATATAATAGTGATCTGGCACCGAACCGAGTTCAACTGCAAGGTTTGTCGCAAAAGAAAGAGGAAAGCTTTAAAGAGTATGCGCAGAGATGGCGCGATATGGCAGCCAGAGTACATCCTCCGTTGGCTGAAAGAGAAATGAATAGTATGTTCATTGGGACCTTTACGGGGATATATTACGAAAAGTTGTTTAATGTTTCGCTAAGCAGTTTTTCAGATTTGATTCTCATGGGTGAGATGGTCGAAGACAGTATTAAGGTTGGAAGATTCCAAGCAGGTGAGTCTGCCCCCGCAGGAGGTACAAGAAAAGCATTCGGTGGTAGTGTTGCACCCCGAAATTTGACCAACCGGTTCCCATATCTAGTTTATGTTTCGACGCATTTTGCATTCACATTCGCATATTGCATGCATTGCAATTTTCTCAGTCAGGTTGATTTTATCGGGATTGCAGCCCCTGGCGTTTCAGGCAGTTCAGGCCAGTTCGAATAAACGTATTTTGAGAATTGGTGCTCGTTCCCTGTGTTTTCAGGCCATCTCGGTGCCCGGGTTTCGCTATGGTTGCGCAATCGTCTTATAATCGATTTAATCGGCCACCTGGCATTTTTTAGTTTTTTCTCTTTTACTTTCTATATTTTTAATGCATTTAATAGATTTTTTAATAGGGTTATTTGTTTTTTTAGATAGTAAATAGGTTAGTATTTTGTTTATAGAATTTAATAGATTTTCTTAATAGTTGCTAGATTTTTAAATAAATATTCTTTTTTATAGAGATTTAATAGATTTTAAAATTTTTTTAGATATTAGTTTATCTTTTAATAGAATAGTTTTTAAATAGATATAACTAGATATTACTTTTCTTAAATAAGAATAGATTTATAAAATAGATATTAATGTTTCTTAGATTTTATTAGATATTAATTGATTTTTCAAATTTAATAAAATAGATTTTTTAAATAGGATTAAATGTTTTTAGATTTTATTAGATTTCATTTGATTTTTCAGATTTAATTAGAATTTTTAAATAGTTTTTTTAGATATTAAATGAATCTTTTCTGTTTTTTTAATAGATTAATTAGGGTTTTATTAGTAATTTTCGTTTATGCTTTAATTAGGATTAATTAGAGATTTTAATTAGGTTTTTAATTAATTTTCGTTTTAGTTTAATTAGGGTTTTATTATTAAATTTTTGTTTAGTTAATCAGTAATTTTCATTTTGTTTAGTTAATTGGTCCTTAATCATGTTTAAGTCTCAGCATTAGTAATTGGGCCATTATCCAAGTCTGAGGCCCAGATCAAAGGTCCAATTTCGCATGCCACATGTCGTATAAATAGAGTGCCACACGTGGGTCCACTCTTTCAGCCACCTCACTCCCTCAGCATTGCCAGCTCACAGTTCCACTATCTCCATCTGAGCCACGTGTTCCCTCCTCAGCCTCCCTTTGATCCACGTGTCCTCCTCTCCCTCCTCCCTCTGCCACGCGTCTACCCGACGGTCCCCTTCACCGTCGGCCATGCAAGGCTCACCGGACCACCACGCCTCCTCCGCAACTGTCGCCGGAATCTGCTAATCTCGTCGGAAAACTCATCAGATTCTCCATTTTTCCAGATTTCTGCAAATCACCAAGAGCATCATCATGTTCTTCATCTTGATCTTCATCAGCATCGCTTATTGATCATCCAGATTCGCCAGAAAATCGATGACGTTCCCAAATCATTCACCATCTTCATCGTTCGCCATTCTCCAGATTCATCAACGATTCCATCCATTCAACGATCTCGTCATCGCGTCGTGTTCTTCATCTGGATCTTCTTCCAACATCTCCCGTTCGTTCAGATTCATCAGATTTCTTGGACTCGCAAGAACCTTCAACGAAGATCTTCAACGAGCGTCAGCAATCTTCAACCAGTTTTCTAGATTTCGTCCGTGCTTCGTAGATCTTCATAGAGCCTTCTCCAGATCTTCTTCAGGACTTTCGTCAGAACCTCTTCATCATCTGTAGATCTCCAATAGCATCCTCATCCAGGTTTGTTTTCTCTTCTCATCCGATCCATTGCATGTTAGTGATAAGTTGTTAGGTGTAGACTTAGGGTTTTGAGGTTAGCGGGTTTGAGCGATTAGGCTTGAGCATCGGATTTCTGTGAGGTGAGTGGGTTAAAGATTGGTACGGTGAGCTAAGTTTTGGTCGTTGAGTGATGGCGGGTTGGATTTTGTTGAAGGATTTTGCTGGCGATTTGAATGTAGGATGAAGTTTGTATGGCTGGTTTAGGTTGATGAGGTTTGTAACCGAGGAGGTCTTGTGGTGCGTTTGAAAGATTGAGGGAGTTTCAGAGGGGGAGAATCAGAGCGCCGTTTAGGGTTTCTTGGTTAGGGAAGATGAACAGTAGCAGTGTGAGGGAGAGTTAGAGGAATTAGGGTTAGTTTTAATAGTGCTGAGATTGGGTTGGGGTTAGGGCTTAGGCCCATTGCGAGGATTACTGATCATACTCCCCGTTTTCCATTAGCACCCCCTCTCCCATGTGTGAATGCGTTTGGGCCCATTGCAGTTTGCTGACTGCACCCCCCGTTTGGGGCCCAAACATGATAACAAGGCGATTCTTTCCTATCCGCCCCCCCCCTAATTCTTCAGCTATGTTTTTTTTTGTTTAAGTCTTTTGGAATATCAGTGAGCCTGGTGCATTCTGCTGACTGCACCCCCCTCCTGGGCCCAATGCACTTATGCAGTGTAAAAAATTACTTGTTGCCACCCCTGTTTTTCAATTTTGTTTGAATTTTCATATTGTTTTATATTTTCATATAGTTTACTCAAAAAATCATAATAAATTCAAAAATAGTCATTTTCACATGGGTTTTCTCATTCTCATTAATGTCTCAAGCAAATTATCAAAAAATAAAAGTAGCATTTTAATCATTTTTTCTATTTTTGGTGAATTTCCACATTTAGTTGCTTTTATTGCATTTTAGTTTGTATATCCAGTTTGTTGAATTTTGTTTAGCCATTTCCTTTCATATTTTGATGTGATTCTTTTTCCTATGGTTAGATTAGAGTATTAGGTTCCCTTAGAGATTTATCTCACATTTTTGTGATTTAATCTTGTTTAGTTTTGAACCATCAACATTAGGGTGACTAGAATTAGGGTTAAACTTGACATAGGTGCATCATAACACTTAGATTTTTGGGTTTTTTAGCTTGAATTAGGAGCTGGGACATATAGGGTATGTAGGGTAGATGTATAAATCCCCTTAGAATTAATTTTAGGATTTTTAATAATATACTACTATTTTACTTGATTTTGTAAATAGTGTGATTGTTTAGTGTGGCCATTATGGGCTTTTGTATTGTTTGTTTGGGTTTGGGCTTTGCCATGGGGTATGGGGCTTGGATTGGGCTTGTGGAGCATGAAGAAAGATTTAATATGGAGATCAAAGTTGGATGCATGAATATTCTTGTGCTTGAAGATGTTTTTGAAGACATAGGAAATAGGGATAAGCAGAGCCTTAGAATAGACTAAATTCTTTGTACAAGCATGGATAGCTTCTTGTGCTTCCATTCCTCTCTATGACATAAAGTCCCTCTAGGGTATTCACCTCCCTCCTTTGGAGGGATAAGTGGCCTTACCTTAGAGGTATAACTTTGAGGGAACTAGTCTTTCATGATGATAAACACTTATAGGATTCCTTTGGTTGTCAATAAGCTGTTTTATCATTCCAACTTCTTCTGTTAAGTGATTCTCTTCTGGAGTGCTTGCCTTGAAGATGGAGCTTACCTAAAGCTTGGAGGCCATCGAGGTTTGATCTTGGAGTTCAATTGAAGATGTTACTGTTTTGCTGTTAATCAACTGTCAGAGTTGGATGTTTTTCAGAGCTGCTGCTGTAGGAGCTGGGGGGCTGTCAGAACTGGTTTTGGGGTTTTTATTTTCTTTTGCTGTATTGTTTGTTAATTTTCCCCTTAGGTTTGAAGTGAAGCTGTTTCACTTTTCCTATTGTTTTTCAGGTTCGAGGTTGAGTGGGACTCCCTTGCCTCGCTTGTACTATTGCATTCATGCATTTTACTGCTTTACTGTATATTTGTTGTTTCTTTTCCGTTTATCCCCTAGGATCTCTGTTTCTCTCTGCGCAAGAGAGAAATATGACAGACATTAGGTGTTAACCCATGCATGACAACATTAGGGTAGATTTTGATTCCCATTTTAAAACCCTAGGTTTTAGAGTTCTTTCTCTTCTATCTCAAAACAATCAAAAATACAATAAGAGGTCAAACATCAATAAAAGACAGTTCTTGCGTAAAAGACTGGAAACCAATCAAAGGTGTCATTTTTGACCGCTTGGACCCGTAATCAGGAGAAAACTTTTTCAGAAGGATAAAAGATAAACAGACAAATTTGTGTCTTCCGTAGCCCGAACTATGTTTGCTCTGATCTTTCATGCTGTATGAAAATACGTAGGCATAGGATGACGTATCCTAGCGAGCAACCTTCCCCTCCTTTCCTGTAGGTAGGCGAACTACGTTGACTCTGATTTCTCGTTCCAGACGGGAATACGTAGGCGTGCGATACTTTGCCGAGTCATTTTATTTTCTTTTAACCCCAGACCTGTAGAGTAGAGAGAATAACGACCCGTACTAGAAAACAAGTGTGGATCCCGTCGAGTACGACGGACGTGAGGGGTGCTAATACCTTCCCCTTGCGTAACCGACTCCCGAATCCAGTTTTTCCCGTCTTTGCGGTAGGTTTACTTCGAGCATTTCCTTTCCCTCCGTTAGGATAAATAATGCACGGTGGCGACTCTTTTGTTTAGTCGGCGCCGATTTTCGCAGTAGCGACAGCTAGCGACTCTGTTGGGGACTCCAATGGTCCCCTACGCGAGTCAATCCTAGCGCTTGTTTTCCCGTCGTGGGTTTTGTATGGATTTACTTTTCAGTCATTTACTTTCAGCATTATTTTATTGTGATTATTGCTGTGGGTATGAGGGGGTTCTATGATTGAGAGATAAGTCGGACCTGGGCTTGAGTGCACCTAGAATTAGAGTGGAAATTAGTGGGCGCGTGCTTTCTTTACAGGAACTAGTGTCTCATGAAATCCACGCTCGGACGAGGTTCTTCTGGTTGACTTCTTTTTCAACCCTTTGGGTTGAGGGGGTTGTTGGTTTGTTGGATTGTCGACTCCGGGGACCGATCATTTGAAAGTTGGCTAAGTGAGGCCTCTTCAGGACATGATGATACCACGCCTTCTGGGTATCGTATCATCCGTCTTGAAAGTCTGTGACGCCAACGACCGCATAGGATGCCATACCTTGTGTCAGTTATTAGGACACCTACCTGTGAGAGGGGTTGGGACATGCAGGTAACTTGACATCCAGATTACCGGTTTTCTTGATTGAGGTTCAGTGGTATTTGAGGATAGTATTATTGGGTCTGTCAAAGACCAGGGTGGAGCATTGTGGATGGTCTTGAGCAGTTTGTGGGTCTATTTGAGGCCAATATTGTGGATTGGACTTCTCAGCCAGGGGCACTTGATCCCTTGTTGCATTGCTTGCATATTGCATTGTTTGCATCATCATGTGCATATCATTTACGTGTGTCTGTGCTGCAGGTGCATTTTCATACTTCCCGATTCTAGTGCTCCGGACTTCTATCTGTCACCATGAGTACTTTGAGAAAGATTGTTGCGTATAAGTTGCCTACCCCTGATGTGACTCCTCTGTTGGGTCTGATTTCCCTAGCTGACGATGATATGAAGAGAAGTTTTAGAAAGAGTTATGGGAAGCTACTGAATTTGGTTTGCAGACCAACCACGTACGAGCTGAATGGGTTATACACATTGATGCAGTTATATGATCCCTCCTTGAGGTGTTTTATGTTCCAGGACTTCATTTTGGCTCCGACCATGGAGGAGTACGCTGAATTTCTAGAGTTTCCAGTTCAGAATAAAGTGCCCTTCATTCACTTTGAAGCCAAGCCTAAGCTGGAAGACTTAGTTGTTCCCTTGCATATGGATCCTGCAGAGTTGTTGTTGACTTCCTGGCACGGAGTTTTGGGGTTTTCTCTCAAATTCTTGGTTGGCAAAGCTCAAGAATATGCAAAAAGTGGCTGCTGGATCGTGTTTAACGCCGTTCTTGCCTTATGCATCTATGGGATTATATTGTTCCCTAATTTGCCTGAGTTCGTTGATTTGGATGCATTCCACTTGTTTGCTGCAGGCAACCCGGTGCCTACCTTGATTGGAGATTTATATCATTCCTTGCATTATAAGAATGAAAACAGAAGGGGGAAGAATGTCCATTGTTGTGTACCGTTGCTGAATATGTGGTTTGAGAGCCATCTGCCCAAGAAGGGTCCTTTTGTTGAGTCTGCAGATACAGCTGAATGGTCCGAGCGTCTAATGGGACTCTATTCAGAAGACATTGTCTGGTTCGACAGAGATTTATTGGGGTCAGAGATTATCTTCGGTTGCGCCGGGTTTCCCAACGTTCCTCTAATTGGAAGGAAGGGATTTGGGTATGCTTTGAAGAGTCCACCGGAGGAGGAAGAAATACAGGAATCTCTGTATTTCACTGGTGACCTGAGTGGGGAATTATTGGCCAAGCTTCAGCATGCTTGGAATCATATTTGCAGAAGAGGGAAACCATTACTAGGCAAGAATGATTGTCAAGCTTATATGCCTTATAAGGTGTGGATTCAAGAGAGGGTAAGACAGGTGCAGATGCCTTTTCCAGCAGTATCACGTCCCGTTCCCATTCCAGTTGAGGAACCGACTACTATGGCTATTGAGGTCTATGAGCGGGTTGTGAAAGAAAAAGAAGACTTGATAAAGATCAATGAAGAGTTAGAGAAGGAATTTGCTCAAATCCGGAGTGAGAAGAACAAAGTTGTGTATTCCTTCCAACAGCAGACTGAGTTGGTAAACAGGCTAGGTGCCGAACTGACAGAAGAGACAAAGAAACGTGAACGCCTGGGAAAAGAATTCAGAAGCTCTCATGATATGTTAGAGTCCAAGAAGAAGTCACTTGATGCCGCCTACCGGGAAATCTCTTCGTGCAACAGGACGTGGAATGTTACGCTAACTAACAATAAAAATAGGGAAGACAAATTGAAGCAGCAAATTTCTGAACTCGAAGATCAGTTGAAGGCTAGCAAGAGAAAGTATGAAGAGGAGGTTATGACAAGATATAGTCTTCAGAACTCATTGAACAAAGCCGTCGAGTGCAAGAAGGAGGCTGTGTCTCAGAAACGGAAGTTAGAGGACCGCTTTGGAGAAGGGGCATGGGAGGAATCTATTGGTGATTTACGACGTGTTCTCAAGCGAAGAGATCTACTTGTCGAGGGTTTGCTCACTCAACCAAATCATCCCGAGACTAAGAGATTATTAGAGGAGTACCAAGCGTATGGTCGCACTTGACTATCTCATATATTGACGTGTATGCTTTATTTGCATTGTGCTGGCCATCACCAGGATTGTTGGTTGAGGTCATGCCTTCTTATTGTACGCTCATTAATATTGTATTCCTGACTTGATGGGATTTTCTGCAATGTATGAGATGTTTTTCTATGATTGGGTTTCGAGCTTCTTATTGCTATCACTGTCACCGCACTGGCACATTGGCACTAGAATTGGAGAGTGATATTCCCTAATGCACAGACACATGTTGCATTTGCATACACATTCATATTGAATTACCAGGTAATTATTGAATTGTATCTCATTTCTTGCATCTCTCCAGGTTTTTCCAGGATTGAAAGTCAACGTCCTCACCGATACTCTACTCGTACCAACTGCAAAAGAGTCATGGACCAGATGCAAAACGAGATGCAGGAGATGCGTGAAAAGCTGGCGCTGTTCATGCAGACAATGGAGACAATTGTGAAGGGGCAGGAAAACCTGCAAACTTTGGTGCAACCATTGCTGGCGAGAAATGCCGGGAATGGAAACGAAGACCACAATTATGTACGTGTTGACACCATTCATGGGGATGGTACTCCTATGCTTGTAGCTCCACCTATGGTGAATATACCTGTTGTGAATGTGAACAATGGCGCTGGCGCCGGGAATGGTAATACAGGAATTGGTAATGAGACTGTCATTAATAATGTTGGATTCGGAGACGCCAATCCGGGCGGTGATAACAATGGAGGTAATGGCTTTGGTAACAACGGATTCGGATATAACGACCAGGGGTTTGATTATGTCAACCAGGATGGGAAGTTTGGCTTCAACGCTCAGGGTTTCAGATATGATGGTTTTGGTAATGCCAATCAGGGCTATGGTGGATTCGATAACGGAAATGGTGCTGGAATGATGCCTTTTGGACCTGCCGGGGTCGCTCAAGGGTATGGTAACAGAGGGCGGGGCCCTATGATGAATCAGACTAGATTTGGTCGTAACAATGGGTATGATGGGTACGGAAATGAGAATGTTAATTGGATGGAAGACCAACAAGAAGATGCCTTCTCTGGTAGGGGTATGGATGGACCTGTGGATCCTGTTCAGAGGATCAAAATGCTTGAGGAACAGATGAAGGGGGTTTTTAATCAGAATACTACTGGTCTAGACATGACTACAATGGGCTTAGTGCCTGAGCTGAAGGTACCGCTGAAGTTTAAAGCTCCCACCTTTGATAAATATAAGGGAGACACTTGTCCGAAGGTTCATGTTCGCTCTTACTACAGACGGATGTCCGCTTACTCGAATGATGAAAGAATGCTGATGCATTTCTTCCAAGACAGCTTATCCGGACCGTCACTTGAGTGGTATATGGGGTTGGAGCCCACTCAGATCAAAACATGGAAGCAACTGGCTGAGGCGTTTGTGACACATTACAAGTATAACAGTGACCTGGAACCAAACAGGGTCCAGCTGCAAGGATTGTCATAGAAAACTGGGGAGAGTTTCAAAGAATATGTGCAAAGGTGGCGCGACATGGCGGCAAGAGTGCATCCTCCTCTAGTGGAGAAGGAGATGAACGATATGTTCATTGGAACATTCACGGGGATATTCTACGAGAAGTTGTTTCCTGTTGCGTTGGGCAGTTTCTCTGATCTGATCTTGATGGGTGAAATGATTGAGAATAGCATTAAGGTGGGAAGATTCCAGGCTGGGGAGTCTACTTCGTCGGGAGGTAATAGAAAAGCATTTGGTGGTCGACGTCAAGGTGATTCTAGTGCAGTGTTTGGCGGTCGGGGCCGGGGCAGAGGAAGACATCAGTATAATCAGCCGCAGCAGATAGCTAGTGTCACGATTCCGATTCCTCAACAGAGGCAACAACTGCAGCAACAATAGCAGCAGCCACAACAGCAGCAGGGGCAGAATGCTGGCCAAAGAAGATTCCTGAATGCGAAGCCGAAAAGAGTGTTTGAAGCGCCTCCTTCCACGTACGCGGAACTCTTTCACACACTGTTGGGGCTGAATTTAGTTGAAAAGAGGACCTTGGCACTGCCCACGGGACCAACCCTTCCTTATGGGTATGATGTTAACAAACATTGTGACTTCCACTCCGGGGCACCCGGGCATGACATAAAGGCCTGTCATGCGTTTAAACATAAGGTTCAGGATTTACTGGATAGCAAGGCCATAAATTTTGGACAAGCGGGTCCAAATATAGTACAACAGCCCATGCCCAACCATGGGGCAAATGCTATCTTGATTGAGGAGGGTTTGAATCTGGTCATGAATATTGATGAACTGAAGACACCGTTGTGTGAAGTAAAGAGCAAGTTATTGAAAGGAGGTGTGTATCCGGGCTGCGATGAGTTTTGTCTAGAATGTTGGACCCAAGCTGGGGGTTGTGCTGAATTGAAGAAGGGTATTCAGACCTTGATAGACGAAGGCACGTTGCAATTTGATAGAACGACAGCTGGGAAACCTGCAGAGGTGTTAGTTGATGAGCAAAGTGATGTTGCTACGGTGACAATTCCACGGAAAACGATAACTATAACGGCGCCAGCCAGGCGGCCGACGATCACTATTACAAAGGCAGGGCCAATCCCTTATGAGAGCACCAAGGCAGTACCATGGACTTATGGGCTGGAAGCATATTGTGATGGGGAGAAAATTGATATCAGTAAACGACCAGTTGGGGATGTGGACAATGTCGTCGGGACTGGAGGAATGACGAGGAGCGGGAGAATTTTTATATCGCCTGAGGTAGAGGCTGAACGATTGGCAAAAGGTAAAGGTCAAGCAAATGAGAATGCTCCTGTGCAGAGGAATGAAAAAGAAACGTCACTGAAAGATGTAGAAGAATTTATGCGTCTTATCCGTAAGAGTGACTATAAAATTGTTGAGCACCTTTAACAAACGTCGTCGAAGATCTCCATATTGTCACTGCTATTGTGTTCCGAAGCCCATAGGAATGCGTTATTGAACATTCTGGACACGTCGTTTGTACCCCAAGATGTTTTTGTGAATCAGTTGGAGGGGGTGATGGCGCACGTGAACGCAGGCCATAGTTTGGGATTTACGGATTTTGATTTGACCCCGAGGGGAAGAGAGCATAATATGGCGTTGCACGTCTCAGTTGAATGCAGGGGCACGGTCATGTCCCATGTGTTGGTAGATACCGGGTCTTCCTTAAATGTGCTGCCGAAGAAATCAATGATGAAGTTGGATGTCAGGGGGATCATTTGTACGCCTAGTGACTTGGTGGTCAGGGCATTTGATGGTACACGGAGGTCAGTCTTTGGATCTATAACTTTGCCTTTACAAGTGGGGCCGAAGGTTTTTGAAACTGAATTCTATATTATGGACATCCAGCCAGCGTATAGCTGTCTTCTTGGACGACCATGGATCCATGGTGTTGGGGCAGTTACATTTACCTTACACTAAAAGCTGAAGTACATGGTGGGGGACAGTGTGGTCACAGTTTATGGAGAGGAGGATATACTGGTTAGCCATTTCTCGTCATTCAAGTACGTGGAAGTCGACGGCGAGATTCACGAAACACCCTGTCAAGCCTTTGAGGGGTTGCGCATTAAGGACAAAGTTCCAAGGCCGAGTAAAGCATCAGAGGTGGAAGTGTCGTCGTACAAAGAGGCTCAGGCTCTAGTGAAGACCGGCAAGACCAAGGGCTGGGGCAAGGTTTTGGACATTCCCGTGAAAATGGACAGATTTGGACTTGGATATCATCCTTCATCATCAACGCCTGCTGCAGGGGCACCCCGTTTCAAAGGACCAATAAAAATTACGGCCGGTGGGGTATATCACGAGACCATCAACGCTGTTTCAGATTCTGAAGAGGGAGACAGCGACTGCGACATGGACGCCTGGATTCAGCCGAGCGTGCCAGGAAAAGGGCTTTGCAATTGGTCTATTCAGGAAATTGTTCCTGTGACAACTAAACAGTAATGCTTTGTTTTCTTAATTGTTGAACAATCTGGTGTTCTACCCGGGGCATCGTGATTTTGCTTAGGGCCATTCTATTATGTACATTGCACTGTTTAATCGTTAAATAAAATGCGTTTTTCATGTACAAATATTGTGATCTTTGTTTTTCCTGTTTTTATTTTTTCAATAAAATGGCAACGTGGTTATTTGCTTTGTATGTGTTTTGAAGCATTTAACCATTTCCTTTGCAGGATTACTATTTCAGATGACATCTATGAACCGCCTATGACTCACTTCGACTTTGAGCACCCGGTATTTCAGGCCGAAGAAGAGATTGTTGAAGATGGCGATGTTCCAGAAGAGTTGTCTTGGTTGGTAAAACAAGAAGAAAGAATCATTCTGCCTCATGAGGAAGTCATTGAGATCGTCAATCTGGGGTCGGAAGGGGTTGAAAGGAACATCCGTATAGGGGCTGCGCTGCAGAGCGACGTCAAGCGAAGATTGGTTGAAATGCTCAAAGAGTACAGTGATATTTTTGCTTGGTCGTATGAGGATATGCCTGGGCTGGATACAGATATGGTTGTGCACCGTCTACCGCTAAAAGAAGAATGCCTGCCGGTTAAGCAGAAGCTCCGAAGAACTAGACCGGACATGGCGGTGAAAAAAAAGGAGGAGGTTCAAAAGCAGTTGGATGCTGGTTTCCTAGCTGTTACAAAATATCCCTCATGGGTCGCTAATATTGTGCCAGTGCCAAAGAAAGACGGTAAAGTGAGAATGTGTGTAGACTACCGTGATTTGAACAAAGTGAGCCCGAAAGATGATTTTCCACTTCCTCACATCGATGTGCTGGTCGATAACACCGCTCAATTCTCCGTATTCTCCTTCATGGATGGATTCTCGGGCTATAATCAGATTAAAATGGGTCCAGAAGACATGGAGAAGACTACCTTCATTACACCCTGGGGAACATTTTGTTACAAAGTGATGCCCTTCGGATTGAAGAATGCTGGGACAACGTATCAGCGTGCAATGACGACTCTCTTTCATGACATGATGCATAAAGAGATCGAGGTTTATGTTGATGATATGATTGCCAAATCCTAGACGGAGGAAGAGCATCTGGTGAATCTGCTGAAATTATTCAAGAGGCTTAGAAAGTTTAGGCTGAGACTGAACCCTAACAAGTGCACCTTCGGGGTGAGATCGGGTAAACTGTTGGGGTTTATCGTGAGCGAAAAAGGAATAGAGGTTGATCCTGCGAAAGTAAAAGCAATACAAGAAATGCCGACGCCCAAAACAGAAAAAGAAGTGCGTGGGTTTTTAGGGAGGTTGAACTACATCGCTCGGTTCATAGCTCACCTAACAGCTACGTGTGAGCCATTATTCAAGCTGTTGAAAAAAGACTAGGCTGTAACATGGAATGAAAATTGTCAACAGGCGTTCGATAAAATAAAACAGTATTTGCAGGAGCCTCCTATTTTGATACCTCCAGTGGCAGGGAGACCCTTGATTATGTATTTGACGGTTCTTGAGGGGAGTATGGGTTGTGTTCTCGGTCAACATGATGAGACAGGGCGTAAAGAGCATGCGATATACTACCTGAGTAAGAAGTTTACTGACTGTGAGTCTCGATACTCAATGCTCGAAAAAACTTGTTGTGCGCTAGCCTGGGCCGCCAAGCGTTTAAGACAGTACATGCTGAATCATACAACCATGCTCATTTCGAAGATGGATCCTATCAAATACGTATTTGAAAAGCAGGCACTATCGGGGAGAATTGCCCGTTGGCAGATGGTTTTGACCGAATATAACATCCAATATATTTCACAAAAGGCTATAAAAGGGAGCGTGTTATCGGAGTATCTAGCTGAGCAGCCTATTGAGGACTACCAATCGATGAGGTTTGATTTTCCTGACGAGGATATCATGTACCTGAAGAGGAAAGATTGGGAAGAACCGTTGTCGGATGAAGGACCAAAGACGGATTCCAAGTGGCAATTGATCTTTGACGGAGCTATAAATTCCTATGGTAGCAAAATAGGGGCAATCATCACTACTCCACATGGGTCGCACATCCCATTTACTGCTCGATTGACCTTTCCAGTTACCAATAATGAAGCCGAATACGAGGCTTGCATCATGGGTCTTGAAGAAGCTATTGATTTGCGAATCAAACATCTGGATGTATACGGAGACTCAACTCTGGTGGTGAATCAAATAAAAGGAGAATGGGAGACACGTCAACCCAATTTGATACCGTACATGAATTATGCAAGGAGATTATTGCCTTTCTTTGACAAGGTTGAATTGCATCATGTGCCGCGAGCAGAAAATCAAATGGCTGAAGCCCTGGCTACATTGGCTTCCATGTATAAAGTTAACTTCTGGAACGAGGCTCCCCGGATTGTTATCTCCCAGCTTGACAGGCCCGCATTCATATTTGCTATCGACGAAGCATCTGATGATAAACCCTGGTATTTTGACATTCAGAATTTCCTGAAGAACAAGGAGTATCCAGCTGGGGCATCCGGTCGCGATCAGAAGACTCTCAGGAGATTGGCTGGCAATTTCTATCTAAATCCGGATGGTGTCCTGTACAAAAGAAATCATGACTTGGTGTTGCTGCGCTGTGTAGACGAGAAAGAGGCGAAGATGCTCATGGAGGAAATACATGAGGGTACGTTTGGTACACATGCTGGTGGCATGCTATGACCAGAAAACTGCTGCGGGCAGGTTATTACTGGCTAACTATGGAAACTGACTGTTTCAAGTTTGCGAAGAGGTGTCATAAGTGCCAGATTTATGCGGATACGATCCATGTGCCTCCAAGTCCTCTGAACGTGATGTCATCATCGTGGCCATTCTCGATGCGGGGAATTGATATGATTGGAAAGATTGAGCCGATGGCATCTAACGGACACCGGTTCATTTTGGTAGCAATTGATTATTTTACCAAGTGGGTGGAAGCGACATCATATGCTAATGTGACCAAGCAAGTGGTGGCCAGGTTTATCAAACGAGATATCATTTGCAGATATGGAATCCTTGAGCGGATTATTACCGACAACGGTTCGAACTTAAATAACAAGATGATGAAGGAGCTGTGTCAGAATTTTAAGATTGAGCATCACAACTCTTCTCCTTACCGACCCAAGATGAATGGCGCCGTTGAAGCGGCCAATAAGAATATAAAGAAGATTGTTCAGAAGATGGTTGTGACGTATAAGGACTGGCACGAGATGCTACCTTTCGCTTTGCACGGTTATCGTACGACAGTACGCACATCAACCGGGGCAACCCCGTTCTCGTTGGTATACGGAATGGAAGCGGTGTTACCATTGGAAGTTGAGATTCCTTCTCTGAGGGTATTACGAGATGTCCAACTTGAAAAGGCAGAATGGGTGAAAGATAGGTTGAATCAGCTGAGTTTAATGGATGAGAAGAGGCTAGCTTCTCTAGCATACGGTCGGTTGTACCAGAGCCGGATGAAGAAAGCGTATGATAAGAAGATACACCCTCGAAGCTTTCAGACGGGCGACCTTGTGCTGAAGAGGATTCTCCCGCCACAAATAGACCACAGGGGCAAGTGGACCCCTAACTACGAAGGGCCATACGTTGTCAGAAAAGTCTTTTCAGGAGGAGCTTTGTTGCTGTCCACCATGGACGTTGAAGACTTTACTTCGCCTGTGAATTCGGACGCAGTTAAAAAATACTTTGCTTGAAATTGACCCGCTGGACAGGAAAAAGAGAGTCCAGGCAAAAATGGGGCATCCTGGCGAACCAAAAACAGAATAAAAGGTTCGGGCAAAAGTTAGGGATAAAATTGAAAAGCTGTACACCCGCAAAGGCGAAAACCTACACTGGGCGGCTTTGGCAAAAAAGGGTATACCGGTGAATTGAAAACCCGCAATGGGCGATTCACGCAAAAGTTAGGGATTTGAAAAGAAAATGACTGCGGGCCGAATTTGATACTGCATTGCTTGGTGGTTGGGAGAATACTTTGGGGGTTCGTTTATCAGATACAATCTCTTCAGAAATTTGAATACCGGGAAAGCGCCAGAGTCAGGCGAGTCATTGGAGGATCAGCTCATGATGTTTGTCTGCACCGTTGCCGACATATGCGCAAATTTGATTTGTCATTGTATTTATGCTTCCTGTGCATACTTGTACATTTGTTGTGCGTAACTTCCTCTTTTCAGGAGTTACATCCAGTGTACAAAACTCTGCCCATTCAGGGGCCCAATCAATAAAACATGTTATTCAGTATTTGATACTTGTTCTTTGCTGTTTTGTATGTGAAGAACGCCAATGTTTTGATAAAACTAGCAGTTGCATAACGTTGCTGGCCCTTACCAATAATTGCTAAAACTTCGAATTGATTGAAAATGATGTCACTAACGCTAACTTGAATAGATTTTATTGTATAGACTTGTTTTGTCTCATCTTTGGTGTTGCAGGGTTCTTGCCCATCTGAAGTGGACGATTAGAAAATGTGGTCCTAACCAGAGGCTCTTGACGAAAAGCCTTGATCATTATGTGATGTGAATCCCCACGCAGGTCGCACTTCCTCCCCCGAAGCTGAGATGACACTGTTCCTTATTGAAGAAGGATCAATTTCCCCAGCTAGTCGCAGCTTATCCCCCAAAGGATATTCTCCAGCAGGTCAAGATCAATGCTCCCCACAGGATGTCTATCCTCAGTCCCGAGTTTGTAAACTGTGGCCAGATGGTTTACTTTCCCCAGCAGGGTCGTTTACCCTCAGCAGAGTTTGATAATTTTAAAGACTGTAAGCTGTACTCAGACAGTGGTGTTTCTCCAAAAGGATTCCTTATCCTCAGCGGAGTAGTTTAGTTTTCGTCGGATTTAGAATTCCAGGGTTGTAAACTGTGCCCAAACAGTTCATTATCCCCAGTAGGGTTGTTTATTCTCCCCAGCGGAGTCATTCCCTGTTTCCAGCGGAGTTGGTTAATATTCCCCGAGAGAGTCGTTTCTTCCCCGGTGGAGTTCCCTCTCCCCAGAAGGTGTTTTTCTTTCCTCCCCGTGGAAATTGAAGATTTAAAGCTCTCCCCGGAAGAGTTGGTTGTATGTCCCAGCATATTTTGAGATACCCGTTCATTCCCCCCAGCAGGGTGGTTTTTGTCCTCAGCAGCCGTGTTGATGAAGCCAGCTTACCAGAGTTCCCCAACAGCCTGAACCTGCATTTGAATTTGCATGCATTATCATGTTTGCATCTACCCAGAAAACGCGTAGCATTTCCATGCTGTATGGAGCATTACGCCAGTGTCAAACATACGCATTTTGAAACATAAGTCAGGTTGGTTAACCTGTTGCTTTCAGGTGTATTTCTCAACATGAGTATGGAGTTCTAAAGCCCAGATGTCTTTTCAGACGATCAAGGTCTTTCCGTGAGACGTATGATGATGTGATTCAGTTTATTATCATCCCCACAGAGTTACTGATTAAGGTTTTCTCGTATCCGATCAGCGGACTGTTTTGTCAAGTTTATTGCTGCAGTAGCATTTCAGGGTTCCACGAATCAAAATTTCAGAAGTGGTCGCTTGTTATCAGAACGAGTGTCGGTCATTGGGTTTCAGAATATCCCCAGCTGTGTTGATAGGGTTTATTCGTGTTGATGAATTACTCCCTCCATGTTGACGGAATGTGCGTCCTGATGAGGACAATTTATGCCTATGTTGATAGGATTTCTCCGTGCTGACGGAATATGGAGTCCTGATGAGGACAAGTTTTATTTCTCCATGTTGACGGAATATCGAATCCTGATGAGGACAAGTTTTATTCCTCCGTGTTGATGGAATGTGCGTCCTGATAAGGACAACGTATGCCTATGATGATAGGATGTATTCGTGTTGACGAATTATTCCCTCCGTGTTGATGGAGTGTGTGCCCTGATGAGGACAATTTATGCTTATGTGGATAGGATTTTTTCGTGTTGACGAAATGTGAGTTCAGATATGTACAAGAATGGTATTCCTATGATGATAGGATTTATTCGTGTTGATGAATCTATTTTTTCCTCGTGTTGACGAGACGTGAGTCCCGACATGGACAGTTTATTCCTATGTTGATAGGAGTTCCTTGTGTTGATAAGACGCAACTAAGATGTCATTGCCTATGCTGATAGGATCTCCTTGTGTTGGCGAGATGCTGACAACTCATCCCCAACGAAGTCGCCGGGATTTCTCTGTGTTGACAGAATGAGGATTCCTGATGAGGACAAGTTTTATTTCTCCATGTTAAGGGAATATGGATTCCTGTTGAGGACAAGGTTTGCTTTCTCCGTGTTGACGGAATATAGAGCCCTGTTGAGGAAAAAATTTGATTTTTCCGTGTTGACGGAATGAAGAGTCCTGATGAGGGCAACTTTTATTCCTATGATGATAGGATTTCTTTGTGTTGACGAATTTATGGCTTTTTGTGTTGACGAAATTTAAGGGCAATCGTGGATAAGAGTTTTCCTGTGATGATGGGATCTTTACTCGTGTTGACGAATTTGTTTCTCTTCTGGTGTTGACAAGGTTAGTCCAGTTGTGGACAGAGGTGTTTTTGCAAAGATAGTTCAGTACCTGTGGTGTTGCATGGGTGGTGGGAGTCAAAATCAGAGTTATTCTCCGATGAATGATCGGTTGTTACCGTAACAATCAGGTTCACTCGACGAATGTCGTTCTCCAAGCAGTGGTGCAGTTTATTTCTGCGGTTGGCAAATTTCAGGGTTTCTTTGGTATTCAACCGTCTCGTGCCTCGAATTTTTGAAGGTCGTTCTCTCTTCACCCAGTCGGGTCCAAGCCGCTTGAGTAGGGGCAGCTGTTGCACCCCGAAATTTGACCAACCGGTTCCCATATCTGGTTTATGTTTCGACGCATTTTGCATTCACATTCGCATATTGCATGCATTGCAATTTTCTCAGTCAGGTTGATTTTATCGGGATTGCAGCCCCTGGCGTTTCAGGCAGTTCAGGCTAGTTCGAATAAGCATATTTTGAGAATTGGTGCTCGTTCCCTGTGTTTTCAGGCCATCTCGGTGCTCGGGTTTCGCTATGGTTGCGCAATCGTCTTATAATCGATTTAATCGGCCTCCTGGCATTTTTTAGTTTTTTCTCTTTTATTTTCTATATTTTTAATGCATTTAATAGATTTTTTTAATAGGGTTATTTGTTTTTTTAGATAGTAAATAGGTTAGTATTTTGTTTATAGAATTTAATAGATTTTCTTAATAGTTGCTAGATTTTTAAATAAATATTCTTTTTTTTTAGAGATTTAATAGATTTTAATTTTTTTTAGATATTAGTTTATCTTTTAATAGAATAGTTTTTAAATAGATATAACTAGATATTACTTTTCTTAAATAAGAATAGATTTATAAAATAGATATTAATGTTTCTTAGATATTAATGTTTCTTAAATTTAATTAGGATTAATTAGAGATTTTAATTAGGTTTTTAATTAATTTTCGTTTTAGTTTAATTAGGGTTTTATTATTAAATTTTTGTTTAGTTAATCAGTAATTTTCATTTTGTTTAGTTAATTGATCCTTAACCATGTCTAAGTCTCAACATTAGTAATTGGGCCATTATCCAAGTCTGAGGCCCAAATCAAAGGTCCAATTTCGCATGCCACATGTCGTATAAATAGAGTGCCACGCGTGGGTCCACTCTTTCAGCCACCTCACTCCCTCAGCATTGCCAGCTCACAGTTCCACTATCTCCATCTGAGCCACCTGTTCCCTCCTCAGCCTCCCTTTGATCCACGTGTCCTCCTCTCCCTCCTCCCTCTGCCACGCGTCTACCCGCCGGTCCCCTTCACCGCCGGCCATGCAAGGCTCACCGGACCACCGCGCCTCCTCCGCAACTGTCGCCGGAATCTGCTAATCTCGCCGGAAAACTCATCAGATTCTCCATTTTTCCAGATTTCTGCAAATCACCAAGAACATCATCGTGTTCTTCATCTTGATCTTCATCAGCATCGCTTATTGATCATCCAGATTCGCCAGAAAATCGATTACGTTCCCAAATCATTCACCATCTTCATCGTTCGCCATTATCCAGATTCATCAACGATTCCATCCATTCAATGATCTCGTCATCGCGTCGTGTTCTTCATCTGGATCTTCTTCCAACATCTCCCATTCGTTCAGATTCATCAGATTTCTTGGACTCGCAAGAACCTTCAATGAAGATCTTCAACGAGCGTCAGCAATCTTCAACCAGTTTTCCAGATTTCGTCCGTGCTTCGTAGATCTTCATAGAGCCTTCTCCAGATCTTCTTCAAGACTTTCGTCAGAACCTCTTCATCATCTGTAGATCTCCAATAGCATCCTCATCCAGGTTTGTTTTCTCTTCTCATCCGATCCATTGCATGTTAGTGATAAGTTGTTAGGTGTAGACTTAGGGTTTTGAGGCTAGCTGGTTTGAGCGATTAGGCTTGAGCATCGGATTTCTGTGAGGTGAGTGGGTTAAAGATTGGTACGGTGAGCTAAGTTTTGGTCGTTGAGTGATGGCGGGTTGGATTTTGTTGAAGGATTTTGCTGGCGATTTGAATGTAGGATGAAGTTTGTATGGCTGATTTAGTTTGATGAGGTTTGTAACCGAGGAGGTCTTGTGGTGCGTTTGAGAGATTGAGGGAGTTTCAGAGAGGGAGAATCAGAGCGCCGTTTAGGGTTTCTTGGTTAGGGAAGATGAACAGTAGCAGTGTGAGGGAGAGTTAGAGGAATTAGGGTTAGTTTTACTAGTGCTGAGATTGGGTTGGGGTTAGGGCTTAGGCCCATTGCGAGGATTACTGATCATACTCTCCGTTTTCCATTAGCACCCCCTCTCCCATGTGTGAATGCGTTTGGGCCCATTGCAGTTTGCTGACTGCACCCCCCGTTTGGGGCCCAAACATGATAACAAGGCGATTCTTTGCTATCGCCCCCCCCCCCCCCCTTAATTCTTCAGCTATGTTTTTTTTTTGTTTAAGTCTTTTGGAATATCAGTGGGCCTGGTGCGTTCTGCTGACTGCACCCCCCTCCTGGGCCCAATGCACTTATGCAGTGTAAAAAATTACTTGTTGCCACCCATGTTTTCTAATTTTGTTTGAATTTTCATATTGTTTTATATTAGCATATAGTTTACTCAAAAAATCATAATAAATTCAAAAATAGTCATTTTCACATGGGATTTTTTTTCTCATTCTCATTAGTGTCTCAAGAAAATTATAAAAAAATAAAAGTAGCATTTTAATCACTTTTTCTATTTTTGGTGAATTTCCATATTTAGTTGCTTTTATTGCATTTTAGTTTGTATATCCAGTTTGTTGAATTTTGTTTAGCCATTTCCTTTCATATTTTGATGTGATTCTTTTTCCTATGGTTAGATTAGAGTATTAGGTTCCCTTAGAGATTTATCTCACATTTTTTTGATTTAATCTTGTTTAGTTTTGAACCATCAACATTAGGGTGACTAGAATTAGGGTTAAACTTGACATAGGTGCATCATAACACTTAGATTTTTGGGTTTTTTTAGCTTGAATTAGGAGCTGGGACATATAGGGTATGTAGGGTAGATGTATAAATCCCCTTAGAATTAATTTTAGGATTTTTAATAATATACTACTATTTTACTTGATTTTGTAAATAGTGTGATTGTTTAGTGTGGCCATTATGGGCTTTTGTATTGTTTGTTTGGGTTTGGGCTTTGCTATGGGGTATGGGGCTTGGATTGGGCTTGTGGAGTATGAAGGAAGATTGAAGATGGAGATCAAAGTTGGATGCATGAATATTCTTGTGATTGAAGATGTTTTTGAAGACATAGGAAATAGGGATAAGCAGAGCCTTAGAATAGACTAAATTCTTTGTACAAGCATGGATAGCTTCTTGTGCTTCCATTCCTCTCTATGACATAAAGTCCCTCTAGGATATTCACCTCCATCCTTTGGAGGGATAAGTGGCCTTACCTTAGAGGTAGAACTTTGAGGGAACTAGTCTTTCATGATGATAAAGACTCATAGGCTTCCTTTGGTTGTCAATAAGCTGTTCATTCCAACTTCTTCTGTTAAGTGATTCTCTTCTGGAGTGCTTGCCTTGAAGATGGAGCTTACCTAAAGCTTGGAGGCCATCGAGGTTTGATCTTGGAGTTCAATTGAAGATGTTACTGTTTTGCTGTTAATCAACTGTCAGAGTTGGATGTTTTTCAGAGGTGCTGCTGTAGGAGCTGGGGGGCTGTCAGAGCTGGTTTTGGGGTTTTATTTTCTTTTGCTGTATTGTTTGTTAATTTTCCCCTTAGGTTTGAAGTGAAGCTGTTTCACTTTGCCTATTGTTTTTCAGGTTCGAGGTTGAGTGGGACTCCCTTGCCTCTCTTGTACTGTTGCATTCATGCATTTTACTGCTTTACTGTATATTTGTTGTTTCTTTTCCGTTTATCCCCTAGGATCTCTGTTTCTCTTTGCGCAAGAGAGAAATATGACAGACATTAGGTGTTAACCCATGCATTACAACATTAGGGTAGATTTTGATTCCCATTTTTAAACCCTAGGTTTTAGAGTTCTTTCTCTTCTATCCCAAAACAATCAAAAATACAATAAGAGGTCAAACATCAATAAAAGACAGTTCTTGCGTAAAAGACTGGAAACCAATCAAAGGTGTCAATTTTGTCCGCTTGGACCCGTAATCAGGAGAAAACTTTTTCAGAAGGATAAAAGATAAACAGACAAATTTGTGTCTTCCGTAGCCCGAACTACGGTTGCTCTGATCTTTCATGTTGTATGAAAGTACGTAGGCATAGGATGACGTATCCTAGCGAGCAACTTTCGCCTCCTTTCCCGTAGGTAGGCGAACTACGTTGACTCTGATTTCTCGTTCCAGACGGGAATACGTAGGCATAAAGTGCGATACTTTGCCGAGTCATTTTATTTTCTTTTAACCCCAGACCTGTAGAGTAGATAGAATAATGATCCGTACTAGAAAACAAGCATGGATCCCGTCGAGTACGACGACGTGAGGGGTGCTAATACCTTCCCCTTGCGTAACCGACTCCCGAATCCAGGATTTGGTTGCGATGGCCATTCCTTTCCCGTCTTTGCGGTAGGTTTACTTCGAGCGTTTCCTTTCCCTCCGTTGGGATAAATAACGCACGGTGGCGACTCTTCTGTTCAGCCGGCGCCGATTTTCGCAGTAGCGACAGGTAGGCGTCAAGGTGATTCTAGTGCTGTATTTGGCGGCAGGGGCCGGGGAAAAGGACGAAGTCAGTATGCTCAGCATCAACAGGTCGCTAGTGTTACCATCCCTTTTCCACAACAACAACAGCAACAACAACAACAAAGGCAACACCCCGCCCAACGCAGAATCCTAGAGGCCAAGCCCAGGCGAGTATTTGAAACGCTTCCTTCCACGTACGCCGAGCTGCTTCAAACATTGCTAGGATTAAAGTTGGTCGAGAAAAGGACCATGGCGCCGTTAACGGGCAATCCTCCGTTTGGCTATGATGTTGGTAAACACTATGATTTCCACTTCGGGGTGCCCGGACATGATATTGAAGGCTGTCATGCGTTTAAACATAAAGTCCAAGACTTGTTGGACAACAAAGCTATTAACTTCGGACAAGCAGGTCCAAATATAGTACAGAAGCCTATGCCCAATCACGGGGCAAACGCCATCCTGACCGAGGAGAAGTTGAATCTAGTGACGAATGTCAATGAGCTGAAGACACCGTTGGGTGAGATCAAAAGCAGGTTGTTAAAAGGGGGTGTATTCCCAGGGTGTGACGAATTTTGCTTGGATTGTTGGATACAGCCAGAAGGTTGTAATGAGTTGAAACAGGGTATTCAGGCTTTGATGAATGAAGGAACATTGCAGTTTGATAGAACAACAGTTGAAGAGCCTGTAGAGGCATTGTGTGATGAGCGGAACGATGTTGCCACAGTGACAATTCCAAGGAAAACAATAACGATAATGGCGCCTGCCAAGCGGCCGACAATCACTATTACTAAAGCAGGACCGATCCCTTTTGAAAGTACCAAAGCAGTGCCGTGGACTTACGGGTTGGAGGTTTATTGCGATGGTGATAAAATTGAAGTAAATAAACAACCAGTTGGGGTTGTAGATAATGTTGTTGGAACAGGAGGTATGACCAGAAGTGGGAGAATCTTCACATCGCCTGAGGTAGAGGCAGAAAGATTGGTAAAGGGGAAAGCCAAGGTAGACGAGAGTGGCCCCTCGCAGATAAAGGAAAAGGAAACATCACTTAAGGATGTGGAAGAGTTTATGAGGCTCATCCGTAAAAGTGATTACAAAATTGTGGAGCACCTCCAGCAAACGCCATCAAAGATCTCGATCTTGTCACTGCTGTTATGTTCCGAGGCCCATCGGAACGCTTTGCTGAAGATCCTAGACACGTCATTCGTTCCTCAAGACGTTTCGGTTAATCAATTAGAAGGGGTGATGGCGCATGTTAATGCAGGCCATAGTTTGGGATTTACGGATTTTGATTTGACCCCGAGGGGGAGAGAACATAATATGGCACTGCTTGTATCAGTAGAATGTCGGGGCACGGTCATGTCCCATGTTTTAGTGGATACTGTCGCTTTCGCAAAAATAAGGTCCTGGCAAAACAGAAGAGTCGCCATCTTTCGTTATTTATCCCTCAGAGCGGGAAAGGAAACGATCGGAAAAACCTGACGAAAAGGTATAAGACAAGGTCGTCGCAACCGTTGTCTGGGTTCGGGAGTCGGTTACGCAAGGGGAAGGTATTAGCACCCCTCACGTCCATCGTACTTGACGGGATCCACGCTTGTCATGTTTACTGGACGAGTTGGTTTATCTATCTACCTATCAAGGCTGGCTTAAACAGAGAAGAAAATGACTCGGCAAAGCGTCACGCTTTATGCCTACGTATTCTCATCAGAGAATGAGAAATCAGAGTCAACGTAGTTCGCCCTACTACGGGTTATGGGGAAGGTGGCTCGCCAATACATCAGTATTGTGCCTACGTACTCTCAACAGGTAGGAGAGATCAGAGCTTACGTAGTTCGGGATAATATGGATTACGGGGATTCAGATTCATTTGTTTTTATCGAGTAGGGTTAAACAGCAATTCCAGCAGTTAGGGACAAAGCCTGTTTGCGGTAGAACTGGAGTTTAACGACACTTTTTTCTTCAGAAAAGCTTCCTTTGAATTATGGGCCCACGGGGTAAAAAGGTTTGAAGTTTGCTTTTTGTCTTTTACGGAAGAAGTGTTTTTTATTGTGTTTGCAATTTCAATCGCACTAAAGATTATGACCTGAGAATGAATGTGTCGCATGTCACCCAAAGGGTGCCATACTAAACATACAGACTGTTGAAAAGAAACACTCCAACAATCCTTTCTCAGATAGCTTAAGGCTCGTAACATACGAAAGAAATCATTCATGATTACTGTATCTTAAGCTGTTTGAGATGAGAAGAGAACAGGCCCAACTAAAGGGAGACTATCAAGTCCTAATGTTGTCATGCCAAGGATTCATCCTATGGTTGTGGTTTGAAACAGGGAACTCCTAGAAGTTATCATGCATAGGTTTCAACCTAAAGTTCTACCATCACTTCCTTATCAAAGGAGGTGAGAGTCCTAAGGGATCATATTAATGATAAACAGAAAAAGATAAAGCTTCAGCTTAAACAGTAAACAGTAATACAGTAAACGACTGTAAAATGCATGCAATGCAAGTGAGGGAGGAAATGTGTGCGGGGCATCAGCCTCCACAAGCTCATCTCAACCTCAAGCCAGAATGAATAACAGTAATCATACATGAAGAAATAACATGCTATCAAGTGAAATACAGTAAACTGCAATCATACAGAAGACATAAAATGAAATGCTATCAAGCAAGACAAACCACATGGGCAAGGGAGCTGGGCTCTACCGAATACCCGCAAGCAAAGCCATACAGTAACAATACAAGTAGAGGGAGCAACTCAACCTCTAGTGCAATCATGCTCCTACATTAAAGTCAGTTTAGTCATGGACTTATTCTAATGCATCAAGCAACTCAAACAAGGCACATCATTACAGAAAAGAAAACAGACAAGAAAGCAGATCAACCCCTCTCTCAAATCCCAGCTTCAGCTCTTCTGACAGCAACCCAGTCTTCAGACTTCAATCACCCTTCAAGGATATCAGCTTCATTAGAAAGTATCAACTTGCTTCTCCAGGTTTCAACCCATCAACATAAGTTTCAACTTATTCTCTCTTCTTCAAGCTTCAGCTCTTTAGTCAATTCCACCTTCAGGCTTCACTCCTAACTGCAAGTATCAACTTGATTCCTTCAGGCTCTCAATGTATCAATGTAAGTGTCAACTTATCCTTTATTCCTCAAGCCTCATCTCTTCACTCAATCTCAATTGAATCCTCTTCATAAGTATCAACTTGGTATTCGAGCTTCATCTCTCTTGGCTTTACCAGTATCAACTTGGTCTTCTTCCTCCACAAGCTTTAGCTTCTCAGAGTAGTCTTCAATCACCTGGAAGTGTCAACTTCATCCTTCAATTCTCTAAGCCTCAGCTCTTCACTCAATATCCATTGGGTCTTCAAGTATCAACCTGTTTTTCTTGCTCTTCAAGCTTCAGCTACAATGGCAATGCTCAAGGAATCATCCTCTTCCACACTCTTCAATGAAGTCCTCATCTTCAAACTCAAGTCCAACATCTTTCAAGATACTCAAACCAGAAGACAATTGATTTAACAGAATGAGTGGAAATGATAAACAGCTTATTGACAACCAAAGGAAGCCTGTAAGGGTTCATCATTATGAGAGACTGGTTCCCTCAAAGTTCTACTTCCCAGATAAAGCCACTCATCCTTCCAAAGGAGGGATGTGAATATCTTGGAAGGACTTTTAGTCATTGGGAGGAATGGAAGTACAAGATGCTTTCCATATTTGTGAAAGAAATCATTCTAATTATAAGGCTTTCCCTATGTTCCTATCTCCTAAACCTTCATCAGACACCTTCAGGCACAAGCAAATCCTAGCTCCAAGCAACTTCAAGCAACTTCATGCATCCTCACCTTGTCTTCAACTTGTCCTCAATCTCAACCAAAGGCAAACCAAGCACAAACCCTAATCTAAGGGGACTAAGGAAGTTAAACTAGTTGAATTAGTAAGTTAGGATCACCTAAAACTAGCACCTAAACTAAAATCAATCAAAAATAGGAAACTATCCTATAAATTTCTACAAAAATTCCTAAGGGAACCTAGGTCAATTATGACTCTACCATATTAATTTCATAGATCAAACCATCAAATTAGACCTAGAAATAAATTCTACATTACAAGGTATCAAACCTAAACCCTAAAAGGAAGCACCTAAATATCAATCTAGAAAGCACCTCTATTTTCATCACAAAAATGTGAGAAAAATGCTATGGGAGAATACATGTCTAACCTAATCACACACAAAAATTAGGCTCAAAATCATCACTAAGTGATCACACTAAATTCCACAAAATTATGTATCAAACATAACTATTTTAATATCAATTAAAATATAAAATTCCCATTAAACCAGAAAATGAATGAAATGAAAATATTTTTTTTCTAAACAATACTAGACTCAATCATGAGTAAAATGAAAAAAGAATGGGATTAATTGGATTAATTTTCAATTTATTATGAATTTTACAAGAACCATGAATAAAATGAGAAAATAAAGAAAATCCAATTAAAATAACCACACGCGCGGTGCAAATAGCAAACAGAATCAGTTTAAACAATGGGTTGGGCCATCATGGGGGTGTGGATATCACTTAATTCATTAAGCCCATAACTACTGAATAAATGAAACGGTGTGTTTCATGTCTTCAGATCCTTCACAAACTAAGCTTAAAATGTGGCCGTTGGATGAGCCTCAAAGTCCAAGTCAAAACAAGATCTGATGGTCCCAGAGTCATCTTCAACCTTTTCAAACCTCTGCAACTCGCGCTCAGCTCCGGCCACCACCGGTGGTGCTCCGGTCACCTTCCTCAACCCTAATTCTCTCTACAGGCCTCCATTCCAAGAGGTCAAAACATGAATCTTTTCCTAAATCTTGTCACGAGTTCAACCATACCCTTAACTTCCTCTGAAACCTCAAGATTCACCATATCTAATTCTCAACCGAAAATGGTAGTTCCCCTATTTTGTCGCTAATTCTCAAATTAACTATCTGAAATCAATCCTACACCATTCTACAATACTTCTAACACCTTAATTCAACTTGATTCTACCTAAATCATGCTAGGGGAAGAAAGTTACCAACCTGAAAATCTTGGATGAACAGATGCACTAAACCTCCAATTCAAGCTCTACAATCTTGCAGACACGATCAATGAACCTTTTCCTTGCTTCTGTATGCAAAAGAACCGGTTGAAAGCTCCAAAATCTTGAGACCCGGTGGTGAGTTGCAGGTGGAGAAGTTCACTTGCTCATACACTATTCAGCCACGAATTCTTCTTGATAATGATCTGGAATCACTCCTTGACATCCATGGAAGAAGTTTCAATCAAGAAAATGGATGGAAAGTGAGGAATTTGGTGAAATAGAATTCAAATGCAATCCAAGAAATCTCAATCTCACTCTATGCTCTCTCCTTCAATCATCACCAACCTCTGCAATGGATCATCTCTACTCAATATATAGATGATGTTTGGATGATTTAGAAACTTCTAGATCCTTCTAATGAGAGTTTCCACTTCTCATGTCATGAGATTTTCAATCACATATCATGATATGCACCATTCTGTTTGCAGCTTGAAACCAACCTCAATCTCTTTCAATTTCTCCCCTAGTGACATTTTGAAAGAGTTTAGCTTGCAAAGGACCTTGCTCATGCCTTGATTTTGTGTTTTGCACATGTTACTTAATATGCAAGCAATCACTTTCCAAAGCAAGTCCACAAATTGAATCTCAACTCAAAAATGTGGCTAAACCAATGTTCTTAAAATGTTTTCTAGAGTCAAAATTATATATTACATGCCATGGTTTGGATGTGTAGGTTGAAAATATCAATTTCCAACTTTGATTCATTTAACTTATACCCTTATTTTAGGTCATTTTTGCAACTTTGAGCTACAAGCCTTTCCAACATCTCATGACCTCCTTAATAGCATTAAAACATCATTTTGAACAAGTTTGATGTTGAACATTTTTCCATTTGAAGCTTAGAAATGGGAGTTATGGCCTTATGGTTGAAATGACCTGTAATCTCCAAATGACCAAAATGCCCTTGACTTGTCAAAGCCATAACTTGAGTTCTACAAATCCTATCAAGGAATTATAGTACTCTCTAGAAAGCTAAGAAGATAAGGAACAACATTCATGTTGACCAAAAGTCCATAGGAATCATCCTTCTTGGGCAAACGTTTGATGCAAGTTGGGTAACTTTCAAGGCCCCAGATTCACATAACTCAGATGACCTGTAACTTGTCAAAGTCATAACTTGAGTTCTACAAATCCTATCAAGGACTTCTAGCACTAAAATTAAAGCTAAGAGTAAGATCTACAACATTAATGTTGGGGGCAAGATGAGATGACAATCACATCTTGAGATAAACTTCCTTGAAGATAGGGGTCAAACTAGGGGATTTTACACTATCAAGCCTTAGAAACCCTAGCTTGAAACTTCTCAAACTCTTCAATCATGATGAGTTGACCTTAGAATCATCCTTATAACATCTCAATGTCTCAATCCATGATCACATGGCTCTTGAATTAGGTCTCAACCTTGTTCAAATCATCAGTTGACCTAGGGTTGACCCAGCAAACCCTAATTATACCACTCATGGCTAGGTCTTCTTAATCTTGTGCAATGACCTGTCTAGGCTCCATGATGGCTTTCAAGACATCTCATAAGCTCTATCAAGGCTTCAAGTCTACATTCATGGTTTCAGAATCATGTGAGGTCTTTCCACAACTCTCAAGTTAGGAGGCACACACTCTTGGTTTCAACCACTCTCTCTGAGGATCTTTTCACTTCTCTGACAAGGACATCAACCCTTGAACACTTGAATAACCTTCTTAGCTAGCTTCATATTCTTGTGTAGCCCTTGATTGGTAATCATACCTCTTGATCTCCTGCATACATGTCAATGAAATGCAAATGATAATGCTAATGTGAATGAAATGAAACATAAGCTAGGTAAAGAAATGTTGGCCAAATTTTGGGGTGCAACAGATACTGGGTCTTCCTTTAATGTGCTTCCGAAGAAATCCATGATGAAGTTGGATATCAGGGGGATTCTCTGCACACCCAGTGACTTGGTGGTAAGGGCATTTGATGGTACGCGGAGGTCAGTTTTCGGATCAATAACATTACCATTACAAGTGGGGCCTGAAGTTTTTGAAACTGAATTCTATATAATGGACATCCAGCCAGCGTAGAGTTGCCTCCTTGGACGAACATGGATCCATGCTGCTGGAGCAGTCACATCCACGTTGCACCAAAAGTTGAAGTATATGGTGGGGGATAGTGTCATCACTGTTTGTGGAGAAGAAGATATTCTGGTTAGCCATCTGTCTTCATTCAGATATGTGGAGGTCGACGGCGAAATCCACGAGACACCCTGTCAAGCATTTGAAGGGCTAAAGATTAAAAACAAAGCTCCAGTACCCAAGATATCAGATGTAGTAGTGTCGTCGTACAAAGAGGCTCAGGCTCTAGTACAGGCAGGTGAGACCAAGGGCTGGGGTCAGGTGTTGGAGATTCCCGTGAAGAACGACAGGTTCGGGCTCGGATATCATCCTTCGTCATCAGCATCCTCTTCAGAAGCCCCCAGGTTCAGAGGGCCAATAACCATAACACAGAATGGAGTATGCTACGAGACTATCAATGCTGTTTCCGATTCCGAAGAAGGAGATAGCGACTGTGATATGGACGCATGGATCAAGCCAAGCATGCCAGGACAAAGTCTCTGCAATTGGTCTATCTAGGAAACTGTTCCTGTGACAACTAAACAGTAATGATTTGTTTTCTTAATTGTTGAATAATCCTGCGCCCTACTTGGGGCATAATGATTTTGCTTAGGGCCATTTTGGTTATGTACAGTACATTGTTTAATCATGAATAAAGGCGTTTTTCATATACAAATATTGTGATCCTTGTTTTTCCTGTTTTTATTTTTACAATAAAATGGAAACGTGGTTATTTGCTTTGTCTGTGTTTTGAAGAATTTAACCATTTCCTTTGCAGGATTACTATTTCAGATGACATCTATGAACCGCCTAAGACTCATTTCGACTTCGAGCACCCGGTATTTCAGGCTGAGGAAGAGATTGTGGAAGATGGCGACGTACCAGAAGAGCTGACCTGGTTATTGAAACAAGAAGAAAGGATCATTCTGCCTCATGAGGAAGTCATTGAGATTATCAATTTGAGGTCGGAAGGGGTTGAAAGGAACATCCGTATAGGGGCTGCGCTGCAAAGTAACGTCAAGCAAAGGTTGATTGACATGCTCAAAGAGTACAGTGATATTTTTGCTTGGTCATATGAGGATATGCCCGGGCTGGATACGGATATGGTTGTTCACCGTCTGCCATTAAAAGAAGAATGCCCACCGGTTAAGCAGAAACTCCGAAGAACTAGACCGGACATGGCTGTGAAAATCAAGGAGGAAGTTCAAAAACAATGGGATGCTGGTTTCCTAGCTGTTACAAAATATCCCTCATGGGTCGCTAATATTGTGCCAGTGCGAAAGAAAGACGGTAAAGTGCGAATGTGTGTAGACTACCGTGACTTGAACAAAGCGAGCCCGAAAGATGATTTTCCACTTCCTCACATCGATGTGCTGGTTGATAACACTGCTCAATTCTCCGTATTCTCCTTCATGGATGGCTTCTCGGGCTATAATCATATCAAAATGGCACCAGAAGACATGGAGAAGACTACTTTCATTACTCCCTGGGGAACATTTTGTTACAAAGTGATGCCCTTCAGATTGAAGAATGCTGGGGCAACATATCAACGTGCTATGACGACTCTCTTTCATGACATGATGCATAAAGAGATCGAGGTTTATGTTGATGATATGATTGCCAAATCCCAGACGGAGGAGGAACATTTGTTTAATCTGCTGAAATTGTTCAAGAGGCTTAGGAAGTTCAGGCTGAGACTGAACCCTAACAAGTTCACCTTCGGGGTGAGATCGGGTAAACTACTGGGGTTTATTGTGAGCGAAAAAGGAATAGAGGTTGATCCTGCAAAAATAAAAGCAATACAAGAAATGCCGATGCCTAAAACAGAAAAAGAAGTGCGTGGATTTTTAGGGAGGTTGAACTATATCGCCCGGTTCATATCTCACTTAACTGCGACATGCGAGCCGTTATTCAAGTTGTTGAAAAAGGACCAGGCTGTGACCTGGAATGAAAATTGTCAAAAGGCGTTCGACAAGATAAAAGAATACTTGCATGAACCTCCTGTTTTGGTACCCCCAGTGGCTGGGAGATCGTTGATTATGTATTTGACGGTTCTGGAGGAAAGTATGGGTTGTGTTCTCGGTCAACACGACAAGACTGGGCGCAAAGAGCATGCGATCTACTATTTGAGTAAGAAGTTTACTGACTGTGAGTCTAGATACTCAATGCTCGAGAAGACGTGTTGCGCGCTAGCCTGGGCCGCCAAACGTTTGAGGCAATACATGCTGAATCATAGAACCCTGCTCATTTCAAAGATGGATCCAATCAAATACGTGTTTGAGAAGCAAGCACTCTCCGGAAGAATTGCCCGATGGCAGATGGTGTTAACCGAATACGACATCCAATATGTTTCTCAGAAGGCTATTAAAGGTAGTGTCTTGTCAGAGTATCTTGCGGAGCAGCCTATTGAGGACTACCAATCGATGAGGTTTGATTTTCCTGACGAGGATATCATGTACCTAAAGCTGAAAGATTGTGAAGAACCGTTGTCGGACGAAAGACCAAAATTGGGTTCTAAATGGCAGTTAATATTTGATGGAGCTGTGAATTCCCATGGTAGCGGAATAGGTGCGATTATTACTACTCCTCAGGGGTCGCACATCCCTTTTACTGCTCGATTGACCTTTCCGGTTACCAATAATGAAGCTGAATACGAGGCTTGCATCATGGATCTTGAAGAAGCTATTGATTTGCGAATCAAACATCTAGATGTATATGGAGACTCAGCTCTAGTAGTGAATCAGATTAAAGGAGAATGGGAGACACGTCAGCCCAACTTGATACCATACATGAATTATGCAAGGAGATTGTTGCCTTTCTTCGACAAGGTTGAATTGCATCATGTGCCGCGAGCAGAAAATCAAATGGCTGACGCCCTGGCGACATTGTCCTCCATGTATAAACTTAACTTCTGTAACGAGGCTCCCCAAATTGTTATCTCTCGGCTTGATAGGCCTGCGTTCATATTTGCTATTGACGAAGCATCGAATGATAAACCCTGGTACTATGATATCCAGAATTTCTTGAAGATCAAGGAGTATCCGGCTGGGGCATCCAGTCGAGATCAGAAGACTCTCAGGAGATTGGTTGGCAATTTCTATCTGAACCCGGACGGTGTCCTATACAAAAGAAACCACGACTTGGTGTTGCTACGCTGTGTAGACGAGAAAGAGGCGAAGTTGCTCATGGAAGAGATACATGAGGGTACATTTGGTACACATGCTGGTGGGCATGCTATGACGAGAAAACTGCTGCGGACAGGTTATTACTGGCTAACTATGGAAACAGACTGTTTCAAGTTTGCAAAGAGGTGTCATAAATGCCAGACTTATGCGGATAAGGTCCATGTACCCCCATGTCCTCTGAATGTGATGTCATCACCTTGGCTGTTCTCGATGTGGGGAATTGATATGATTTGAAAGATCGAGCCTACGACATCAAACGGACACCGGTTCATTTTGGTGGCAATTGATTACTTCACCAAATGGGTGGAAGCCGCGTCATATGCCAATGTCACCAAACAAGTGGTCGCCAGATTTATCAAACGAGATATTATCTACAGGTATGGAATCCCTGAGCGGATTATCACCGACAACGGTTAGAATTTGAATAACAAGATGATGAAAGAGTTGTGCCAGAATTTTAAGATCGAACATCACAACTCTTCTCCTTACCGACCCAAGATGAATGGTGCTGTTGAAGCGGCCAATAAGAACATAAAGAAGATTGTTCAGAAGATGGTTGTGACCTATAAGGACTGGCACGAGATGCTACCTTTCGCTTTGCACGGTTATCGTACGACGATACGCACATCAACCGGGGAAACCCCTTTTTCATTAGTATATGGAATGGAGGCAGTGTTATCGTTGGAGGTTGAAATTCCTTCCCTGAGGGTTTTACGAGATGTCCAACTTGATGAGGCAGAATGGGTAAAAGACAGGTTGAATCAGCTGAGTTTAATGAATGAGAAGAGGCTAGCTTCTCTCGCATACGGTCGGTTGTACCAGAGCCGGATGAAGAAAGCATACGATAAGAAGATATGTCCGCGAAGCTTTCAGACGGGCGACCTTGTGCTGAAGAGGATCCTCCCACCACAAACAGATCACAGGGGCAAGTGAACCCCTAATTACGAAGGACCATACGTTGTAAGAAAAGTCTTCTCAGGTGGAGCATTGTTGTTGTCCACCATGGACGGTGAAGACTTTTCGTCTCCTGTGAATTCGGACGTAGTTAAAAAATACTTTGCTTGAAAGTGACCCGCTGGACAGTAAAAAGAGAGTCCAGGAAAAAAAGGGGCATCCCGGCGAACCAAAAACAGAATAAAAAGGTTCGGGAAAAAGTTAGGGATAAAATTGAAAAGATGTACACCCGCGAAGTCGAAAACCTACATTGGGCGACTTCGGCAAAAAAGGGTATCCCGGTGAATTGAAAACCCGCAAAGGGCGGTTCACGCAAAAGTTAGGGATTTAAAAAGCAAATGACTGCGGTCCGAATTCGATACCTGCATTGATCAGTGGTTTGGGAACACCTGAGGGTTCGTTTATCCAACAAAATCTCTTCCGAAAATTGAATACCGGGAAAGCGCCAGAGTCGGGCGAGTCATAGGAGGATCAGCTCACGATGTTTGTCTGCACCACGTTGCCGACATATGTACAAATTCGAGTTGTATTTGTATTTTTATGCTCCTTGTGCATATATGTATGTGTGTGTACGTAACTTCCTCTTTTCATGAGTTGCATCTGATGTACAAAACTTTGCCTATTCAGAGGCCTGTTATTAATAAAACATGTTATTTAGTACTTGATGTTTGTGCTTTACTGTTTTGTATGTGGAAAACGCTGATGTTTTGATGAATTTGCATGTGCATAACTTTTCTGGCCCTTGCCAATAATTGATAAAACTTCAAATTGACTGAAGTAATGTCACTGAGACTAACCTGAATAGATTTGGTTGTGTAGATTTTGTCTTGTCACGTTTGTGTTTTGCAGGGTTCTCACCTTTAAAATGAACGCTCAGAACTTATGGCCCCCAGCCGGAGGTTCGTGGTGAAAGACTTGATTTTGTATGATGCTAATCCCCATGCAGGTCGCATTTCATCCCCAGAGGGATCAATTTCCTCAGCTAGTCGCAGCTTATCCCCAGAGGATATCCCCAGCCAGTTAAAATCAGTATCCCTTGCAGAGGTTGCACTCCCCAGGGAGTCGAGTATGTGAACGATCAATCCCCAATTTGGAGGGTTCTCGCAGAGTTTGGCCAAGTCATAGTTGGTTCAGAAGGATTATTCCCATAGAAGATGGTTTTCTTCCCACAGGTCGTCATGCCTTCGTCAGGATGATTATCCCCAGCGGAGCGGTAACTCCGAGTTTGTAAGCTATGTCCAGACAACATCGTTTCCTCCATAGGGATTTCATCGTTCCCCAGCTGAGTCGTTTCTTGCTCAGTCAGTTTACTTTCCCCAAGAGAGTCGATTCTTCCCCAGTGGAGTTACTCTCCCCAGCAGGTGTTCTTTCCTCCCAGTGGAAATCAAAGTTTAATCTCCTCGGCAGAGTTGGTTGTATGCCCGACATTTATTTTGGCCGGAGGACTTTATGATACCCGTTCATCCCCAACATGGTGATATTCGCTCTCAACAGCTGTGTTGAAGCAAGCTTGTCAAAGTTTCCCCAGCAGCTTGAGCCTGCATTTGCATTTGCATATAGTGTCATATTTGCATCTACCCAAAAACGCGTAGCATATCCGTGTTGTACGGAGCATTACGCCATTGTCAAACATGCGCATTTTGAAACATAGGCCAGGTAGGTTAACCTTTGGTATCCAAGTGTTGTTTCCTTGGCAGGTGGAGAGAGCTCTTGCTCAGATCATTTACCAAATATTAAATGTCTCAGCATGAGACACGTGTCAATAATGTTTGCCTTGTCATTATTCCCCACAGAGTTGCTTGGTTAAGTTTCTCTTACCCCTCCAGCGGAGTATTTCTTCAAAATTGACGTTATCAAAAGGTTTCGCGAATCAAGTTGTAGAAGCTGCCGCCTATGTCGAAGTAGGTGTCTGGCAGTTTGAGTTCAGAAAATCCCCAGTAGAGTCCTTTTCAGATTTATTGCCATGTCAGCATTAAAGATTGAAAGATTGGACCATTATGTGTTACCCATTTGACTGATGGAGTTAGCTACTACAAAGATAGGCAGAGGAGTTGTATTCAAGAGTATTTACCCGTAGCGATGGCGGTGTTATTTCCCTGTAGTGGTGACAGAGAGTTATTACCCGTAGCGATGGCGGTGTTATTTTCCTGTAGTGGTGACAGAGAGTTATTACCCGTAGCGATGGCGGTGTTATTTTCTTGTAGTGATGGCAGAGTATTACCCGTAGCGATGGCGGTGTTATTTTCTTGTAGTGGTGACAGAGAGTTATTACCCGTAGCGATGGCGGTGTTATTTTCCTGTAGTGGTGACAGAGAGTTATTACCCGTAGCGATGGCGGTGTTATTTTCTTGTAGTGATGGCAGAGTATTACCCGTAGCAATGGCGGTGTTGTTTACCCGTAACGATGGCAGTGTTATTTCCCTGTAGTGATGGCAGAGTATTACCCGTAGCAATGGCGGTGTTGTTTACCCATAACGATGGCGGTGTTATTTTCCTATAGTGATGACAGAGTATTACCCGTAGCGATGGCGGTGTTCTTCTCCTGTAGTGATGACAAGATTATTTCACGTAGTGGTGGCGGTGGTATTACCCGCAGTGATGATAGTGTTATTTTCCCAGAGTATTTCCCACAGTGGTGGCGGTAGTATTGCCCGTAGTGATGGCGGAGCTCTTTTCCTGTATCGTTGGCAGAGTTATGTTGGTTGACAGAAGTACTTCCCCAGTGAAGTCGTCCAGGTTCAATGGATGGATGGGGTTCCCCAAGCAGTGGTGCAGTTTATTTCTGCGGTTGGCAAATTTCCGGGTTCTTGGTATTCAACCGCCTCGTACCTCAAATGTTTGAAGGCCGTTCTCTCTTCACCCAGTCGGGTCCAAGTCGTTTGAATAGGGGCAGCTGTTGCACCCTAAAATTTGCTTAACCTATTTCACTTGGTTTATGTTTCAATTGCATTGTCATTTGCATACTAACTCATGTAAATAGTCTAATCATTTGCATAACATAGCATAGCAAGGCATCTAACAAGGGATCAAGTGCCATTTTCATCAGAAAGTGGCCCATCAAGGGGTTTTATTCAAGATCAAGACCATCCAAGTAATCAAGAAATGAGTTGAAGCTTTGAGAAGTTTGAAGGTCAACAAGTAGATTTCTCTCCCAATCTGGGGGATATGCTGAAGATCATCAATGAGTGTGTGAGCCATGGAAGGTGTACAAAGATCATGGAAGACCTAGAGGGTCATTTTGAAGATGAGACAAATCATTGATACAAGTACAAGAGCCAGAGTTGAAGTGCAGTCAACTAGGGTTTCATCTAGGTCAACCCTAGGTCAAATGATTGATTGGAGGGCATCAAGGCCTACTTGGAGGATGTGGAATTCATGAATTGATATGTGTATACATGTGTGGTGTTGTTCCAAGGAGAAATCAAAAGGAATCAAGAAGAAGGGGAGATACCAAATTAGGGTTTCAGTGTAAAAAACCCTAATTTAGGCCTATCTTCCGAGCCAGATAAGTCAAAATGAAAGCTTCAAATGAATTCTTGGTCAACATGAAACTTGTAGAGCTTCTCAATAGATTTAGTTTGAGTACTAGAAGTATTCAATAAGATTTGTAGAACTCAAGATATGGTTCTTGCAAGTTATGGGTCATCAAAGGACACTGAAATTTATTTGTGAAAGTCACTTGACTTCCAAGCAACGTTTTACCATCAAGGAGTTTTCAAATGGATTCTTGGCCAACATAAGAGTTGTAGATATTGATCTTATCTTTAATTTTAGTACTAGAAGTCCTAAATAGGATTTGTAGAATTCAAGTTATGGTCTTGGCAATCCAGGGGTATTTTGGGAAAGTTGAATTACAGGTCATTTTTGAGCATAGGTCAAAATCTCCATGTTCCACTTCTCAAATGAAAATTTGTTCAACATGGAATGTGCTTAAAATGATGTTTTTAGGTCAAATAAGTTATCATGGTGGATTGATCGGCTTATTTCAAAAAAGTCACTTAAAATGGCCTAAAAAAAGGGAATAAGTCAAATAAAGTTTGGTGGGAAAAATCAAATTTTGGGTTAGAGGTCACAAACAAGCCATATGACATACCAATTTGATTGTAAAATGCATTTTAAAGACAATGTCATTGCCACAATTTTGAATTGAGGGTTATTTCAAGGACTTGCTTTGTAAATGGGCTACTTGCATTATAAGGCACATATGCAAAACCACACTTCCAAGCAAATGCAAGGCTCCTTTCCATCCATACACCTCCAATATCTCATTTGGAGAGAATTTAAACTCATAACCAAGTGAATTGAAAGCCAAAACATGAGATGGTATGTGCATAGCATAAGAAGAGATTTTCATGACATGAGAAGTTGATTTTCTCATTGGATCAATCTAGAACTTTCTAGGGTCTTCAAATACATTCTATATATACTTGTGAAGAGGTTCAGAGCAAGAGTTGGTGATTCATTTGTGCAAAAACCATAGATTGACATTGGAGTTTGGAAGAGAAAAAGTGAGAGATCAAAGTTGGATTCTAGGCATTTTCAAGAGTTATCAAGAATTTAATCTTCTCCAACAAACTTGAACAAAGGTTTTCCGCACTTTTTGGCAAGAAAAAACGAGCTCCAACTACTCTGTTTCGACGCTCCGAAGCCGGTATGTGAAATTCACTTTTTCTATGATTTTAGGACGAATTAGATTAGATTATTCATGTGGTTAGGATCTGGAAAATGTATAGATGAAATTAGGATCAAGAAATTAAGGATTAGAGACTTTTTTGGATGAGTATGTTTTCTTGATGATGATATATCTCTTTGATCATGGAGTTTTGATGGAATCCAAGAGCATATTTGGAATCCTTGATTTTTTTCCTTCAAGTTTGACTAAAATTTCGTGCGAAACGGTTAAGAATCGATGGAGTTATGTTGCTCGGAAGTTACCGAAAAAATGTCACCGCCGGAACAGCTACAGTACCGCGCGGGTATTGTTCCCACCCCCACTCGCGAGGCCCACACGGAAATTACTTTGGAATTGTGTTGTTCGCACCCCTAGCCCAATGCACATTAACTTAGTTTAATTCATTTTCGTTCTTTTTTTCTATTTTAATAGCTGTTTGGATTAATTGCGTTAAAAATAGTAAAAATGATCAAAAAATTATGAATTTTTTTTTCTGTAGATCTTGATTGTCTTAAGAAACTGTAGGAGTTGAGTTTGCATTTTTAGGATTTTATTTGAATTAGTTACGAATTTTCTTTTGTGCTAATATCCATTGTTATGCCTAATTGATATTTCTGTTTGTTTAGTTTTGTTCTCTTTGATGCTTTATGCTTTTGAGCTGATTCTTTCAATATGATTTAGAGGACATCCATAGGTTTTCCCTGGAATTTTCTTAGATTTTTTAAAATTGATTAGATTTTGTTTTAGGTGTGTAGTTTAGAGCCTTCCCAAATAATGGTTTCCCATGACCAAATTTCATTTAGAAATTGTTTAGATGACCTAGAAATTGATTTAGGTCCTAATTCTGGAATTTTAGTATGTCCAAACATGCATGTTCACAGAGGAATTTTATTAGAATTTTACAATTTATTTTGCTTTTTGTTTTGGGTTTTGCAAATGATTGTTGCTTTCGGTGTTCTCTCTTGAGTGCTTTGCCTTGTTTGGAGCGTTTGATGGACTTGGAGCTTGAAGACTTTGGATTCCTTTTTAGAGGAGCTTATGGACATGATGAAGATGCTTTGGCTAGAAGATTGGGGCTTGGAGTGGAGCTTTCTTTCTCTTTTAAGTTTGTTTTAGGAGTTGGTAGAATTAGGCTTTTAGGGAGAGCTCTTGTAGAATTAGTTCATTTCTTCCATCAAACATAGAATGCATTGTTTGCTTCTATTCTATCCTATGATGCAAAGTCCTCTTAAGGAAGTTCCATCTCTCCTTAGGAGGGAAGTGAGGCATACCATAGAGAGTAGAACTTTTGAGGATACACTTCCCCTTCGATGTTGGTTCTTGTTGAATTCCTTTGGTTTTCAGCAAGTATGCCAACATTGCAACTTGATCTTGATGACAAATCTCTTCTTGGAGGGTGCTTGCTAAAGCTTGGAGATGAATATTGAAGAAGCTTGAAGATGGAATCTAGCTCAAAGATAAGACCTTTGCTGTCATTTCAACTTTGCTGTTCAGAGCGTGTTGTTGCTGTTTGTTGTAGGAGTTTGTTGCTGCTGCTTAGGTTGCCTCCTCTATATCTTTTGTTTTTCTCTGTATTGTCTGTTATCTTGTGCTGCTTGCCCTTTAGGCTTGAAGTGAAGTTGATTCACTTTGCCTGTTGCTTTCTTAGGTTCGAGGTTGAGTGGGACTCCCTTGCCTCGCTTGTTTTGCTGCATCTCATGCATCTTACTGTTTATTGTATTTTTGTTGTTTCTTTTTCGTTTATCCCCTAGAATCTCTGATTTCCTCTGTGCAGGAGGGAATTATGACAGACATTAGGTTGTAATCCATGCATGATAACATTAGGGTAGTTTTGATTCCCTTTCAAACCCTAGGTTTTAGACTTCTCTTCTATCTCAAAACAACTCAAAACACAGTAATAAGGACGATCGATGTCGTACGCTACGAGCCTTAAGCTATTTAAGAAAGGTTGCTGGAGGGTCACTCTTCAGTAATCTGATTACTTAGTGTGTTACCCTTAGGGTGAAATACGACGTAGTCACCCTCAAATCATAGTCTCTAGTGCGTCAGAGATTGCAAACCTCATGAAAAAACAGTTCTTGCGTAAAAGACTGAAAACAAACATCAAAGTGTCATTTTTGTCCGCTTGGACTCTTAAATCAGGAAAAACCCTTTCATAAGGAGATAAAAAATTGTCAGACAAGCTTGTGTCTTCCGTAGCCCGAACTACGTTTGCTCTGATCTTTCATGCTGTATGAAAGTACGTAGGCATAGGATGCGATATCCTAGCGAGCAACCTTCCCTCCTTTCCCGTAGGAAGGCGAACTACGTTGACTCTGATTTCTCGTTCCAGGCGGGAATACGTAGGCATAAAGTGCGATACTTTGCCGAGTCATTTTATTTTCTTTTAACCCTTGACCTGTATAATAGATAGAATAACAATCCGTACTATAAAACAAGCGTGGATCCTGTCGAGTACGACGGACGTGAGGGGTGCTAATACCCTCCCCTTGCGTAACCGACTCCCGAATCCAGGAATTGATTGCGATGACCATTCCCTTCCCGTCTTTACGGTAGGTTTACTTCGAGTGTTTCCTTTCCCTCTGTTGGGATAAATAACGCACGGTGGCGACTCTTCTGTTCAGCCAGCGCCGATTTTGGCAGTAGCGACAAACGCCTGCATCTCCGGATGGTCTGGCCTAGCGAGCAAACCACGTATAAGCACTTCCTGATAACTGATGGTGGACTGCAGATCCTAGACCGAGTCCTCCTTCCCAAAAACCTCCTTAAGTCTACGCCTCTTGGCATCAACTCCCTCTCTATGCTCCTCCAAGGTTGCAAGCGCTTCATATAGTTTACAGTCACTATATCTCCTGAGTGAAGCTTCCTTTGAAATCTCCTCATCCTTAGCTCTGAGCTGAGCCTTCAGCTTGTTGATCTGCAACTTCAACTGGTCTTCACGCTCCTTGCTGTTGGACAAGGCAGCGTTCCATTGAGTCTCAAACTTGGAAATCTGCAAGTAGGCTCTATTCAGATCTTGCTTTTTAGTAGCAAGCACAATACTAACAGCATTCATGTCTAAACCCAACCGTTCTCTATCGCTCATCTCCTTGGTCAAGTATGTACCCAACTTGTTCACCAGCTCGGTTTGCTTCCTCAAAGAATGAGTTGCTTCATTCCTCTCACTTCTGAGTTGAGCAATCTCCTTCTCCAACTCTTCGTTTGTCTTCTGCAACTCTTCTTTTTCGTGACGTACCTGATTATAACTTTGGATGTCCACAGTAGTAGGCTCCTCAATCATGGGAGGGCAAACAGGCTCCACTGGAGGAAATGGCATCAAGAACTTCATGGCCCTCTCGTGAATCCAAGCCACGTAGGGGTCATAGGCCTGACTGTTGCTCTTCCCCAACAATGCTTTGCCTCTCATATGGATGCTTCCCCAAGCATGTTGAAGTCTGATTGAAGCATCACCCTCTAACAAACCCGTGAGATACAGAGATTCTTGTATCTCCTCTTCTTTATGAGCGTTCCTGAGAGCATATCCAAACTATCGTACCAACAGAGAAGGGTTATAGTTAACGCACCCTTTCCTTCCGACCAAAGGGACGTTAGGAAATCCGCCACAACTATAAACAATGTTTGTGCAAAGCATATCCCTATCAAACCAAATAATATCCTTGGCAGTTAAGCCCATTATCCCCTCAGACCACTCTGAAGTAGCAACAATGTCTACAAACTGACCGGTCTTAGGCATATGACTCATCAACCATCTATAAAGCATAGGAACACAACACGAGACATTCTTTCCCCTTCGGTTTTCATTCTTGTGGTGCACAGAATGATAAACGTCTCCTAGGAGCGTAGGGACCGGGTTCCTTGAGGCCAGTAGGTAGAAAGCATCCACATCTACGAAGTCCGGAAGATTCGGAAACAAAACAATACCGTAAATGCAAAGAGCCAGAATAGCACTAAACACAATCCAACAACCATTCTTGGCGAACTTCTGAGCTTTCTCAACAAGAAAAGGTAACAAAAAGCCATAAGTTCCTTTCCTCTAAACTAACTTCCCCTTTAACTCTGCAGCGTCCAAATGTAATATAGTAGCAGGCCTAGCCAGATCAGGCTCCGCATCTGTATGGACGAACGACATCTGATCAAGGATACACACCCCTAACATCTCAGAATACTCCTCTAACGTAGGCGCCAAAAAAAAATCCGGAAAGACAAAGCATCTCAACTGAGCATCGTAGAACTGCAAGATAATATAGACACCACTGATCTTAAAGGATGAAGGCTTGCAGACACATCTGGCCAATCTCCCATAATCTTGTCTAAATTCTTCTATCACCTTCCCTTCAGCCATGGCAATCAGACTTCTCAAAGAACTATCATCTGGGGTGGGAAACCTGTAAGCAACTGTCCTTTTCAAGGGCTCCATGTCAAAAACGAAGAACAAAACCACTAGAATCAGGAGGGAAATATGCACCTGCAACATAAATACATGTCAATGAAGAAATGCAAATGAAGATGCAAATGCAAATAGAGGATCAAGCTTGTTGTGCTGTAGCTTGAGAAGAACCAGCGCTCCGCTTTAGTACTGACAAATCACTGAAATTAGGACCCCTTTGTACCATGAACACAGGTTCACACTGTAAAGAACTGGGTAGTCTGAAGGCCAAAGTTTCCTGCATAACCCACCCACTCACAAGTATGGACCTATCCACTGACAAGGTTTGGCATCCTATGCGTTCATCAACGTCACAGACTTTCAAGAAATGATGATACGTTCACCATTTCTGGTTTGGCATCATCACCTCTCGAAGAGGCCTCACTTAGCTGAATCCCAAATGATCGGTCCCCAGAGTCGACAACTCACAAATCCAAAATACAGTCGGATCCTAAGGATCGGAAAGGAAATCATCAGAGAGAATCTCGTCTGAGCGTGAATTTCATGGGGAACTGTGTCTGCTAAGCAAATAGGTCCACCAACTAATCTCCACTACTAATGCTAGGTTTATACTCAAGCCTAGGTTTGTCTTATCTCTTAATGGAACTTCCCTCCCCACAGCACAGCAAGCATGATACAATGCGGAAAGTAAAATGCGGAAGTAAATAAAGATAAAGCACATATATACACACATCCAAAAGAAAACACACAAGCGTTAGGATTGACTCGCATAGGGGATAGTCATGTCCCCAGCAGAGTCGCCAGCTGTCGCTACTGCGAAAAAAAGAGGCCTGCAATGACTAATAGAGTCACCACCTATCGTTATTTATCCCAAAGAGCGGAAAGGAAACGATCGGAAAAAACCTGACAAAAACGGGAAAAGACGAGGTCGTCGCAACCAAGTCCTAGGTTCGGGAGTCGGTTACGCAAGGGGAAGGTATGAGAACCCCTCACGTCCATCGTACTCGACGGGATCCACGCATGTGTTTGCTAAACGGGTTTGTAAACTATCTACGCTAAAGGCTTATGGATAAAAGAAAAAGAAAAAGGTCTGACTTGATAGAGCACCGCCGCTCTATGCCTACGTACTCCCCCGTGCAAGGGGAAAGTCAGAGTCAACGTAGTTCGACCAACTACGGGAGAAAAAGGGGGGGAGGTTGCTCGCTAAGACATCGTGTCTTATGCCTACGTATCCTTGTCTGGTACGAGAAATTAGAGCAAATGTAGTTCGGGCTAACAAGAACACCGGTTGTTCAAAAGTTTTACCCGAGTAGGGTTAACAAACAGTTCTAGTAGTTTGGTGTATGCAACTCGACCATTGGAGACTTAGGCGTTACCGTTTGCGATAAAACTGAATGTTAATGACACTCTTTTTTATGAAAAGGTTTTCCAAAGGTTAAGGGTCCCAAGGGACAAAAAGAGTTTGAAGTTGGTTTGAAGTCTTTTAGAGAAGAAATGTTTTTGTGTTTTTTGTTGGTAACTCATGTTGCACTAAAAACTTGTGACTTAGGAACGAATGTGTCGCGTAGCATCCTAAGGATGTATACTAAACACTCTAGGTAATTGAGAGGTAACCACTCAATCACCATTCCCCAAGTAGCTTAAGGCTCATAGCATACAACACTTATCATTATTTATTATGTGGATTGAAGTTGTTTGAAGATGAGAAGAGAAAGGGACAAACTAAAGGGGGACTAGACCAAACCCTAGAAGTTGTCATGCAAAGTGCACCTAAAGTTGGGATTACAAAAGGGAGACATCTTCCTAATGTTATCATGCATGGTTAGAACCCTAATGTTTATCATAACCTCTCTTGAACAAGAGAGATTAGAAATCCTAAGGGAAGGAAGACAAAAGAAGAAGAAGAAATAACAAAGGAAAAATGCAAATGAAAGAATGCATACATGAAATACACAAGTATGTGTGGGGCAGTAGCCACCACAAGCTCATCTCAACCAAGCACGCATATGAGAAATGCAAAGAGCAAAGAGAAATAGATGCATCAAAAGTAAACAAACAAGTGTGACAAAGTGTGGGATAAAATGGCCTAAACCATTCAAACATCAACCACAAAGCACACAACAAACACAAATGCAAGGCAAAGAAGGCCTAAAGCAAAGTGAGGATGGGAGGCTACATGAGGACAGCAAGGTACCCATATTATGCACTCAACCATGAACATCACCAACAAAGTGCAAAAGAAAGCACAAAGAAACACTAAGAGAAGTCCTCATGGATTCATCACTTTAGGCAAGCTTCAAGTTCCTCCTAAGGAGGGACCAAGCTACCTTAACTGACATTCCAAAGTCATAGGACAGAAGATATAATGAGAGAAGAGAATTCTAAAGATAAACATCACAAACACACTAAAGAGATGCAAGAAGAGGCAAGGAGAAAGACCAAAGTCTTACACACATTCAACACTTAAAGAACAAGTGGAAAGCCTACAAAGAAATGCATCAATCAACAAGCAATGAACATAATTTTGACCTTAAAATGAACATACAACAAGCTCAACATGTCTAATATGTGAAACAAGAAGAGTTGAAAGCTCAATGGATCCACAAAGGTCATTTCCAATTCAAACTAGGTCATGCACTTGTATGAGCCACCTTATGAAATGACCTAACTTGCAAGTCATCTCAAAATTAGGAAAAAGGCTCAAAAATTACCAAATAAAATGCACAAGGAAGCTAAACAAGTTGACAAACAGAGGCCAAAAGCTCAAAGCAAATGTCCCCTCAAAGAACCGTCAAAGGAAGATGATATTCAAGATGTACCACTTTGAAATGGGAGAATCGAGGGTCAAAAGAAAAGCCATCAAAGTCAACCCTAAAGTCAACCAACCAGGGGCAAAATGGTTCTCAAAATTTAATCAACTCATCATGGATAATGAGTTGATTAAAAAATTTAGAATGAAAATGTATAAGAAGATAAATAGAGAACACAACAAATGAACAAAGAAGTAAGTGCCATTAAAAAAATTAAAATTTAACATAGTTCCATGTCTTAGTGAATCAAACAAACATAATAAGAAATGAATAAATGTAATGAACAAGATATGGAATGACATGCACAGAAACACACAAAGAATCCTCAAGGCCTTCTCCTTCTAAAATGATGGCCCCTTCCGTGAAATTGATAGTCATGAGGTAGTGGAAGTTGTTGCTTATCTATCCGCTCCATAAGTTCCAGCACAACCCAATTAAGAATGTTGAAGCTAGTAGTGAGAGCATGATTTTGACCTGCAGCAGACTCACCCATGTTATCAAAATGACCCATCATTGTGACAACGAACATGTTAAAGTTATTTGTCTGAGCCTGAAGTTGGTTTTGTTGATTTTTAAACCGTTCATCTTGTCACGTGGCAATGTTCTGTTGTTTGAGTTGCATGTTCCTCATCATTTCGAGGAGTTCATCATTATTGTGTTGAGGGACACGGAGGAGATGTAGGCACATAGCATGACTCTTGATAATTACAATTAGTTGTCTCTGGCATGTAATTTGAACCAAGATTGGTCCACCCTGAGTGTTTCCATTCACCCCATCCTTGGTTTCCATCTGAGTCCAAAGGAGGTAATTAATATAACCAACCACTACTATCCTGTTCACCAATATTAACATCAGTATCCATTTGATTACCACCTTCTTCTTCTTCTTCTTCTTCTTCTTCTTCTTCTTCTTCTTCGTCTTCTTCAATTTCAACAGATTCATGCAGGCGAGAGCTGGTAGCTTTAACAATAAACCTGTAACGTGTCTGGCGTGGATCCCTTATATAGCTCATCATAGTTAAAGTCTTTTGACAAAACTCTTGGTCAGCTGTCAAAGTTTTGTATGGGATACCGAGAACGGCCAATTAAGCATTGTTGAGGACAAATTGGATGAAGGAACCATATGATAGTGCAGTCCATCGGCCAGAATCTTTCAAAGAATAGATTTTGCTCGCAATGTAGTAAGGCCAATTGATTTTGATCTTGTTTTTCAATATGTATTCCAAATGAACCTCTGCTTTGTCAACCCGAGAATAACCTCTTTTCATGGGCCAAAGAATGTGAGAGATAATCCATTTCAAAATTCTGTTAACCGGTTTCAACAAACCAGTTGTGACTGACTTTAGGAAAAGATCGCTATCCATGATTTGTTCAGTATATGGTTTCTTTAGCATGGAGTTCAAGGCTTCCGTGAACCTGTAACCTTCCGTGGTTCTAGTATCTGTGACATTAATCAGTGGATCAACAGTTATAGGAGACATGTCGAAGAGATCTTTCAAACAAAGTCATTTAAAGAGACTTTATTATTTCCAATTTTGTTATGGAACTCAAACCCTTCAAACTTTCCTTGAAGACCAGTATAGAAAATTATAAGTAAATCCTCATTATATTTGTTGTCACATTCCAAAAACTGATTAAAAGTTTGAGCATCCAGAAGTTCAAGAACTTCTTGTATATGCATTCTTTTAGCAAATTTATGATAATAAACAAATTGTTTGACAATTGATCGTTTGCTCAGACTTTTCTCATAAAATTCAGCATATTCAGGAGGTAATAAAGAGAGAGCAGTTACCGATAGACTATTGTTGCACCCTAAAAATTGCCCAACCTTTTTCTTCACCTAGCTTATGTTTTATTGCATTCATTGTAGCATTAGCATATGCATTGCATTGTCATTGGTGCAGGGGATCAAGAGATATGCTCATCAGGAAGATCCTATCAAGGTCTAAGCCTAATCAAGAGTTTGTATTCAAGCTATGCAAGAGCTTATCACCATCCAAAAAGTCAAAGAGTTGAAGGTGGTTCATCTCCTAACTCGGAGGCCATTATGAAAACCATCAGAAGGCTATGAGTCCATGGGTGTGTATAGAAGTCGTTTGGAGAGCTTATAAGATGTATTGAGAGTCATTTTGGGGTTTGGAAAAGCCATTATGCAAAGTACAAGAGGCCACAGCCAAAGGTGATGCAATCGGGGTTTTCACCTGGTCAACCCTCAGTCAACTGTGTAATTGGAGGAGATTAAGACTCAATTCCAAGGCTTTGTGATCATGGAATGTTGTGTTGAGACACCTAAGATATTATTCCAAGATCAATTCATCAATACTTAAGAGTGTGAGAAGTTGCTAAGCTAGGGTTTCTAAGCTTGACAATGTAAAATCCCCTAGTTTAGTGTCTAACTTCAAGACCACATAACTCAAGATTCAAGTCTCATCTCATCTTTACTCCAACATGAGACATGTAGCGAATGTTCTTAGCTTTCGTTTGAGTACTAGAAGTCATTCATCTGATTTCTAGAACTCAAGTTATGAAGCAGACAAGTTACAGGTTATCAGATGAATGTGATTTTGGTCCTTAAAAGTCAACCAACTTCCAAGACATTTTTGACCTAGAAAGATGTTTCTCCTTATCTTGACCCAAACATGAGAGTTAATCCTCATGATCTTAGCTTTTCAAAGAGTACTAGAAGTCCTTCATTGGATTTGTAGAACTCAAGATATGAAGGTTACAAGGCAGGGGTATTTTGGGAAACTTTGATTATAGGTCACTTTGGATTATAGGTCAATTTCACCACTTTGCACATCTCAAATGGACATATTTCCAACTTTAAAGTTTCTCAAAATGGGGTCATTCGCTCAACCAAACATCAAGGCATCATTAAATTGGCTTGGATATGAGAGTGCTTGAAGAAATTTCCATGGAAGAAAGCTTTGAAAGGCCTAGAATGGATCAAGTTCAAATTAAACCAATTCATGTCATATGTGTGCATATTTTGAGTGCCTTAAATGTTCTAAGAATAATTCCAAAACCATAAACCAATTTTGAGGTCATTTACATGACAAAATTCAAGATTACTTCACCTTGAAGTAACAAAATCAAAATCAACCATTGATTCAATTCCAAGAAGCCAATCTCATCCATTGGTATTCCTTGCATCATAAGCAATTGGTATGAGTCAATTGGCAACAGTTCAAGCTCTGTTTTGGAGAGAATCACAAATCTCCAACATGAGAAAAGTGAATTTTCAATTGGACTCTTATGGGCTTCATTTGGGCTTCAAAGTCATCCAGGTCCATTGCATATATTCATATCATCATCAACAATGCAAAAAAAAAACGGAATTTGGATGGAGAAATAACTGAAAACGGTTGAAAAAAAGTGAAGAAAAGTGGAAAATCAATTTTGAAGATTCATCAAATTTCAAGGGAAATTGAGCATTCAGAGACCTCAAGTGAAGATCATTGAATGATTATGGGCACTTTGCAGCAAGCTTCCACACCATTTGAAGACCCAATGGAGGTGCTCCAATAGGTAAATCGTTTTTCATTCATACTCTCTGTTCAAGATATAATTATGTGCCATTTTTGTGGATTTGCATTCCTTAAGATACCTAGATGGATTTAGGATAGTTTGTATGGTCGTTTGCAATGATTCTTGAAATGACTTCAATTTGGTTTAGTTTCAGTTTAGATGATTTAGGCAAGATTATTGAAAAAGAATGGTGGAATCTTGATGTACGTAACAAGGCCAGTAGATTAGGGTATTCAATTTGGAATTTTTGTGAGGTTGAGAGTTTGCCACTGTTCATATCCCACCGGAGAAGACGACCGGAGTTGCTCCGGTCGTCGCCTGGTACATTATCCCTCCATCTCACATTTTAAACTCAGGTTTAGTGGCAGCCGTTGGATTGTGCGACTTGTGTCCAAAGTGGACGGCTGTGATCCAGTCAATGTATGTTTAAGGATCAGACGCTTGCGTGGAAACATGATGAGCCATTGGATCAGTGGGTGGTAGGCAAAGCGTGTGGCCAGGATTAATTCTTAGCGCAAGGACTCTACTTAAATGAAACACTGCATTTCGGCAGCCTAAGTTTCCACCATCAAATTACATGACCAGCCTCAAGAGCAACGACCAAGATTTCATTTTGTTTTATACTGAATTATGGATGCTTGCGTGTCACCTTACCAGCCTTAGGATCACTTGACCACATCCCTGCTACACGGCCCCGGTTCAATTTGAGTGCTCTGACTCACCTTAATTGAAACGTAGAGTTTCATTTAGTGAAACTCTGGGTGGAATTGGGCCATAATCACTATTCACACTCCCTCACCAGCTGAGCCCAATAAAACCACGCAAATCACTTGCTATTCACACCACATGTTTCCCATTTTCATTTTCTTTTTCTTTTATTTCCATTTTATTTTCTGTTTCATTTTAATTCATTTGAAAATGATAATTGATCCAATAAATCATGGAAAAGTATGTTTTAGGAATTTTAACATGTATATTAACTTTTCATATTTTTTAAATTTCATTTTTAATTATTTTTACATTTAATTGTATATTTTTCATATTATGTGCTTTTAATAAATCGAAAATAACATGTCTGCCTTCTTAATTTTCTTTCTTGATAGAAACATCAAATAAATTTCTGACTTTTTGTGTGCTTAATCTTGAGAAATTAAGTGATAGTGTAGTATTTTCCCTTATTTTTTAGATGCCTTTAGGATAGGTTTTGGATAGTGTCTTTAGAACCTCTTTCGCTTGCCTTGCCCATAGAGCACCCTAGGGTTTTGCTCTCCATTAACCTACTTAGACATAGAATTTCCTCCCCATTTTTGGACACATGGTCTTTAAGACCATAGGGGTCCCCTAGGATTTCTCTTTGAATTTTTAGATGTGCTTTACTATTTATAGTAGATTTTAGCATTCTGACCTTCATTAGGGTAGTTTCAACCACACCTTTGACCTAGTTTACATTTTAAGTGATCTTTTGCAATGCTTGTGCATCTAGCTCTCCCATATCCATACCCAAGACATATTAAGGCACTTGTAAGTGCATTTCCAAGTTCAAACTGTGTTCCTAACTAGTTCCTAACTTAGGCTCCCTTTAGGACTTCCCTTTAGTCTTTCCATAAGGAGCCTTTGAATGATTTTCCTTCTTCACATGATTCTTCTAATTCATAGTCCTATGATATTTGGATCCTTCTTGTGAGAGCCTAGTTCCTCCTTAGGAGGAACTCTGTGCATTCCATGAAAAGTTGAACCATTGAGGACTATTCTTGAATGATGAGTTTGGTTGATAACATGGTGAATTCCTTAGGTTTTCACTATGTCTCCCCTCATTATTCTCTTCATTTCTCAAGTCCTATAATCTTAGGATCCTTCTTGTGAGAGCCTAGTTCCTCCTTAGGAGGAACTCTATGCATTCCATGAGAAGTTTGAGCTTTTGATGGACATTCAATGACATGGTGGGTTCCTTAGGTTCACATTATGCTCCTTTTCTCCTCCAAGTCCTATAATCTTAGGATCCTTCTTGTGAGAGCCTGGTTCTTCCTTAAGTGGTACACGGTCAAATGGGTGCACGATGTTTCTTAATCTCAAGCGTTAAAATGGAAGGTAACCAAATCGTGTGGTCACTAGGTCATCTTCTCCACTGAGAAGTCAACACAAGCCATGGAAAACAGACGGTGGCCGGAGATCCCTTCCTGTCATCTTCTCCGGCCACAAAACCACTGTGAACAATATCAAGAAATACACAGTCATCCATACTTCACCAAAAATGACAAACTAATAGTCAAAATCATCCTCTCCTCACGAGGAACCCAAATCCAACCTTGGTTTTCATTTTTGAGCAACATACAAAGCAAATCGAAGAAAAATAGAAAATGTGCACAAACTGTAAAACTCAAAATCAACCACCAAAAGTGCCCAGAATTCATCTGCACCTCATGTAGAGTTCAAATCCACAATCCATTTACTCTAAAACCTCAAGAACAGGCCACAACGCAAACAACAAGTTTTGTGCTCCAAACAGAAATCAACTCAAATGCCAGTTCATTTTACTTAGATTCTGTCGCTACCGCGAAAATAAGGTGTCGGCAAAACAGAAGAGTCGCCACCTTTTGTTATTTATCCCTCAGAGCGGGAAAGGAAACGATCGGAAAAACCTGACGAAAAGGTATAAGACAAGGTCATCGCAACCATTGTCTGGGTTCGGGAGTCGGTTACGCAAGGGGAAGGTATTAACACCCCTCACGTCCATCGTACTCGATGGGATCCACGCTTGTTGTGTTTATCTGACGGGTTGGTTTACTATCTACCTATCAAGGCTGGTCTAAAAATAAAAGAAAATGACTCGGCAAAGTGTCACACTTTATACCTACGTATTCTCATCAAAGAATGAGAAATCAGAGTCAACGTAGTTCGACTAACTACGGGTTAACGGATGGGGGGAAGGTGGCTCGCCAATACGTCAGTATTGTGCCTACGTACTCTCAACAGGTATAAGAGATCAGAGCTTACATAGTTTGGGATAATACGGATTACGGGGATTCAGATTCATCTATTTTATCGAGTAGGGTTAACAAACAGTTCTAGCAGTCTGGTGTACGCAGCTCGACCCTTGGAGACTTAGGCGTTACCGTTTGCGGTAGAACTGGGAGTTAACGACACTCTTTTCTTCAGAAGAGCTTCCTTTGAATTACGGGCCCACAGGGCAAAAAGGTTTGAAGTTTGTTTTCTGTCTTTTACGGAAGAACTGTTTTTTATGGATGTTTGCAACCAATATCGCACTAGAGACTATGACCTGAGAGTGAATGCGTTGCATGTCACCTAAAGGGTGCCATACTAAACATCCAAGTTGTCGAAAAGAAACTCTCCGACAACCCTTTCTCAGATAGCTTAAGGCTCGTAACGTACGACATCAGTTAACCTTTATTACTGTATTTTGATTTGTTTTGAGATGAGAAGAGAGAACGAACAGGTTCAACTAAGGGGAGACTATCATGTCCTAATGTTGTCATCCCAAGGATTCATCCTATGGTTGAGGTTCGAAACAGGGAACTCCTAGAAGTTATCATGCATAGGTTTCAACCTAAAGTTATGATCATCACTTCCTTATCAAAGGAAGTGAGATTCCTAGGGGATCATGTCAATGATAAACAGAAACAGATAAAGCATCAGCTTAAACAGTAAACAGTGAACGACTGTAAAATGCATGTAATGCAAGTGAGGGAGGAAATGTGTGTGGGGCATCAGCCTCCACAAGCTCGTCTCGACCTCAAGCCAAATATGAATAACTGTAATCACACAGAAGGAATAAAATGCCATCAAGCAAATCACAACCCACATAGGCAAGGGAGCAAGGCTCTACCGAATACCCGCAAGCAAAGCCATATAGTAAAAATACAAGCAGAGGGAGCAGCTCAACCTCTAGTGCAATCATGCTCCTAGCTTAAATCAGTCTAAATATCAACTTATTCTAATGCATCAAGAAAATCAAACAAGTCACATCAATACAGTTGCACAGCAAGCAAACAGACAGGAAAGAAAGCAGATCAACAACCTCCCCCCCCCCCACAGCTTTACAGCAAAGCAATCCTCTGACAGCAGCTCAGTCCTCAGTCTTAACCTGTTCTTCAAGTCTATCCTCTTCAGGGGAATGAAAGGTACTCCATCTTCAAGCTTCAATCTTCAAACACAAGTATCAACTTGTTCTCCAACTTCAAGCTTTAGCTCTTCATTTGATCTCAGCTGGATTTTCTTCACAAGTGTCAACTTGTTCTTATTGGTCTTCAAGCTTCAACTCCAATGGCAGTCTTCAAATACAGAGAAGTAGAAACTTCTAACACCTTCAATCTTCCAACAAGGAACTCCATCCTCTAGCAAGGGATAAAAATTCATCTAACAAGAGCAAGGTTTGGATAGTGGAAAGCAAAGTGAAGACCAAAGGTCACCACTAAGCATTCCCCTATCAAAGAAAGGAACCCTCAAAGGTTCTACCAACTTGGGAAGAGCCACACATCCTACCAAAGGAGGGATGAGGCCTTCCAAGGGGACCTTACATCATAGGGAAGAATGGAAGTGATCAACACATTCCATGTTTATGAAAGAAGGGAATCTATCTAGAAGCTCTACTTACAAACCCTAATCTTAACACCTAAATAAAACTACTCAAAAGGAAGAGCAAACTTCAAGTCCAAGCTCCCTCCTGCATTCCTTAGCATCCCACACATGCCTTCATCATCATCCAAGAGCAAGAGAAGCAAAACCCTAATCTAAGGGAACTAAAGAAATCATTCTAGTTTAATTAGCAAGTCAGGATCACCTAAAACCTAGTACTAAAGTTAATCCTAACTAAAATACTAAAACTAATTGTAAAATCCTACAAAAATAACTATGGGAACCTAAGTCAATCATGACTCTACCATACAAAATCCAGGGGTTAAATCATCAAATAAGTCCTAGAATTTAATTCTAAACTATGAGGTACTAAGCTTAAACCCTAAAACTAGGGCACCTAAAGTCTCAACTTAAAACCAACACCTAATTTCATCACAAAAATGTGAGAAAAATCTAAAGGGAGCATACATGTCTAAACTAGCTACACACAAAAAATCAGCTCAAAAATCATCATCAAATGATCACCCAAAATTCCACAAGACAAGGTATCAACCATAATGAAATTAATGTCAATTAAAATACAAAAAATGCAATTAAAATCACAAATGCATGAATTCCTAATCTTTTAATTTCCTAAAATTCTAGACTCATTCATGAGCCAGGGAAATTTTTTTGGAATTAATTGAGTTATTATTCTATTTTTTATGAATTATTTACAATCTATGTGAAATGATGAAAATAAAAGAAAATAATAAAATACGCGTATCAAATAGCAATTATGTCAAGTTCAATTCCCAGATTGGGCCAATTGGGGGGGTGTGAATATCACTCAGTGTACTAAGCCCAAACCATCCCAATTAATGAAACGGTGCGTTTCATTTAGAGTCCCTCTTCAGAGTTCCAAATCAAATCGTGGCCGTGTATCCTTGGATTAAGTCAAATGTCAAACCTTCATCTGAGGGCTCATGCTCATCGTCCCCAAATTCAAACTGAGATGGGGGGAGTTCTCAGACGGTGGCCTGAGTTGCTGCGCCACCGTCTTCTCCAGTGAAGTGGTGTACACAGGTCAATAAAAATACTGAAACAAATCATCATCCCACTCAATTTTTCACCCTGATCACGAATCCTTCATCCAAATTCACTAATTCCTTCGCTAACTCCAAACACGATAGAATTTTCAGAAATCCACCAAACCTTGATCATCACAATTCTCAAAGATAATGATCCTAATGTAATCTACACTCTTCACTGATCAATTTCCACTATCCAATCATGAATGTATCATCAAGAATCTTGAGAAATCAGGCTCAACAAAAAATGGTCCATACCCTAGAGTGTCTCTATCCATCAAATTCTTGTACCAAAATCCATCTATGTCATGATAAGAACCTAACCACATAAAGATTTCTAGCTATCTCTCCCTAAATTAAGCACAATTGTACCAACCTGGTTTCAGATGAAGAACAGATGCAACTCTTGCTCGATTCCTCCTCCACAATGATCCAGATTCACTCCAAATCTTCCTCTGAAGCTAATGCACACCTCAATTTGGCTTGTTTCCTGTTCAATCTCCAAACACAATCTTGAGTTGCAGCTCTGAATTTCCACTTTCTATCTCTGCTACCAGCTTCAAATGCTTCCCAAAAAAATGGTTGAACACACTCCAAATCTTGTATAGAACTCATTAGAATCATCTAGAAAGTTCTGTAACCACCCAAATGAGATTTTGCAATTTCAATTTCTCTCCAAAATCTCTCCCACACCAATCACGATTCTGGCTCTCTTTGGACATGAAAATGCTTGGAAAATTCATTTCATGAGATATTGGATTGGTTTGTTATGTTCTTTTCCTTGTTTGCAATCCAATGGTGTGAGTTTGATATGTTGCTTCATCATGAAGTAACAACATGAAATGGTATGAAAATGGACTCAAACCAAAATTATAGCATTGCCAAAGTTTCTAAAATGATTTTTCCATTCAAAATGACCTATTATTTTGCCTTGTTTGGACACAAAATGAATTATTTCAATTTTTGGTCATTAAATGCCTTTAATTCTTCTTTTTTCCAAAATTCCTCAAACCACATCCTTCCTTGAGCCATCTCAATGTCTACTTGTTGCATGGTCAAGGTTAAAACCCTACTTTGAGCAACTTTCAAGTTGAACAAAATTTCATTTGAGGTGTCTAAGTTGGTGAAAATGACCCATGATCATAAATGACCTATAATCACAAATTCCCAAAATACCCTTGACTTATCAAAGCCATAACTTGAGTTCTAAACATCCTATCAAGGACTTCTAGTACTCTATGGAAAGCTAAGAGGATAAGGAACAACATTAATGTTGACCAAAAGTTCATAGGAATCATCCTTCTTGGGCAAACGTATCATGCAAGTTGGGTAACTTTCAAGCTTCAAATTCATATACCTCAGATGACTTGTAACTTGTCAAAGCCATAACTTGAGTTCTACAAATCCTATCAAGGGCTTCTAGCACTCAAATTAAAGCTAAGACCATGCTATACAACAATCATGTTGGGGGCAAGATTAGATGACAACCATATCTTGAGCTAAATAGTCTTGAAGTCAGGGGTCAAACTAGGGGACTTTACACTGTCAAGTCTTAGAAACCCTAGCCTGAAACTTCTCAAACTCTTCAATCATGATGAGTTAACCTTGGAATCATCCTTATAACATCTCAATGTATCAATCCATGATCACATGGCTCTTAGATTAGGTCTCAACCTTCTTCAAATCATCAGTTGACTTAGGGTTGACCCAGTCAAACCCTAGCTGCACCATTCATGGCTGAGCCTTCTCAATCTTGCACAATGACCTGTCTAGGCCTCAAAGTGATCTTCAACACTTCTCATGAGCTCTCTCAAGGCCTCAAGTCTAACTTCATGGCTTCAGAATCATCTGATGACTTCCCACAACTCTCAAGTTAGGAGACACACCCTCTTGGCTTCAATCACTCTCTTTGAGGATCTCTTAACTTCTCTGTCAAGGATATCAACCCTTGAACATCTGAATACCCTTCTTAGCTGGCTTCATAGTCTTATATAGCTCTTGATTAGTAATCATACCTCTTGATCTCCTGCATACATGTCAATGAAATGCAAATGATAATGCTAATGTGAATGAAATGAAACACAAGCTAGGTGAAGAAATGTTGGGCAAATTTTGGGGTGCAACAACTGCCCCTATTCAAACGGCTTGAACCTAACTGGGTGAGAAGCGAACAACTGTCAAACAATCAAGGTAAACAATGGTTGAATACCAACAAACCCGGTAATTTTCCAACTGCACAAGTACACGGTACTCTGATGGGGACAAATCTTCGGAAACTGAAATAATAGCTGCTCGGCAACTAGCTGGAGAAATACTGATTTAAACCTCCGTCAAGATGATTCTATGATTTATCTGATATCATTGCCTCCTCAAATCATCGAGGGATCACCGGTTACACGGTAAATGATGATTTGCCAACCACGCAGAGGTAAACGATACTCTGATTGTTAGGAACATCTTCAAAACTGAACATGACAGTTGCACGACAACTCTGCTGGGGGATTGGTCACACGGTAACTGGTGAAATGTCTAATCTCAAATCTCCGTCAGGATGATCATTTGATTTTGCTGTAGATATTCGTCCTCAAGTCATCAAGGAATCACTGGTCACTCGGTAACCGGTGATACATAGCTGATATTGCTGTCAGGCATTCCGTGACACTGCGGCAGAAGGATTCCTCGGGACTCCTCAGGTCATTAAGAACTTTTTAACAATCAAGTTAATCATGCCATCGGGAATTCAAAGAAATTTTGGACATCAGTCGGACTCCGCCAACGAATCTGAACTAGAATCCTCGGTCAATCATGAACCAAACAGGGATATCCAAACCTCTGCCCTCAGGCGCTCCACATCAGCTGAGAAAACTGCTTCGACATCACTGTTGGACTTCGTCAGTAAGTCTTCAAGGAAAGTTTCAACTTTGCTATTCATAAATCTGCTGGGGATGACACATCTCCGTTGGGGATCCTGAAGAACTATCAAGTAACTCTGCTTCGGGGATCCAGAAATCATTCCGGGTGAATCAACTCTGCTGAGGAGTTCAAGAATCATCTTGGACAGATAAATCCGTCGGGGACTTCAAGAATCATCCTGAACCAGTACCTCTGCTGGAGACTTCAGGAATCATCCTGAGCAAACACTCTGCCGGTGACTCTAAGCATCAACTTGAGCAACCAACTCTGGTGAATTCACTAGGGATTTTAAGAGTCATCTTAAGCAAACAACTTTGCTGGGGAATTCAAGAATCATCTTGAGCAAACAATTCTGCGGAGGAACATCTGCAAAACAAGAACAGTAACGACCAAGCTCATGTTTCGTATGCATATGCTTTGACAATGACGTAATGCTCCACACGGTGGAAATGCTACGCATTTTAGGGTAAATGCTATGCAATCATGCAAAAATTCTACGACCCCCTCAGCAAAATAAATGCTGAAAGGAAAAGCCTCCTATCAAGGAGAAAGAACCACTCTGGTGGAGGAAGGAATCATCCTGCCGAGGAGAAGACGTCACACCAATCTCAATTGTATTCCGCTTGGGAACGAACTTCAGTCGACTGCTGCAGGGGGACAAAGTTCTTCGAGAACCTGAACCTGCTCGACTAGGTATACGACCCACAACTGCTGAGGAAAACGATGTCAATCACAGAAATAAACTGCGCAGTGGCACCAAAGATAGTGAAGAAACCAATCAACTCTTAGATGTTTTGAGAAAATATTCCTCAGCTCTAGAGTATAACGTTTCTGATCTCAAATGGATAAGTCCTCCTATGTCTACGCATTGAATGATGCTGGAGGAAGACTCTAAACCGTCTAGAGAACATCAACGAAGGATAAACCCTATAATAAGTGATATTGTGAAAAGGGAAGTGTTAAAGTTATTAGATGCTGGAATAATATACCAAATCTATGATAGTAAGTGGGTGAGCCCTGTACATTTGGTGCCTAAAAAGGGAGGTGTCACAACCGTACTAAATGAAAGAGGAGAACAAATAGCTAAGTGTATAGAAAGCGGTTGGTGTATGTGTATCGATTATAGAAAACTAAACGAAGTAACTAGGAAAGATCATTTCCCGCTTCCATTCATAGACCAAATTCTTGAACGTCTAGCAAGAAATTCTTACTTGTGCTATCTTGATGGATATTTAAGATTTTTCCAAATTCCTATTCACCATGATGATCAAGAAAAAACAACCTTTACTTGTCCATATGGAACATTTGCCTACCGACGAATGCCATTCGGACTATGCGATGCCCCAACTACTTTCCAACACTGTATAATGTCAACCTTTGCAGATTTCCTCGAAGATATCATGGATGTTTTCATGGACAATTTCTCGGTATGTGGATCTAGTTTTAGAAACTTCTTAACCAACCTTGAGAGAATCCTAGAAAGATGCGTAGAAGTCAATCTTGTTCTAAACTGGGAGAAATGCCATTTATGGTAACTGAAGGAATATTATTAGGACACATATTTTCCTAAAGAGGCATTGAGGTTGACAAAGCCAAAATAGAAGTTATAGAAATCCTCCAACCAGCGAAAACAACTAGAGAGATCCGAAGTTTCCTTGGACATGCCGGTTTCTACCGACGCCTTATTGAGGACTTGTTCAAAATAACCAAACCCTTAACTAACCTTCTTATGAAAGACATTGAACTTAATTTTGATGATAAATGTCTTGAAGCTTTCGAACACCTTAAACAAGCACTAATCTTCGCACCTATTATACAACCTCTCGATTGGAATCAACCTTTCGAAATTATGTGCGATGCAAGTGACTACGCGGTTGGTACTATTTTAGGGAAAAGGAAAGATAAGAAACTTAATGTAATTTATTAAGCTAGTAGAACACTAGAAGCCGCCAAACTTAATTATGCCACAACCGAAAAGGAACTCCTCGTCGTAGTTTTCGCTATTGACAAGTTCCGATCTTATCTAGTCAGAGCAAAGATTATTGTTTACACATATCACGTTGCTATCAAATATCTATTAAGAAAAAAGGACGCTAAGCCTATATTACTTTGCTGAATCCTTTTTCTACAAGAATTCAACTTGGAGATCCATGATAAGAAAGGCACCGAAAACATGGTTGCAGACCACCTTTTGAGGCGAGAATACTTAAAACCAGACCACATCCCGATAAACGATGACTTTATTTATGATAGGCTCATAGAAGTAGTTAAAACCTATCATAGTAATGACCCCGACCTCTACTTGGAATCAAACATTAAAAATGACCTAGCATTTACAAATGTACCTTGGTACGTCGATTTTGTAAACTACCTAGCTGCCCATATCATACCCCCCGATCTTAACTACCAACTGAAGAAGAAGTTCTTTCATGATATGAAATACTTTTATTGGGACGAACCATTCCTATTTAAGAGAGGTGTAGACGACATATTTCATCATTGTGCCCCAGAAGAGGAAGTAGAAAACATAATCAAACATTGTTACTCTGCACCTTATAAGGGACATGCAGGCATATCTAAGACTTGCACCAAAATTCTTCAAGCAGGCCTTTCCTGACCAACGTTATGGCGTGACGTCCATGCTAACATTGTCAAATGTGACCAGTGTCAACACACTGGGAATGTCTCAAGACGTGATAAATGCCCTTGAAAAATATCCAAGAAGTATAACTCTTCGATGCGTGGGGAATAGAATTTATGGGACCCTTTCCATCGTCGATGGGAAAAAAGTATATTTTAGTGGCTGTTGACTATGTGTCTAAATAGATCGAAGTTGTGGCTTCACCTACCAACGATACTCGTGTAGTCATAAATTTAATCAAAAACTACATATTTCCTAGATTTGGAGTACCTCGCCTTGTTATAAGCGATGGAAGATCACACTTCAAATCAAGAATATTTGATACCCTTTTAAATAAATAAGGAGTTAAAAAGATAGTAGCAACACCCTACCATCCACAAACTAGTGGACAAGTTGAAGTGTCAAATAGGGAGATTAAGAAAATCTTAGAAAAGACTGTTTCAATATCTAGAAAAGTTTGGTCTCTGAGACTACAAGAAGCGTCATGGGCTTACAGGACCGCTTTCAAAACTCCTATAAGAACAACCCCATACCAGTTAGTTTACGGAAAATATTGCCACTTACCTTTGAGCTGGAACATAAAGCCTATTGGGCCATTAAGGCCCTTAATATGGACTACTTAGCAGTTGGTGACAAACGCATTCTCGACATCCATAAATTAGAAGAGCTACATCGCAATGCTTATGAAAATGCCATTATCTATAAAGAAAGAACTAAAGCATGGCATGACAAAAGGATTGTTAAGAAAAAATTCAACGTAGGAGACACTGTACTTCTCTTTAATTCTAGATTGCGTCTGTTTCTTGGTAAGTTATGCTCATGATGGACTGGCCCTTACGAGGTCAACAATGTAACGCCCCGATTCTGAATTTCCCATTATTTTGTTGAGTCTTTTAATTTATTTGGTTAATTGTTATTTTATTGTGGAATTATATGATAATATGTTATGTGTGTATGTTGTGGTATTTTATTATTTGGAGAGTTTTGGGAATTAATTAGAGGGTGTTTTAGATAATCCTTGATTAGTAGTTATTTTGAGAGAGATAAAGTAGAAAGAGTATAAGTGGAAAAGAGAAAGAATAGGGAGCATAGAAACCAAAAGGAAAGAAAAAAAAGAGAAAGAAAGGAAGAGAAGAGAAAAGAGGAGGAAGAGGAGAAAAACCTAGAATCATCAAGAATCAACTTCTAAGCTTTCGATTGATCGGGTAAGGGTGTGAAACTTTATTATTCTTGCAATGTGTATGATTATGTGTGTTCTTGTTGGTTTTATTTTGGATTGGGGAGAGTTTTACTCATTTTTCATTCTAGGGCATAATACGGATTTAATCGATAGAACCCAAGTTTTCATTGGTGAAAGTGATATGAAGTAGTAGCATTTATGTCAGGTGATGTTAGGCTAAGTGCTGGAATGAGTTGGGACTTAATCGGGTGAATCCAAGAGTCTTGGAGTGGAAGAACAGTGGGAAAATTCTGAGTTCGCAGACACTCGCTAGCAGGTTCGCTAGGCGAGATGGTCGCGAACGTTCGCTAAGCGAGCAGTAGCGAATAGGTAGCGAACGGTCCCAGACTTGGACAGAATGCATGTCGTGGTGTTCGCTGGTAGCGAATGGGGGTAGCGAAGGTTCGCTAGGGGTTCGCTGAGCGAGCGAGGTAGCGAACAAAGTCAGAGGCTTCTGTTTACCTTTGTGAGCTTGTTCGTTAGGCGAACAAGTAGCGAATACTCGCTAAGCGAGCAGGGTAGCGAACGTGATAGGTTGTGTTTTCTTTAATGTTTCCATCTGTGGTCGTATTTTCGACTTAACTTTGATTATTTCCTTGCTCGAGGCATTGATCATGCCGAGTTATATTGTGCTGTGGGTAGCCGTATGGCGTGAATCCTAGATTGTGTGATGTGGTCGTTTGGCAATTTCGTGCATTTGTTTGGATTAAATGGGAATGCATGGTGATATTAATGTGAATGCGTTTATTTGTATATACTTGTATAATATGAAGAATGCATGAATATGTTTGTAAACATGTGCGGATTCTAAGAGTGTATTGAGTCGTGTTGCATGTGTAGCATCATGATTGCATTCTTGTGTGTCTGATCCCGCGTAGGATCTGCAGAAACCTTGTGTGCCCTTATGGGGTGTGAGTGATGGTTTAGTTACTTTGATCCCTAGGAGGATCTGCATAAACGATCGTGTACCCTTGTGGGGTGTGAGCAATGGTTTATTTTTGATTCCATGGAGAATCTGCAAAACAGTTGTGTGCCCTTGTGGGGTGTGAGCAACTGGATTGTGTGCCCGTGTGGGGTGTGAGCAATCTTGAAACATCGTGTGCCCATATGGGGTGTGAGCGATGGGTGAACATCGTAGGCCCGACGGGGAGTTACTTCGGTAACGAGCGATGGTTCCATTTTGGTTCTTCAATTGAACCTGCTGAACTAGTCAGTACCGCATTTGCATCTACATAGAGTCGTGAGTCGGTCTCTATGAGTTGCATTATCATCTTTATATGATGTTTTGGTGAAATGAACGTAATTGTAAATGTTTAAGTGAAATGCTATGAATGGTGAAACATGAATTAGTGATTATGATTGATTATATACGTGTACATTGTGATGTATTGTAACAAGTTGTGGTGAGAAATGTGAATTGCGTGTATGTTATAATTGTGTTTTATGATATGCATTGTTTGTTATGATAATGTTTCTCACCCTTCTGCTGTTTTATGATGCTCTATGAGGCATTGCAGAGTAGGATGCTGGAGGTCTTTTGTGAAGCGAGTCTTCATTTCTTTTTGTCAGATGGCTCTGATATGTAACACTGGGTAGTTAGGAATTGTTTTGATTCTTTTATGATACATATGTGTATGTATCTGCTGCTGAATGTTTTGTAAACTCAATTGATGAATTGAATTAATCTGAATGATGTATATGATGCTTATGTTAATGAAGTGATTTCAATGTTTAGATGTTTCCGCTTTATTCTAAATGTTGATATGTGGGTTTTAAGCGCTATGTTTTGTTTTTAGTTGAGATTTACCCCTTTTGTTACATATCTTTATGAGCAGGTATTATTTATGTTTCGTTTCGATGATAATGTGATGCGCCTCTTTTATACCATGTTTTAATTCATACTCTGATGAAACTTTTAGTAATTGCTTATATGATTTTAATTGATTAATTGGGGGTATAGAAAGGGGGTGTTACAAACAAAGTCCTGAAGTCTGGGGCAGTAAAAATCTGAGATCATTCATGTAGTCCTTTTATATTAAACGAACAAAGATTGAAACACTATTATAGAGGAGACATCCCTACATATTACTTTGGTCATACTCTAATTGAACCACCCATTGCCACATATACTAAGTAAGTTCCATAATCTTCGAGCTACCGACGTTAAACAAGCGTTGCGTGGGAGGCGACCCACGACCATTTTATTTTCTTGTTTATTTTTTTTGAAAAGGTGAATTATTTACATTTATTATCCGCTTAACAGGACTGACTTGTGTGATATTTATGTTTCAGGTCTCAGACCCCCATCGCCCTTGATAGCATTCTCCACTAACATTATTTTTCAAGATGCACAACTTCGATGATATGAATGTTGTGTTCAGGGATGCAGAATCTTTGTTGAAAGACACGGAGGAATTTATGAGGCTGATTCGGAAAAGCGACTATAAGATAATCGATCATTTGCAGCAAACTCCTTCCAAAATATATATCCTGTCGTTGCTCCTTTGCTCTGAGGCGCATAGGAATGCATTGTTGAGAATACTAAACACTGCTTACGTGCCATAGGAAATTTCAGTCAATCAACTCGAGGGAGGGGTGGCGCATGTAAACGCAGGAAATGGCTTAGGCTTTACGGACCTGGATTTGACACCCAGAGGAAGAAATCATAATTGTGTGCTGCACATATCTTTAGAATGTCGAGGGGCTGTCATGTCTCACGATCTTGTGGATACGAGATCGTCTTTAAACGTGCTTCCGAAGAAGGCCCTGATGAAGTTAGATATGCAGCGGTTGATTTGCACACTAAGTGATTTGATGGTGCGTGCGTTTGATGGAACCCGAAGATCTGTGTTTAGGGAGGTAACTTTGCCAATTCAGGTTGAATCTGAAGTCTTTGATGTAGTGTTTTACATCATGGATATCCAGCCGGCCTACAGTTGTTTACTAGGTCGCCCTTGGATTCATTCAGCCGGGGCTGTTACATCCACGCTGCATCAAAAGCTGAAGTACATGGTTGGCGGTAGCGTCGTTATGGTTTTCGGAGAGGAGTATATCATGGTCATCCATTTATCATCCTTTAAATATGTTGAAGTGGATGGAGAGATCCATGAATCTCTTTGCCAGGCCTTCGAAGCGGTCAAGATTAAAGACAAGTCTCCTGTTCTGAGTAAAGAGCCTGAGGTGGCTATGTCTTCCTTTAAAGAAGCACAGGCTATGGTGCAAGCTAGTTCAGCCCAAGGGTGGGGGCAGGTGACTGATATACCTCATAAGCAAGACAAGTTCGGTCTGAGGTACCGCCCATCGTCTTCACAAAGCACACCGAAGTTCAAGGGGCCGATCAGGTTCACTAGTGGAGGTGTTTTCTTAAAGCAGATTAGTGCCATTTCTGATGATGAAGCTGGAGACAGTGATTGTGATATCCATAAGACATAATCATTAAGGCAATGGCAATCCAAGGAAATTACATGCTCAAAACAGTTGGCATAATACAAACTGGAAGATTTGCTCATAGATTACATTTTGCAATTAAACACAATACACACTAAGCACATCAATCATGTTCATGACAGAATGAAAGGATAGTGACCACTAACCTTTTGTAGACCTTCATATAAGCTTGTTGTAGTATGGAATACCTTGAAAATACTTCAGCTACTGTCTAACCAGAATTTTGATGAAAATAGATTTCTTGCACTTAAAGGAAATATGAAGAACTTGTGATAAATCTCAAAATAAATGAGGATGAGGTTGCTTTATGTTATGGACAGTTGAGGCATCATATTTTGAAGGTGTATGGATGGTTAGAATGATGAAAACAAGTTTGGACAGAGGTTTGGCAGATTTTGAGTATAAGGTCAAACTTACTTGGTTTGAAGGTTAACTTTTAGGAGAATGGTGTTTTTGAGTGGTTTAAGAGTATGAACACCTTCTACACACCATTTATGGATTGTGAAGATGGTTTTTGGTGGTTTGGAATGTGTGGAAATGAGTTTGAGAAGCCAACTGCCCAAGACAGATTGTAGTGAAACTTGGAATTTTGAAAATGAAGTAAACAAGAAAGGAGTGAGAGATGTGGTTTTCTTTTTGTTCTAAGAGTGCTCTGGTGTGGAAATGACATAGAGGGAGCCTCTATTTATAGGAAAATGTAGAGTGAGGACATATTTGTAACTTGGCATTTTTGGAGGGATTTTGAAAAAGGTAACCCTTGGCTTGAGGTTTGTCACAGTTGCATACATCACTCTCTTGGCTCAACGTGAGGAGAAAATCAAGTGGAGTGAGATGCATGAGATGACTGAATAGGGCATAGAGTGCAGATGTCAAAAAGTTTCTCTTTCCTCTCTTGAATTCTTTGATTATTTTAATGCCACTTGCTTACAACTTGCTTGCAACTTGCTATTCCTTCAAATCCTTCACTTATTCTGCATTTTCCTTCACTATACTCTCTAAGTATCAGATACAAACATGATCCAAGGGCTGAGAATAGCTCAAGTGGTCAAAGGATGAGTTTGTGAAAAATTGACAATGTGGGACTCAAGTGTTAAAACCTTATTTTGTTAAATTCATAACTCTCAGCTCATAAGGGCTATGGAGGAGTTCTGCTACATTTTGGAAAGCCCTCATGTAGCTATACAACTTTCATGTTTTCATGAGTTTCAAATTATCAAAGGAACTTGGCCAAAAAGCCTCTCAAAGTTGCTGAAAAACAAGCCTAAAAGTGAAATTTTTCTAAGTTACTTTTCCCGCTTGTAATGAATTTGGTCATAACTCCAAATCTATGCATTTTATGATCATGAACCACTTTGGGACTTTTGTAGGACTTGTCAAGAGCTTTCCAATGATCTTTGAACCAACTCAATTGGATGTGTGGTTGAGGAGTTATGGTCTTACCCCTTTCAAAACCCTAATTCTTAACTTTTGCGATTACTCCTCAATCCTTGATCCAATGGTCATGAAATTTTATGGGTAGGTGAAATATGTCATTAGGAACATTTTTTATTTACATATTGAGGTCAAATTCCTAATGAGTGAAGAGTTAACTTTTCGGTCAACCAAACGATCGGTCGGTGGCTACCGAGTTGACTATTGATGCCCCGGGCCTTTTGAGGCCTTGAAACTCCTTGAATAGAATTTACTAAGCCATATGAAATTTATGGATCATGATCCCACCATTTTAACACCTTTTAAGTCAAAAGTCAAACCACAGTTGGCTTTTCCTGATCGAAAACCCTAATCGGGTATCCTGAACTTCACTGTTTTTGATTCCTGGGTGACAACCTCAAATTGGATTCATACTTGATCCAATGGAATATCCTTGATCTTCTTTCATGGAGAACCAATTCAAGACATTGACTGATCAAACCTTTGAAACCTCGATTCTTGCCCGTACGAAACCCTAATTCCTGTATCTTAACAAAGACAAACATGAAACGGGTTAAGGTTAGATAATCAAACGAACATGATCCTAAAATGATGATGAAGATCTAAGGGGTCAAAATTTGGGGTATGACAGGGTCCAATGAACGAAAATTGATCCTCCCACTTTCATTCTAGTTGTGCATCTTATGTTTGCGTCTTCATTTGCATATGCATTCTTCTTCTTCTTCTTTTGCTTTTCTTTGCCATGCTCCCCATAAGTTCTCTAACCTCTTGACGTTATGATAGAAATTAGGTGCCTAACCATGCATGATAACATTAGGTAGTTCCCTTTTGAATTCCAACTTTAGGTCCACTTTGCATGATAACTTTTAGGATTGATTACTCTCCCATTAGTTTCCCCTCTTCTCTTCTCATCTTCAAACCTTCATAAAGCACTTAATAAAGAATGACAAGTGTTGTATGCTACAAGCCTTAAGCTATTTGGGAAATGATGATTGGGTGGTTACCTCTCAATTGTCTAGAATGTTAGTATATGTCCTTTGGACGATATACGACGCATTCGTTCCTAGATCATAGTCTTTAGTGCAACATGAGTTACAAATCAAGTTCAAAACACTTCTTCTCTAAAAAACACAAAAACACTTCAAACCTTTTCATCCTTCGGGATCTTAATCAGGAAAATATTTTCAGATAAAAGAGTGTCGTTAACTCTTAGTTCTATCGCAAACGGTAACGCCTAAGTCTCCAATGGTCGAGCTGCATACACCAACTGCTAGAACTATCTGTTAACCCTACTCGAGCCTAAAAACTTTTGAACCAACCTGTGGTCTTTTTAGCCCGAACTACGCTTTCTCTGATCTTTCATACCAGATGAAAGTACGTAGGCATAAGACGCGATGTCTTAGCGAGCAGCCTTCCCCCCTTTTCTTTAGCCGTAGTTGGTCGAACTACGTTGACTCTGATTTTCCCATTGCACGAGAGAGTACGTAGGCACAGAGCTGCGATGCTCTGCCGAGTCACTTCTCTTTTCTTTTTCTTTTGTCCCTGAGCCTTTAGCTAGATAGTTTCAACACACCCTTTTAGATAGACAACAATGCGTGGATCCCGTCGAGTACGACGGACGTGAGGGGTGCTAATACCTTCCCCTTGCGTAACTGACTCCCGAATCCAGAAATGGTTGCGATGACGTTGTCTTTCCCTTTTCCGTCAGGTTTTTCTGATCGTTTCCTTTCCCTCTCTTTGGGATAAATAACGAAAGTTGGGACACCATGGACATGCACATAACTCTACCGGGATAGAGATGCAACCTCAACTGCTGGAGAACAACACTGTTTAGGGAACATATGAATCCATTCGTATTCATAAAACCTTGCCCCAAAAGTAACAACCCTGCAAAAGACAAACAGACAAGACATCCCATGCAACAAGACTATCTTGGTCATCATCTGTGACATCGTTCAATCAATATTAAAGTTTTAACAATTATAGGTCAAGGCCTACAAGTTTATGTATGCAAGTTCATCAAAAACATCAGGTGTTTTTCACAAACAAAACAGTAAAAGCTAAAACAAAGCACACCGACAAGTACTGAATAGTATATGTTTATTGATAAATGGCCTGTAAATAGGCAAAGTTTTACAACATATGCAACTCCTGGAAAGAGGAAGTTGCGCAAAACTACAGGTATACATAAAAGCAAATACAAAAGTGTACATATTAAACAAAAAGTACAGCAATGTCGGCAATGTGGCGCAGACAAACACCATGAGCTGATTCCTCTATGACTCGCCTAACCCTGACGCTTTCCCAACGCTTCGTCTTCAGAAAAGATTGATTCAGATAAATGGCCCTCAGGTTCTCCCAATCCACTAAGCAATGAAGTTATACGCAGAGCGCAGTCATTTGCTTTTCAATCCCTAACTTTTGCCTGAACTGCCCTTTCGGGTATTCGATTCACCGGGATACCCATTTTTCCCAAAATCGCCTTTTCAGGTTTTCGAATTTGCGGGTTTACAATCTTTTCATTTTTATCCCTAATTTTTACCCGAACCTATTTTCCTTTTTTATGGTTCGCCGGGATGCCCCATTTCTTCCTGGACTTTTCTTTTTGTGTCCAGCGGGTCTCTTTTAAGCAAAGTATTTTTTAACTGCGTCTGCGTTCACAGGGGATGCAAAATCTTCGCCGTCCATGGTGGATAGCACTAAGGCTCCTCCAGAGAAAACCTTTCGTACAACATATGGACCTTCATAGTTGGGAGTCCATTTGCCCCTGTGATCTGAGTGTGGTGGGAGAATCTTTTTCAGCACAAGATCGCCCGTCTGAAAGCTTCGAGGGAGCACCTTCTTGTCGTAAGCTTTCTTCACCCGGCTCTAGTACAAACGACCGTATGAAATTGATGCTAGCCTCTTCTCATCCATCAGGCTAAGATGATTCAATCTGTTCTTGATCCATTCTGCCTCATCGAGCTTTACATCAACCAAAACTCTTAAAGAAGGAATCTCGACTTCAAGCGGTAGGACAACTTCCATACCGTACACTAGCGAGAAAGGAGTTGCCTCGGTTGATGTGCGTACCGTCGTACGATAACCGTGCAGAGCAAATGGCAACATCTCATGCCAATATTTGTAAGTATCAACCATCTTTTGCACTATCTTTTTGATATTCTTGTTGGCCGCTTCGACAGCGCCATTCATCTTCGCCCGATAGGGCGATGAGTTGTGATGTTCAATCTTGAAGTTCTGGCATAACTCCTTCATCATCTTATTGTTCAGATTCGAACCATTGTCAGTAATGATTCGCTCAGGAATTACATATCTGCAGATGATGTCCTTCTTTATGAATCTTGCTACCACTTGTTTGGCCACATTAGCGTGCGAAGCTGCCTCCACCCACTTGGTGAAGTAATCGATAGCTACCAAAATAAAACGGTGTCTGTTAGAAGCAGTGGGCTCGATCTTTCCAATCATATCGATGCCCCACATGGAGAATGGCCAAGGGGATGACATAACATGCAATGGGCACGGCGACACATGAATCTTATCAGCATAACTCTGGCATTTATGGCATCTCTTTGCAAATTTGAAACAATCCGACTCCATTGTTAGCCAAAAATACCCAACTCGCAGTATCTTCCGAGTCATGGCATATCCGCCGGCATGCGTGCCAAAAGTACCCTCGTGGACCTCTTCCATAAGCAAGCTTGCTTCTTTTTCGTCCACACACCTGAGTAGCACCAGATCATGATTCCTTCTATAAAGCACTCCATCTGGGTTGAGGTAAAAGTTACCAGACAATCTTCTAAGAGTCTTTTTATCCTGGGTTGATGCCCCTGGCGGATACTCTCGGTTCTTAAGGAAATTCTGGATGTCATGGAACCACGGCTTACCATCAGAAACTCTCTCAATGGAAAATATGAAAGCGGGCATGTTGAGGCGTGAGATAACAATCCTTGGAGCTTCATTCCAAAAATTGACCTTGTACATTGAAGACAGCGTAGTCAGAGCGTCTGCCATTTGATTCTCCGCTCTTGGCACATGGTGGAAGTCTATACGATTGAAAAATGGTAATAGTTTTCTTGCATAATCCTTGTAAGGGATCAGATTGGGCTGACGAGTTTCCCATTCTCCTTCGATCTGGTTAACAACTAGCGCTGAGTCGCCATATACATCGAGATTCTTGATCCTCAGATCAATAGCTTCCTCCAGACCCATGATGCATGCTTCGTACTCGGCTTCATTGTTGGTGCAAGGAAAAGTTAATCTGGCAGTGAAAGGGATATGAGTTCCATGAGGAGTTGTAATAATTTCCCCAATTCCACTACCATATGAATTAACTGCGCCATCGAATATCATCTGCCATTGAGAACCTTTCTCCGGACTTTCTGTGGTTAATGGATCATCACAATCTTTCGCTTTCAAGTACATAATGTCCTCATCAGAAAATTCAAATCTCATTGGTTGGTAATCATCAATCGGCTGTTTAGCAAGGTATTCTGACAGAATACTCCCCTTAATGGATTTCTGGGAAACGTACTGGATGTCGTACTCCGTCAGTACCATTTTCCATCTGGAAATCCTTCTTGAAAGCGCCTGCTTTTCAAAGACATATTTAATCGGATCCATCTTCGAAATTAGCATGGTTGTATGATTGAGCATGTACTGTCTTAAACATTTGGTCGCCCAAGCGAGTGCGCAACACGTTTTTTCAAGCATTGAGTAACGGGATTCACAATCTGTGAAATTTTTACTCAGATAATAGATTGCATGCTCTTTTCTTCCTGTCTCTTCGTGTTGACCGAGAACACAACCCATACTATTCTCAAGAACCGTTAAATACATGATTAATGGTCTTCCAGCAACTGGGGGTATCAGTATCGGAGGCTCCTGCAAATACTCTTTTATTTTATCGAATGCTTTTTGACAATTTTCATTCCAGATAACCGCCTGATCTTTCTTTAGCAATTTGAACATCGGTTCACACGTGGCTGTTAGATGAGATATGAACCGAGCGATATAGTTCAACCTCCCTAAGAAACCACAAACCTCTTTTTCAGTCTTCGGCGCTGGCATTTCTTGAATAGCTCTTATTTTTGCAGGATCTACCTCGATTTCTTTTCTACTGACGATAAACCCCAATAACTTTCCGGACTGAACTCCAAAAGTGCACTTATTTGGATTCAACCTTAGTTTGAACTTCCTCAACCTCTCAAACAACTTCAATAAGTTGACCAGATGCTCTTCCTCCATTTGGGACTTCGCAATCATGTCATCAACATAGACCTCGATCTCATGATGATTCATATCATGAAACAAATTCACCATTGCCCGCTGATAAGTTGCCCCTGCGTTTTTCAACCCAAACGGCATCACCTTATAGCAAAACATTCCCCACGGTGTAATGAATGTTGTTTTCTCCATGTCTTTCGGTGCCATTTTTATCTGATTATAACCGGAGAAGCCATCCATGAAGGAAAACACCGAAAATTGAGTCGTATTGTCGACCAATACGTCAATATGGGGGAGCTAGAAATCATCCTTTGGGCTCGCCTTATTCAAATCCCTATAATCAACGCACATCCGTACCTTACCGTCCTTCTTTGGTACCGGCAGGATGTTGGTGACCCGCGGAGGGTAAGTTGTCACGGCTAAAAATCCTGCGTCCAACTGCTTTTGGACTTCCTCCTTGATTTTTACAGCCATGTCTGGTCTCGTCCTTCTAAGCTTCTGTTGGACTGGCGGACATTCTTCCCGAAGTGGTAAGCGATGAACCACAATGTCAGTGTCTAGCCCGGGCATATCTTCGTAAGACCAAGCAAATATGTCACTATACTCTCGAAGCATCTCGATCAGCCTTTGCTTGATGTCATCTTGCAATGCAGTCCCTATTCTGACATTTCTGACAACCACTTCAGAACCCAAATTGACGACCTCAATCTCTTCTTCATGAGGCAAAATGATCTTCTCTTCTTGTCTCAAGAGTCTAGCTAGCTCTTCGGGCAAGTCTTCATCCTCATCAATCTCATCTTCGGCTTGAAATACCGGGTTATCAAAGTCAAAGCGAGTCATGGAAGATTCTTGATCGGTGCCATCTGCAACGATGTGAGTCCTGCAATGAAAATGGTTAAGTGCTTCAAATGATATAAAAACAAACACATTTCCATTTTATTGTTAAAAATAAAAACAAGAAAAATAGAGATCTCAATATTTGAATGAAAAACGCCCTTTGATTAATAGATGAAACAATAGTCAAACATAAACAAACAAGCCCTGAAATAACAAACCGCTATGCTTCGGGTAAAACATAGGGTTGTACAATAATTGAAAAAATAATGCATTACCGTTCATTGGTCACTTGGACAAATTCCTCAATGGACCAGTTGCATAGACGATGTCTTGGAGTGCATGGCTTGATCCAAGCATCCATATCACAGTCACTATCTCTAGCTTCATCATCAGAAATGACATTAATCTGCTCAAACAAGACAGCTCCGCTAGTAAACCTGATCGGCCCCTTGAACTTTGGCGTGCTTTGTGAAGACGATGGGCGGCACCCCATACCGAACTTGTCTTGCTTCTGAGGTATATCAATCACTTGTCCCTAGCCTTGGGCTGAACCATCTTGCACCACAGCCTGCGCTTCTTTGAAAGAAGACATAGCCACCTCAGGCTCTTTTCTCACTACCGGAGACTTCTCCTTCACCTGAACAGTTTTAAAAGCTTGACACAGGGTCTCATGAATTTCCCCGTCTACCTCGACATACTTGAAAGAAGACAGGTGGCTAACCATTATGTCCTCTTCTCCACACACTGTCACAAAACTGCCACCAACCATATATTTCAGCTTCTGATGCAGAGTTGATGTAACAGTCCCAGCTGAGTGGATCCATGGTCTGCCCAACAAACAACTATAAGCAGGCTGAATGTCCATGATGTAAAATACAATGTCAAAAGCTTCTGGGCCCACTTGGATAGGCAAAGTCAGCTCACCAAAGACAGACCTTCGGTACCGTCAAAAGCACGTACAACCAAGTCACTTGGTGTACAGGTAATGCCCCGAGTATCTAGCTTCATAAGTGCCTTCTTTGGCAGCACATTCAAAGATGACCTTGTGTCAACAAGGACATGGGACATAACCACTCCTCTACATTCAAAAGAAATGTGCAGCACACAGTTGTGGTTTCTGCCCCTTGGCGTTAAGTCTAAATTTGTAAATCCAAGACCATTTCCCGTGTTCACATGCCTAACAACTCCTTCAAGTTGATTCATCGATATTTCTTGAGGCACGAAAGCGGTACTCAACACTTTCATTGACGCATTCCTGTGCGCTTCGGAACTCAACAACAGTGGTAATATTGAAATTTTGGAAGGTGTCTACTGTAAGTGGTCGACTATCATGTAGTCGCTCTTGCGTATGACTTCCTCCACATCATTCTCAAAAGATTTCCTCTCGCCTGCCTGGGAGGTTTCTGCTATTACCATCTTACCTTTCCCTCTATCTGCTTTTTCAGCCACTACTTTGGGCGATGAAAAGACCCTTTCGCTTCGGGTGATCGCTCCTGTTCCCACAACATTCTCTGCTGACTCAACAGGAAAACTCTTCAAGTCTATCTTCTGACCATTACAATACACATCGGCTTCGTAGTTCCACGGAATAGCTTTGGTGCTTTCATATGGCACTGGTCCCGCTTTGGTGATAGTGATTGTTGGTGGCCTAGGAGGCGCTGAGATAGTTATAGTCTTATACAGGATCGAGATCGTAGCGACCTCATCCCTCTCTTCATCTACTACCTCAACAGGTTTCTTTTCTGCGCTCCTTTCAAAATGCAACGTCCCCTCATCTATCATTACTTGGATGCACCTTCTCAAATCAACGCATCCCTCAGGATGACTTAAACAATCAACACAGTCCTCATTGCAGCCTGGGAATACACCTCCTCCCAGCAATTTGTCTTTCACAAACTTCAATGGTGTTTTTAGCTCATTCACATCCATTATCAAGTCTAAATTCTCCTTCACCAAAATAGCACCAACCCTAGCCTGCCCATGATTTGGCATAGGGTTTTGCACAACTTTAGGTGCATCATGAGAAAATTTTATTGCTTTGCTGTCAATGAGATCTTGTAGCTTATGTTTAAAAGCCTTGCAATCATCAATAGAGTGACGAGGCGCCCCAGAGTGAAACTCGCAATGAGCATTTATGTCATAGCCAGGTGGGGGAGGACCTGTCAAAGGAGCTAGAGTCCTTTTCTGAATCAATTGCAGCTGTAATAAAGTTTGAAGCACTTGAGAGTATGGCATAGGTGGTGTGTCAAATACTCTATTCGGCCTGGCCCTATCAGGAAACCTCCTATAACCTTGTTGATTTTGTTGTTGTGGCTGATACTGCCTTTATTGTTGTTGTTGTTGTGGTACATGAATAGTAACACTGGCAACTTGCTATTGGCGATATTGGTTCTGTGGCTGACCCCTACCCCTTCCTCTAGAACTTGTTACTGAGTTAGCGTCACCTTCACGCTTCTTGTTCCCAAATACCTTTTTCCCTTCTCCTCCAGCTGAAGGTACTTCTCGCGCCTGAATCTTTCCGAGCTTGATGCCATTTTCCACCCTTTCACCGGTGATTATCAAGTCTGAAAAACTTCCTGACATACTGCTAATCAGCTTTTCATAGTACACTCCCGGTAAAGTAGCAACAAACATGTCATTGAGCTCACGCTCTACCATGGGAGGTTGTACTCTAGCAACAAGCTCTCGCCACCTCTGGGCGTATTCTTTAAAGCATTCATTATTCTTTAGGGAAAGATTCTGCAGCTGGACTCTATTCGGAGCAAGGTCACTGTTGTACTGATAGTGCCTTACAAAAGCTTCGGCAAGGTCTCTCCAGCTGCGGACGTTAGTGGGCTCTAGCCCCATGTACCACTCCAAAGAAGGACCAGACAAGTTGTCCTAGAAGAAGTGCATCAATAGTTTTTCATCGATCGAGTACGCAGACATCTTTCTATAGTACGAGCGCAGGTGAACCCTCGGGCAAGTTGTGCCTTTGTACTTATCAAAGTCAGACACTTTGATTTTGTGAGGCACCCTTAAATCAGGAATCAAACCCAAGTTGGCCATATCTAAACCCATGGAATTCTGGTTTTCGTAGCTTTTCATCTTGTCTTCTAAAAGCTTAAATCTTCTGGTTGCTTTAGCTGACATTTCAAGCCTGAAGTCTCTCATTGAGAAAACATCCCCTTGCTGATCCTCAAACCGAGGAATACGCAGATTTCCATGAATAGCACAATCAACTCCATGGTCATAAAAACCATCATTGTTACCAGCATACTCGCCTTCTCCAGCACCAATACCAATATTTCCCATGTTTCCAAAGACGTTTCCAATCCCTCCAATGTTACCATCATTACAATTTCCTCTGACATTCCCAGCATTACCATTCCCTCAAGCATTAGGGATAAGTACAGAGGTGTTAACTCGGGGAGTCTCAATGTGGGGAGGGTTAGCAGCAGTCCCACCGTGTAACACATCATCACTATCAACTCGTGCAATCAAAGGTTGCACTAAAGTCTGAAGTTGCGCCTGGCCACTAGCAACCCCTTGCATGACCTCCATCAGCTGTGTCATCCGATCTCTCATCTCTTGCATTTCTGCTTGCATCTGATCCATCAGTCTTTTCTAGTTTCTTCCGGTGAGTTATCTGATCTGCAATCCTGAAACACACTAGTGGAGCACAAGAAACGCTATTTGCCACAAGACTTTCTCAATTTCCCTTTGTTTTTCTGAATTGTTCTATTTTATCTTGGGCTTAATAAGACAATTGCTAATAGCACCCACCTTTGGGCCCAGTCTGAAGAAACAACTGGATTTTATTGCTATTCTCCACGCTGATTTCTTTATTTTCTTATATTTTCTTTTAATTTCACATTTTGCATATAGTTAGAAATTAATTCACAACAAATAGGAAAATTAACATTTTTAGGTGAGACTTTTTTCCCCTGACTCTCTAGAGAGTCTAGAATTTTAGGAAATTGATAAATTATGAATTCATGCATTTTAGAATTTAATTGCATTTTTTATAGTTTAATTGCTTTTATTTTGAATTTGGTTGATGCATGATCTTGCTGATTTTAGTATGGCCATTTGGTGTTGATTTTTGAGTTGATTCTTTTTGGACTAGTTAGCTTAGATATGCATGTACCCCTAGTAATTTTCTCATATTTTTGTGAGATTTTGAACAGGGAGCAATAGGTGGTTTAGAATTAGGCTTTTAAGATAGTACCCTTAGGTTTAGGGCATAGTTTTAGGTATTAATGGTTGATTAACCCCTTGGTTTTGTATGGGATGATTCTTAAGAGGGTTAGGAACCTTTAGAATTTTTTGTAGGATTTTTCAATCACTTTTGGTATTTTAATTAGAATTAGTTTTAGGACTAACTTCTAGGTGTTTCTGACACACTAACTTGGCTAGTTTAACTCAATAGTTCCCCTTAGATTAGGGTGGTGGTGCTCTTGTGCTTGGGTGAAGGGGAAGACCAATTGAAGATGCTTTGGAGAGCTTGAAGGAGCTTGGGCATGAAGATTTTCTCATCTTGTGGAAGCTTGGTCAGGAGCTTAGGGAAACTAGGGTTTTATGAAGAGCATTAGATTAGTTTTGCTTATTTCTTCAAACATGGAGTATATTGTTCATCTCCATTCAATCCAATGACATAATGTCCTCTTAAAGAAGTCACATTTCTCCTTTGGAGGGATGAATGGCATGCTTTAAGAGTAGAACTTTGAGGATACAGTTCCTTTACCATGTTCAGTTCTTAGTGGCTTCCCTTGGTTGTCATTAAGTTACTTAACATTTCAACTTGATCTTGTTGAATGATTCTCCCTTGGAGGTGCTTGTTGAAGCTTGGTAAAGAGAAATTTTAGTGCTTGTTGAAGCCAGGTGCTTGTTGAAGCTAGGGTTTTGCTACTTGTTGAAGATGGGGTTAGGAGCTTGTTGAAGCTGGTTACTGGTTGAAGTTTGCTTATTGAAGCTGGTTGCTTGTTGAAGTTTGAAGCTTGTTGAAGCTTGGTGCTTGTTGAAGATTGAAAGTTTACTAAAGCTTGAAGATAGAAGCTATTCATGAAGAAGAAGGTTGTTGCTGTCAACCTTTTGCTGTTTAATCAACTTGTTGCTGTTAGAGCTGCTGTTTGCTGTAGGAGTTTGGTGCTGCTGCTTGGACTGCCTCCTCTGCTTTGGGTTTTGTTTTCTGTATTTGCTTGTTGGCTTTTGTAGCTTTCCCCCTAGGTTTGAAGTGAATTTTGATTCACTTTGCCTGTTGTTTTCCCAGGTTCGAGGTTGAGTGGGACTCCCTTGCCTCGCTTGTATTGCTGCATTGCATGTATTTTACTGTATTTGCTTGCTTTCTTTTCTGTTTATCCCCTAGGATCTCTGATTTCCTCTGTGCAGGAGGTAATTATGACAGACATTAGGATTCTTATTCATGCATGACAACATTAGGTTAGTTTTATTCCCTTTTCAACCCTAGGCTTTTTAGAGCTTCTTTCTCTTCTTATCTCAAAACAACTCAAAAATACAGTAATAAGGTGAATCGATGTCGTACGTTACGAGCCTTAAGCTGTTTGAGAAAGGGTTGCTAGAGAGCTTCTTTCCAGTAGTCTGGCTGCTTAGTGTGGTACCCTTTGGGTGACACGTGATGTAGTCACTCTCAAATCATAGTCTATAGTGCGTCAGAGATTGCAAACAAACTAAAAAACACTTCTTTCGTAAAAGATTCAGAACAGACATCAAAGTGTCATTTTTTGTCCGCTTGGACTCTTAATCAAGGAAAACCCTTTTTGAAGGTAATAAAAACATTCAGACAAGCTTGTGTCTTTCGTAGCCCGAACTACGTTTGCTCTGATCTTTCATGCTGTATGAAAGTACGTAGGCATAGGATGCCGTTTCCTAGCGAGCAACCTTCCCACCTCCATCCGTAGTTAGGCGAACTACGTTGACTCTGATTTCTCGTTCCAGACGGGAATACGTAGGCATAAAGTGCGATACTTTGCCGAGTCATTTTCTTTTCTTTTTAACCCAGACCTGTAGAGTAGATAGAATAACAATCTGTACCAGAAAACAAGCGTCAATCCCGTCGAGTACGGCGGACGTGAGGGGTGCTAATACCTTCCCCTTGCGTAATCGACTCCCGAATCCAGGAATTTGGTTGTGACGACCATTCCTTTCCAGTTTTGCGTTAGGTTTACTCTGAGCGTTTCCTTTCCCTCCGTTGGGGTGAATAACGCACGGTGGCGACTCTTCTGTCATAGTCGGCGCCGATTTTCGCAGTAGCGACAACTGGAGACTCTGCTGGGGACTCCAACGGTTCCCTACGCAAGTCAGTCCTAGCGCTTGTTTTCCCGTCGTGGGTTTTGTATGGATTTACCTTTCTGTATTTATTTTCAGCATTATATTATTGTTGTTATGCTGGGCAGGGGGTCAAATTGAGAGATAAGCCGGACCTGGGCTTGAGTGCACCTAGAATTAGTTGTGGAAAGTAGTGGGCGCGTGCATGCTTTGCATGTACTAGTGTCCCGCAAAATCCACAGTCGGACGAGGTTCTTCTGGTTGACTTCTTTTTCAACCCTTTGGGTTGAGGGGGTTGTTGGTTAGTTGAATTGTCGACTCTGGGGACCGATCAATTGGAAGTTGGCTAAGTGAGGCCTCTTCAGGACATGATGATGCCACACCTTCTGGGTATCGTATCATCAGTCTTGAAAGTATGTGACGTCGACGACCGCATAGGATGCAGTACCTTGTGTCAGTTGATAGGACACCTACCTGTGAGAGGGATTGGGGCATGCAGGAAAGTTGACCTCCAGACTACCCGGTCTTCTTAATATTGGATCAGTATGTGGGGTTACTTGGGGTTCTTCATCAGGACAGTGTTATGGATCTGTTGAGACCAGGTTGGAGCTTTGTGATAGGTCTGTTGAGACCAGGTTGGAGCATTGTTATGGGTCTGTTGAGACCAGGTTTGAGCAGTATTGTGGGTCTGTTGAAACAGATATTGTGGATGGATCTCTTCAGCAATATATCACTTGATCCCTGTTGCATTTCTTGCATACTGCATTGTTGCATACTCATTTGGCATATCATTAACGTGTGTCTGTGCTGCAGGTGCATTTCATACCTTCTGATTCTAGTTGCCCGGATTTCTGTCTGCTGCTATTATGGATACTTTGAAGAAGACTATGGCATACAAGTTGCCTACTCCAGATGTTTCTTCTTTGCTTGGTTTGATGTCTTTAGCTGATGATGATGTGAAGAGAAGCTTCAGGAAGAGTTATGGGAAGCTGCTTAGGTTGGTTTGTAAACCATCCATGTATGAGCTGAACGGATTGTACGCGTTGGTGCAGTTCTATGATCCCCCACTGAGGTATTTTACTTTCCGTGACTTCATTCTGGCTCCGACCATGGAGGAATATGCTGAGATCTTGGAGTTGACTATTCAGAACAGGGTGCCCTTCATTCATATGGGTGTTGAGCTCAAGATGGAGGATTTGGCTGTTGCTTTGCATTTAGATTCCTCAGAGTTGCTGTTAACCTCGTGGAATGGAGTTTCTGGTTTTTCTCTCAAGTTCTTGGTTGGGAAAGCACAAGAGTATGCCAAGAGTGGTTGTTGGATTGTGTTTAATGCTATCCTTGCTTTGTGTATCTGTGGCATTGTACTATTCCCTAATATGCCTGACTTTGTCGATTTGGATGCATTCCATATATTTGCTTCAGGAAATCCTGTGCCTACGCTGATTGGAGACTTCTATCATTCTCTGCATTATAAGAACGAGAACAGGAGGGGCAAGAACGTCTCTTGTTGTGTGCCTTTGTTGTATATGTGGTTTGATAGTCACCTGCCCAAGAAGGGTATCTTTGTTGAGTCTGCAGCTACGGTGGAATGGTCTAAGCGTCTGATGGGGCTTTCTTCAGAAGATGTTGTCTGGTTTAATAGGGATTTGTTGGGATCTGAGATTATCTACGGCTGCACAGGATATCCTAACGTTCCTATGATTGGGAGAAAAGGGTGCATTAACTACAATCCGTCATTGTTGATTAGGCAATTCGGTTATGCTTTGAGAAGCCCGCCAAAAGAGGAGGAGGTGCAGGAATCTTTGTACTTCACAGGTGATTTGAAGGGAGAATTGGTATCCAAGCTTCAACATGCTTGGAATAACATTTGCAAGAAGGGTAAGCCATTGTTGGGTAAGAATGATAGTCAAGCCTATGCTCCGTACCAAGTCTGGATCCAAGATAGGGCAAAGCAGGCGCTGATGCCGTTTCCTGCAATATTACCTCCTGCTCCCCTCGTGGTTGAGGAGCCAACTACTGTGTCTATTGAGAGATATGAGCAGGTTATGAAGGAGAAAGAAGAGCTGATGAAAGCCAACGAGAAGTTGGAAGAAGAGCTAGTTCAGCTCAGAAGCGAAAGAAATGAAGCCGTATATTCCTTCAAGCAGCAAACAGAGCTGGTGAACCAGTTAGGTACAGAACTGACTGAACAATGAAAGAAGCGTGAACGCTTGGGGATAGATTTCAAGAGTTTCCATGATATGCTGGAGTCTAAGAAGAAAGCACTTGATATAGCCTACCGGGAGATCTCCACATTCAACAAAACCTGGAATGCTACACTGGCCAATAATAAAGGAAGAGAAGACAAACTGAAGCAGCAGATTTCTGAACTGGAAGATCAATTGAAGGTTAGCCAGAAAAAGTTTGAAGAAGAGGTTATGCGGAGATACAACATTCAGAATGCCTTAAACAAAGTTGTCAAGCGTAAGAAAGAGTCTGCATCCCAGAAGCGGAAGCTGGAGGAATGCTTTGGAGAGGGTGCCTGGGAGGAATCCATTGGGGATCTCCAGCGTGTTATCAGGAAAAGAGACTCGCTCGTCGAAGGGTTGCTTTCTCAGCCGGACCACCCCAAGACCAAGAGATTGTTAGAGGAGTATCGGGCATATGGTCGCACTTGATTACCTTATGCACTGTTGTTTATGCTTTATTTGCATTGTGCTGGCCATCACCAGGATTGTTGGTTGAGGTCATGCCTTCCTGTTGTACACTCAGTGATATTGTATTTTTGACTGGATGGGCTTTTCAGCAATATATGAGATGTTTTCTCTGTGGATGAATCCAAGCTTCTTAGCACTGTCACTGCACTGGCACTTTGGCACTAGAATTAGGGGTTGACCTCCCTAACGCCCAGACACATATTGCATCTGCATATTCATTTTGCATTGCCCGTTACTTGTTGAATCTGTATCTTATTTCCTGCATCTCACAGGTTTTTTCAGGATTGACGATCAAAGAATCCACCGCTACTCAACCAGAAACAACTGCGAGACGATAATGGATCAAGTTCGGGTCGAGATGTAGGAAATCCGTGAGAAGCTGACTCTGTTCATGCAAGCAATGGAAACCTTGGCCAAGGGCCAGGAGCAGCTGTAGGCTATTGTACAACCTCTGATTGCATGGGCTAATGATAATACTGCTGATATTACTCTTCATGACCGTCAGGGTTTCCTCCAGGGTTTTGGACGCCGACTTCAAGAGATAAACATGGAGCATGTTCAAGATGAGTTAATTAAAGTTCGAGGCCAACTGGGGCAATTCATGAAGGACATGCACGCGTTGCGCTCGAATCAAGAGACGCTCGAAGAGGAGAATTACCGATTGAAGGCTCAGGTAGGATTGATGGCTGAAATATTGAGGAATGTACTCAAAAGAGAAGGTGAGCAAATGTCCGAAGCTGCGGTCAGTTTGCTTGCCCCACAGGGGTCGGAAGAACCAGTGCCCAGGCATGATAGGCCTAAGAGACCCTCTACACAATTCGAAGCTCGGGATTCTCCTCGTCGGCAGTCGCGACTGATTTCTCAAGATAACTCAAGGGGGTATGGTAAAAGGATGAAGCTCTCTGGTAGGGTGTTTGATGAGATTCTGGTGGATTATGATCAGTTGGCGCAACTCTTGTTCCAACTTCAACTGATTAAACCCCGCACTTTAGCTTCATTGACTGGGCAGCCACCACCAGGCTATGATGTGAACGGCCATTGTTCTTCCACTCCGGTGCACCGGGGCATAACATCTTGAACTGCAAGTCGTTCAAGCAGAAGTTTCAAGATTTGTTGGATGAGAAGGCAATTGAATTTGTGCCGGGAGGGTTTTACATCTGTTAATGTTATCAGCTTTATACTATTTTCTTTTGTTAACCTTTTATTTGTCTTTAAAAGTTTTCTTTTTGATATGACAAAAAGGGGGAGAAAAAGAAATTATGTTTGTTCAAATATAAATAGTTACTAAAATGAAATTCAGACATAACAAATTATATCTAACATTGAATTTTAGTCTTTTAGAACTATAACGTTTCATCTGACAAAATTCATTGAATTTACCTTGAGAATCCCCAAACTAGACTTTTACTCAAACCAGGTTTAACCAGGCTTTGATAAGTCAAACCAGGTTCTGATTACCAGGCTCTGATCCTAGAAGTTAACCAGGCTCTGATTATGGAAAATAAACCAGGCTCTGTTCCTGGAAAGAAAATCAGTAAGCGTAAACCAGGTTCTGGTTCTGGAAAGCAAATCAAGCTATTACAAAGCTCTGATTCTGGAAAGTATACTCTAACCAGGATTCTAACCAGAAGTTTTTAACCAGGCTCTTAATCTGTATAATATACTCATGCAAAAAGGGAAGTATTTTCTTCTATTAGAGTATTCATTTCAGGGGGAGATTCTTTATCTCAGGGGGAGTTATATATTTATTCTTTTTTTTATTGAACAAAATTTCCTATATTTTGTCATCATCAAAAAGGGGGAGATTGTTAGAACACAGATTGGTGTTTAATTATATCTCTATGTTTTGATGATAACTCTTATGAAATTTTGTATTAAGAAAATATATACTCTAATTTTGTTCTAGTGTCTTTGTTTCAGATATTAAATTAAATATTCTTATGGAAGCAAAAATGCATCTGAACAGTAGTCTACGTAAAGCTCTGAAGCATCAGAAGCAATCCATCAGAAGACTCTGAGCGCTGCCAGAAGAAACTCTGAAGCAGAAGCTGGAGAAGCATCTGAAGCGTAGCTGAAGATTTTGTATGAAGAGTTTAAAGCATTGTTTCAGAAGACTCTGAATGTACATTACGCTGCAAGTACAGAGGCTCTAATAAACAGTTATGCTCTGATCAGATCACTCACGCTAAAGCACTATTGCTACAACTCTGATATCATTGAATCTGATCTGAAGAACAAGAAGCACATCAGAGGATCTGATGTTGTTTACATTTGAAAAGATGTCAGCACATGAATAGACTTGGTACTATTCTCAACGTCCTCTCCAACAGAACTATTCCTTGTTTGTGATAGACACAAGGATTCAGGCAAAAGGCATTTCTCTGAACATTCTACTTCTGAGAAAAGAAAAGTCATGTGAAGACAAAAGGCTACAACTACTCTACTTGCACAGTCTTCAAGCTTTAGACTTTCAGCACTATAAAAAGACGTCTTCAACATCTCTTCAAGGTTAACGAATAATTAATAAACTCATTGAAATTATTCAACAACTCTCATACAATCTTTTTACTCAAACTGAATAGTTTTATTTGTTCTTAATCTAAGTGTAAAACTCAAAGTTTGTGATACACCTTTTTAGAAGCATCTTAAACACTTGTTTAGTTTACATTAATTTGTAAAAGGTTCCTTAAGAAGTCCAAGTTGTGGTCAGAATTTCTTGAGAAGACTAAGAAAGTTGTTCTTAGTGGTTGACACTGTAATCTGTTTGAATATAGTGGATTAAGTCCTTGTGGAGAAAGGCAAATCACCTTGATAGGGTAGACTGGATGAGTTGAGTTCAACGAACCAGGATAAAAATCTTGTGTTGTTTTTATTGCCATATTTTTTTAAACCCTTATTCAACCTCCCCTTCTAAGTGTTTTCCTCACCTTCAGTACACTCATGGATCTGGTTGTGTGCTATCTGGGTACTGTGATGCTGATTAAGCTAGAAGTGCTGATGACAGAAAGAGCACATCAGAAGGCTGCTTCTTTTTGGGAAATAACCTTATATCTTGGTTTAGCAAGAAACAATACTGTGTCTCTCTGTCCACTGCAGAAGCTGAATATATAGCTGCTAGGAGTAGTTGCTCTCAACTTGTGTGGATAAAGCAAATGCTTACAGATTATAATGTCACACAAGATGTCATGACATTATACTGCGATAGTCTGAGTGCTATAAACATTTCCAAGAATCCTATTCAACATAGCAGAACTAAGCACATTGATATTCGCTATCATTCTATAAGGGAGCTTGTTGAAAATAAAATCATTACCCTAAAGCATGTCACTACAGAAAAACAACTGGCGGATATTTTTACTAAAGCCTTGGATGCCAATCAGTTTGAAACTTTGAGAGAAAAATTAGGGATTTGTATTTATGAAGATTTATAGCAATTATTGTCGAGAGGGATTATTACTCATAAAAGGTGTTTTTTTTCCTAAAATAGAGATGTCCCGACATTACTCTTTATTGCATAACACGCTCAAGGATACTCACACACTCTATCCCAATCAAAATTTTCCCTCCAACTGCCCTTTCAACTCCCATACCCCCACTAAGCTTCTACATGCTTCCCACTCTCTGCGTGTTTCTCCCATTACAACCTACTTTCCTTCTCTCAGAAAACTCAAGATGTCTCCCAAACATGCTGCAACCTCTACAAATGCTTCAAAGTCTGAATCTAAACCCAAGGCTCACCCCCATGAACATCTCTTTTGAAGAAGTCCTTGACGTTACTCCTCTCTCCATGGTTCCCAGTCACAATAATGAAGCTCCCAAGACCACTCCAACTCATGCAAAAGAATCTCAACAAACTTCCAACGGTAAATCCTCTAAAAGCTCTGCTGATAATATCACTAGGATGAAGAACAAAGAAGGAAATGCTTATGTTGATTAATCTATTAGGGAACTTGTAACTAAGGTTCTCTATGAAGGACACAATGTTCTTGGAATTTCCACTCCCTTGTCTCGCAAAGATCCCATTCCTAGTTCTGCGGATGACTTAGGTAAAGATGATGATAAACCCTCACCTGATGAGAACCCTAATATTGAGAACTTGCACAAGCTTGCTAGCTCTGTGCTCTAGGATGTTAGAGAAGATGATGATGCTAATCAGAATGATGGTATGGAAGACACATCAAACTGTTCTGCTCCAAGCAAGGAGAATGTAAACATCTCTGAAAATGTGGTGGATGTTGAGGATGTCCCTTCTGATGATGAGCTGATCAAGAATGTTGACCCGGGTATTGCTAAAAGATTAAAGACTAGAAAGGGAAAGGTTGTGCTTGAAGAATCCCCTTCCAAAAGTCAGAAGAAGAAGACCCCTGTTGGACTTCCAAAAGCTTAGAGCAAGGTTACTCCTGCTTCTAAGAAGAGAAAATTTAGGTTGGAAGTTACTGACTCAAATGATGATATTGTGGAGGATGTCCCGGACATCACCTCTGCAAAAAGATCTATTGCTAAGAAGACCACAAGGCATGTGCCTAATGCACCTCTTGATAGTGTATCCTTCGACTCTATTGACAGCGTGTCAAAGTGGAAATTTATGTACCAACGAAGGATTGCTCTGGAAAGGGAGTTAGGAAAAGACGCCCTGGATATCGAAGAGGTCATGGAATTGATTACTGATGCTAGTTTGATCAAAACAGTTACAGGGTTATCAAAATGTTATGATGTGCTGGTAAAGGAATTTATTGTGAATATTCCTGCTGCCATTACTGACAGGAAAAGCAAGGATTTTATGAAGGTTTTTGTTCGAAGGAGGTGTGTTGAATTCTCTTCTATGGTGATTAATAGATTCTTGGGAAGGACTGATGAAGGCGAAGGTAAAATGAAGGCTTCTGACAACCAAGTATGCAGGATCATTACTTCAAACCAACTCAATGCCTGGCCATCTAGAGGTAAGCTCTCTGCTGGGCAACTCAGTGTCAAGTATGCCAGCCTTCATAGGATTGGTGCTGCTAACTGGGTGCCCACTAATCATACCTCTACCATTTTTGTTGGTCTGGGTAGATTTATTCATGCTGTGGGTACTAATATTGAGTTTAACTTTGGACAATATATTTTTAATCAAATTGTAAAACATGTAACCACTAGTGTTGTGAAACTGCCTATTGCATTTCCATCTCTTATTTGTGAAATCATCCTTAACCAACATCCTGGAATTATTACTACAAATGATGTGGCTTGCAAGAGGGAATCTGTTATGTCCCTTCTTATAAGTTGTTTGCTGGAAGACATGTCCTAGACATTGTCTTGACTTTTGCTGAGAAGGCTTCTACATCAAAGGCTAGGATTATTTCTGAGTTGAAGGAAACATGCAGGGAGTTAGGCGATATGATTAATGTGACCACTGCTAGGAAGATTAAATTGGAGGCTTTGATTCAATGTTTGGAAAATGAAGATAATGTAATGCATGAAGATGATGCTCAAGAAGATGGAAGTAAGGAAGTGTCCGAGGAGGAGACTGATGATAGTGTTAATTCTGTGCCTACTGATACTGATGCTGATGCAACTGAGAGTGCTGGTTCTAAGGATGAAGATTAATTTGTTTGATTTTCTCTTTGTTTTTCTGGCTTCTTTGTTTGAATGGTGCTGCAGAATGTACTTTTATTGCACTTAAGGTGCTAATGGCTTGTTCTGTATTTGGGTCTTTGTACCCTTAATTTACCTTGGTTCTGGTAATGTGATCTATATTGCTTTCCCTTAGCTTATATTCCCAATTTGTGGCTAGAAAGGGGGAAAAGTTTGGTGTGTGTAAAAGTTTGATGGGTGTAAAGCTGTGTTTGGTAGGTGTGAAGCTAATATAAGTTGTTTTATTGCTCTGTTGATCTTGCAGGATGTTGATCCTGCTGGATGTTGTTTTTTTGTTTGGGCTACTATAAGTGAATTTGTGATTTACAGGTTGCTGAATGTTGAAGAGTATTTGGGCTGATTGATGTGTGGTTTGGCTTAAAGAGTTGCATGTTTTTGTGTTGAGGGGGAGTTTGTATTTACTCCTATCTTAAAGGTTTTTTTCTGCTGTGTTGTGCTATTTGTTTTAGAAGCTCTTGTGATCTGTTATTTGTTTTAGCCAAAATTTGCCAAAGGGGGAGTTTGTTAGTTCCTGATTGGCAGACATTTTGGTAAAACTTGGTGAAATCACAAGATGTCCTACAGGATGTCTTGACATATGGTATTTAGATTTTGTAGGTTGCTATGATTGTTATTGTAGGATTTAGTTCATTATGTCAAACATGATGTCCTAGGTTTTGTGAACAAAACATTCTGTGAAAATGTGTTTGTTTGTCTGTTACTTTTGTGCAACTCTTTGCACTACTGTGATCTGTCCTTTATGGTGTAAATCTGCGTGGATTTTGTTATTTTTCAAATGCGTTTTGGACATATCGTGGAACATTTATGGACTCAAGTGGAGCTATTTTCTGAAGAATATATTGAAGATCTGAAGAGTGATTTGATTGGATCTTGGATCATATCAAATCTGTTTCATCGATGCTAATTATCTAGATTGATCTCTTCACGATCAAATGTTACTTTTGCCAAAGCCCAAGCCCGTCCAAGTGTTGCTATTTAAGGATTCGCAACCCTAGCTTACAGATTAGAGAAGCTAGGTTTAATATTGTATTGCATAAGTGTCGCTACTGCGAAAATCGGCGTCGGCTGAACAGAAGAGTTGCCACCGTGCGTTATTTATCCCAACGGAGGGAAAGGAAACGCTCGAAGTAAACCTCGCACAACACGGGAAAGGTATGGTCGTCGCAACCAAAACCTGGATTCGGGAGTCGGTTACGCAAGGGGAAGGTATTAGCACCCCTCACGTCCGTCGTACTCGACGGGATCCACGCTTGTTTTCGGGTATGGATTGTTATTCTATCTAAACTATAGGTCAAGGGTGAAAAAGAAAATAAAATGAAAAATAAAAATGACTCGGCAAAGTATCGCACTTTATGCCTACGTATTCCCGTCTGGAACGAGAAATCAGAGTCAACGTAGTTCGCCTACCTACGGGAAAGGAGGGGAAGGTTGCTCGCTAGGATATCGCATCCTATGCCTACGTACTTTCACACGGCATGAAAGATCAGAGCAAACGTAGTTCGGGCCACGTACGACACAAGTCTGTCTTGATTGATTTTATTCCTTCTGAAAAAGGTTTTTCTGATTAGCAGTCCAAGAGGACAAAAATGACGTCTTGATGAGTTCACCTTCTTTTACGGAAGAAGTGTCTTTTATTGTGTTTGAAATCTTTATGTGTTTTTCTGTTTGTTTTGAGAAAGAAGAGACAGAACTCTAACCTATGGTTGCGAAGGGAAACGAACTAACCTAATGTTATCATGCATGGGTTAAGACCTAGTGTCTATCATGCTCCTCTCTTGCACAGAGAGAAACAGAGATCCTACGGGATAGGCAGAAACAGAAACAATAACAGATATAATAAAGCGGTAAAATGCATGGATGCAACAGTACAAGCGAGGCAAGGGAGCCCCTCGAACCTGGAAAACAATAGGCAAAAGTGAACAGGCTTCACTTTCCACCCAACAGAGTAAACAGCAAACAATACAGTCCAGAAAACCAATCAATACATCAGCAAATGAAATACAGCAAAAGAAACAAACAGCTTCAGCAGCTCTGAATCAACATCTGGCTTTAAGTAATCTCCAATCAGCTACAGGCTTCAACAAGCATCAATCTCCATCTTCATGGCCTTCAGGCAAGGGCTTTGATCATCAGTCTTCTATAAGCAATGGCTTTTCTTCAAGCTCAAACCTCCAGGATGAGGGATTAGTCACAAGAGTGAAGTGAATGAATGTTAGACAGTTAATTACCTACCAAGGGTGGTTCATCAACTATTAACATTAAACAGAAAGTTTCCTCTCAAAAGTTCTATCTTTCAAATATATTCACTGATCCTTCCAAAGGAAGGAGGTGGATATTTGAAAGAGACTTTGAATCATAGAGGAAGGATGGATGCAGACAAGGCATTCCATGTTTGAGAAACAAGCTTTCTAATCTAGAGCTCTGCCTAGCTCCTAAACCCTAGTCTCCTCAACAGCTGCTAGCAAGAACCTCCTCTCCTCAACTCTGGTAGTTGATCTTCAATCTCTGGGTCTCCAATGGTCTTCATCTCCTCAAGTCTTCAGCTTTCCCAAGCCCAAGCAAGCAAGCAATAATCCCCAGAGGGCACACCACACCAGTCAATCAGATATACAGACAGTATTAATAGCAGTAGGGGAATCCTGACTTTTTCTAAGGGGATCTAATAACTACCCATAGTCCCTATAGTCCCATAACTAATCTAGTTAAATCCTAAGTCCTAAGGGAAAGAATCAAACTTCCTAAGTCATCACCTAAAAAACCCTAATTTGTTCATGTTGTTCAAGCCTACATTAAGCACCTAAAATTAATTCCTAAAAATGGGAACTAAATTGAATCTACAAGTTGAATGTCTCCTCTAACCAACATAAAAAGAATGAACAAAAAATATGAAAGCATGTAATAGAACAAAAATCATTAAAATCATGCATGAAATGAAACTACTTAAAATGACATTTATTTAGAAAATATGGAAAAAAATATGAAATAAAAATAAAAATGCCATTTTATTTAATGACAATTTTCTACACATCCTAAAGAAAATAGCGTAAAAAGAATGGACTAAAAATGATTTTTTATGAATTTATTATGAATTAATGAAAAATCAAAAAATATTAAGAGAAATAAAAAACAAAATGAAAGAAATAAATGGGGGAGGGGTGTAGTTAGTAGGCGCGCTCAGTTAAAATTAGGATGGGCCAAGCAGACAGGGGTGCGCATAGCAATTGGTTAAGGCCCAGCTTGAGTCAGCAATAATGAAAAATAAAAGAGGCGCAGGGGGGTGAAAATAGAAGCAGAATCACGTTCAAAATGGAATTGGGCTTGATAGCTGGGGGTGGGGATAGCACATCAATCCTAGGCCCGCCCGTTTCAATTAATGAAACGGTGCGTTTGGCACCAACACACTTCCCTCCAAATCTGAATTGAATAAGAGCCATAGGATTGCTCCTCAAGTCAAAAGTCTACCACCAAACGGACGCTCATGATTGCGTCTTCCTCATTAGTTCAAATGAATTAGGGTTTCCTCTCCCATGGCAGCCATGCACGAGCAAAATTCAAGCTCTCAGTTCTCCCTCTCCAGGCCACAACACATCACGATATAAACATGAAAAATGTTCTAAATCTCTCCCTCTATAATCCTATGGTCTTTGCTTGCTTTGAAATTCAACACAACTCTCAACCCGATCGATGCAAGTTCTGGTCACCATGAATACACTCTGCAACTCATCATCACAATTCTCCATCAAGCTTGCACTAATCTAATCTATAACTAATGGTGATTATCCTGCGCTAACAACCTAACATTATACTGCACTAACCTAAGAGTTCTTGATCCAAACAGTTTTTACAACCTTCTAATCATCATCACCAAACCACTCCAAATTCATCCTAATTGCTCTACTAACATCCTACATTATATCTAAACTAACAAAGCTATGCCTAACTAACTGAATCAAGCAATTTGAATGAAAACACACCTGGTGCAAAAGCTTGAAAACAGCTATGGAAACTCGTGAATCCACCAACGCCAATGCTCAGATCTTGATCAGTGAGTGAAGCTCTTGCTTCTGTATGCAACACTTGAATGAAACTTGGCTTGAATTGTGCTATCAACTTGAAACTTCAATTTTGATGTTGATGATGGAAGTGCTCGAAAATGGATTGATCACACTTGGTTCTTGATTGAATTCTGATCTATGATGATGAAACAGTATAATGAAGTTGATTTTGATGATGATTGGTGACGAATTTGAGGAATTGAAGTGAAAATTCAATGAAAAAGAATGAGAGAATTTGGGAGATTCTTGGTGAAAAATGAGTCCAACCCTTGATCAACCCTCATTTCATGAATATATAGAGCTCACATGAACATTCTAGATCCATCTTGCACATTCCCTTGCCTTCCAACTTTGATCCATTTTTGAAATGTTTCTTAAAAGGCAAGTAACCATGAATATCTTTCTTTTTTCCTTCTAAACTCAAAAAAGTGTTTGAACCATTGTTCTTAGAATTGCTTTTCCATTCAAAATCATATATTGGAAGTCTCCATTTGGACTCATAAATCTCCCAAACCATTTTTCACTTTGAATTTCTTTAAATTATAAGCCATTTTAGTTCAAATTTGGACCAATTATGCAACTCCATGTTATGAGCTTTTCCAACAATTTGTGACCTTCTTTCTAGACTTAAAATCCCATTTGGAGCAAGTTTTATGTTGTAAGTTTTTCCATTTGAGGCCTTCTTGTATGAGTTTTGGACATAGGTTAAAATGACCTGTAATTCACAAATGCCCAAAATACCCTTTGCTTGCCAAGACCATAAGTTGAGTTCCACACATCATATGAAGGCATGCTATACCATTCTAGAAATATAAGACAATTAGGAACAATTCTTATGTTGACCAAGAATTCATTTGAAATCTCCTTGAGGGGTAAAAATTGCTTGGAAGTCAAGTCACTTTCACAGACAAAAATTCAGATACCTCAGATGACCTGTAACTTGCAAGGGCCATAACTTGAGTTCTATAAATCTCCTTGATGTCTTCCACCACTCAAATTAAAGGTCTTGAGATCCTATACAAGTTCCATGTTGGCCAAGAAGCCATTTGAAGCTAGCATTTTGACTTATCTTGCTTGGAAATTTGACCTAAACTAGGGGATTTTACACAGAAACCCTAATTTAGAAACTCCTCTTCTCCTTGATTTCTCCTGAATTCTCCTTGGCATATCTCCATATCCTTCTTTTATATGTCCAATGATGAACCCCACATCTCTCCACTAGACTTGAATGCCCCTTAAATCAGTTAATTGACCTAGGGTTGACCTAAGGTTGACCCAGATGAAACCCTAGTTGACTGCCTTCAGTTATAGCTCTTGTGCTCTCATCAATGACTTGTCTCCTTCTTTAAATGACTTTCTAAGTCTCTCATAATGTCTAGATACTCTCCATGCCTTCACTTCACAGCTCACAACCCTCTTGTTGACCCTCAGATATCCTCAGCTAGGAGATGGACTCAAGGCTTGATCTGCTGAACTCTTTGCTTTCAAATTCTTTCCTGATGACTTGAATAAGATTGAATTGGGATAATAACCTCTTGATAGGCTTCTAGAGATGAGAATAATGATTGGTCCCCTGTTGAATGACTTGCTATGCTTATGCTATGCAGATGGTTAGTCTATGTACATGACTCTATATGCAAATGCTAATGATATTAAAACATAAACCAAGTGAATAAGGTTGGGCAAAATTAAGGGTGCAACAGCTGCCCCTATTCAAGCGACTTGGACCCGATTGGGTGAAGAGCCCGGAGCCTTCAGACATTCGCGGTACGAGACGGTTGAATACTAGTGAAACCAGAAATTTGCCAACCGCAGAAATAAATGGCGCTCCTGCTTGAGGAATGACATTCATCAGCTGAATCTGACTGTTACGGCAACCCACTGATCTCGCACGACTTTGCTGGGGATTGTCTTCATCGTTCTGAAAAGGATTCTGTCATAACAGATTGCTTGCTTGTCCACGTTAGGACTCTATCCGTCATCAATACAAATAACTCTCAACTAGAACCTGTCCACGTTAGGACTCCACTTGCTGTTAACCTAGAAAAATCTCGGCAACTCCGCTGGGGATAATTCGTCTGCATTTCCATAAACTGAACCGCCCACGTTAGAAATAAACTCTTCCACGTTAGGAGTAACACCTGTCCGCGTTAGGAATAAAACTCTTCCACGTTAGGAGTAACACCTGTCCACGTTAGGAATCATTTCTTCTGTATCTGTCCACTTCAGGACTAACCCTTTCATCTTTCCACGTCAGGATGCAATCTTCTTTCCACATAAGGAGAACTATATCAATCTGTCCACGTAAGGACTCCAATACCACTTGACACGTCCGCGTCAGGACTCCAATCTTTCCACGTAAGGAATTCAACTTTGGTTCTGAACCTGTCCACGTCAGGACTCAACTTTCCGCGTAAGGGGTACATCATACTTCCACGTCAGGAATCAACTTTTCTTGAGTCTTTGATCTGTCCGCGTCAGGACTAAACTCTTCCACGTCAGGAATAATCTCTTTCTTTCCACGTCAGGAATCAATCTTGATATGTCCGCGTGAGGACTCAATCCTTCCTCGTAAGGAATAAACTCGTCTTTCCACGTTAGGAAACCATTTTTCTTCCACGTAAGGAATGCTCTTGATATGTCCACGTAAGGACTCTGATCTTTCCACGTAAGGAATACCAACTTCTTTCCGATTTGTCCGCGTCAGGACTCATTTTTCCACGTAAGGAATGCCATCTTAATCTGTCCGCGTAAGGACTCCACTCTTTCCACGTCAGGAATGCAACTTCTGATATGTCCGCGTAAGGACTACATCGTCCACATTAGGAATAATAATTTCTTTGATTTGTCCACGTAAGGACATTGATCTAGTCTTGATTTGTCCACGTTAGGACTCAGGCGTCTTCGACCCGCTGAGGAAATAAGACTTGTCCACGTAAGGACTCACACCCTGGTCTGATCTGTCCGCGTCAGGATACCAACACAAAGAGTAATCACTTTTGTCAACGTCATGACCTCCCATTCCACTAATTTCGAGAAACCGAATCTGCCCACGATAGGACTAACACACCTCACCAATCCAGGGAAATAAACCTGTCCACGTTAGGACGCCCGCTTCTGAAGAAATCTCGTCAATCTAGGAGTAAATTGTCCGCGTCAGGACTTAGTTCTCCAATGATCCCCACCCACAAACTTCTCCGCACTGACGTGACAGCGACTTTGGGACGGACTCCACTGGGGATGTTCGGAAACCAAACTATCGGACGCCTGTTCTGATAACCGGCGGTGGCCTCTGAAATTCTGATTCATGGAACCCCTGATGACAACTGATCCTGCCTGGGAACAAAGAGAAACTTATCCTGGTAACTCTGGCGGGGAAAATAAGAGCCATTTGCATAAATGACTCTGTTAGAGACAAAGAGAATCTCATCATGCTAACTCTGTGGGGAATACAGCCAAAACTGACATTGGATGTCCCATACCGTGATCTTGACTGTTTGGTAATTCATTTGAGCAAGAACTCTCTCCACCTGAACTTCTAAAATACAGGAACTGCTTCAGCAAAATAAATGCTGGAAGGATAATGCCAACTCCGCTGGGGATAGCCAGATGCTACAGAATTATTCCAGCAAAATAAATGCTGGAAGGGTGAAGTCAACCCTGCGGGGAAATTAGGAACTTAAACCAAACACCTTGTCGAAGTAACCCCCTGCTGGGGAATATAACCTTGCTGGGGAATAACAGATGTGCGCAGTATGATCGGACTTCCTGCTGGAACGTGAACTGATTTTACCAGTATCTCTGACAAAATAGATGATAGGAACCACCATCAACTCTGCTTTGGAGAGTCTTGATCTTCGAGTTCCACTGGAAGGAATGAAAGCACTTGCAAAGAGAATTCCGCTGGGATGGGATGATTCTCTTGGGGTGAACTCCACTGACTCCCTTGGGGGAGAGGGCATGACCCTGCGGGAAAAGATGAACCTGTCTGAATACAGCCTTATGATCTTGGAATCGCCAAACTCTGCCGAGGACGAATAACTTTTCTGGAGCACGTCCTTTGGATAAGCTACGGCTAGCTGGGGAATTCTATCCTTCTTCAGGAAGAACATGCATGACCTGCGTGGGGATCAAGTCTTTCGTTATCGCAACCTTTTGATCACCTTCTTCGTATGGTTATGAAACCTGCAACAGCACAAACAAGACACGACAAGCCTATGCAATCAAATCAATTCAGGTTAGTGACGTTACACTCAGTTAATTCAAAGCTTTAACAATCGTTGGCAAGGGCCAGTGATGTTATACTCATGCTAGCTTCACTAAACTTAGGCGTTTTATCATGCACAAAACAGTAAAGAACAGGCATCAAGTACTGAATAACACATTTTCATTGATTGGGCCCCTGAATGGGCGGAGTTTTTGTACACGGGATGTAACTCCTGAAAAGAGGAAGCTACGCAAAGCAAATACATAAGTATGCACAAGAAGCATGAATATTTTGACAAATTAAATTTTGTACACATGTCGGCAACGGGATGCAGATGAACACCACGAACTGATCCTCCTATGACTCATCCGACTCTAAGGCTTTCCCGGTATCCCCACTTCTGAAGAGACTGTATCTGATAACTGGCTCCTCAAACGTATTCTCCCGCATTGATGCTCATTGGATTCGGACCGCAGTCATTTGCTTTTCACATCCCTAACTTTTGCGTGAACCGCCCTTTACGGGTTTTCAGTTCACCGGGATACCCTTTTTTGCCGAAGCCGCCCAGTGTAGGTTTTCAACTTCGCGGGTGTACATTTTTTCAATTTTATCCCTAACTTTTGCCCGAACCTTTCATTCTGTTTTTGGTTCGCCAGGATGCCCCATTTTTGCCTGGACTCTCTTTTTTCTGTCCAGCGGGTCTATTTTAAGCAAAGTATTTTTTAACTGCGTCCGAATTTACAGGTGACGCAAAGTCTTCTCCATCCATGGTGGACAACAACAACGCTCCTCCTGAAAAGACCTTACTGACAACGTATGGCCCTTCGTAGTTGGGGGTCCATTTTCCCCTGTGATCTGCTTGCGGCGGGAGAATCCTTTTCAGCACAAGGTCGCCCGTCTGAAAGCTTCGCGGGAGTATCTTCTTGTCGTACGCTTTCTTCATTCGTCTTTGGTACAAACGACCGTATGCCAGAGAAGCTAGCCTCTTCTCATCCATCAAACTCAGTTGGTTCAATCTATTCGTTACCCATTCTGCCTCGTCCAGCTGAACGTCTCGCAATACCCTCAGAGAAGGGATCTCCACTTCCAATGGTAATACCGCTTCCATTCCGTTCACCAACGAGAACGGAGTTGCCCCGGTTGATGTGCGTACCGTCGTACGATAACCGTGCAAAGCGAAAGGTAGCATCTCGTGCCAATCCTTATAGGTCACCACCATCTTCTGAACAATTTTCTTGATATTCTTATTGGCCGCTTCGACAGCGCCATTCATCTTGGGTCGGTAAGGGGAGGAGTTGTGATGTTCGATCTTGAAATTCTGACAGAGCTCCTTCATCATTTTGTTGTTCAGATTTGAACCATTATCCGTGATTATCCGCTCGGGGATCCCATATCGGCAAATGATATCTCTCTTGATGAATCTAGCCACCACTTGCTTCGTTACATTTGCGTAAGACGCCGCTTCCACCCACTTGGTGAAATAATCGATTGCTACTAGGATGAACCGATGCCCGTTAGAAGCCGTCGGCTCGATCTTCCCAATCATATCGATTCCCCACATCGAGAATGGCCATGGAGATGACATCACATTTAGAGGACTCGGAGGCACGTGCATCTTGTCAGCATAGATTTGGCACTTGTGGCACTTCCTTGCGAACTTGAAACAATCAGTTTCCATCGTCAGCCAAAAATAACCTGCCCTCAGCAGCTTTCTCGTCATGGCATGCCCACCAGCATGCGTACCAAAGGTACCTTCGTGAATTTCCTCCATGAGAAGCTTTGCCTCTTTCTCGTCTACACAACGCAACAACACCAAATCGTGGTTTCTTCTGTACAAGACGCCATCCGGATTCAAGTAGAAATTACCCGCTAATCTCCTGAGAGTCTTCTGATCTTGACTGGATGCCCCAGCCGGATACTCTTTATTCTTCAGGAAATTAAGGATATCGAAATACCACGGTTTATCGTCAGATGCTTCATCGATTGCAAATACATAAGCTGGTCTGTCCAACCGAGAGATAGTGATTTGGGGAGCTTCGTTCCAGAAGTTGACCTTGTACATGGAAGACAAAGTGGCAAGGGCGTCAGCCATTTGATTTTCTGCCCGTGGTACGTGATGCAATTCAACTTTGTCGAAGAAAGGCAACAATCTCCTTGCATAATTCATATAATGTATCAAATTAGGCTGACGTGTCTCCCATTCCCCTTTGATCTGATTCACCACCAGAGCTGAGTCTCCGTATACGTCTAGATGCTTGATTCGCAAATCAATGGCTTCTTCAAGCCCCATTATACACGCTTCGTATTCGGCCTCATTGTTGGTAACAGCAAAGGTCAATCGGGCAGTAAACGGGATGTGCGACCCGTGTGGCGTGGTGATGATTGCCCCTATTCCGCTACCGTAAGCATTCACAGCTCCGTCAAATATCATCTTCCATTGGGACCCCAACTCTGGTCCTTCGTCTGGCAACGGCTCTTCGCAATCCTTCATCTTGAGGTACATGATATCCTCGTCAGGAAAATCAAATCTCATCGATTGGTATTCTTCAATAGGCTGCTCCGCCAGGTACTCAGACAGCACACTCCCCTTTATAGCCTTTTGCGAGACGTATTGGATATCATATTCAGTCAAGACCATCTGCCAACGGGCAATTCTACCTGACAACGCCTGTTTTTCAAATACATATTTGATAGGATCCATCTTCGAGATGAGCATGGTTGTATGATTCAGCATGTACTGCCTCAAACGCTTGGCGGCCCAGGCTAGCGCGCAACAAGTTTTTTCCAACATTGAGTATCGAAATTCACAATCGGTAAATTTCTTACTCAAGTAATAAATTGCATGCTCTTTTCTTCCTGTCTCGTCATGTTGACCGAGAACACAACCCATGCTTCCCTCAAGAACCGTCAAATACATGATCAAGGGTCTCCCTGCCACTGGGGGTATCAAAATAGGAGGCTCCTGCAGATACTTCTTTATTTTATCGAACGCCTTTTGACAATTTTCGTTCCACGTTACAGCTTGATCTTTCTTTAGCAACTTGAATAATGGTTCACACGTGGCCGTTAGGTGAGATATGAACCGGGCAATGTAGTTCAATCTCCCTAAAAACCCGCGCACCTCTTTCTCTGTTTTAGGCGTCGGCATTTCTTGAATCGCTTTTATTTTAGCAGGATCGACCTCTATTCCTCTTTCGCTTACGATAAACCCCAGCAGTTTACCCGATCTCACCCCGAAGGTGCACTTATTAGGGTTCAGCCTCAGCCTGAACTTCCTAAGCCTTTTAAACAACTTCAGCAGATTCACCAGATGCTCTTCCTCCGTCTGGGACTTGGCAATCATATCGTCAACATAAACTTCGATCTCTTTATGCATCATGTCATGAAAAAGAGTCGTCATCGCACGCTGATATGTTGCCCCAGCATTTTTCAAACCAAAGGGCATCACTTTGTAGCAAAATGTTCCCCACGGCGTTATGAAAGTAGTCTTCTCCATATCCTCTGGCGCCATTTTAATCTGATTGTAGCCTGAAAAGCCATCCATGAAGGAGAATACGGAGTACTGAGCAGTATTATCAACTAACACGTCAATGTGAGGAAGTGGAAAATCGTCTTTTGGGCTTGCCTTATTCAAATCTCTATAATCCACGCACATTCGAACCTTGCCATCTTTCTTTGGCACCGGTACGATGTTGGCAACCCAGGAAGGATACTTCGTCACAGCCAGGAAACCAGCGTCCCACTGTTTCTGCACCTCCTCTTTGATCTTCATTGCCATATCTGGTCGAGTTCTGCGAAGTTTTTGTTTGACCGGCGGGCAATCTTCTTTCAGTGGCAGGCGATGCACAACCATATCAGTATCGAGCCCCGGCATATCTTCATATGACCAAGCGAATACATCATTATACTCTCGGAGCATTTCAACCAGTCTTCGCTTGATATCACTTTGCAGTGCAGCCCCGATACGAATATTCTTCTCAACCCCTTCCGACCCCAAATTGATAATTTCGATGACCTCGTCGTGAGGCAGAATGGCTCTTTCCTCTTGCTTCACTAACCAAGACAGTTCTTTAGGAACGTCGCTATCTTCGACAACCTCTTCTTCGGTCTGGAATACCGGGCGGTCGAAGTCGGGACGAGTCATAGGTGGCTCAAGGATGTCATCTGAAAATGTTATCCTGCAAAAGGAATGGTTAAGTGCTTCAAAATGCGTATAAAGCGAATAACCACGTTGCCATTTTATTGAAAAATACAAAACAAGAAAGACAGGGATTACAATATTTGCACATGAAAAAACGCCATTTATTTAATGATTAACGCGCAATGTTTATAACAACACAGCCCTAAGCAAATCCTGACGCCCCGGGCAAGACATCAGATTATTCAACAATTAATAAAGCAAAGCATTACTGTTTAAAAGTCACAGGAACAAGCTCCTAAATAGACCAGTTGCACAGTCCTTGTCCTGGCGTGCTTGGCTGAATCCAGGCATCCATATCACGGTCGCTGTCTCCTTCATCAGACTCCGAAGCAGCATTGACAGTTTCATGACATACTCCACTGGCAGAGATGGTAATTGACTTTCTGAAACGGGGGGCCCCCACGGAAGGAGTTGATGACGACGGTTGGTACCCCAGTCCGAACCGGTCCATTTTCACGGGAATGTCCAGCACTTTGCCCCAGCCCTTGGCTTCTCCTGCTTCCACTAGAGCTTGAGCTTCTTTATACGATGAGACAGCTATCTCTGGCACTTTGCTCGGCCCGGGACCTTTGTCCTTGATGCGCAAACCTTCGAATGCCTGGCATGGCGTCTCGTGGATCTCTCCGTCGACTTCCACATATTTAAACGAAGATAGATGGCTGACCAGGATGTCTTCTTCTCCGCACACGGTGACTACACTGTCTCCGACCATGTACTTTAACTTCTGATGCAGGGTAGACGTGACTGCCCCTGCCCCATGAATCCAGGGTCTTCCCAGCAAGCAGCTGTACGCAGGCTGTATATCCATGATATAAAACTCCGTTGCAAACACTTCCGGCCCCACTTGCAGAGGCAAAGTAATCGATCCGAAGACTGTTCTCCGCGTGCCGTCAAACGCTCTGACTACCAAATCACTGGGTGTACACAAAATCCCTCGAACATCCAGCTTCATCATCGCCTTCTTGGGCAGCACATTCAAAGATGATCCGGTGTCAACCAATACGTGCGACATTACTGATCCTCTGCACTCAACAGACACGTGTAATGCCATATTATGATCTCTCCCTTTCGGAGTCAAATCAAAATCGGTAAAGCCCAGACTGTGGCCTACATTCACATGTGCCAATACTCCTTCTAGCTGATTTACGGAGACGTCCTGGGGTACAAAAGAAGTGTCCAGGACTTTCAGCAAAGCGTTCCTGTGAGCTTCCGAACACAGCAGCAATGATAGGATAGATATTTTGGACGGTGTCTGCTGCAGATGCTCCACAATCTTATAATCACTTTTCCGAATCAAGCGCATGAACTCTTCTACATCCTTCGATGCTGCTTCTTTTTCACTCGCTTGTACCGGAACATTTTCAACCGCTTTCCCTTTTCCTTTCGCTAGCCTTTCAGCCTCCACTTCAGGAGATATAAAGATCCTGCCGCTCCTTGTCATGCCTCCTGAGCCAACAACATTATCCACAATCTCCACTGGCTGCTTGTTAACATCAATCTTTATCCCGTCACAATACACCTCTAACCCATATGACCATGGGACTGCTTTCGTGTTCTCATACGGGATTGGCCCGGCCTTAGTTATGGTGATAGGTGGGCGCTGAGCTGGTGCTGCAATAGTGATCGTCTTCCGAGGAATTGTTACCGTGGCCACATCACTCCGATTATCCACTACTGCCCCTGCAGGCTCGTCAGTTGCCGCTCGATCAAACTGCAATATACCTTCATCAATTAAAGCCTGAATGCCTTTCTTCAAATCCTCACACCCCCCAGCTAGGGTCCAACAGTCTAAGCAGTACTCATTACATCCTGGGTAAACACCTCCTTGTAACAGTCGGCTCTTTATCTCGCTCAGCGGCGTCTTTAAATCTTCAACATTCATAATAAGATTCAGACCTTCCTCCGTCAGAACAGCGTTAGCCCCATGATTAGGCATGGGTTTCTGGACTATATTCGGACCTGCCGTTCCGAAATTGATAGTCTTGTTGTCCAAAAGATCCTGCACAACGTGCTTAAAAGCATGGCAACCTTCTATATCGTGGCCCGGGGCCCCAGAATGAAACTCACAGTGCCTGCTTGCATCATAGCCGAACGGGGGAGCTCCCGTTATCGGCGCCAGAGTTCTTTTTTCTACCAGATTCAATCCCAACAATGTCTGCAACAAATCGGCATAGGTAGAGGGAGGCTTCCCAAACACTCTTCTCGGCTTATTACCCTGGAATCTTCGTTGAGCCTGCTGTGCCCCCTGTTGAGGCTGATGCTACTGTGGCATTGGTTGCTGCTGAACCGGTTGTTGTTGCTGGAGTGGTTGTTGTTGATAGGGAATAGTAACACTCGACACCTGCTGCGGCTGACGATATTGACCTCGTCCCCTACCTCGGCCTCGGCCTCGGCCTCCAAATACTGCGCTAGCCTCGCCCTGACGGCGCCCACCATAAGCTTTTCTATTACTGCCAGATGCAGTTGATTCATCGACTTGGAACTTTCCTTGCTTGATGTTACGTTCAATCTTTTCCCCCATTAGAATCAGGTCTGAAAAACTGGCCAGAGACGTATGAAACAGCATATCATGAAACAGCCCTGTGAATGTGCCGACAAACATATCATTCATTTCTTTATCTTCTACAGGAGGACGGACCCTGGCAGCCATATCGCGCCACCTTTGCGCGTACTCTTTAAAACTCTCCCCCTTCTTCTGCGAAAGCCCGGCCAACTGGACCTGATTGGGCGCCAGGTCGCTGTTATACTTGTAATGGGCTACAAATGCCTCTGCCAATTGCTTCCATGTCTTGATATCAGTTGGCTCCAACCCCATGTACCATTCTAGGGAAGGACCCGATAGACTATCCTGAAAGAAATGCATTAGCATTCTTTCATCAGTGGAGTATGCAGACATCTTTCTGTAATAAGCTCGCACATGCACTTTCGGACATGTGTCTCCTTTGTACTTATCGAACGCAGGAGCTTTGAATTTAATTGGCACCCTCAAGCCAGGTACCAAGCCCATGGTTGCCATGTCCAAACCCACAGCACTCTGGTTTAGGACTCCCTTCATCTGCTCTTCCAGCATTCTAATCTTTTGGGAATCATCCATCGGCCCTTCAAAACCTCCTCCGGAGAAGGCGTCTTCCTGCTGATCCTCTTGCCACATACCATTTCCAGCTCCGTACCCATCATATGCATTATTACGCCCAGCTCTGATCTGATTCATCCCCGGACCTCGGCCTCTGTTGTCGTACCCTTGAACACCTCCAGCAGGACCACAAGCCATAAATCCAGTACCGTTTCCGTTTCCAAAGCCTCCGTAACCCTGATTGACCATACCATAACCATCTTGCCCAAAGCCTTGAGCATTAAAGCCATACTTGCCAGTGTTGTCAAATCCCTGATCGTTGAATCCGAACCCAGTATTGACAAAGCCATTGCCTCCTAGATTATCTCCCAAATTGACATCACCCAGCCCAACATTATGGACAGCAGTCTCATTTCCCACTCCGACGTTACCATTCACAGCAGCGGTAGCGTTGTTGACATTAGCAGCAGGTATATTGACCACAGGCGGAGCCACTGGCGTGGGAGTGCCGTCTCCATGAGCAGTATCAACCCGGACGGACTGATGATCTTCATTACCATGACCAGCGTTGCGAGCCAACAGAGGCTGGACCATGGCCTGCAAATTCTCCTGCCCTTTTGCTATAGCTTCCATGGTCTGCATGAAGAGAGCGAGCTTCTCGCGCACATCTTGCATCTCGTTCTGCATTTGGTCCATGACTTTTCGACAGTTGGAGCGTGTAGAATAGCGGTGCGGACGTTGATCTGGAATCCTGTTAAGTACCTGGGATAGAGCAAGAAATAAGACACCATCCAAAGATTACCTGTAATGCAATATGAATATGAATGCAATGCAATGTGTCTGTGCATTAGGGAAATTCGTTCCCCCAGTTCTAGTGCGAAGGTGCCGGTGCAGTGACAGTGCTGACAATAGGAATATCGGAGCTGAATTGTAGAAAGCCTCATATATTGCAGGGAAAATCAATAAGCCCAGGGTACAATATCACTGAGAATATAGAGAAGGCATGACCTCAACCAACAATCCTGGTGATGGTCAGCACTATGCAAATAAAGCATACAAGTCACTACATGAAATGATCAAATCCTCCCAAAAGTCTGGTACTCCTCTATCAACTTCTTGGTCTCCGGATGGCTTGGTCGATCAAGCAGCCCTTCAACAAGCTGGTTTCTCCTCTTAAGGACACGGCGTACGTCTTCAGCAGTTTCTTCCCATGTTGCTTCTCCGAAGCAATCTTCTAACTTTCGCTTCTGAGACACTGCTTCATCTCTGGATTTGATTGCCTTGTTCAGTGCATGCTGGACACTATACCGGGTCATCACTTCTTCCTCACACTTCTTGATGCTAGACTTCAACTTCTCTTCGAGGTCGGAAATTTGCTGCTTCAGCTTATCTTCCCTCTTCTTGTTGTTGGTGAGAGTAGCATTCCAAGTTTTATTGCAAGAGGAGATTTCTCGGTGTGCTGCGTCGAGCGCCTTCTTTTTTGATTCCAGCATGTCATGGGAACTTCTGAACTCTTGCCCCAGACGTTCGCGCTTTTTCTTCTCCTCAGTCAACTCAGCTCCTAACCTGTTTACTAGCTCGATCTATTGTTGGAAAGCATATACGACCTTGTTTTTCTCGCTGCGTGCCTGGGCTAACTCTTGCTCTAACCCTTCGTTAATCTTCATCAAGGCTTCTTTTTCTCTCACAACTTGTTCATAGACTTCCCTAGAAACAGTAGTTGGCTCTGCTACCGGAACGGGAACAAGAATTGGTGCATCTGGAAACGGCATCCTCAACTGACTAGCCCTCTCCTGAATCCAAACTCTATAAGGTGCATAGGCCTGACAGTCATTCTTACCTAACAGTGGTTTCCCTTTGCGGTTAATACGTGTCCAGGCGTGTTGCAACTTGGCTAATAACTCCCCCTTCACATCACCTGTGAAGTACAGAGATTCCTGTACTTCTTCCTCCTGAGGTGGATTCTTCAGTGCATATCCGAACTGGCGAATGAATAGAGAAGGGTTGTAATTGATACACCCTTTTCTTCCTATCAGCGGCACATTAGGGTACCCAGAACAACTAAAGATGAGCTCAGATCCCAACAAATCTCGATCAAACCATACAGCGTCTTCGGAAGATAGCCTCATCAGGCGTTCTGACCAACTGGCTGAGGTTGCGCTGTCCACAAATGGTCCCTTCGTGGGAAGGTGACTCTTGAACCACATATTCAACAGAGGAGTACAGCAGTAAACAACTTTTCCCCTTCGGTTTTCGTTCTTGTAGTGCAATGAGTGGTAGAAGTCTCCGATCAGAGTTGGCACTGGGTTGCCTGCAGCAAACAGATAGAAAGCATCCAGATCTACAAAGTTGGGAAAGTTAGGAAACAGCACGATTCCATAAATGCATAGAGCCAGAATAGCATTGAAAACCACCCAACAACCGTTCTTGGCGTACTCTCGAGCTTTGACAACTAAGAAATCTAGAGAGAAACCTGACACCCCAAGCCAAGAAGTCAATAACAGATCTGCAGCGTTCATGTGCAAGGCTTTGGCTAAGTCCTCCAACTTGGGCTCAGCAGCAGAGTGAATAAAGGGAACCTTGTTCTGCACGGGAAGCTCAGTAAACTCCACATACTCCTCAATGGTAGGTCCTAGAATGAAGTCAGCAAAAGTAAAGCATCTCAATGCAGGGTCATAGAACTGCATCAAGGTGTATAGCCCGTTCATCTCATCAGCAGTGGGCTTGCAGACTAATCTCAGTAATCTTCCATGACTCATTCAGAAGCTTCTTCTAACCTCTTCATCGGCGAGAGATATCAGACCAAGCAAAGAAGTAATATCAGGTGAAGGCAGCTTATACGCGACTGTTTTCCTCAAACCAGCCATAATCAATACTCAGAAGTCCGGGCACTAGAACTAGGGAAATGCAAATGCACCTGCAGCACAGACACACGTTAGTGAAATGCAAATGGTAATGGATATGCAGGCAATGCAATGCAAGTAACATGCAACAGGGACCAAAGTTGTAGCTGAATAGCCTGAACCCAATCAAGAAATCTCAGATAGACCCTCCAGAAGTCCTCAAACCCTGGTCTCAGATAGACCTAACACAAAGCTCCCATACTGGTCTCTGACAGACCTCAAACCATAACTCCAACTGGTCTCTGACAGACCTCAAATCACATCTCCCATTGGTCTCTGACAGACCTCAGAACACATCTCCAAATGGTCTCTGACAGACCTCATAACTCTCCATAAATAACCAGGATCTCTGATCAAGAAATAACCGGTATCTGAAGGTCTAGTTACCTGCATAACCCTGAATCCCCTCACAGGTGGGTGGCCCTATAACTGGCACAAGGTATGGCATCCTATGCGGTCGTCGGCGTCACAGACTTTCAGGGTTGATGATACGATTCCCAGAAGGAGTGGCATCATCAAATCCTGAAGAGGCCTCACTTAGCCAACTTCCAAATGATCGGTCCCCGGAGTCGACAATTCAGCTGACCAACAACCCCTTCGACCCAAAGGGCAGAAAAAGAAGCCAACCAGAAGAACCTCGTCCGAGTGTAGATTTCATGAGACACTAATGCAAGCAAAGCCGGCACGCGCCCACTACTTTCTACGCTAATTCTAGGTGCACTCAAGCCCAGGTCCGGCTTATCTCTCAATATCAGAACACCCGTCACACCCCAAATACAGCAATAATAATCAATATACAAAGCTGAAAATACAAAGGTTAGAAATATACAATAACTCCATACAAAATCCTCGACGGGAAAACAAGCGCTAGGATTGACTCTCTCAAGGGACGTTGGATCCCAAATGCATAAGAACCATCGCAGTTCTTAGCAGCCAGGGGACGTTGGATCCCCAGCAGAGTCGCCAGCTGTCGCTACTGCGAAAATCGGCGCCGGCTGAACAGAAGAGTCGCCACCGTGCGTTATTTATCCCAACGGAGGGAAAGGAAACGCTCGAAGTAAACCTCGCACAACACGGGAAAGGTATGGTCGTCGCAACCAAAACCTGGATTCGGGAGTCGGTTACGCAAGGGGAAGGTATTAGCACCCCTCATGTCCGTCGTACTCGACGGGATCCACGCTTGTTTTCGGGTATGGATTGTTATTCTATCTAAACTATAGGTCAAGGGTGAAAAAGAAAATAAAATGAAAAATAAAAATGACTCGGCAAAGTATCGCACTTTATGCCTACGTATTCCCGTCTGGAACGAGAAATCAGAGTCAACGTAGTTTGCCTACCTACTGGAAAGGAGGGGAAGGTTGCTCGCTAGGATATCGCATCCTATGCCTACGTACTTTCACACGGCATGAAAGATCAGAGCAAACGTAGTTCGGGCCACGTACGACACAAGTCTGTCTTGATTGATTTTATTCCTTCTGAAAAAGGTTTTTCTGATTAGCAGTCCAAGAGGACAAAAATGACGTCTTGATGAGTTCACCTTCTTTTACGGAAGAAGTGTCTTTTATTGTGTTTGAAATCTTTATGTGTTTTTCTGTTTGTTTTGAGAAAGAAGAGACAGAACTCTAACCTATGGTTGCAAAGGGAAACGAACTAACCTAATGTTATCATGCATGGGTTAAGACCTAGTGTCTATCATGCTCCTCTCTTGCACAGAGAGAAACAGAGATCCTACGGGATAGGCAGAAACAGAAACAATAACAGATATAATAAAGCGGTAAAATGCATGGATGCAACAGTACAAGCGAGGCAAGGGAGCCCCTCGAACCTGGAAAACAATAGGCAAAAGTGAACAGGCTTCACTTTCCACCCAACAGAGTAAACAGCAAACAATACAGTCCAGAAAACCAATCAATACATCAGCAAATGAAATACAGCAAAAGAAACAAACAGCTTCAGCAGCTCTGAATCAACATCTGGCTTTAAGTAATCTCCAATCAGCTACAGGCTTCAACAAGCATCAATCTCCATCTTCATGGCCTTCAGGCAAGGGCTTTGATCATCAGTCTTCTATAAGCAATGGCTTTTCTTCAAGCTCAAACCTCCAGGATGAGGGATTAGTCACAAGAGTGAAGTGAATGAATGTTAGACAGTTAATTACCTACCAAGGGTGGTTCATCAACTATTAACATTAAACAGAAAGTTTCCTCTCAAAAGTTCTATCTTTCAAATATATTCACTGATCCTTCCAAAGGAAGGAGGTGGATATTTGAAAGAGACTTTGAATCATAGAGGAAGGATGGATGCAGACAAGGCATTCCATGTTTGAGAAACAAGCTTTCTAATCTAGAGCTCTGCCTAGCTCCTAAACCCTAGTCTCCTCAACAGCTGCTAGCAAGAACCTCCTCTCCTCAACTCTGGCAGTTGATCTTCAATCTCTGGGTCTCCAATGGTCTTCATCTCCTCAAGTCTTCAGCTTTCCCAAGCCCAAGCAAGCAAGCAATAATCCCCAGAGGGCACACCACACCAGTCAATCAGATATACAGACAGTATTAATAGCAGTAGGGGAATCCTGACTTTTTCTAAGGGGATCTAATAACTACCCATAGTCCCTATAGTCCCATAACTAATCTAGTTAAATCCTAAGTCCTAAGGGAAAGAATCAAACTTCCTAAGTCATCACCTAAAAAACCCTAATTTGTTCATGTTGTTCAAGCCTACATTAAGCACCTAAAATTAATTCCTAAAAATGGGAACTAAATTGAATCTACAAGTTGAATGTCTCCTCTAACCAACATAAAAAGAATGAACAAAAAATATGAAAGCATGTAATAGAACAAAAATCATTAAAATCATGCATGAAATGAAACTACTTAAAATGACATTTATTTAGAAAATATGGAAAAAATATGAAATAAAAATAAAAATGCCATTTTATTTAATGACAATTTTCTACACATCCTAAAGAAAATAGCGTAAAAAGAATGGACTAAAAATGATTTTTTATGAATTTATTATGAATTAATGAAAAATCAAAAAATATTAAGAGAAATAAAAAACAAAATGAAAGAAATAAATGGGGGAGGGGTGTAGTTAGTAGGCGCGCTCAGTTAAAATTAGGATGGGCCAAGCAGACAGGGGTGCGCATAGCAATTGGTTAAGGCCCAGCTTGAGTCAGCAATAATGAAAAATAAAAGAGGCGCAGGGGGGTGAAAGTAGAAGCAGAATCACGTTCAAAATGGAATTGGGCTTGATAGCTGGGGGTGGGGATAGCACATCAATCCTAGGCCCGCCCGTTTCAATTAATGAAACGGTGCGTTTGGCACCAACACACTTCCCTCCAAATCTGAATTGAATAAGAGCCATAGGATTGCTCCTCAAGTCAAAAGTCTACCACCAAACGGACGCTCATGATTGCGTCTTCCTCATTAGTTCAAATGAATTAGGGTTTCCTCTCCCATGGCAGCCATGCACGAGCAAAATTCAAGCTCTCAGTTCTCCCTCTCCAGGCCACAACACATCACGATATAAACATGAAAAATGTTCTAAATCTCTCCCTCTATAATCCTATGGTCTTTGCTTGCTTTGAAATTCAACACAACTCTCAACCCGATCGATGCAAGTTCTGGTCACCATGAATACACTCTGCAACTCATCATCACAATTCTCCATCAAGCTTGCACTAATCTAATCTATAACTAATGGTGATTATCCTGCGCTAACAACCTAACATTATACTGCACTAACCTAAGAGTTCTTGATCCAAACAGTTTTTACAACCTTCTAATCATCATCACCAAACCACTCCAAATTCATCCTAATTGCTCTACTAACATCCTACATTATATCTAAACTAACAAAGCTATGCCTAACTAACTGAATCAAGCAATTTGAATGAAAACACACCTGGTGCAAAAGCTTGAAAACAGCTATGGAAACTCGTGAATCCACCAACGCCAATGCTCAGATCTTGATCAGTGAGTGAAGCTCTTGCTTCTGTATGCAACACTTGAATGAAACTTGGCTTGAATTGTGCTATCAACTTGAAACTTCAATTTTGATGTTGATGATGGAAGTGCTCGAAAATGGATTGATCACACTTGGTTCTTGATTGAATTCTGATCTATGATGATGAAACAGTATAATGAAGTTGATTTTGATGATGATTGGTGAAGAATTTGAGGAATTGAAGTGAAAATTCAATGAAAAAGAATGAGAGAATTTGGGAGATTCTTGGTGAAAAATGAGTCCAACCCTTGATCAACCCTCATTTCATGAATATATAGAGCTCACATGAACATTCTAGATCCATCTTGCACATTCCCTTGCCTTCCAACTTTGATCCATTTTTGAAATGTTTCTTAAAAGGCAAGTAACCATGAATATCTTTCTTTTTTCCTTCTAAACTCAAAAAAGTGTTTGAACCATTGTTCTTAGAATTGCTTTTCCATTCAAAATCATATATTGGAAGTCTCCATTTGGACTCATAAATCTCCCAAACCATTTTTCACTTTGAATTTCTTTAAATTATAAGCCATTTTAGTTCAAATTTGGACCAATTATGCAACTCCATGTTATGAGCTTTTCCAACAATTTTTGACCTTCTTTCTAGACTTAAAATCCCATTTGGAGCAAGTTTGATGTTGTAAGTTTTTCCATTTGAGGCCTTCTTGTATGAGTTTTGGACATAGGTTAAAATGACCTGTAATTCACAAATGCCCAAAATAGCCTTTGCTTGCCAAGACCATAAGTTGAGTTCCACACATCATATGAAGGCATGCTATACCATTCTAGAAAGCTAAGACAATGAGGAACAATTCTTATGTTGACCAAGAATTCATTTGAAATCTCCTTGAGGGGTAAAAATTGCTTGGAAGTCAAGTCACTTTCACAGACAAAAATTCAGATACCTCAGATGACCTGTAACTTGCAAGGGCCATAACTTGAGTTCTATAAATCTCCTTGATGTCTTCCACCACTAAAATTAAAGGTCTTGAGATCATCTACAAGTTCCATGTTGGCCAAGAAGCCATTTGAAGCTAGCATTTTGACTTATCTTGCTTGGAAATTTGACCTAAACTAGGGGATTTTACACAGAAACCCTAATTTAGAAACTCCTCTTCTCCTTGATTTCTCCTGAATTCTCCTTGGCATATCTCCATATCCTTCTTTTATATGTCCAATGATTAACCCCACATCTCTCCACTAGACTTGAATGCCCCTTAAATCAGTCAATTGACCTAGGGTTGACCTAAGGTTGACCCAGATGAAACCCTAGTTGACTGCCTTCAGTTATAGCTCTTGTGCTCTCATCAATGACTTGTCTCCTTCTTTAAATGACTTTCTAAGTCTCTCATAATGTCTAGATACTCTCCATGCCTTCACTTCACAGCTCACAACCCTCTTGTTGACCCTCAGATATCCTCAGCTAGGAGATGGACTCAAGGCTTGATCTGCTGAACTCTTTGCTTTCAAATTCTTTCCTGATGACTTGAATAAGATTGAATTGGGATAATAACCTCTTGATAGGCTTCTAGAGATGAGAATAATGATTGGTCCCCTGTTGAATGACTTGCTATGCTTATGCTATGCAGATGGTTAGTCTATGTACATGACTCTATATGCAAATGCTAATGATATTAAAACATAAACCAAGTGAATAAGGTTGGGCAAATTTTAGGGTGCAACAATAAGGATTAGTGTTATGTTTTGTGTTAGTTTGTGAGCCATTCACTCATTACTTTAAATGTGTGAATTGGGCTAAGTTTTGTATTGTAAGTTTTTCACTCAAAGCTTGTAAGCAAGAGTGTATTATTCTTGATTGAAGCTTTTAAGTAAGATCGAGATTGTGTCTTTGAAGAGTGTCTTCTAAAGTCTTATTATTTTTGTTGTTATCATTGTTATGATTGAGGGGAACGAGAGGTGTCCCTTATATAGGAGTGTCGTAGGTAGAAATTGCAAGGGTAGAGATTAGGTAAGAAGATGGTAAACTAGAGAGAGTCTACTGTATATCTTCAAACTAATTCTAATTAGTGTATTTCCTTCCTGGCTTGGTAGCCCCTAGACGTAGGTGTGATTTCCTCGAACTGGGTTAATAATTACTTGTGTCTTTTTACTTTTCTTATTTGTTTGTCCTTGTTCTTATTGATGATTGTACAAATATTAGTGTCGTAACTTCACCTTCGACATCTGATATCTGATACTAGAATTTCATACATGAGAAATGATGATTGAGGGGTTTCCTCTCGCTTGTCTAGAGTGTTTAGTATACGTCCAGTCTAGGGGCGGTATGTGACGCATTCGTTCCTATGTCATATACTTTAGTGCAATGTGAATCACAAAAAAACTACTTCACTTTACTAAAACTCATAAAAAAAAGTCAAACCTTTTATCCTTCGGGATTTGTGTTTCAAACTCATTTTCAGAAAAGAGTATGTTACTTTTCCATTCTACCACAAACAGGCATCGCCCCTAACTGTTTGAATGGGAACTTAACGTCGCTCATAAAAAACACTTAACCAACCTATGGTTTCGTTATTACTCGAACTACGTTTGCTCTGATTTCTCATAACAAATGAGGATACGTAGGCACAAGACGACGATGTCTTGGCGAACAACCTTCCCCCATCACCCGTAGTTTTCCAAACTATGTTGACTCTGAATTTCCCATTGCACGAGGGAATACATAGGCATAAGGCGACAATGTCCTATCGAGTCTCTTTCTTTTTCTTTTGTTCTCGTTTCTGTTCAATAGTAGCTTATAGATAAAAACGTCCTTTTATTAGACAACAAGCATGGATCCCGTTGAGTACAACAGACGTGTAGGGTGCTAATACCTTCCCCTTGCGTAACCGACTCCCGAGCCCAATATTTGATTCCCGACTCTGCTAGGGAATCTGGTTCCCTATGCGAGTCAATCTTAGCGCTTGTATGCTTTGCGTCTTTGGGTGTTTACTTTTGTCCAGTTATTTGCTTTATGTACATTATCTGTTGTATATTATTGCATTCACATTTTTTTAATCATATTATGCTTCTGTTGGGTGGGTTGTTTCATGAGAGATAAGCCCAATATCCAGGCTTTAGTATACACGCAGGATTAGTGTGGAGAGTAGTTTGGACTTGTGTGGCATGAGTCATGCAATAGTCCACACAAAATTCACATCCAAACGAGGTTTTCTTTGGAGACATCCTATCCTGCGCATTTAGGACAGTTGAGGGGGTGTTGAATTAGAAAGCTAACGACTCTTGAGATCAATCATTAGGAAGGCAGTTGATACCTCCTTGATTGACCATGATGCCAAACCAGAAATGGTGAACATTTCATCGTTTCTCAATCTAAGAGTCTGTGATACTGATGACCTGCATAGGATGTCGTACCGTCCAAGAATATAACCCACATATGAGGGGGGATGCGTTTTGCAGGAAACCTTGACTTTCAACCAACCCGACATTTTGGTTTTCTTATCAGTGTGAACTTATCAACCTGGTATTTTGTATGTGAGGTCACATGTGCATACCTTATCCGTCTTGAGTCAAACATCGGTCAAAAACATTGTTTGATACATATAGTAATTGTTTAATATATGCTTCATACAGGTTTGGTCAAGTTTGTCTAGCTTACTATGTGATAAAGTACCCCAAAAGTTACATGATACATGAAAATATGCATTTTTGCATATTCTAGGTCTTTGAGTCAACTCAGACTTGTTCTAGTCGACTCATACATAAAGCATTTTGAATGGTCTACTCTCAGGAGTGCTCGCGTCGACCCACTGGTCGACTCATACTGTGTCCACTTCTATTTGTCTAATTCTGCATGCTTTAAGTCGACGCATGACCTGATCCGGTCAACGCAAAGTTCTGTTTTTTGCATAATTTGAAATTTGGGTAAGCTCAGGCCGACCCTCCTTTCTGCATAGGTTGACCGCTCGCACGTTTTCAGTTAACATTCTGTTATTCGAAAACTGTCTTTGTGGTTGTTATGTTGGTTAATTATTTTTGACTTGCATATATAGTGAGTTTTGCTCATTCTTCAAACAAGAAGAAAAGTGAAAATAGATACTAATTTTTCTTATCCTCTTCATCCTCTTCCTTGCATTTTCTCAACAACTACACATAATCATATTTGTTATGCATTCTGCTTGTTAGAGGTGATAACGTCCAAAAGTTGGATTGGTGTAATCGAATTTGGGTTGAGAAATCAAATGGTTTTTCTTGAATAAAACCGTTAGGGTTTTGTCCTCTAAGAATCTTATATTTTGGGGGGGTTTTGCACGAATCAGTCCATCACAGATTCAGCCGAGCGAAGGAAATTGAAGAACGGGTTGTTCTGTCGTTTTAGTAGCGGTAACTAGAGGATTGTGAGAGGAAGATTCAGGTTCAAAGGGTTGGTTATTGAAATTAGCCAAGCAAGATTTGAAGAACTTGGGGTTGTTCAAAGGGTGTTCCGTAATTAGAGGTTTATTCATCACGTTCAAAGGACTTGATTCAGCTTTAATTAAGGGAAGAGAAGGAATAGGCTCTGCATCAACAATTGTGTCTGATCATTTGATTTCTATTGCTTCTCTTGTAAACATTTACCAACAGGCTATATCTATATATATGTCCCAATTCTATTTTTAGAATTGAGGGAAGACGTACCCTGAGCGAGGACGACAGGGGAACTGCCTAAACAAATTGGTGTTCTCTCTTTACTTTTCAATTGCTTAATTTCTGAGTTTGTATGCAAACAATTGAGTTAATCAAAATTCTGATGTGAGTAGTGCTGAACCATTTTTAAAGCCTTTTAAAATCTTAATTGTAATTGAACACTTAACCACTTCACTCTCATATTGGAATTCACATGTGGTGCCTTGCACACCAAGTGTTTGACTAATTATGTGAACAACAAACGTTTGTGCTATCTTTTCAATTTGATTATATTTTTCAAGCATTGGAAATAGTCAAACCTTAAAGTGAATAAATTATGGTTGATGTGTGTTCCAATTAGTGATTCATAAATCTCATTTTTATCAGATTCCATAGGCTTTGCGGATATCCGGTTTTTTCGATAAATGTTCGTTTTAGACGAAAATAGTTCCTCGACTGCTTCCGCCTAAAAACGTTTTAAAACCAAATATTGGTAGCGCCGACTCTGTTTTTAAAAAGTGATCTATTCAACCCCTCTTATAGATCCACGCCATCGTTTAACAAGTGGTATCAGGAGCACGGGTTCATTATACGCTTCACATATAACTTCTCAGAAAATGGCTAACGAACCAAAATGGGCTTATAATAAAGCACCTGTTTTCAATAGTGAAAACTATAGTTACTGGAAAGACTGTATGCGTGTGCATATAAATTCCATTGATAGGAAGGTATGAAATGTTATTTTGAATTGTCCTATGGAAATAACCATGACCGATGAAAATAACATGATTGTGTCTAAGCTTGAAGCACAATGGAATGATGAAGACGAGAAAAAGTATAATTACGATTGGAAGGCTAAAAATATTCTGATCTCCTCCTTGGGAGTTGATGAATACTATAGAGTTTCCCATTGTTTGACTGCTAAGGCTATGTGGGACTCATTACAAGTTGCCCATGAGGGAACAAATGATTTCAAACTAGCTAGAATTAATACTTTGACACAAGAGTTTGATCTCTTTCACATGGAGCAAGGGGAGACCATTGCTGGCATGCAAAAGAGATTTTCTCACCTAACCAATAGACTAAATTCACTTGGTAGGCCAGTTTCCAATGATGTTGCTACTAACAAAGTCTTAAGGTGTTTTACCAGGGAATGACAACCAAAAGTCACCACCATAAAGGAGGCAAATGATCTTATGATCTAGGATCTTACAACACTCTTTGGAAAGCTTCAAGAACACGAGCAAGTGCTTCTTAGTCTCGAGTAATTTGAGAAAAGGGAAAAGAATGAGAAGACCAAAAATGAGGAAAAGAAGTCTATAGCTCTAAAGACTTCTTGTTCAAAGTCCTATGCAAAAAAGCTGAGTGATTGCGATTTGAGTGATGACGAAAAGAATAAGGATATGGAGCTGTTTGTGAAGCGATATAATCGCTATGTAAAGAAAAATGGTATCCAACATTTTGAAAAGAATATAGTCAATTTCATAAAACAATCAAGATCTTCAAAAAATGAAGACATCAAAGGAAGTAGAGTTAGAGGGTCGTGCTTCAATTACGGAAAAGCCGGACATTACAAGCCGAATTGTCCTTTGATGAAAAAGGACAAAGAAAAGGAGAGTAATCGGTTACATAAGAAGCAAGTTAAGCCTAAAATAGCTTACATCGCATGGGAAAGTGATAGCGAGTCATCCGAGGATGATAGTTCTAGTGACGAAGAAGAATCTGTCAACCTTTGTCTCTCCGCTCATCAAAAGAAGAAAAACAAAAAGGTACGACACGCAAAATACGAAAACTCTACTAGATTGTCTCATTCCGAATTACAAACTGCCTTTGATACCTTACACCATGAAGCCAAGGAAGCCTTTAAACGGCTGGCCTTAACCAAACAAATTTTGGCTCACCTAGAGCAAAAGATTCTCGATTTTGAAAGGAAATTATAGGCTCTAAAGGCTTCCATAGTGGAAGGAACAAAGGTGGATTGTGAGGAAGTATGAAAAATAGTGGTTAACTTCAGGTGTGATACTTGTTACGTTTTGCAAAATGAGGTTAAAAATCTCAAGGCCAAACTTAACAAGGCTCTAGAACCTAAAATCATGTTTGTTATTGATAGAGAAAATTTTCGAAAAAGTATGGTTTATCCTTATCAAAAATATACATATGCGGTCAAAAATCAAGATAACAAAAGTGATACAAGAGTTAACTTTACTTGTTTGTATTGTAGCAAGAAGGGTTACACCATTGCTAAATGTCGCTTTAGGAGATTTTTAGTTCCTAAAGGGGTTTATAAATGGTTTCCTAAATGCAACCAAGATTTCACTCACCACCAAGGACCCAATAAACAATTGGGTACCTATTTTCGTTGATTGTTTTTAAGGTACAAAGTCTTGAGACTACCGAGAGAAGATGGGTTCTCGACAGTGGATGCTCAAGACATATGACAGGAGACATATCTCTCTTCATTGACTTTGTGGTAAAGAAGAATGGATTTGTAACCTATGAAAACAATAACAAGGGAATAATACTTGGAAAAGGTAGTGTTGGTAATCCCCCATCTACTACTATCTCTGACGTATTGCTAGTCGTGGGCCTTAAAAACAATCTCATTAACATTAGTCAATTATACGACAAGGGATACAATGTATCTTTTTCAAAAGATAGTTGCTTAATTGACACAATCATAAAAAGAAGGATGTGTTTAATGGCTTGAGGGTAAATAATGTCTATATGCTAAATTTGAGTGAAGTATCATTGAGCAGCGACAAATGTCTCATGACTATGAGTGAGGACTCATGGTTATGGCATAGACATTTAACACATGTTAATTTTGGCTTGCTAAACAAGATAGTTTCAAAAGACCTAGTTATTGGCTTACCCAAAATCAAGTTTACCAAGGATCGCTTATGTGATGCGTGCCAAATGGGGAAGCAAACAAGGATTTCGTTTAAATCTAAAAAACTTGTTTCAACTACGAGATCTCTTGAACTTCTTCACATGGACCTTTTTAGGCCATCTAGAATTAAAATTCTAGGTGGTAACTACTATGGTTTTGTTATAGTCGATGATTTTTCTATTTTTTTCTGGACTATCTTCTTGGCTAGAAAGAGCGATACAAGACATTCAGTAGAGATGAAATTAAATTTTGCTGAGTATTTTAATTCGATTTCTTAAGAACGATTTTTTTAATTAAAATTTATTAATTATTCAATCCCAATAACAAAAATATATGTTATTTTCTAAGCTGCTAATTTTTTATTTTAAATACAAACAAAAATAATTGTTAATAAAAAAGTATTAATTTGATTCAAATGTATCATTTTTTATATTTTTAAATATTATTTAACCAAACATAGTTTAACACAATGTTTGTTAGACCATCATTAATGATAAAAAAAAATTAATAAATGTATTTATAAACATATAAAATCTGCAACGATTATGAGATAATATAACAAAAAAATTTCACATATATAAGATAATAAAATAATTTATATAAAGGGTGTAGGAGTGGCAAAACGGGTCGGATCCGTCGGATCGGTCCGTTTGACCCGTCATTTTTGGCTTGGTACTTTAAGTCGGTCTGTCCCGTCTAACCCGTTTGAAAAAGCGGGACGGGACGGGGCGGGGTGAGTTTGTCCACGTGTTTTTTGTTAAAACTTTTTTATTTTTTTACTTAGAATTAAAATCTATATGATGTAAACAGTGAGAAAGTCAAGTGTTGATATTTTATGCACTGTGATATTTTATTCAATGTAATTGATATCATTATTTGTCTTTTGTAAAATTTTAATTGGGTTCTTTTAATAGTTAGTTTTTAAATAGGATTAGTATGATATGTATTGTTTATTTATTTATTTAGATACATTTCTAATTGTGCTTGAATTTATTTTGTTTTTTTTGTTGTAATTGATCTTTATTTATTTTATTTTTTGAACTATTTGGACTTAAACATGTTGAAATTCTACTATGCGTTCTTAAAAAAATAAAATTTATCGACCTCTTTGGTAATAAATAAATTAAATAGTAAATCAAATTCTAAAATAAAAAATTAGCAGGCCGTCCCGCCAACTAGAGCTGGCAAAACGGGCTACCCGACCCGTGACGGACTGGCCCATGACGAGCTCGGGCTTTGTGCGGGCCGGGCTAAAAAGTCCGCATTTGCAGAGAGATGGCATCTAGAGACATCTTCATTTCACATGTCGTTTGGTGAGAGGATGATTAATCTAGATGACGTATCTTGCCTGCTTCACTTGCCCATCAGGGGAGTCTTCTGGAGCCCTCAAGATATCAATGAAGCGCTTGCTGTTGAGTGGGTTGTTGATTATTTAGGAGTGTCACGGAGAGCGGCACAACAACAAGTCCGTGACTGCAGGGGTTCCTACTATAAGTTGGAGTGGTTATATGATCGATTCGTAGAGCATATGTTAGAACACAGATTGGTTCTTAATAATATCTCTATGTTTTGATGATAACTATTATGAAATTTTGTAATTAAGAATTATATACTCTAAAATTTGCTTAAGAATATTTGCTGCAGATATTAAAGTAAATATCACTCCAGAAGCAAATCAGATCTGAACATAAGAAATATGCAAGGCTCTGTAGCATCAGATGCACCCATTAAAAGATTATGAACGCTGCCATCAGAAGATTCTGAGCGTTGCCTCCAGAAGGATCTGAAGCAGAAGCTCCAGAAGTTCTGAAGCAGAAGCTTCAGAAGAATCCGAAGCAAGTCAGAAGCATCTGAACCAATGAAGAATTTTGTATGAAGAGTTTTTCAAGCATAGTTACTTCAGAAGACTCTGAGAGTACTCACGCTGCCAGTACTGAGGATCTGACCAAACTCTTTTCTGAACTTATACACGCTAAAAGCACACCTGCTGCAAAGACTCCGATTCAGCAAAACTCTGATCAACATCAGAAGGCTCTGATCAATTTAGACTCAGATGATTCCTGCTGAAAATTGATGAAGAAGAATTCAAAAGATTATGTCCGTTGGAATATCCAAACGACTCTTTCCTTATTTATGCTAGACACAAGAACACGGACAAAAAGGATTTCTCTGTGCTTTCTTCTTCTAGGAAAGGTCACTTGATGTGAAGACAAAAAAAAGGCTCAGACCTTTTGGTACACTCTTCTCAACGTGAAATACTCTTGGATCAATGTGCCTATAAAAGGAAGTCTCCAACCATCTTCTTCAGTTGACATTTGACCTGAAAAGAATTCATTATTCAAAGCTCTCATACAACTCACGTTCTTTCTAGAATTAATTTCTTTGTTCTTAATATTAAGTGAAAAATCATAGTTGTGATAAAGCTTTGTTAGAAGCATTTTAAACACTTGTATTTGTTATTACATTTAATTGTAAGAAAACCTTAAGAAGATCCAGTTAGGATCAGTAATTCTTGAGAAGACTTTGAGCAGTTGTTCTTAGTGCTTACTATTGTAATCAGTTGATTCAATAGTGGATTAAGTCCTTGTTTGAGAAAGGCAAATCACTCTAGGAAGGGTGGACTGGAGCAGTTGACTTCAACGAACCAGGATAAAAATACTTGAGTTTTTTATTTCTAAGTTTTATCTTCATACTTATTCAACCCCCCTTCTAAGTATTTTCTCACCTTCAGTTGGCATTAAAGCTCCGGTTCTGTGTTTGCTACCACTTCATAGTGACAGTAAAGATCCAATGAGAAAAATTTGATATATATTTGGTTATTACTATGGCTGATAATTCAATGTCTAACGTTAACAACAAATATGAAGAAAGGGACAGAATCAGCACTAAACCCCCTATGTTTGATGGGGAGAAATTTGATTATTGGAAAGACAGGATTGAAAGTTTTTTCCTTGGTTATGATGTTGATTTATGGGATTTGGTCATAGATGAATATGTTCATCCTATTGATGGGAATGGCAAGAAAGTAGATAGAAAATCTATGACAGAAGCCCAAAAGAAGGAATTTAGAAATCACCACAAGGCCAGAACAATATTGTTAAATGCAATATCTCACACTGAGTATGAAAAGATCACAAATAGAGAAACTGCATTTGACATGTTTGAATCCTTAAAGATGACTCATGAGGCAAAATCTCAAGTCAAGGAAACAAAGACTCTGGCTCTAATCCAGAAGTATGAAGCCTTCAAGATGGAAGACTCTGAATCTGTTGAAGCTATGTTCTCCAGATTTCAAATACTTACAGTTGGACTAAAGGTTCTGGATAAAGGATACTCTACTGTTGATCATGTGAAAAAGATCATTAGAAGGTTACCTACCAGATGGAGACCTATGGTGACTGCGTTGAAAATGGCTAAAGATCTGAACAAGATCTCCTTGGAGGAACTAATCAGTTCACTAAGAAGTCATGAAATTGAACTTGAGGAAGATGAACCTCAAAAGAAAGGTAAATCAATTGCTTTAAAATCTAATAAATCTGCTAAAGCATTGCAGGTGATAGAAGAAAGCTCTGAAGAATCCTCATCTGAAGATGAAGATGAACTATCCATGCTGTCTAGAAGAATAAACAAACTCTGGAAGCATAAAGGAAAGAAGTTCAGAAACTTCAGGAAGCCTGACCAAAGAAAATAATCTTCTGGACACAGAAGATCTGGCAAAAAGGAGGTTGTCTGTTATGAATGTAAAGAACCTGGACATTACAAAAATGAATGTCCAAAGGTGCTGAAAGAAAAGCCTAAAAGAAAATCTGATAAGAAGAAGGTTCTAATGGCCACCTGGGATGATTCATATACATCTGAATCTGAATCTGAGTTAGAAGAGGAATGTTCCAATGTAGCATTGATGGCAGATATAGAAGATCAGGAGGAAGGAACTTCAGGATCTGAATCTGACTCTGAATCTGACTCTGACGCTAAAGAGGTAATGGCTAAACTCACTAAAGAAGAACTTATCAAAGTATTATCAGAAGTTCTGAAGAGCTATAACAATATTAAGCTCAAATACAAGAAGCGTCAAAGCAATCTTGTATCTGAGAATAATATTCTCAAATCAGAAGTAACTGAGCTAAATGGAAAGAACTTAAAATTGAAAAATGATTCTGAATTAGCTCAACAAGACTCTGATTCTGAAACTGAGTCTGAATGCAAAAATATTTTGGAAAAATATGACTACAGCTTTCAGAAGTTTCTTGCTAAAAGCATAGACAGAAGCAAAATGGCTTCTATGATCTATGGAGTTAGCAGAAATAACAGAAAACGAATTGGATATAAATCTTCCTCTGGAAAGGATTTAAATCCAAAACCTGTTGATAAAATTATCATCAAGAAAACTCCTTTATATTCTCACTTTAAATTTGGTCACTTGAATGATATTGAACAAACACGTTCTAAAAAGAATATTCATGTGTTTAAATCTAAGGCTAGTCAGAATAAACCTTATGTTGAAAAACAGAAGTTTAGACAAACCTTCAGAACAACTAACCCAAAAGGACCCAAGAAGATCTGGGTACCTAAAAGTAAAATAATTCCTATTGCAGATGTTCTTAGCAGCAAGGTCAGGACGCCAATCATGGTACCTGGACTCTGGATGCTCGCGACACATGACAGGAGAAAGGTCTATGTTCCAAAGTCTGGAGCTTAGATCTGGAGGTGATGTGAAATTTTGAGGGAATCAGAAGGGCAAGATCATTGGATCTGGCACTATTGGAAATGAAGTGTTTCATGCTTGGATATTCTGAACGCTCTAAAGGCTACAAAGTATACAACACTGAGACACAGATTGTGGAAGAATCTATTCATGTTAGATTTATTGATAAGCTTGGCATTAAAAAGCCAAAGCAGTCTGAAAACTCTGCAGATAGAGAAGTAGTCTTCACAGACTCTGAAGGCTCAGAGGCAGACAAAGCTCAAATAAAGGAACCTGAAGCAACGCCAGATGCAATTCCTTTAACTTCTCAGATGAACAATCTAAACATTTCTGAAGAATCAACTGTTAGAGGATCATCTTCCAGAATCAAATCTTCTCATCCAGAGAATGTTATTATTGGAAAGAAGGATGACCCTATCAGAACAAGATCCTTTCTCAGATCATCTGAAGCATCATTATTTGGACTGGTGTCAGTAATTGAACCAACTTCTGTAGATGAAGCTCTGCAAGACAACGATTGGATTATTGCAATGCAAGAAGAGCTAAATCAATTCACCAGAAATGATGTGTGGGATTTAGTTCCAAGACCAAAAGGATTCAATATAATTGGAACTAAATTGGTCTTCAGAAATAAGCTTAATGAGAAAGGAGAAGTTGAAAGAAATAAGGCAAGGCTTGTTCCTCAAGGGTACAGTCAACAAGAAGGTACTGATTATACTGAAACTTATGCTCCAGTGGCAGGGAGTTTGCTCAATGTATGCAGGCAGAATTTGAAATGAGCATGATGGGGAGAATTAAGATTCTTTTTGGGAATTCAAGTCAACCAAACTCCAGAGTGCACTTACATACATCAGACCAAATATGTTAAAGAACTTCTGAAGAAATTTAACATGACTGATAGTAAGCTGGCAAAGACTCCCATGCATCCAACTAGTTCACTAGGAAAGGAAGAGGTAAGTAAGAAAGTAGATCAGAAACTCTACAGAGGTATGATAGGATCTCTTATTTACTTAACTGCTTCTAGACCTGACATTTTGTTCAGTGTATGCTTGTGTGCTAGATTCCAATCAGATCCTAGAGAATCACACTTAACAGCTATTAAGAGGATTCTAAGGTATCTGAAAGGTACTTCTAATGTGGGTTTGTGTTACAGAAAATCTGATGATTTCAAATTAGTTGGATTCTGTGATGCTGACTACGCTGGAGACAGAGTGGAAAGAAAAAGTACTTCTGGAAGTTGTCAATTTCTAGGAAGAAATCTAATCTCTTGGTACAGCAAGAAGCAACCCACAATTGCACTATCAACTACAGAGGCAGAATATATTGTTGCTGCTGGATGTAGCACGCAGATGCTCTGGATGAAAAGTCAGCTAGAAGACTATCAGATATTTGAAAGTAACATTTCTATATTCTGTGATAATACTTCTGCTATATGTTTGTCTAAAAACCCCATTTTACACTCTAAGGCAAAACATATAGAAATTAAGCATCATTTCATCAGAGACTATGTTCAGAAGGGAATTATAAATTTAGCCTTTGTTGATACATATCATCAATTGGCAAATATTTTCACAAAACCCCTTGTTGAAGATAGATTCAAATTTATTCTGAAAAATATTGGTATGGATTTGTGTCCAGAATAATATTTGTTAGAAGAAAATTTTACAGATGCAAAATGTTTAATGCTCTGAAGTATCTCATCTATTTATTTATTCATTTCCTTAAATTACTTTATTTGTGAAAATCTGAACTAACAATACTCAGAGGATCTGAACGTTGGTTAACGTTTCATTTCTCAAGAGAATTCAGAAGCACATGCAAGCAAACACGTGTCACTCTAAATCTGCAAAGATGGCGTGTACACTACTGAAGAGACGTTTGAGGTGAAGTTTGAATAGTGAAAATCTTGATTTTTCCCCCAATTTGTCAGAATCAATTAATGCTTGGAATGATTTTTATTCTTGTTCATTAATTGCTAATGTGTGAACGTGCATTGTGTGTCTGTTTGTATGCCTATGTGTTTACTATAAATACCACATCTCTCACCACTTTCACACTTTTCACATCTCAAGAACGTTTATGCATTTTTGTCTTCTTTTCTCTCTTCACAAAAACCCTAAACCTTTGACAAAATCATCTTCAATGGCAACTTCATCCTCCACTGCTGCACAGTTTCAATCAACCATGGCTACAGGTACTTCTGCAAATATGGGTGTGACTCCATATACGACACCAAAAAGAACTTTGTTAACACCTGTTGACAAACTGGAAGTTCTCTGTGAATCAATGGTGGAATTTGATTCATTGGCTGAAAATCGATTTGAGTTCCGTTCAATCATTGATGCTCAAGGCTGGGTAAAGTACTTTGACAGACTATTTGGACCAGTTTACCCTCATCTAGTGAAAGAGTTATGGATACATGCTTCTGTATACCTCAAATTCATATTGTCTTCTGTTCTGGGTAAGGAGATAATCATTACAGAAGATCTGATCAGGAAACTCATTGGATATGAGGAGACTGATGGAGTATCTCATCTGCCAGCTGGGCGTGTAGATATGGAAGAAGTTTATGAGGAAGTTATGACTGCTGGACAGGCCTCTAATAAGTTTAAAGATATGAAGCCTGACTACAAGATCTGGGCAAAGATTTTCATGGGATGCATTCATCACAGAAAATCTACAAACTCTCCAGATTACGTAAACAATGAACAACTCTACTTCATGTACTATTTAAGTCAGAGCACCAAGGTAGATCTTCCTTACATTCTGTTCATGCATTTATGGAACCATATTAATGCTTCAAGAGAATCTGTAAAAGAAAAAGGTCAGAAGATCAGAACATGGATTCCCTTTGGAAGGTTAATTTCAGATATTCTGACAGAAAATGGATTGGTGACTGCTCTATATGCTGCTGGAGTCACAGATGAACTTGAATTCATTCTTGGAAAACCTCTGAATGCAAAGAGTCTTCAGAGACTAAAAATTGTAGAGGAACTCACATCTGCACCCAAGAAGCTGAATATTTCTGAACTCAGTCAGAAGCGAATTCCAGTAGAAGACTACCCACTGTTCTTTGCTGAAGAACCAAGGGAAATAATAGTGAGATATATTGATGCTTGCAAGGCAGATGGAACGCCCATTCCTGCAGATATTCTAATAAGAGCAAGGGAACCATTGCCTGATGGAGGAAATGAGAACACAAGGAAAAGAAGTCAATTAGAAGTAGAAGATGTGCCTGTTCAGAAGAAGCCCAAAGTTGCTGACAAGCTTCAGAAGCTGATCAAGAGGAAAGCATCTGGAGACGCTCCTTTTGTTCCTGCAAAACGTATCAAGATTAAAGGTACCAAATCTTCTGTATCTTCTGTAAATAATACTGTTGTAAATGATTCAACATTTAAGTTTATTCCAAAACCACCTTCTACTCAGAAACAATTTGTTCCTGCTCCACCTCATATCTTTGTTCCTTCCCCACAAAAATCATCTAATCATATTTCCATCACTCCTGTAAAAACTTCTACTACTCAATCATCTGTACCAATACCAACAACAACAAAACCAGCCAATCAAACTCCACAACCAGAAAAACAACAACAACCAGAAAAACAATCTGAACAACAACAACAACAAAAACAATCTGAACAACAACCACAACCAGAAAAACCACCATCAAATACATATGATCCTATTGAATCTGAACCACCTACATCTGATCCACCTACATCTGATCCACCTACATCAGAACCACCTACATCTGAACCCTCATCAAAACCTTCTGAGAATCCATCAGAATCAACCAACCCATCTGAAACACATATCCCTGAGACAGAGGTTCTAAATGTTACACCTCTCAAAACTGTTTTTGAAGTGTCCTCTACCTCTTACACTCCAACCATATCATCAAATTCATTAGAATTTGATATACACCCAGACTTTCTGGTATCTCCCTCTCACACAAATTCTGAAGTAAACCAACCAGAACCACCTGTTTCTTCTGAAGTTATTATTCCAAATCCTATCCCAACACCTAAACCATCTTCTGAAATTATCATTCCCAATCCTACCCCTACATCCAAGCCAAGAACATCTGAGAATGTACCTTCTGCTTCATGCAAACTATCTTCCTCTAACAAACTTCCATCTAGTTTCATCTTAAAAAATTTCTACACCAGAATTGAACCATCTGACACTATCACTCCTCTCAAACCCAAACTTACCATCATTCTACCATCTGTGCTTAAAACATATATTAAAACCATGTCAGCAGTACCTTCATCAGCTCCAAAACCATCCTCTGCTATATCTGCTAAATCTGATAAACCTGCTAAATCTGCTTTCAAACCTTACTCTGATAAACCATTTGATGTGGTTTCCTATCCAACAAAAGCAAAACCAAATCTGTTGAATGCTTTAACCAAATCAAAACCTGACAAATCATCTGAACTTTCATTCATACCCTACTACCCTCCTCTTTTGATCACCATTCATAAATCCATCTTTCCACCTACTCCCCAACCCAAGCCAATAACCTTGGAAACTCTGTTACACCCAAGACCTAGACTGAATGTTGATCATTTATTTACAAATTTTTTGCAAGAAATACAGATGTATTTAGGTTCTGTACAGAGGAAATGTTCATCAACAATGGATGCAAAGGAATCTGATTCCATTTGGAATGGCTTCATAAACAGATTCAACACTGTAGCATCAAACCTGAAGAACGTATGTTCTGATGATGCGAAGCTCAGATTTGCTGAAACAGCTAGAAGTCTGTTCTGGACTGTTAAGAGATCTGGACCATTGCTTCTTACAGATGCTCCTTCATCATCAGAAGAGAATACTGAATCTGCATCTGAAGACAACCCTCTGGCTATGACTCTGATAGAACATCCTTCTGGCTCTACTGCTCCTAACTCCAAAGCCCCTATGGAAATTGACTCTGTTCAAGCTTCAGAAACTGTTCCACCTTCTTCATCTGAGATCAAGAAAGAGTATCCAGATCTTGAAGATAAGGTTGCAGTTCTGGAAGCTGGTCAATCAGAAATCAAGTCATGGATGGCTAAGCAAGACAAGAAGTCTGAAGACATGGCTCAGTGGATGTCCAAACAGGATCAGAAGAATGAAACCATGGCTAAGTGGATGTCAAAACAAGAACAGTCTTCTTCTGAGATCACGGATCTGTTGAAGATGCTTTTATCAAAACAATCTTAGTTTTTTTTTCTTCTGATGTTTGCATCTAATGTTTGCATATGTAGTTGAATATTTTCTGATGTGTGTACTTTTGCTCTGAATGAATGAATGAAAGTTTCTAAGTTTTCTCCACATGACTTTTCTCGTTTATTGTTTCCTTTTCTTTGTCTTTTCAAAGTTTTTTACTTTTTGCTTATGACAAAAAAAGGGGGAGAAAATAGATCTGAACTGTTTAATTAAACTTCACCAGAATGAAACTTCAGACATATCAATTTTATCTAACATAAAATCTAAGTATTTCAGAATATTTGATAAGTACACTCTGTAAAAGAAACTTTGAGACTCTCAGATCATTTGACAATTATCAGACTCTGACTCTGAAATATGCAAGACACTCTGACTCTCAAATGGTTAAGAACAATCAAGCTCTAACTCTGAAAAACACTTAAGACAAAAAGGGAAGTTTCTATTCCTTATTTATATTTAATTCAGGGGGAGATTCATCATCTCAGGGGGAGTTATAATTATTCTATTTTCAATTAAACAAAATTTCTGATGTTTTTGTCATCATAAAAAAGGGGGAGATTGTTAGAACACAGATTGGTTCTTAATAATATCTCTATGTTTTGATGATAACTATTATGAAATTTTGTAATTAAGAATTATATACTCTAAAATTTGCTTAAGAATATTTGCTGCAGATATTAAAGTAAATATCACTACAGAAGCAAATCAGATATGAATATAAGAAATATGCAAGGCTCTGTAGCATCAGATGCACCCATTAGAAGATTCTGAACGCTGCCATCAGAAGATTCTAAGCATTGCCTCCAGAAGGATCTGAAGCAGAAGCTCCAGAAGTTCTGAAGCAGAAGCTTCAGAAGAACCCGAAGCAAGTCAGAAGCATCTGAACCAATGAAGAATTTTGTATGAAGAGTTTTTCAAGCATAGTTACTTCAGAAGACTCTAAGAGTACTCACGCTGCCAGTACTGAGGATCTGACCAAACTCTGCTCTGAATTTATACACACTAAAAGCACACCTACTGCAAAGACTCTGATTCATCAAAACTCTGATCAACATCAGAAGGCTCTGATCAATTTAGACTCTGATGATTCTTGCCGAAAATTGATGAAGAAGAATTCAAAAGATTATGTCCGTTGGAATATCCAAACGACTCTTTCCTTATTTATGCTAGACACAAGAACACAGACAAAAAGGATTTCTCTGTGCTTTCTTCTTCTAGGAAAGGTCACTTGATGTGAAGACAAAAAAAGGCTCAGACCTTTTGGTACACTCTTCTCAACATGAAATACTCTTGGGTCAATGTGCCTATAAAAGGAAGTCTCCAACCATCTTCTTCAGTTGACGTTTGACCTGAAAAGAATTCATTATTCAAAGCTCTCATACAACTCACATTCTTTCTAGAATTAATTTCTTTGTTCTTAATATTAAGTGAAAAATCACAGTTGTGATAATGCTTTGTTAGAAGCATTTTAAACACTTGTATTTGTTATTACATTTAATTGTAAGAAAACCTTAAGAAGATCCAGTTAGGATCAGTAATTCTTGAGAAGACTTTGAGCAGTTGTTCTTAGTTCTTACTATTGTAATCAGTTGATTAAATAGTGGATTAAGTCCTTGTTTGAGAAAGGCAAATCACTCTAGGAAGGGTGGACTGGAGCAGTTGACTTCAACGAACCAGGATAAAAATACTTGAGTTTTTTATTTCTAAGTTTTATCTTCATACTTATTCAACCCCCCTTCTAAGTATTTTCTCACCTTCAGCATAGAGCTGCATCTAGATGAGATTATGCCACTAGAGCTTATTTGTTGATGTTAGTGGGTTTCACTATTTTTGCGGATAAGATATTTACCCTTGTCGAGGCACGATACCTCTCACTATTTATAGACTTGGATGACTTATCAGGATACAGTTGCGTACAACTGTGTTGGTTACTCTTTATAGATATCTTGGAGATGCTTCCATGTTCAGTTGTAAGCAGCTTGGTGGTTATCCGACTCTCCTACAGGTATTTATTTTAATTTAGTATATTTTGTTTTAATTAATTTTATCTAGTATATTAATTTTATTTATCTAGTTTATTATGTTATAATTCATTATTTTAAATTTAGTAACAATATTAATTTTGTAACAGTGCTGGATTTATGAGTATTTTCCAACACTTGGAAAAAAAAAAGAGAGAACTGGATACCAGCTAATAATGTGGGTCTCCCTCGAGTGATGAGATGGTCCTATAGGCAAGGTGCCTTGAAGGTGGATGACTTGCGACCTATTTTGGACGAGCTGACACCTGCCGATGTCATATGGCGTGCATTCGAGAATCATAAAGTATGGCGTCAATTTGATGAGTTATGTCTATATAGGGGGTGTCTGAGGTGGGGTGACACTATTGTTCCATACTTGCCTGATAGATGTATGCGTCAGTTTGGATACAGGCAGTATGTTCCACATCCACCTCTTGATTCTCGAATGGCTGGTGATATTGATGTTGACTGGATTAGTTACCATTAGAGCGTTCAGGATGTGATTCGTCCGACAACACCGGCCACCACCCCATATGAGACAGATGATGGATATCTTCAGTGGTATTATCGTGTTTTGCATCCTCTTCTAGTACCGCCCAATCGTGATGCGACAACAGAGATGCCAGTTCCTGTATATGAAGCAGGAGCATCTAACCCTATCTTGGCTCGTATGTCTTCATTGATTCATCGTTATTTTCAACAGACTGGTGCTGAAGAGGATGACCCACAATTTTTGATTTGTTCGATGCTTTACATATTTCTCGATCACAGTGACTTGTATTTATATTTATGGTTATATGTTAACTTTTAGACTCATTTGACCTAATTGGTTTATGTTCATGTGTTAACTTTTAGACTCATTGGCCTAGTTGGTTTATGTTAATGTGTTAACTTTTAGACTCATTTGACCTAGTTGGTTTATGTTTATGTGTTAACTTGTAGCCTGAAATAAAAAATGAATAACATAATTCACGATTCATGTTTGAAATTAAAAATGAATAACATAATTCACGATTCATGTTTTGAAATTAAAAATGAATAACATAATTCATAATTCATGTTTTGAAATTAAAAATGAATAACATAATTCATGATTCATGTTTTGAAATTAAAAATGAGTAACATAATTTATAATTCATAATGTGTTCGTAATATAGGCGTAAGTTGTTGCCAATGTAGACGTCTTGAAAATCCTAGCATCCAAGATGTTGCTGCTGGAGAATGAAACTTCTTCCAATCTACTGTCATTGGTGGCAATGGAAACCCTTCTTTCATGTTTACCTAAATAAATAAATAATCAAAATATTAAGTAAAAATAACGAAAAAGAATTAGGTTTAATCGCATTATCTAAAAACAACTAAGTACCTGAACCCAATGATTTCTGTTTACAAAACCAATGCAGTAAATTGCTACATTTGGTGAAAATGAAGTTGTCATAGGGAAGAAAGTCCAACATTCAATTCCTAAACAGACAAGTACAACATTATAACGATTCGCTATCACGTAACCCATATCTGGTAGAGTTAACCATTTATGTGTTGGTTGAGGACCAAATTCCTCTATCATCGAAGATTCTATGACTAATGCTAACTCATCAGTAAATAAATTGGCATACAAACTTGATCTTTCATTATGTATTATTTCCAACCCTAAGTCTCGACGAACCATTGGCCAACCATCTTCACCATATTCATGCAATGAAGCAATGACTCTAAATCCACAATTACCATCTAATACAACATTAACTACACCATCAATATATGATCTGATGTGATTAGGAAACTCAAGGATGAACTGCTTAGATGACTGTGAAGATTTTGATAATTTCAACTTCTTCGAAGCCTGTGATGGTTGAGATTTCTTTTGTGAAGACTGTGATAATTTCAACTTCTTTGAAGTTTGTGATGGTTGAGATTTCCTTTGTGAAGATTGAGATGCTTGATCAACATACTCATGATACGAAGGGTCTCTATAAACATCATACCCTACTGGTTTTTTGTCTTTCTTCTTGACTCCCCCTTTAGTTTTTATTTTCTCAGGTGGTGGACACATAGAAGTCATTGTGGGGAAGACAAGTTCAAAAACCCTACTTTTTAATTCCCTTTTCCCAACAACATCCAGTGACTTAAGCCTTTTGCATAACTTATCTATTGCACTACTCATATCCACCTCTGATCCATCATCTACGACTTCGTCCAACTTAACTTCCATACTTAGTTTTCTCCAATGAACATGCACAACATCTATTGGTGTCGGTATACCATCAATTCTATATTCTGTCAACTCACAAGCACAAGGTAATTTGTAGGTTGTTCTAAGAGTACAACGACATATTTCCTTGTTAGTTCCAACATAATCAACTTGTTTTAACTCTTCAGCAATGTGTCTCAATGCATCTCGAGACACTGAACCACGTAAATTATTGTAAAATGGACTTACGTGGGCGTGCTAAACTTCATAAAACCTATTTTGAAAATAAGCTCTAATGTTGCCCAAATGTAACTTTAAGTTGTCATTCATAGCCTCCCAACATTTGACCATTGTCGCTACTGCGAAAATCGGCGCCGGCTGACAGAAGAGTCGCCACCGTGCGTTATTTATCCCAACGGAGGGAAAGGAAACGCTCGAAGTAAACCTCGCAAAAAACGGGGAAAGGTATGGTCATCGCAACCAAAACCTGGGTTCGGGAGTCGGTTACGCAAGGGGAAGGTATTAGCACCCCTCACGTCCGTCGTACTCGACGGGATCCACGCTTGCTTGGGTTGTCTAAAGGATGCAAAAACAATCTATCTACGACTGCTAAATCTAAACGGAAGGGAATTGACTCGATAGAGCGTCGCACTTTATGCCTACGTATTCTCAAGAGAGAAAGTCAGAGTCAATGTAGTTCGGGACTACGGGGAAATTGGCTCGCCAAGACCTCGCGTCTTGTGCCTACGTACTTCCACACTGCATGGAAGATCAGAGCTTTACGTAGTTCAGGCTAACTACGGCTAAACAGGGGTATTCTCACACAGCAGTGAGAAAATCAACTGGTTTCAAAGGTTCGGGGACCTATGGGCAAAACTATGGCTTGGTCTCAAATGCACTAGGGCAAGAGAGAAAAAGGGTTACAATTAGTCGTCAGCGGGAAAGTCTCGATCGCACAGCCGCGAGAGAACAAAAGGTTAGTTGTTAGTGTGCTCGCTAGGATATCGCATCATATGCCTACATATTCTCGTCTGGTACGAGAAATCAGAGCAGCTGTAGTTCGGCTACTTCGGGACCACAGCTCAAATCTCGTTTTATTAACATTCTGAAAAATGATTACAATGATTGAATACTGAAAATAAATCTCCTAGGAAATACTATCCTATCCTATCCTGAAAAATCGAATGGAAAATAGTCCCCTAACAAGTGGACTTCTAAAAATTATCCCTAAAAGGTGAAAAAGAATATCTATGAAAAATGTATCCTAAAAAAAATATTAAATCTACAATGAAGTATTTTTTCACTATTTTTTCCAAGTATTTCCCTTTTTTTCATATATTTTTCTCCTTTTTTTTCATATATTTTTCTCACTATTTTTTCTTTTCTCTTTTATTCAATATCTTATTTTTTATTCTTTTTCTCAAATATAATCTTTTTTCACTTTTCTTTTTCAACAATTCTTTTCTTTATTATTTCTTATTCAAAGAACTAAACAAAATAAAAAAACAAACAAAGGGGGAGGGTACAGCAGTTACATGGGGTGTTACAAGTAAAACAAAAAAAATAAACTGGGCCCAACCCATAAGCTAATGCTGCCAAAAAAGACCAAACAGAGGGGGGTGATGCCAGCAGAAACGCTGGGTGCTAGCTCGTTGGGCTTGAGCCCATCAGCAAACAAAAACAATAGGCAAAACAGGGGAAAGAGGAAAGTGGGGGTGTAGGCCAACAACTCGTTGGGCCTGAGGCCCAACATCCAACGCCCAGCCTCCTCTCTCTCTTCGTCCAATCTCCCAAACGTGTAACCCTAATCTCTTCCTCTCTGCACTGTTCATCTTCCGCCGTTTCCCCTCCCTCAGATTCTCTCTCGATCTCCATCACCTCAGCCCCTCTCAATCCTCATCTCTGAACCTGGCTCCTCTCCTTACCATCTTTCACCCTCAAACACATAACACCATAACCGTTCAAATCACGTCACAAACCTTTGTTGATGGATCTTGCTCGCGGAAGAAGATTACAGGTGGAGCGTTCGTGAGATTTTCTGGAGATGAAGTCGTCTGTTGAAGTTCTTTGCGTTCGTAAGGATGTTCGTTCTTGAATCTTCTTTTCTGGAGAATCTGGATCTTGAAGGTGGAGGATCTATGGAGTTGCGGTTTGAGGATGAAAATTCAACGGCATCTGGACAATCACTGATGAAGCTTCGTAGAAGTTTCTGGAAAAACAAATTGAAGACCACATGAGTTCTTGATGGTTCTTGGGGGTCCTGATGAATCGTTGAGCTTCTGGAGAGTTTCTTGAAGGTTTATTCAACCGTTGATGAAGATTGATTCATGGAAGAAAGTAAGATGAACATGCGATGATGGTTTACACTTCCTGGAGAACGATGATGCTGATCGGAAGAACTAGAGAGTTCGTTGAAGGCCCTCCGATGAACGAGATGAAGGCAAATCGTGGATGAACCCAGTTCGCTGATAAAGATTGATCTCTGATGATTATCTGGAATTTTGTTCTTGCTGATGATGAAGAATGTGGATGATGATTGGAGTTGATCTGGTGAGGATTCTTGATGAACGGTTGAAGGTTAATCCTGTAAATGATGAACTCGTGATGATGATTGGTGAAGATCATGAAGATTGTTGCATGTTTCTGGAAACGGTGAAGATCATAACAAACTTTTTGGAAAAAATGTTGAACTTGATGATGTTTCCGGCGAGACGGTGGTGGTTGTTAACCGGAGGGGATGATCGGAAACTGGGAGTTTTAGGTGTTTTAGGGTTTGAGATGGTGAAGACTAAAGGAGGAAGATGAAGTTCTGGGGATTTTTAGTTTCAGGCGAGATTCACGGCGGCCGGAGATAGTTGGATGATCTGTTACGGTGGCCGGAGCTGGGTTGGGCGGTGGTTGCATGGCCGCCGGCCATGCAACTGATGAGTCTCCGGTGGGGTTTGTGGAGAGGACAGGTGTCTGGGTTAGTGGACGGGGTGGATGCATGCGTGCCACTTGGCACTGGGTGGCAGAGTGTGAGAGAAAGTGGAGTGTGAGGTGGCGTGTGTGTGTTATGATATGTGGGGTCTCCCCTCGCTAACACGTGGCGATGAAGCTGAATTTATAGGCTAAGATTTTCTGGAAATCTCTGGAATATTCTGGAAACTTGGACAAACTCTGCGGATTTGGGCCCCCCAAAGCACAACTGGCCCAAACGAAAATGAAAATGAAAGACCAAAAAAAAAACTGCATAATACTGAAACAATGGTAAAAAAAACCTGATTAATACTTAATCCTAATTAACTAACTACTCAATTAACTAACTCTGAAGACTAATCTAATTAATTCTATAAATCCTAATTAAACCTAAAAAGAGAGTTATCCTAAAAACCCTATTAACTCCAATTAACTCTAATTAAAAAATTCTAATAAACCCCCTAATTAAACTTCTATTAAATTTCTAATAAAACTAGATTATTTATCATAAAAGAAATTCTCTCATTAATAAAAGAAGAAAAAAATCTATATATCTACAAGAAAATCTACATTATCCTATTAAAAAAATGAGAAAAACCATTTAAATTCTATAAAAGAAAATTCATTATAGTAAAGTCTATTAAATGTCTAATATTCTAAAAGTGAATTAAAAAATATTAAAACTATTTAAAAACTAATAATATTCTATATTAAATCCTAAAATAATTAAAAATTTATTAAAACCCTAATAATGGCCAATTAAATTCCAGAAAAATCACAACAATTCCCAGAGGAACAAAATAGCACCGAACGGCAAATAAAACCACGAGAGCGCCCCGAAATAGCCGGTAAAAAATCAATAGACACCGAGATATCCCAAAAATACGATTCTACCTATCTGAACTAATTAAAAACACCTGAGACGCGAGATGAGAGCTGTGATCCCGATAAAATCAAAACAAATGAAAAATGCGTTGTATGCGATATGCAGATGCGAATGCGGTCATGCGTCGAAACATAAGACTAGATACGGGACCCGGTTGGTCAAATTTTAGGGTGCAACAGCTGCCTCTATTCAAGCAGCTTGGACCTGAATGGTTGAAGAGTGCCCAGCCTTTGATCATTCAAAGGTAGAAGATGGTTGAATACAAATGGAGCCCTGAAATTTGCCAACCGCAGAAATAAACTGCACCACTGCTTGGGGAACGACCTTCACCAACTGAATCTGGCTGTTACGACAACCCACTGATCTCGTGCGACCGTGCTGGGGATTCTTCTCATCATCCTGAAAAAGATTGAATCATCGGAAACTTCGTCCTTTGCTTGTCCACGTCAGGACTCTATCTGCTGTCAACTCGGAAAAACTTCAACAACTTTGCCGGGGATGGCTCGTCTGCCTTCTCGTCAGAAATAAATCGTCCACGTTAGGAACAAACTCTTCCACGTTAGGAATAACACCGTCCACGTTAGGAATAACATCGTCCACGTTAGGACTCACCCTTCCACGTAAGGAATAACCGTTCCACATTAGGAATAACACCGTCCACGTTAGGAATAACATCGTCCACGTTAGGACTCACCCTTCCACGTAAGGAATAACCGTTCCACGTTAGGAATAACATCGTCCACGCTAGGACTCACCTTTCCACGTAAGGAATAACCGTTCCACGTTAGGAATAACACTGTCCACGTTAGGAATAACATCGTCCACGTTAGGACTCACCTTTCCACGTTAGGAATGAACTTCTTCTTCGTCAAACTCTTCCACGTAAGGAATACGGCTTCTTTTGAATCTGTCCACATCAGGACTAAACCTCTTCCACGTCAGGAATACACTCTATCTTTCCACATCAGGAATAAAAGCCTCTTTCCACGTAAGGAATAATATCTTTCCACGTAAGGAATACATCATCTCTTCCATGTTAGGAAACCAACTTGATCTGAATCTGTCCACGTCAGGACTAAACTTTCCCCGTAAGGAATCTATCTTCTTTTCCACGTAAGGAAACCATCTATTGTCTTGGTTTGTCCACGTGAGGACTCCACTTTTCCACGTAAGGAATATAATCTCAATCTGTCCACGTTAGGACTCCAACTTGATATGTCCACGTAAGGACTCAATCTTTCCACGTAAGGAATCAATCTTTCCACGTAAGGAATAACTGTCTTTCTCTTCCACGTAAGGAATCAATCTTGATATGTCCGCGTAAGGACTCAATCTTTCCACGTAAGGAATCACCATTTTTGATATGTCCGCGTAAGGACTCAATCTTTCCACGTTAGGAATCACCACTTTTCCACGTTAGGAATCAACTTCTTTTCCACGTAAGGAATGCTCTTTTCCACGTAAGGAATGCAACTTGATATGTCCACGTAAGGACTCAATCTTTCCACGTAAGGAATTGTCATCTTTCCACGTAAGGAAACCACTTCTTTTCCACGTTAGGAATCTCATCTTGATATGTCCGCGTAAGGACTCTAATCTTTCCACGTTAGGAATCAATCTTTCCACGTAAGGAATCACCATCTTTTCCACGTTAGGAATCAAATCTTTCTTGATCTGTCCACGTAAGGACTAAACTTTTCCACGTAAGGAAACAACTTCTCTTTCCACGTAAGGAATCAACTTCTTTTCCGAGTATGTCCACGTCAGGACTAAACTTTCCACGTAAGGAATACATCGCTCTTCCACGTAAGGAATCAATCTTTCTGATTTGTCCACGTAAGGACTCCCAACTTTCCACGTAAGGAATACACCATCTTAATCTGTCCACGTCAGGACTCCAACTTGATATGTCCACGTAAGGACTCACATCTTTCCACGTAAGGAAACCACATCTTTCCACGTAAGGAAACCACTCTTTCGGATTTGTCCACGTAAGGACTCACATCTTTCCACGTAAGGAATAAATCTTTCCACGTAAGGAAACCATCTTCTTTCCATGTAAGGAAACCAATCTTCTTCCACGTAAGGAATACATCTTAATCTGTCCACGTAAGGACTCCCCTCTTTCCACGTAAGGAATGCATCTTCGTTCCACGTAAGGACTCAAACTTGTCCACGTTAGGACTATATCGTCCACGTTAGGACCCACCTTTCCACGTTAGGAATAACTCTCTTCTTGATTTGTCCACGTAAGGACTCCATCTTTCCACGTCAGGAATGCTATCTTTCCACGTAAGGAATAAATCTGATATATCCACGTAAGGACTCAATCTTTCCACGTAAGGAATCACCTCTTTCCACGTAAGGAAACACATTTTGATTCGTCCACGTAAGGACTCCAACTTGTTTTCCACGTTAGGAAGACAAACTTTTTTTACACGTGAGGAATAAACTTGCTTTTCCACGTTAGGAACTGAAACTTCTCTTTCCACGTAAGGAATAAACCTGTCCACGTCAGGACTCACGTTTCGTCTTGATTTGTCCACGTCAGGACTCACCTCTTGACTTGCTGAGGAAATAAAACTTGTCCACGTCAGGACTCATATCCCAACCTACTGAAGAAATAAACTTGTCCACGTCAGGACTTGCGCGTCTTCGACTTGCTGGGGAAATAAAACTCGTCCACGTCAGGACACACACTTTGCCACCAACACGAAGAAGGATAAATTTGTCCACGTCAGGACTCTCGTATCTTGCCATCGCGAAGAACTATAAACTTGTCCACGTCAGGACGCACATTTCACCATTACGAATAGAGACATCTGCTGGAAATAAAATGGTCCACGTCAGGACTCCAACACGAAGAGTAACCAACTTTGTCCACGTCAGGACTCCACACTCAATCAATACCGAGAACTCGAATCTGTCCACGTTAGGACTAACACATATCGTCAACCTGAGGAAATGTCCACGTCAGGACTCCACATTCCAACAATTCTGAGAAATCGAACCTGTCCACGTTAGGACTAACACCTCTTATCCGCCCGGGGAAATAAAATTATCCACGTTAGGACACCCACTTCTCTAGAAAGAAGAAAACCTATCAATAGAACTGTCCACGTTAGGACTCATCCCTCCATCGGTCTGCAAACTTCTTATCACTGATGTTACAGCAACTTTGAGGCTGACTCTACTGGGGATATTTGGAAACCAAACCACTGGACGCCTGTTCTGATAACCGGAGGCAACTTTTGAAATTCTGGTTCATGAAACCTTTTACTGCTGACGTAACAACGACTTTGAAGGAAACAATCCGCTGGTCGGACTAGAGAAACTTCGACAAGAAACCCTGGCGGGAAATAAGTAACTCTGCTTGGGGACAAAGAGAGACTTATCCTGATAACTCTGTGGGGAGTAATGCCACAGCTGACACTTCGTGAATGTCTCATGCCGAGACTTCGAATGTTTATTGATTTATTGGAGCAAAAGCTCTCTCTACCTGCAAGAGAAACAATACTTGAAGCAAACGGTTAGCCAACCTAGTTTATGTTTCAAAAATGCGTATGTTTGACAACAATGCAATGCTCCATTCGACATGGAAATGCTACGCTTTTATTTGGTAGATGCGAATATGACACTATATGCCAATGCAAATGCAGACTCGAACTGCTGAGATATAGGAACTGCTTCAGCAAAATAAATGCTGAAAACACTGCCAACTCCGCTGGGGATAGCCAGGTGCTACAGAATTATTCCAGCAAAATAAATGCTGGAAGAGTGAAGCCGACTCAGCTAGGAAATGGGGAACTTAAGCCAAACACCTTGTTGAAGTAACACCCTGCTGGGGAATATAACTCTGCTGGAGAATAACAGATGCGCCTGGTATAATTGGACTTCTGCTGGAAAGTGAACGGATATCACACAGTATTCTGGCAAAATAAATGCTAGGACACACAACCAACTCTGTCGGGGAGAGTCTTAATCTTCGAGTTCCACTGGGAGGAATGAAAATACTTGCTGGAAAGAGAACTCCGCTAGGGACGAACGGTTCTCTTAGGGAAACTCAACTGACTCCGCTGGGGGAGAGTAAATGACCCTGCAGGGAAAGGTAAACTGTCTGAATACAGCTCACAAACACTAATCTTCTGCGGCTAAACCATTCTGCTTGAGATGCCCTGTCTGAATACAACCTTCGATCTAGGAATCGCCAAGCTCTGCTGAGGATAAATGACTTTGGGAGCATGTCCTTTGAATAAGCCACGACTAGCTAGGGAATTCGATCCTTCTTCAGTGAGGAATACTGCTATCTCAGAAGCGCTTCCTGCGTGGGGGTTCACTTCACGTAACGATCAAGTCTTTCACCAAAGCGCCTCTGGTCAGGGCGACACGAACTCTATTCCTTCTCGGAAATTTGCCCCACAAATACCAACATGCCCCAGTCCGAGCATTTCGTCTGGAAAAGAAAGGCTAGCCATAGTGCTACTCACAATACCTTGCCCCTGAATCGGCACCAACCTCCTGATGAGGACTCTTCGATCTCTGTACCCTGACGGTTAAATCTGAACTGTTTCTGTACGTCAAACCCCAAAAGAATGTCCCAACAACATCTTTTGTTTTTAGGGTGTCCTGCCCTGGTCTTGCGATAATCTTTTGCCCCTGATCGACTGATTCGTGGAGCAGTGCCCATAGCCGCGGGAGATTTGCCAAATCTCGACCTAATTGCCCCAGATTAACTGCCTCTCGAATGTACGACTTTGCTGGGGATAACCGAACGCGCCAAGTAGGCTGGGGCTTTTGTACATTCGTGATAGGTCATACACTCCTGATGCTGGACAATATCCAGTCTAAATTCACAACTTCTAGTAGAAGGGTCACAATTTCCCGACATTTGTCTCAAACTTGAAGATTGGCTGGATCTGCTCAAGTAGCTCTGAACAACTTTGATGACACTGAGAAGAACAACTCTTTCGCCTTTGCCATGCCCCGGCCTGCAGGAACCTCTATGGGATAGTCTGAAAATCTGTACCCTGACGGTTTAATATGAACTGCCCCAACATTTTGAACTTCCTCGAGATACTTCGAATCGAACGTCCCTCGAATAAAGAATAATCTCTGCACTCTTGGGATGGCATGCCCCCGTCTGTAATGACTTTGCCTCAATCTGGTTCTCGGAAAGAACTCACTCTGAACCGAAAGCACCTTGCTACAATACGACCTTGCGGTGGCTTACCCCGGTGTTTCCCTTGATTCAACAACTATCAACATCGTGACTTGCCCCTGAACGAGCGTTGAGCGACTTAACCTGTCCTGATATAGCATTCTGGATAACTGCCCCTGATTGGCTCTTAAGAAGATTCGCTTCTGATCGACTTCTGCCCCATAATCAACTGATGCTTCGGGACTTTTCCTCTGACTGATTGATTCCGAACTCTCTGAAAGTCAATGCCCCAGATTCACAGGGTTTCGCAACATACACCATTCTGATCTAGACTGTTGAATTATTCAATCCTGTTCGATTATTCCCTGTTGGAATTTCTTTCCTGTCAACTACTAACCTGCAAGTAAAAATCGTCTGTTCACGAATGGTAATCTTAATGCAATGTTTATGTAGATTTTGAAAATTTTGTGCTGTCACTCATTTACGTGTCATGACTGTGAGTGATGAATGAACCAAAGTTCAAACGTAGTGCTTATGTGATCAGTGAAAAACACAACAAGGATATGACTAGCAAGTCAAGAGGGAGTCAGGTTACTCAACCTTACCGTAATGCGCCTTCAGAATAAACCTTGCCTCAATTAGGTCTTTTAAGGGATGTATCGTGGTCGGGTTCACGGTTCGTGAAACAAAGGATATTTGGCTCAAATTATGTTTTGTACCCACCCCTTCTACGTGATGATCTCCGATCCTAAAGTTCAGTTAACCTGGCACAAGCGCTCGCCTCTTCGAGAGGTATGTTGAATGGTAAGGACCATGGCTAAGGAAAACTCACAAGGTTTTCGGAGTGACAGTTACCCCTTTTTCGTTTTCGGTGTCTGTATCCACACGACCTTGTCCTTGTTCGAGGATTTCTCTTTTTATATCCTTTCTTTTCGTTCTTTCGATTCCCTAATTTTTGCCTGGACTGACTCCTTTTGAGTTCTTTTCAATTTCTTTTGAAGTCCAGCGGGATGCCCTAATTTTTGCCTAAGTATTAGCCTTCCAGCTTTTTCTTTTTCTTTTTACTTAGCGGGCTTTCTTTTTTCTTTCTTTTGGAACAAAGTCGTGTGACACTGGTTGTCTTGATTGCTCCGAAGGGATTGTAACTGCCTTACTCCTAATTGGTGAGGTTTAACCACTGTGGTTGACAAATTACGACCTCTTGAGAGGCGTAAACTGATTGGTCCTCAACAGACAACACGCCTCTGTAAGACTTGAATGCTCGGTCAAGCTAATTGACAACTACCCTGCCCCGGGTTAAGATGTGAGGGTTTTAAAAATCCGAAAGAAACTCCTACTTCTCGGCTCGAAGTGGTTAACAAGGGATTCTCTTCCTTATCTCTCCGGTGTTTAGGGGATTTGAAACAATGCCTTGTACGTCATCGGTACGGTCTTATCTGAAAGCATACGATCATCGATTATGAGTTTATTTTCGTCGTCCTCCCTCCAATCTTTGCTAGTCACAGTGATAAAGTGGAGTGAATAAAAATGCAAGTGTCAGTGCAATGCAGTAAATGAGCGACAACGACATGATTAATTCAGAAACATGCATAGTCACCTTATTAATATCACCATTCGAAACAATCAATATTTAAAAGCAAGTAGTAACTAACAGAAAAGAAACTACAAATGCAAATGATATAAATTCTGAGGACTGCCAATGCTGAGGGCGCCTGCCGGTCTGGACCACTGGCTTTTTGAAAAGGACCCTCTGAATCTACGAGCTTAGACAGCTGAGAGGTTGGCATGAACAAACAAAACTCCTTCTGGAAAGGAAATGCACCCTTGGTCGATCAACTGCGGTACCTTCGCCTGAAACGCTTTACAATCTTCGATTGCATGCCCTGGAGAGCCACCATGGTAACTACATCGAACTTGGGGATTGTACCCAGGAAGGTAAGGTTCTGGAACTGGCTTGAGAGCTTTAGGTTCCACCAAAGAACTCTGGATCAAAGATGGTAGCAGTTGACTATACGACATAGGCACTGGGTGAAAAGGAGCTTTCCTTCGTTCCGAGTTGTTGCGAGGTTGATTCTGATTCTGACACTGAGTCTGATAACCTCGGCCATGAGTTCGCTGATTTGCTGAGGAAGCGACATAAGATTCCTGATAGGGCGCCCCAGGCACGGCTGTCTGTTCAGTATAACAAGCCACATGAGGTACTGATCTCTGAGAAGACGAAGAACCAACAAAATTCACTGATTCGCTTCGAGGATATTCAACCTTTGGCATTACTGCATTGATCACAACTCCTTCTTCACTCTGATAGTCACAAGGAGATTAAGCTTCACTAACCTGTCTGTTTGACGTAACTCCAAGCATTCTTTCAAGGTACGGGCTCTCCAGGGAGTGTACAAACATGTTCATTAACTCTCGGTCTAGGAACGACGGCTTTACTCTGGCAGCAAATTCTCTCCATCTCTGAACATACTTCCTGAAAGGTTCCTCGTCCTCTTGAGACAATTCTTGCAGTCGCATGCGATGGGGAGCTATGTCTAGGTTATAATCGTACTGCTTCAGAAAAGCTCTGGCCAAATCCATCCATGACTGAATCTGATTTCTCTCTAACTGCATATACCAACTCAAGGATGCCCCAGTCAGACTATACTGAAAGCAATGGATCATCAGTTTGTTATCTCGCACAAACGAAGTCATTCTTCGACAGAGCATCATCAAATGCAGCTTCGGACAGCTATCTCCCGTGTACTTCTCAAGTTTCGGCACTTTGAACTTATAAGGCAACACCAGGTCAGGAACCAAACACATGCCTGCAGCATTCAGGTCAACAGCATCTTTCACCTTCAAAGCTTTCAACTTTTTCTCAACGCTTGGAGTTTCCTATCCGTCTCAAGAGCTCTACCGCCTTGATTGTTAACAGGAGGAGGACGTTCATTTCGGGCAACAAACTGCTCACGTCGATCTCGATTCTCCACAGAAGGCTGTACAACTTGGTCTGCAGTAACGTTGTTCGCTTGCGGGAAGTCTTCCACAGAATCATACAGAGGGTTGGACGCCATAGTGAACCCTGTCAAGGTGTCAGGAGACTGGAAATGGCCTTCAAACATAGCTACCAATAGTCTTCAGCTGACTTCAATGCTCGATTCTGCTCAAATCTACTCAACCCCTAAGTCGTCTTCTGACAATCAACGGCTGCTCAATCCAAACTCCGGGTAATCACCCTCAGGAAACAAAGGCTGGATCAGAACTCTGGCTAACTGGAGGATGGTATGCAGTATGATGCAACACTGTTTATGCAAATGCAATGCAAGATGCAGCAAACAACGGGACCACAGCCCCCACACAATCGGAATACTGTTGCGCTGTTGACGGAGTACGCTCGCTCTGAAGAGAAGACCACAATAACGGGTAGGTTGGAAGTCAAGCTCCCTGCAAAAAACCCCCCACTCACAGGTATGGACCTATATCTGACAAGGTACGACATCCTATGCGGTCGTCGGCGTCACAGACTTTCAGGGTTGATGATACGATTCCCAGAAGGAGTGGCATCATCAAATCCTGAAGAGGCCTCACTTAGCCAACTTCCAAATGATCGGTTCCCGGAGTCGACAATTCACCTGACCAACAACCCCTTCGACCCAAAGGGTAGAAAAAGAAGCCAACCAGAAGAACCTCGTCCGAGTGTAGATTTCGCGGGACACTAGTACAAGCAAAGCCGGTACGCGCCTACTAATCTCTACTCTAAGTCTAAGGTGCACTCAAGCTCAGGTCCGGCTTATCTCTAAATCATAGAACACCCGTAACACCCCAACAGCAACAGATAATATCGATAAATAAACCCCAATAGACAAGCAAACAAGCGCTAGGATTGACTCTCTCTTAGGGGACGTTGGATCCCACATGCATAAGGACTATCACAGTCCTTAGCAGCCCGGGGATGTTGGGTCCCCAGCAAACTCGCATAGGGAACTATCGCAGTCCCCAGCAGAGTCGCCAGCTGTCGCTACTGCGAAAATCGGCGCCGACTGACAGAAGAGTCGCCACCGTGCGTTATTTATCCCAACAGAGGGAAAGGAAACGCTCGAAGTAAACCTCGCAAAAAACGGGGAAAGGTATGGTCATCGCAACCAAAACCTGGGTTCGGGAGTCGGTTACGCAAGGGGAAGGTATTAGCACCCCTCACGTCCGTCGTACTCGACGGGATCCACGCTTGCTTGGGTTGTCTAAAGGATGCAAAAACAATTTATCTACGGCTGCTAAATCTAAACGGAAGGGAATTGACTCGATAGAGCGTCGCACTCTATGCCTACGTATTCTCAAGAGAGAAAGTCAGAGTCAACGTAGTTCGGGACTACGGGGAAATTGGCTCGCCAAGACCTCGCGTCTTGTGCCTACGTACTTCCACACTGCATGGAAGATCAGAGCTTTACGTAGTTCAGGCTAACTATGGCTAAACAGGGGTATTCTCACACAGCAGTGAGAAAATCAACTGGTTTCAAAGGTTCGGGGACCTATGGGCAAAACTATGGCTTGGTCTCAAATGCACTAGGGCAAGAGAGAAAAAGGGTTACAATTAGTCGTCAGCAGGAAAGTCTCGATCGCACAGCCGCGAGAGAACAAAAGGTTAGTTGTTAGTGTGCTCGCTAGGATATCGCATCCTATGCCTACATATTCTCGTCTGGTACGAGAAATCAGAGCAGCTGTAGTTCGGCTACTTCGGGACCACAACTCAAATCTCGTTTTATTAACATTCTGAAAAATGATTACAATGATTGAATACTGAAAATAAATCTCCTAGGAAATACTATCCTATCCTATCCTGAAAAATCGAATGGAAAATAGTCCCCTAACAAGTGGACTTCTAAAAATTATCCCTAAAAGGTGAAAAAGAATATCTATGAAAAATGTATCCTAAAAAAAATATTAAATCTACAATGAAGTATTTTTTCACTATTTTTTCCAAGTATTTCCCTTTTTTTCATATATTTTTCTCCTTTTTTTTCATATATTTTTCTCACTATTTTTTCTTTTCTCTTTTATTCAATATCTTCTTTTTTATTCTTTTTCTCAAATATAATCTTTTTTCACTTTTCTTTTTCAACAATTCTTTTCTTTATTATTTCTTATTCAAAGAACTAAACAAAATAAAAAAACAAACAAAGGGGGAGGGTACAGCAGTTACATGGGGTGTTACAAGTAAAACAAAAAAAATAAACTGGGCCCAGCCCATAAGCTAATGCTGCCAAAAAAGACCAAACAGAGGGGGGTGATGCCAGCAGAAACGCTGGGTGCTAGCTCGTTGGGCTTGAGCCCATCAGCAAACAAAAACAATAGGCAAAACGGGGGAAAGAGGAAAGTGGGGGTGTAGGCCAACAACTTGTTGGGCCTGAGGCCCAACATCCAACGCCCAGCCTCCTCTCTCTCTTCGTCCAATCTCCCAAACGTGTAACCCTAATCTCTTCCTCTCTGCACTGTTCATCTTCCGCCGTTTCCCCTCCCTCAGATTCTCTCTCGATCTCCATCACCTCAGCCCCTCTCAATCCTCATCTCTGAACCTGGCTCCTCTCCTTACCATCTTTCACCCTCAAACACATAACACCATAACCGTTCAAATCACGTCACAAACCTTTGTTGATGGATCTTGCTCGCGGAAGAAGATTACAGGTGGAGCGTTCGTGAGATTTTCTGGAGATGAAGTCGTCTGTTGAAGTTCTTTGCGTTCGTAAGGATGTTCGTTCTTGAATCTTCTTTTCTGGAGAATCTGGATCTTGAAGGTGGAGGATCTATGGAGTTGCGGTTTGAGGATGAAAATTCAACGGCATCTGGACAATCACTGATGAAGCTTCGTAGAAGTTTCTGGAAAAACAAATTGAAGACCACATGAGTTCTTGATGGTTCTATGGGGTCCTGATGAATCGTTGAGCTTCTGGAGAGTTTCTTGAAGGTTTATTCAACCGTTGATGAAGATTGATTCATGGAAGAAAGTAAGATGAACATGCGATGATGGTTTACACTTCCTGGAGAACGATGATGCTGATCGGAAGAACTAGAGAGTTCGTTGAAGGCCCTCCGATGAACGAGATGAAGGCAAATCGTGGATGAACCCAGTTCGCTGATAAAGATTGATCTCTAATGATTATCTGGAATTTTGTTCTTGCTGATGATGAAGAATGTGGATGATGATCGGAGTTGATCTGGTGAGGATTCTTGATGAACGGTTGAAGGTTCATCCTGTAAATGATGAACTCGTGATGATGATTGGTGAAGATCATGAAGATTGTTGCATGTTTCTGGAAACGGTGAAGATCATAACAAACTTTTTGGAAAAAATGTTGAACTTGATGATGTTTCCGGCGAGACGGTGGTGGTTGTTAACCGGAGGGGATGATCGGAAACTGGGAGTTTTAGGTGTTTTAGGGTTTGAGATGGTGAAGACTAAAGGAGGAAGATGAAGTTCTGGGGATTTTTAGTTTCAGGCGAGATTCACGGCGGCCGGAGGTAGTTGGATGATCTGTTACGGTGGCCGGAGCTGGGTTGGGCGGTGGTTGCATGGCCGCCGGCCATGCAACTGATGAGTCTCCGGTGGGGTTTGTGGAGAGGACAGGTGTTTGGGTTAGTGGACGGGGTGGATGCATGCGTGCCACTTGGCACTGGGTGGCAGAGTGTGAGAGAAAGTGGAGTGTGAGGTGGCGTGTGTGTGTTATGATATGTGGGGTCTCCCCTCGCTAACACGTGGCGATGAAGCTGAATTTATAGGCTGAGATTTTCTGGAAATCTCTGGAATATTCTGGAAACTTGGACAAACTCTGCGGATTTGGGCCCCCCAAAGCACAACTGGCCCAAACGAAAATGAAGATGAAAGACCAAAAAAAAAACTGCATAATACTGAAACAATGGTAAAAAAAACCTGATTAATACTTAATCCTAATTAACTGACTACTCAATTAACTAACTATGAAGACTAATCTAATTAATTCTGTAAATCCTAATTAAACCTAAAAAGAGAGTTATCCTAAAAACCCTATTAACTCCAATTAACTCTAATTAAAAAATTCTAATAAACCCCCTAATTAAACTTCTATTAAATTTCTAATAAAACTAGATTATTTATCATAAAAGAAATTCTCTCATTAATAAAAGAAGAAAAAAATCTATATATCTACAAGAAAATCTACATTATCCTATTAAAAAAATGAGAAAAACCATTTAAATTCTATAAAAGAAAATTCATTATAGTAAAGTCTATTAAATGTCTAATATTCTAAAAGTGAATTAAAAAATATTAAAACTATTTAAGAACTAATAATATTCTATATTAAATCCTAAAATGATTAAAAATCTATTAAAACCCTAATAATGGCCAATTAAATTCCAGAAAAATCACAACAATTCCCAGAGGAACAAAATAGCACCGAATGGCAAATAAAACCACGAGAGCGCCTCGAAATAGCCGGTAAAAAATCAATAGACACCGAGATATCCCAAAAATACGATTCTACCTATCTGAACTGATTAAAAACACCTGAGACGCGAGACGAGAGCTGTGATCCCGATAAAATCAAAACAAATGAAAAATGCACTGTATGCGATATGCAGATGCGAATGCGGTCATGCGTCGAAACATAGGACTAGATACGGGACCCGGTTGGTCAAATTTTAGGGTGCAACAACCATGTCACCAATACTGTTCCCCAACATTTGTGTTAACTTCCAATAAGCTGACTCAACCCTAAAATTAATACATATTAAAAATATTTTTAAAAAATTCAAAAAAGATATACAATTTAGAAATACTAAAAATAAATACATACCGATTAGTCGTGATGTTACCCAAATGTAGCACTCGATTAATCCATGCTCCAATAAATCTTTGTCTATGTGGTGTCAACCATGTGTCCTTCACGTAATCAATAAATTCATTACAATCAACACACGTCTGCTCAAGTTGGTTCAACCTTTGATCATACTCAACCTCATCACTATCCCATACAAGATTCGTCCATAATTCATCACTTTTTTTTGCATGTCACTAGCCACATATTGTTTCCGTTTTACACCAACATTCTTGTTAATATGAAACCAACATAGCAAATTGATCGACCTTGGAAACACAAATTCAATGGCTTTCATCAAAGCAAGATCTCTATCTGTCAAAATCACTTGTGGACACAACTGTTTCTTCACAAACAATTGTTTAAGCTTATCTAGCACCCAACAAAAAGTCTCAGTCTGCTCAGACTCAATATAGGAAAATGCGACAGCAAAAGTCAACTCGGTTGATGTCATGCCAACAATTTCAAACAGAGGTTGCCTATATTTGTTTGTCTTGTAAGTGTTGTCCATAACTAATACAATAGGAAAAATATTCAACAACTTAACTGAATCTGGATGAGTCTAAATTATATCTCTAATAACTTCAGAGTCATCTCTTTTTCTACTCCAATAAACATAACCTGCATCCTCAATCAGTTTAAACAAATGTTGTATCTCACTTCTAGGACCTCTTATATTTTTTTCTATCATACTCTTATGCTTGTATATTTGCGTGATCCGAGTGACATTATCTAGATCTTGCTCTTGCAATGAAAGCAATATATGTCTAGGTGGAACCTTTCTCTTTGTCAAATCAACAACATGTTGCTTCTGATCCGCTGTCAACCTACCAACAAATGCGTGACCTTCTAATCTATCAAGTAAATCATGGTTATGAACTCCACATTTTACATCAATCTTCCATCCAGATCCATCAGTCGCTGGAATTCATCTGATTCTAAATGGACATCCACATTTTTTTCGTCGCACTCTTGGTTCCACTATCAATATCTTTGTGTTTTCCTCCTTTATCACATCCAAATATTAATTTGTTACTTCTTCCTCTCTTGCCTGTTTCAATATCTGAACGAGTGATTATCATTACTTTATTTCGGATTCCGATCTCTTTAATCCATCTTATCACCTCTTCTCGTGTACCAAATCTTTGAGTAGTTGAAAAAACATCAGACGTATCTACGCATATCTGATCTTTATCGCATATTTGTAAAGGAATTTCTGTACCTGCATTAAAAAAAATTACAAAAAATTTTTTAAAAAAAATTAAAAAAAAATTAAAAAAAAATTTAAAAAAAAATTACAAATGCAAATCGGAAGACTCAGGGAAAGAGTTCTGGTAGCCAACATTACCAAACCGGAAGACTTGTAAAAAGTGTTCCGGTACACCTTTTACAATTACCGGAACTCTTAAGAAAAGTGTTCCGGTAAAATTCTACGAAAAACGCAAACCGAAAGTCTTTGATAAACTTTTCTGGTACATATTGTGTATAAACCGGAACTCTTTGCCAAAGTCTTCTGATTTGGAGAAAAAAAACATACTGGAAGTCATTTTAAAAGTGTTCCGGAAGACTCGATTGGTGAATTTTTCGGAACTCTCAAAATCTGACACAGCTGCTGTAAAAAGTAAAAAAAAAAATAGTATAATAAAAAATATACAGAGATAAAATTGGTATTTTTTTTAAAATTGTAGGGGTATGGGTATAATTGTAGGAGTATGGGGTAAAATTTCCTTTGATTGACCAAGCATGGGCCTTCACGGACTACGGGTTTTTGGGCCGGTCCGATTTATATTTATAATTTTGTTTTTTTAAAATTAAAAAGGAAGTGTTTTATTTTAAAAATAATATAATACTATTAGTATATTATACACACTATACTCTAATTTTATCATAGCGTCAAATTATAACAGTATGACATTTCACATAGAAAATGCACCAGTATGACATTTCATTTCACTTAGAAAATGCTAATAATGTTATACACACCAAAATGTAACTTATAACATTTCCCTTGGTACATTGTTTGTCTTTTTTATTTGAACAAGGATTCAAAACAAAGTAAAATTCTCAATAATAACATTAAATTTTACAAATTAAATTAACAATAAGGTCTAAAATTCATTAAAAAAAAACTAAGCGGGTTACCCGCTACCCGGTTGGGTTAGCCCGGTTAAAAATCAGGCTTAAAAGCCCGGATAATAAATGAGCATTTTTTTTGTTCAAGCCCAAAATTTTTGACGAACTTTCGAGTCGGTCCGTTTTGTCGACTCTACCGTCAACCCGCCAACTCGATAGTAAACGGGGCGGATTTAACTTTTGAGCTCGGACGCCTAAGTTGACATGCCCCAATCCGCTCCGCTTTTGAACGGACTTAAACGGAGCAAGTTTAAACGGGGTGGGCTGTCCATTTTGCCACCCTTAAAAAAGTTGATGGGTAATTCAACTAATACACGCGCAATTGAGATGAATAATTGTAAATTATTAATTTGCGGTTTAATATTGGCTAATTTATTTATAATTATGTATTAATGTAACCAAATTTTTTATATTTATAAATCATGAAGCGCTTTTGAGAAAATATTACATAAATACTACATTTTATAATATTGATTTTATATATCAACTACAAATGGACACATTCATGTGCATCCCTTTTATTATTTTGCTACTTTGAAATTAAAGAGATTGTTGAGAGTAATGTTATGATTGAGGCTGAAATTGGCTATCTCTTGAAGTACCACGATCAAACAATTGAAATCTTCTCATGAAAGCAGAAATGGGTGACTCAACAAGATTAGGACGCAAAACATATGAAGCTTGATAAGGTTCAACACTGTTAACCACTTGTGTTTGAATTGGATAATATTGTGGTTGATATTGAACATTCACATGTGTTTCAAGAGGGTGAGATTGGAGTTGGTTACCTCTTGAAACCTCATAGTTCATCCTTGATTCCGGAAGATTTCTCATGTAAGGAGTGACAGGTGACTCAACATAATTTGTCCATGGAACGTCCACAACAGGATAACCAGTAACAGAATGAAAAGGAGGTCCAGACAGTTCATTATAAGGAAACAGTTGAGGAGATGCTGGCGTCGGAACCCTAATCTGAATCGGATCTGATTGCCTCACGTTGGTTAAGGGAGGAGGCCATATTTTATGCAGCCTTGTAATCTCAGACTCAAGTTTAGCTGAATTTGATTGTAACCCTGTAAGATATTGTACAACGTTCTTGAAATCATTCTTGTGTATGTGGTAAACATTTGGCTGTGGATTTTCATGTAGACCACCACTAAAAAAATTGTTACCATTGTTAATGGCCTGGGGTAACGGATTCTTTTTTATCTTATTTTTTCCCGTTTTGCTCACACCCAATTTCTCATTCAGCTGGTTTTTTGAATTTTTCATTTTCTGTATCAAAACCAGAACGATATCAGATTCCAAAAAAAAATCTAAGAAACTAAATAAAAATACTTTTCATCAAACAAATAAACTAAAGTAATTACAAAAGTGAACCCCAAAATTAAATTATAAATGTCTGATAATTGATCATAAAAAAGAACAGCAATAAAAAGAAAAAGAAAAGAAAAAGGAGAAATGTACCATTATGGAGAATAAATTCACTCAATCTCTTGATAATTAAATAAAAAAGTTTATATTTTAGACAAAATAAAAAATTGACCTAAAAGAGGGATTTGATAAAAATTTGAAACTTAACTCGAGTGTTTTCGGGATGGGACTATGCAGAAGAAAAGAACTCCTATGTTATTATATAGGACTTTTTGTGCTGAATCGACAATGGTAATGAAAATTAATTAGAAATTTCTTATATTTTACAATATTGATATATATGAATCAATGAATCAGGAAAATATCTTACATACTTTTTCTATTTTAATGTTTTATTTTGTTTTGAGTCAAAATAAATTATAATTTTTCTCTCAAAAATATAAATAAAAGTTTTTTTTTTTTTTTTACTTTTATACTTAATTTTCTAAATGAAGTTTTTGACTAAATTTGTAATTTTTTCCTTCTAATATTAAGTATATTTGATTGAATATTTGACCATAAAGAAGTGAATTTAGACATTCGAATGAAGCTTAAAATAAACAAGTAATATCTTTTTTTTAAAATGTTGATTTATAAATATTAACAATTTATTTACACTAATATACAAATATAAATAAATGTTGTCGAGGATTTAACATCAGTATTAAATAGATGATAAATAAATAATTTTTATTTGTGATAGTTAAATTTCCTTGAAATTTTTAAATTTGAAACAATTCAAATTAGTCAGTTGAAATGGTGGGTGTGATAGCTTGTAAGTTATGTGGTTTTGAATTTGCAGAAATTTTTTAAAAACAAGTTCACAACAAGATGTTGAGCCATATGTTTTGATAGGTTGGTCAGACATCAGGATCAGCACGATGTCGGGACATGTTGTCAGGACATGTTATACCTAAAGATTAGAGCTTGGGATGTTTGTTATTTAGAGACTGAGATTCTCTCTTACTTTAGTTTATTCAATGAGGGTAATTTTGGAACTTCTCCATGTCAAAAGTGCATGTATTTCATAAAAAAGGACATTGAGACATTTAAGGAAACGTGAGATTTGATGATATTTGATTTGATTTATTTCTGCAGAAGATTTGATTTGGACTCAATCTTTAAGAAATAATATATTATGGATATGCATTTAATAATATATTATTTTCAGAATATTATGGAATCTAATATTATATTATTTTTCAAAATATTATGGATATGCTATTTAATTTAGCATGATTTTTCTCATCAAGTCCAAATTTTTAGAATGATATTTAAGGTCATTTCTAAACCTAAAATAGACAACTAAGTCGTGTGTGTGCAAGGAGATTTTAGGGTTTAGTGTGTTCTTTGTTATTTGTGATCCTCTCTTATGTATTTTGACATCTGAGTTGGACTGTGTTGTGTTTGCATTTGTGAGCCATTCATGTTTCTTTTAGGTACTTGAGTTTGACTTAGTTTTGAGTTCTAATCACTCCTAAGCTTTTAAGAAAATAGTGGAATTTGTGTCATTGGAAGTGTGACTTCTATTGTTCACTGTGTCGAGTTTCTCACTGTTGTGTGACTGGTGGAAAGTGAGGGGAGTCTCATATATAGGAGTTCCTAGGTAGAATTTAGAACGGGTAGTGATTAGGTGAGAAGCTTGTAAAACGTACGTTGTTTGTTGTGGCTTCAAACTAATACTATTATAGTGGATTTCCATCCTGACTTGGATGCCCCCATAGTACTAGAATTTCAATTGGCATCAGAGTAGACACCCTGTTCTGTTTTTGGTGAGCTCTAGGGAGATATTTTCTGGTACTATGGATAAGGAAGGAGGAGGAAATGTTAAAAGACCTCTCGTCTTAGATGGCACCAACTATAACTATTGGAAGGCACGTATTGTGGCTTTCCTAAAATCTATGGATAGAAAAACCTAGAAAGCTATCATCAAGAGTTAGGAACATCCTGCTGTTAAGGATAAAGATGGAAATGAGACTTTGAAGCCTGAAGAGGACTGTTCTAAGGAAGAACATCAAACTACTCTTGGAAACTCCAAAGCTTTGAATGCCTTATTCAATGGAGTTGAGAAAAACATGTTCAGATTAATAAACACATGTACTGTGGCCAAAGATGCTTGGGAAATTATCAAAACCACTCATGAAGGCACATCTAAGGTAAAAATGTTTAGACTTCAGCCGCTCACTACCAGATTTGAAAATTTTAAGATGAAAGATGATGAAAGCATTCATGACTTTCACATGAATGTTCTTGAAATAACAAATTCTTTTAGTGCTTTGGGAGAAAAGCTGACTAAAAAAAACCTGGTTAGAAAAATTCTCAAGTCTCTATCTAAGAGATTTGATATGAAAGTCACAACCATTGAAGAAGCCTAAGACATAAGCAAACTAAAAGTGGATGAACTTGTTGGGTCACTTTAAACCTTTGAATTGGCTATCAATGAAAGATCCGAAAAGAAGAACAAAAGCATAGCTTTTATCTCCAACACTAATGATAAAGTGGTTCAATGTGACATGAAAACTGATGAAGGAATTTCTAATGCTATTGTGCTTCTTGGGAGGCAATTCAATAAGGTGTTGTAGATTATGGATAGAAAGACAAGACCAAATCTCAAGGACATGTCATTCGACATTAGGAAGAACAATAATTTTTAGAGAAAAGCAAGAATATAGGAGAAGCTAAATAAAGGAAAAGGTACTCAATATCATGAATGTGAGGGTTTTGGTCACGTTAAATTAGAATGTGCCACGTTCCTTAAGAAACAAAAGAAAGGCTTGTCTGGTGATGATTCTGAAAGTGAACCTGATGATCAAACTACTAAGCATGCTACATCACTCACTAGTAGATGTGATTCTGATGAAGATTCTTGTGATGAAAAGGTCACTTATGAAGAACTAGTTGCTTCCTGCAAGGAACTTTGTATCATAAGTGAAGAGGTTTGCAAGATAGGAGAAAAGCAGAAGAGTCTTATAATTCAACTGCAGGATGAAAAAGAGAAACTTTTATCTACTGTCTCTGGTCTTCAAGATAAGGTAATTCTATTGAATTCTAAACTTGAAAACATGACCAAATCCGTAAGAATGTTGAACAATGGATCTGATGTGGTGTATGAGATTCCTCAAGTTGGGAAAGGAGGTAAAATGTTTACTGGTATAGGGTTTAATTACCATTATTTAAATAATTAAAAAAAACCCATGTGACAAATTTTTTTCTTGCTGAAGTAAAGGGTGAGCTCATAATTTCTGACCAAATGTTAAAACATTCTGCCAGATTTCAAATAACTCATACCAGAGGCAAGTTCCAACCTTGGAAATATCATTATTATGGTAAATATGGTCATATAAAGCTCTTCTGTTACAGACTGTATGGTTACCCAAAGCATCTAACACAACATAGGACTAATCATGTGATGACTAAAACTAGAAAGGAGTGGAAACCTAAGGTTGTTATTTCTGGTCATATAGCCCATACTTCCTTTAGGGCTTCATCTAGAGGAGACTAGTACTTTGATAGTGGGTGTTCTAGACACATGACTGGAGTAAAGAAGTTCCTTGTGGACATTAAGTCCCACTCAACCAGTTATGTCACTTTTGGTGATGGTGCCAAAGGTGAAATTTAAAGAATTGGAAGACTAGCATGCACAAGATTCCCTAGTCTTGATAATGTTTTCCTTGTGAAAGGAATGACTGCTAATTTGATAAGCATAAGTCATTTATGTGATCAAGTTTTAAATGTGAATTTCACCAAGTCTGGATGCTTGGTTATAAATGAGATGAATGAAGTTCCGATGAAGGGAGTTAGGAATAAAGACAACTTCTATTTTTGGGTTACTCAAGAAACTACATGCTCTTCCACTTGCTTAGTTCTCAAGAAAGATAAAGTTAAGGCATGATATCACAAGCTTGGAAAACTGAATATTAAAGGTATAAAAAAAATTATGTCTGAAGAGGCCTTTGAAGGTATTACTAAGCTCAGAATAGAGGAAGAACGAATTTATGGGGAGTGTCAAATTGGGAAACAAAACTAAGATGTTACACTCAATGTCGCAACATCAGACTATGCCTTGAGTTCTAGAACTTCTTCATATGGACTTAATGGGGTCAATGCAGGTTGAAAGCCTGGGTGGAAAGAGGTATGCCTTTGTAGGTGTTGTTGATACTTCTGGTTTGAATGCTACCTCTAAAACTCTGAGTCTAGATAACCCTAAAGCAAAATAAACTCTGATTAATCTAGTTTGAATGTTGTTGTTAATGACACTTTTGATACAAGTGTTCATATGTCTCTCTTTGAGATCTAGGTTACTGACCCTGAGTATAATGTTGTGTTGGATGTTGCAACATCTTTGGCCTGACCTAATCATCCTGTTAAAACCATACAAGAAAACTTTCAGAGTGAGTCTCCTAAATAATATCATGAGAATGTGGCTAAAGATGATTCTATTGAGGGTAAAAGAGACGATTTTGATGATAATGGTGTGTCTGCTGAAGATAAAGAAGAGAGTGCTTGTATGAATAAGGATCAGTCTACTGACATTGTCAATGTAGATGGTCGAGATTTTGATGATGAGCCTATAGAAAAGAAACTGGCTCCTGGTATTGTTAAAATATTGAGGAACAAAAAGGGGAAGGTTGTTGTGTCTATAAGTAAGCCTTCTAAGGCATCCAAGAAAAGTACTAAGGTTGGACCTGACAAAGGATGGAGCAAAAGTGTGGCCCCTACTACCAACAAAAATTCATTGATAAGAAAGGAAGTGTCGTCAAGTGACTCTGAATATGATGTCAAACAAATTATTCAAGACATCATGCCTTCTGCTAAGAAAAAAGGTGTTGATGTGGATCAAAGTTTATACAAGAGTATGATTGTAGTCTGCTGTATCTTACAACTAGAAGACCATGCATTACTTTTGTTGTAGGAGTTTGTGCTAAATATCAAGTTGATCCTAAAATGAGCCACATTAATCAAGTGAAGAGGATCTTGAAATACATCAATAGTACTAGTGATTATGGAATGTTGTATTCTCATAGTCCAAATTCCATGTTTGTAGGTTTCGCTACTGCAAAAAAAAGGTCGGTAATGACTAACAGAGTTGCCACCTATCGTTATTTATCCCAAAGAGGGGAAAGGAAATGATCGGAAAAACCTGACGAAAACGGGAAAAGACGAGGTCATCGCAACCAAGTCCTAGGTTCGGGAGTCGGTTACGCAAGGGGAAGGTATTAGCACCCCTCACGTCCGTCTTACTCGACGGGATCCACGCATTATTGTCTATCTAAAAGGGTGTGTTGAAACTATCTAGCTAATGGCTCAGGGATAAAAGAAAAAGAAAAAGGACTGACTCGGCAGAGCATCGCCGCTCTGTTCCTACATACTCCCTCGTGCAATGGGAAAGTCAAAGTCAACGTAGTTCGACTAACTACGGCTAAAGAAAAGGGGGAAGGTTGCTCGCTAAGACGTCGCGTCTTATGCCTACGTACTTTCATCTGGTATGAAATATCAGAGCAATCATAGTTCGGGCTAAAAGGACCACAGGTTGGTTCAAAATTTTTTAGGCCCGAGTAGGGTTAACAAGTAATTCTAGCAGTTGGTGTATGCAGCTCGACCATTGGAGACTTAGGCGTTATCGTTTGCGATAGAACTAAGAGTTAACGACACTCTTTTTGTGAAAAGATTTTCCTGATTAAAATCCCGAAGGATAAAAAGAGTTTGAATTGTTTTTGTGTTTTTTAGAAAAGAAGTGTTTTGAGTTAGGGGTGTTCATAATGTATGTTGTAACAAAGTCTAAAACCTAGGATCGAATGCGTCGCATATCGTCCTAAGGACGTATACTAAACACTCTAGGTAATTGAGAGGTAGTCACTCAATCACCATTTCCCAAGTATAAGGATCATGGCACAACATTCATTATCTTTATTAATTGGATTGAAGTTGTTTGAAGATGAGAAGAGAAAGGGACAAACTAAAGGGGACTAAACCAAAACCTAGAAGTTGTCATACAAGGTGCACCTTAAAGTTGAGATCACAAAAGGGAAACATCTACCTAATGTTATCATGCATGGTTAGAACCCTAATGTCTATCATAACCTCTCTTGAACAAGAGAGATTAGAAATCCTAAGGGAAGGAAGACAAAAGAAGAAGAAGAGAGAACAATAGAAACATGCAAATAAGAGAATGCATACATGGAATGCACAAGTAAGAACACATAGAATGAAAGTGGGAGGAAAACATGTGTGGGGCAGTAGCCACCACAAGCTCATCTCAACCAAGCATGCATATGAGGATGCAAAGAGAAAAGGGAGAGAGATGCATCAAAAGCAAGCAAACAAGTGTGACAATGTCACCAAGAAAAGTCCTCATAGATTCATTACTTTAGGTAAGCTTCAAGTTCCTCCTAAGGAGGGACCAAGCTACCTTAAATAACATTCCAAAGTCATGGGACAGAATGGAGGATGAGGAAAGAGTGCATAAATGCAAAGTTAAACACATCACAAGAGAAATCAAGCATATGCACAAAGGAAAAGCAAGAAAGCTCCACCTAGAAACCCTAATCAAAAGACCCAAGAGATGAACACAAATGAGCAAGCAAAAAGAAGTGTCATGACCTAAAATTGAACCAAAAACATCCTTAACATGTTAGCAACATGAATTATAAGGCATTGAAAGCTCAAAGGATCCAAAATGTTATATCCAAGTCAAACTAGGTCAAGATGTGTGTGGGAACCTTCCTTGGAGATGACTTGACTTGCAAGTCATCTCAAAATTAGGAAAAAGGCTAAAAAAAAACCAAATAAAATGCACAAGAAAGCTAAACAAGTTGGCAAACAGAAGCCAAGGGCACAAGGCCAATATCCCCTCAAAGCACCATCAAAAGAAAATTAAATTCAAGATGTACCACTTTGAAATCAGAGAATCGAGGGTCAAAAGGAAAACACCAAAAGTCAACCCTAAAGTCAACCAACCAAGGGCAAAATGGTCCTCAAAAATTGTTCAACTCATCAAGAATATGAGGACCAATTTTCATTCATTGGACCAAAGGGAAAAGGAAGAAACAATTAAAAGATCACACAATGTCACAATTTAAATCAATTAATATACTTCCAATATTAAAATCCAATTTTAATTGAAAAATAAAACAAAAAATAAAATAAAAAATTTCCAAAATTAAAAGACATCTCAAAGTGTCTAAAAAATATTTTTGGCATTTTTTTGGATAATTGGAAGTAATTAAAATGATTTAAATACAAACAGATATAAAACAAAAATAAAATAGAAAATAAAAAGAAAATAATAAAAACCAAAGTGTAAATAGCATTTAATTTCAGTTAAAAAGGAGAATGGGCCCAGCAGGGGGGGCGCGTATAGCAGGCGTGGCTCAAGTCCATGGGCGAATAAGACAAAAAAGAAATAAATCTGGTGGATCGTGTGTGTAAAGGTCAAACATGGCATACCATGGAAATCAGTAATGCACGCATGATCATTTGGTATGCATATCAAACGGTCCAGAATGTGCCAGCAAATTAAATGAAATTCAAAATGGATTATGTGATTTGTGGTCAAAGGGAGCGTAGCGTATGTCTTAATCCAAGCCGTTGACGTGGAAGTCAACACATCATGTGGCACAGAGGTTGTCTCCTACCTCTTAAATGGAGCAAAACGTAGGGAGTTGCAGGTGTCGGAGCCCAGTGGCTCCGGTCACCCTCTCCAGCGACACAAAACCACACACCGACATCCAATTAACTAAAACTCAAGAAATTTAAGTCAAAAGTGATCTACATTTCATGTAGATCACGAATATGGCATTGATTTTCAAAAATAACACACACAAGCCAAATCGCGCGCAAACAGTTTAGGGCTCAACGCAACAATATCAACAAACGAACACCAAAGGATACCAGAAACAATCTACAACATACACAGATCACAAATATATAAAAATGGCACAATATGGATGTATAAATAGTGAGCAATTTTGAGTTGAAGCTTACCTAACGGAATAGCTCCGTTGGACCTTCTACAAGTGTTCAAGCTTGATGAAACTCTCCAGAATCACTCCATGAACCTCATTAGAGCTATTTGGATGCTTGATTTGGCTTGAGAATGGCTAAATCTGGAAAATCATATTTCACTTTTACTCCCCTTTTTTCCAATGTGTTCTTGCTCTCTGGGCACGAAATGACCTGATTTTTCATCCATTCTCCTCTAGAATACTTATATGTCGGACTTAACATCAAATGGGGGCCCAACTGTGGCTAAATTGTGAGAATGGAATTTCAACTTTCCTTCACTTTTTACTTGCCAAACTCACGAATTATGCACTGCACATGCCTCAATTTTGGTCCTAATCAATTGGACATGGCTTGAGTTAATCAAAGGCCCAAGAATTAAGCATGTTTTGGTTCTATGGTGGATTTTCAATTTGTTACTTCATAATGAAGAAACCATGGAAATGACCAAGCAAATGACCTCTAATTGCAAATGTGAAATTGGAATTGTATTTAGAACATTATTTGCACTCAAAAAATGCATAAATTTGCCTTGAAAAAGTTCCAAATCAATTAAATCCCATTTTCTCATTTTAAGCCTTCTTTATGAAAAATTCAAATCCCAATTCTTCAATCCAAACTCCAACCATGACAAGAGATTATTTGGTAATGCTTATGGACTTCTTTGGAGCAAGTTTCATGTTGAAAAGATTTCCATTTGAAATGTGCAAGTTGGTGAAATGGACCTATAATTTTATGACCTGTAATCCTGCTTTCCCAAAATACCCCTGACTTGCAAAGCTCATAACTTGAGTTCTACAAATCCGATGAATGACTTCTAGTACTCTTTGGAAAGCTAAGACCACGCCTTACAACATTCATGGTGGCCAAAAGTTTAGTAGAAATATCCTTCTAGGTCAAAAATGGCTTGGAAGTTGGTTAACTTTTGTTGACCAAAATGACATTCATCTGATGACCTGTAACTTGTCTGGATCATAACTTGAGTTCTCTAAATCCAATCAAGGACTTCTAGTACTCAAACGAAATCTAAGAACATGCTCTACAAGTTTAATGTTGGCCAAAAGTTGAGATGAGACTTGTATCTTGAGATAGGTGGTCTTGAAGTTGGGGACTAAATAGGGGATTTTACACTGAGAACCCTAATTTAGTAACTTCTCACATTCTTGATCCTTGATGAATTTATATTGAAATGATATATTATACCTCTCAATACAACATACCATTACCATAGAGACTTGGAATTAAGTCTTAATCTCCTTTGATTTCACAATTGACTGAGGATTAACCAGATGAAAACCCTAGATGCAAGATTCTTGATTGTGGCTTCTTTCACATCACACAACACCTTGAATAAGCTCCAAATGGCTCTCAAAGCACTCAATGAGCTCTCTCAACATCTTATACCCATAATTATGAATTCACAACCCTCTGATGCTCTTCAACTGGCCTCCAAGTTAGGAGTTGACCCACATACATCCATCCATCCTTTCACAAGACTATTGACCACTTCTAGATGACTTGCTGACCAATCATACTTGAGTAAAACCCCTTGCTTAGGCTCAACGTCTGAGTAGACTCCTCTTGCTATGCACAACCTCTTGATCCCTTGTTCAATGAAATATGCTATGCAATGCAAATGCTAGAACAAAATGAAATGAAATGAAACATAAGCCAACCAAAGAAAAGAGGTTGGGCAAATTTTGGGGTGCAACAGTAGGGCATTGTGATGCAGACCGAGCAGCCGAGGATGAGTATATTGTTGTTGGAAGCAGTTGCTCTCAATTTACTTAGATGAAACAAATTCTAAAAGATTATAATGTCAAATAGGATGTCATGACATTATATTATGACAATCTGAGTGTAATCAATTAATCCAAGAATCCCATCCAACATAGCAGGAAAAAGCATATTGACATTCGTCATCATTTTATTAGGGATCTTGTTAAGGACAAAATGGTTACTCTTCAGCATGTGGCCACTGAGAAGCAATTGGCAGACATATTTATTAAGGCTTTGGATGCAAATCAGGTTGAGAAGATAATGGGCGAATTAAGAATTTGCACGTTTGAGGAACTATAACAATTATAGGTGCGAATGAGTGCAAAGAATACTTTCTCTTCCCTCCATTTAGTGGTGACTTTGATTGAGGATGTTGGTTTGATGAAGATATTTTCTGGTGTTGGTGACTGTTATGGGATGTCGGTAAAGAAATTCATTGTACACAACTCTGAGGATTGTAATATTAAGATGAGCAAGGAGTACAAGAAGGTTTATTACATAGGTAAATGCATGGAGTTTTCTCCTAAAATTATCAACATGTATATGGGTAGGAGCGAGGAGGACCAAACTGAGGTTGAAGTGACTAATATTAGTGTTATTCTCAGTCAGTAGACTGGTATTTTGGTCAGCTTTGATGTTGCATGTAAGACGAAATCTTCTCTTTCTTTGCACTATAAATTGTTTGTAGGGACACAAGTCCCAAACAATATTGTGACATCTGGTGAGGTGGTAATAAAGATGAGGAAATAGATGGCAGTGCTGACATCTGTTGTGCACTGTTTGTTTTGTGTCTATATCTGCTACAAAGGTTGTTTATTTTTTTGCTCTTGGTGAATGTATGGTTGTTTTGAATAACTTGTGGCTAAAAATGGAGAGTAATTAATATGTTTGCTTGGTAGATGTTTGTTACCATGAGTATTACTTGAGGGTGTCGCTTCCGAGAAAATAAGGTGTCGGCAAAATAGAAGAGTCGCCACCTTTCGTTATTTATCCCTCAGAAAGGGAAAGGAAACGATCGGAAAAACCTGACGAAAAGGGAATAAGACAAGGTCATCGCAACCGTTGTCTGGGTTCGGGAGTCGGTTACGCAAGGGGAAGGTATTAGCACCCCTCACGTCCATCGTACTCGATGGGATCCATGCTTGTTGTGTTTATCTGACGGGTTGGTTTTACTATCTACCTATCAAGGCTGGTTTAAAAAGAAAAGAAAATGACTCAGCAAAGCATCGCACTTTATGCCTACATATTCTCATCAGAGAATGAGAAATCAGAGTCAACGTAGTTCGGCTAACTACGGGTTACGGGGGAAGGTGGCTCGCTAATACATCAGTATTGTGCCTACGTACTCTCAACAGGTATGAGAGATCAGAGCTTACGTAGTTCGGGATAATACGGATTATGGGAATTCAGATTCATCTGTTTTTCGAGTAGGGTTAACAGGCAGTTCTAGCAGTTTGGGGTACGCAGCTCGACCCTTGGAGACTTAGGCGTTACCGTTTGCGGTAGAACTGGGAGTTAACGACACTCTTTTCTTCAGAAAAGCTTCCTTTGACTTATGGGCCCATGGGGCAAAAAAGGTTTGAAGTTTGTTTTCTGTCTTTTACGGAAGAGTTGTTTTTTATGGATGTTGCAACCAATACCGCACTGAAGACTATGACCTGAGAGTGAATGCGTCGCATGTCACCCAAAGGGTACCATACTAAACATCCAGACTGTTGAAAAGAAACTCTCCAACAATCCTTTCTCAGATAGCTTAAGGCTCGTAACGTACGACGTCAATTAACCTTTATTACTGTATTTTAATTTGTTTTGAGATGAGAAGAGAGAACAGGTTCAACTAAGGGGGGGGGGGGGGGCTATCAAGTCCTAATGTTGTCATGCCGAGGATTCATCCTATGGTTGAGGTTTGAAACAGGGAACTCCTAGAAGTTATCATGCACAGGTTTCAACCTAAAGTTCTAATCATCACTTCCTTATCAAAGGAAGTGAGATTCCTAGGGGATCATATCAATGATAAACAGAAACAGATAAAGCATCAGCTTAAACAGTAAACAGTAAACGACTGTAAAATGCATGCAATGCAAGTGAGGGAGGAAATGTGTGTGGGGCATCAGCCTCCACAAGCTCGTCTCAACCTCAAGCCAACTATGAATAACTGCAATCATAATAGAAGAAAATAGAATGCTATCAAGCAAATCACAAACCACACAGGAAAGGGAGCAGAGCTCTACCGAATACCAGCAAGCAAAGCCATACAGTAAAAATACAAGCAGAGGGAGAAACTCAACCTCTAATGCAATACAAGCAAGGGGAGAAACTCAACCCTTAGGATGCTCTTAGGCTTATTCAACTACATGACCTAATATAAATGTGTCACACCAATCAAGTCACATCAATACAGTTGCACAGAAAGAAAACAGACAGTCAAGAAAGCAAATCAACAGCTTCCACAGCTTCACAGCAAAGCAATCCTTTGATAGCATTCCAGTCCACAGTCTGTAACTGTTCTTCAAGTCCTTCATCTTCAGGGGAATGAAAGGTACTCCATCTTCAAGCTTCAATCTTCAATAGGCTCCACCAAGAATGAAGAGAATCAATGAGATGATTATTTGATAATGGGAAGCAGACAGGAAACCAAAGGAATCCCATCTGACACTCAACCAGTTATCAGAGAGAGGCATCCTCAAAATTTCTACTCATTGTAAATGTCACACATCCCTCCAAAGGAGAGATGAGACTTTAACATGAGGACTTTGAATCATAGGATGAGAATGGAATGAGAACAAAACCAACCATTATTTGAAGAAAAATCTACTTCTAAAGCTCTCTCCTAAAGCCCTAATCTTATAAGCTACTCAAAGCTAACAAAAAGGAAGGAGAAAATCCAATCCAAGCTCCACCAACCACTTCACACAAGCTTCATCATGTCCATGATGTCCTCCAATAAGATCCAGAAGCCCACTATGCAAGGAAGGCCAACTTTAAGTCCATTCCAAATCAATCATCAACATTGAAACACCGAATGAACAAACAAGTAGAATATTCTATCAAAAATACCAAAACACATTCTAAAAATCTGGTTATTTTTCTATGGGAACATGCATTTACTAATAACCTACAGTTAAAAAATCAGGACCTAATTCATTCTCTAAGTCCTCCAATGAAATCCTAAACCTCAAGGTATCACAACTAAACCCTAAAAGGGAACTCCTAAAGTTCTAGTCCTAAAACAACACCTAAATTCATCACAAAAATGTGAGAAAAATCTGAGGGGAGCATACATATCTAACCTAATCACAAGCCAACAATCCAGCCAAGAAACAACACCAATTGCTCAAACAAAATTCACCAAATAGATGAAGCAATTATTACAATTTTATTGTCAAATAAAATGTAGAAAAATCCAATAAAATGAAAATAAATGCTAATCATGATTTTTTTGTTCCTAAAATTTCTAGACTCATTCATGAATCAGGGGAAAAAATCTCAGGATTTATTGCCTAATTTTCGTATTTTTAATGGATTAAAACTAAACTAGTATGAAATGAACATAAATAATAAAAAGAAAAGAAATTAATTAAACACGCGTGGTATATAGCAATTCTGGCTAGTTCAAATCTTGGGTTGGGCTCAGAGGGGGGTGTGAGTAGAAATCTGATCACTAAGCCCAGACAGTTCACTTAATCAAACGCAGTGCTTTGGATTGGGGTTATGTGGCAATGTTCTGATCACACGATGGGATGACTAGTCAATGAATCCAAACGCCCATGTGATGCCAGCACATTAATGAAAACGGTGGCGTTTTGTGCAGTCAATAGTCAACAATTAAAATCCAATCGTGGCCGTGGATGGTGAGTACTGAGTCAAGTCTTTAACAAGATCCAACGCCTATCATGCATCTTCTTCATTTAAAATCAGTTTGGGGGGAAAAGACCAGACGGTAGCGCCACCGTCTTCTCCGGTAGGGCAACACTTGCAGGTCAAACAAAACGAGCAAACCATACATCATTCTCCTCAGAATTTAATGCTGATCATGAATATCTCATTAGAATCATCTAATTCCTTCTAAATTCCAAAACCCGATAGCACTTTCAGAAATGCACCTCAATCTTGATTCTCACCAAAGTCTAAATTAATGGCACGAATGTACTCATCATCTTACACTGATCATCTTACACTATCTCAATAGCATTAACACTCCAAGAATCACTTAATCCAAGGCTCCACAGAAATTGATCATCAACGTATTTTGTCTCTAATTCACCAGTTCTTGAGCCTAAATCCAACTACACATCACCAAGATCCTAACCACCTATGAAATGCTATATAACACTACATAAATTAAGCACAATCGTGAAGTTCACCAACCTGTGTTTGAGCTTGCAACAGAAGCAGTTCTTGCACTCTTCAGCCTCCAAGAAAGTGCAGATACACTCCAAATCACTTGATGAACACAATGAAATCTTCAATTGATCTTGATTTGCTCTTGAACTCAGAATCCGATTCTCACTTGCACCTCTGAAATTTCAACTTCAATCTCTGCTTCAGGCTTCAAACTTCACCAAAAAATGAACTGAATGCACTCATAGACTTATATAGGATGTAACTGAATGATCTAGATCCTTCTCAAAGGTTCAGAATGAGAAATTCAAATTTCAATTTCTCTCCAAAATCTCATTCATGGAACTCACGATTTCTCCTCTATTTTCCTTCAGGAAAATTCCATTGCACTCCTTGTGAGTTACTGAACTTGAATGGTGGGGATTTATCCCTTGTTTTCATCCTATGGCTTGGATTTGAGATGTAACTTCCTCATGAAGTAACAAAGCAAAAGGCCATGAAAATGAACTCAAACCTAAATTCTAATTATGTCATTGTTTCTAAAATGCAATTTCCATTCAAAAAATGCTATTACTTTGCCTTATTTGCACACATAACATTTATTTTGAATTTTTGATCTTTAATGCCTTTTAATTCTTCCTTTTTCAAAATTCCTTGAATCAAGTCTCTCCTTGAGTCATTTCAATGTCTCCTTGATACATGGTCAAAGTTAAAACTCCATTTTGAGCAACTTTCAAGTTGAAAAAAACTTCATTTAAGATGTCTAAGTTGGGTAACTTTCAAGTTGGGTAACTTTCAAGCTCCAAATTCACATGCCTCAGATGACCTGTAACTTGTCTGGCTCATAACTTGAGTTCTATAAACCCTATCAAGGACTTCTAGTACTAAAATTAAAGATAAGAGCATGCCCTACAACAATCATGTTGGGGTCAAGATGATATGACAATCATATCTTGAGTTAGATGGCCTGGAAGTCAGGGGTCAAACTAGGGGATTTTACACTGTCAAGTCTTAGAAACCCTAGCCTGAGACTTCTCAAACTCTTCAATCATGATGATTTAACCTTGGAATCATCCTTATAACATATCAATGTATCAATCCATGATCACATGGCTCTTGGATTAGGTCTCAATCTTCTCCAAATCATCAGTTGACTTAGGGTTGACCCAGTCAAACTCTAGCTGCACCACTCATGGCTGAGTCTTCTTAATCTTACACAATGACATGTCTAGGCCTCAAAGTGATATTTAAACCTTCTCATGAGCTCTCTCAAGACCTCAAGTCCATCCTCATGACTTCAGAATCATCTGATGGCTTCCCACAACTCCCAAGTTAGGAGACCTACACACTTGGTTTCAATCACTCTCTCTGAGGATCTTTTACTTCTTTGACAAGGATATCAACCCTTAAACACTTGAATAACCTTCTTAACTAGCTTCAAAGTCTTGTGTAGCTCTTAATTGGTAATCATACCTCTTGATCTCCTGCATACATGTCAATGAAATGCAAATGTGAATGAAATGAAACATAAGCTAGGTAAAGAAAATGTTGGGCAAATTTTGGGGTGCAACAGAGGGGGAGTAGTTTCTTTTGCTCCTGATATGGTGTTTAGGGGGAGAATAATGTTATGTTGTTGGCATCCTGACTGGAGATGATTTTGTTGCTGATGTCATGTCATACCTGATGTCTTGACATCTTGTTTGGGAGAATTTATTTTTCTCTGCAGAATCTTTTTAGTGTGTTGGCTGCTCTCTTAAGGAAGAGCAGATGTGGTTCTATGTGACAGGGGGAGTGTTTTCTGTATCTGAATTGTTGATCATGCAATTCAGGGGGAGTTTGGTAGTGTTGTGTTTTGTGTGCATAGGTTCCTGCTATTTATGTGATGTCTTGACATGGTGCTTTAGTTGTTTTGGAAGTTTTTGTGTCTTACTATGAGAGAGCTTATTTCTCTCTGTGTGATTTTCTTGCTATAAGAGAGTATATTTCTCTCTGTGGGGATTCTAATTTTTCATTTCCGTTGTGTGTGCCTCTGAGTTATTTTGCTCAATTTGATTGCTGATGTATTTGATTGTTCTCTAGTATTCCATGCAAAGGTTGCTTTAGCCAAAATTTGGTAAAGGGGGAGATTATTAGTACCGTGGTTTTGGATTGGCAACAATTTTGTTAAAACAAGTTCACAGCAAGATGTTGAGCTAGATGTCTTGACAGATTGGTCAGACATCATGATCAGCACGATGTCAAGACTTGTGGTTAGGACATGTTATACCAGTAAATTAGTCAATTCATTGTCACAATCCAAGGAGGGTAATTTTGGAACTTTTGTCCATGCCAAAAGTGCATGTATTTCAAAAAAAGGGGACTTTGTGACATTTAAGGAATCATGAGATTTGATTTGTTCCTGCAAAAAATTTAATTTGGACCTGATCTTTAGGAAGTAATATATTATGGATCTGTATTTAATAATATATTATTTTTAAAATACAATGGAATTTAATAATACATTATTTTCCAAAATATTATGAATATTCTATTTAATTTAGCCCGATTTTGCTCATCAAGTATAGATTTTTAGAATGCTATTTAAGATAAGCAACCAAGTCGTTTGTGTGCAAGGAGATTTTAGGGTTTAGTGTGATATTTTTTATTTGTGATCCTCTTTTATGTCTTTTGACATCTGAGTTGGATTGTGTTGTTTGTGCATTTGTGACCATTCATGTCCCCTTTAGGTACTTGAATTGGACTGAGTTTTGAGTTGTAATCACTCCTAAGCATTTAAGAAAAATGTGGATTTTGTGTAATTGGAAGTGTGACTTCTATTGTTCATTTTTGTTGAGTTTGTCACTATTGTGTGCTTGGTTGGAACTGAAAAGGGTCTCATATCTAGTAGTTCCTAGGTAGAAGTTAGCACGGGTAATAATTAGGTGAGTAGCTTGTAAAACAGAGGTTATTTGTTGTGGCTTTAAACTAAAACTATTATAGTGGATTTCCTTCCTGGCTTGGATGCCGCAGATGTAGGTGAGGTTGAATCGAACTGGGTTAACAACTTTCTTGTGTTGTTTACTTCTTGTAACTCTGTTTAAATTATTCATTGTTAATTCTGCTATTATGATGTCTTGACATTGCACTCGACATCCTTGTTTCCTGACATCGTATACAACATATGTCCATTTAGTGCTAGAATTTCATAGCTAACTTATGAAAATTTTACCCCATACCCCCGCATTTAACCCCATACCCATAAAATTTTAAAAATTGGTAAAAAGTACCCCTGTTTAAATACCTTACATTTCAAAATTTTCTCTTTTTCCTCATTTCATTCCAGCTAGAGTATTAAAAAAAGTGCATTCCAGTTTGAATTCTGAAGAACACAACACTAAGATTTCTGGTTTACAACTTTCAACACCGGAGAACTAGAGAGTGAGTTTTTCGGTTTTGTATATGTGATGTTTACACCCCTGATAACTTGTAGTATAGTTATCCAGTTCTATTTATTCCTCACCAGATAACTTTCCGTCGTGGTATCTGGTACATTATTGTTCCTCGCCGAATAACTTGGCCTTTTGTTATACTGTTCTTATATTTTCTTCACTAGAGGACTTGGCTAGTAGCTTTTTGGTTTGATGGATTTTTACATTTTTTTCTAGTGGGCGGGACAGACGCATTTATTGATAATACGATGCAGGAAGGCAAGCTCAACAATCGTTGAATCAAGATGAAGATCAAATAGTTGCACTTCTGTTTATTCCATTGCATCCACCATTTCTCGGACGACCGTCTGATACGTCTATTTTAGTAAGGTATCAGAACCACGTTTCTCACCATTTGTGGGACAGAGAAGTAATTTTATCTATGAAATTTTATGTTGAATCAAATTAAATGTTAATTATTTATATATTATAACATATATTATGATTTATTTTTAGAAGAGAGTTTCGAAGAAAGAGTTAAATGTTGTTGCACATGGCAATAAATTGATTGGATGGGTTCCACGTAGTCTCCCATCAGTGATTGAGCGATGGTTATCTGATTATGGTATATCCTTTCTACAGAGAACTAGTTTATCGAGGATAGATCAGAACTTAGTATTTGCATTTGTGGAGAGATAGTATCCTGAAACATCGTCAATTCATATGCCATTTGGTGAGATGACCATCACTTTGGATGATGTTTCATGTCTGCTTCATTTACTGTGTAGAAAGAGTTTTGTAATGTAACAACCTGAATATACCACATGAAATATAAAAATAAATCAAATTAATTATATCAAATATATTCAGGATGTCACACAATTCAACTCAATCAGCTGTTCATATATAATAATGTGTAACACATGCAATATTTGAAAATTAGTTATAATAATTATAACAACTTAACATGTCTTAAAGTTATTAAACCACAACTAATTGATAACGTGAAAACGTATCGTGTATTTCGACCCGACTCGCATGCTATTTTACGTCATTTTGTCATGTTTTGTTAGTATTATGTCTTGTTTGTTTACATTTTAGGAACTATTCGATTATGGAGTGTCTATGCAAAGAAATCAGAGTAAGAAGAGGAGGGAAATGTAGAAAAACCCAAGTTTCTGGTGTATGGCATTCGCCATCACCTAACCATTCGCCATTGCACCCAGCCATATCATCAATATCACTTAAAGCTCATGGCGTGACACTACAATTCAAAGATTCAGGTAGTTTTTCCATATCATGTGTAATTGGAAAGTGTGTTATAAAAAAAGAACTATGCGACTTAGGAGAAGTAATGTTAGAACAAGATTTGGTTCTGCAAGATATCTCCAAGTTTTTATAATAACAAAGTAGTATTTGTGTGAGAATAATTTTGGTACTCTAACGTTTGTTTTTCTGAAGTATTAAAAAACAAGTTCTGACTTTGATAGAGAAAGTTATGACTCTGATAGAGACCATATTCAACGTTACTCTGATCTGACCAAAGTCGCTTTTGCACTATAAGAAGCAATTCGGCTTCTGATCTACTCTCACTCAGAATGGTTCTAAGAAGACAATATGTTGCTGCTGCAATGTTCTCTTGGTTTCTGCCTCTGATCATGACTCTAATACCTTACTTATGAAGTATTTCTAGCTTCTGAAGTCATTATATTCTGAAGACTAACTGCTGAAGACTCTAAAGACAAGGCTCTGTTGAACGAGGTTCTGAAGACTTGAGTTTCTGAAGAATACTGTTGAAGACTCTGAAGACAAAGTTCTACTGAACAAAATTTTGAAGACTCTGAAGACTTAAGTTACTAATGACCAAGGGTTATGAAGACTGAATGCTTAAAGTTCTAAAGACAAAGTTCTGGTGAACGATGTTCTAAAGACTCTGAAGACTTAAGTTAGTAATGACCAAGGGTTCTAAAGACTGAGTGCTTAAAGTTCTGAAGACAAGGTTCTGATGAACAAGTTCTGAAGACTCTGAAGACCTAGTGATCAACTCTTCTACTCATGCTTCAATCATCTCTATTCAGAAGCCTCTGATGTAAAGCAAATAAGCTCAATCATTTACGAGGGAAAATAGTACATAGTACGTTTCAACGTTTCATTCCACTATCATTCCAATACCCTGATTTGGTGGTACAAAGGACAACTTTTGTCTACGATTTTCATCCCTGCGTAACAACATTATTTCAAGTTGCCAGCTATCTAAAGGATATTTTTGATTTGCCCTCCAAGGGATATATGAAAAATTAAAGCTACAGTATTAAAGTACCACAATACAAAGAAAGAACATTTTTCGTAATGTAATAGTGTCTTTAATCATTTGAGCTATTAATAGTGTTTATATCTGCTTATGTAGAAGCAATTTCATTGTAAGCGTCTTTGTTCAAACTGTTGTTTGTAACTCCTTAAGGGACCAATTAGGTCAGAATCCTTAAGAAGATACACTTAGTCTTTGTTGTTAGTCACTGGCGGTTGCTAGTGCAGATTGTAATTCCTTAAGGGACCAGTTAGGTCAGAATCCTTAAGAAGAGATGGTTAGTCTATGTTATTAGTAACCAACGGTTACTAGTGTAGTGTAATCTATTGATTATAATGGATTAAGTCCTTATGTATAAGGAGAAATCACCTTGGCGGGTGGAATGGGTTAGCTTGATAGTTTTCAAGTGATCTAGGATATATCATGTGTCTTTCTCTCTTGTTATTCTATTTGTGGTCTTTGTTTGAGTTTCACAAAAAGCTTTCATTTTTGAAAACCCAATTCAAACCCCTCCTTTCTTGTGTTTTCTCACACCTTCAATTGGCATTAGAGCTCCGATTCTGATTGTGATAAAAAGTTTTATCAACACTTCACCGTGTTCAGTACCAATCCAGTATTTGTGTGAGGTATGGTGGTTGCAGCTAATGCTAATCCTATTCAAGATAAGAAAGATCATTACAGTTCTAAACCACCGGTCTTTGATGGTGAAAGGTTTGATTAGTGCAAAGATAGAATTATAAGTTTCTTTCTTGGTTATGAAGTAGATCTTTGGGATCTCGTAGTTGATGGCTATACTCACCCAGTTGATGTTGTAGGAGTAAAAGTATCAATAAGTGTTATGACCAACCAACAAAAAAAAGATTACAAGAATTATAACAGGCAAAAACTATACTACTAAATGTTATCTCTTATACTGAGTATGAGAAGATAACAAACAAAGATACTACCAAGTCCATTTTTTATTCTCTAAGAATGACTCATGAAGGAAATGCTCAAGTTAAGGAGACAAAGGTGCTTTCCTTAATCCAGAAATATGAGGCATTCATAATAGAGGATGATGAAACAATTGATCATATGTTTTCAAGGTTTTAAATGCTAGTCGCAGGACTTAAAGTTCTATACAAAGGATACTCAACTGCTGATCATGTCAAAAAGATCACCAGAAGCCTTCCAAAGAAATGAAGACCTATGGTAACTGCTCTTAGACTATCCAAGGATCTGAAGAGTATAAGTCTTGAAGAACTAATTAGTTCTTTAAGAAGTCATGAGATAGAGTTGGAGGAAGATGAACCTCAGAAAAAGAATAAATCTATTGCTCTTAAGTCTAAACCTAAAAAGGCAAAGGCTTATCAAGCTAAGTGTCATACCCCAAATTTTGACCCCTAGATTCCATTATCATTCTAGGTGTATCAAGCATATGTTATCTAACCCTAACCTCTTTAAAGTTAGTCTTTGTCAAGATGCAGATGAATTAGGGTTTCACACTGTTCAAATCAAGAATCTTGTGAACTAATCAATCAAGGTTTTGGATTGATCTTCTACATATCAAGTCTTCACATCATCAAGAGTTTCATATCTCACCAAGAACAAGTACTATTTGAGGTTGCTACCAAGAGAATTGAACCAGTGCTGTGCAAAATCCTGATTAGGGTTTCTAGTTCAAAGTCAACTGTAATTTGACTTTTGGTCTAAATGGGTTTCCAAAGCTTGAACCATGGTCCATGATATTTATATTACTTGTTGAAGTCCCCTTAAGAAGTATGAAAGGTTCAAAAAAAAACCCAAAACACTAAGGATCGATCCTGAAGATTTCAGTTGTTCGGTTCGTTTGTATGGAAAGTCAACTCTTTGACTTTTAGGGTTTTGACCCCAAAATTGAAGCAATCAAAGTTTCCAACATCATGTTATACCTAACTAGTGAGTTTGGTGAATATTTAATCAAGAACTGATGGATAACTTGTGAATCAAGAAATTATGGTTTATGAAAAACCCTAATTATAGTTTGTTAACTCTACGTAAGGATCATTGTTATGATTACTTACTCCCCTCTTGACTTTTGTCAAAGTCAATCCCCTTGAGTGTTAAACTTAGATCTAGAGAGTTTTGTCAAACTCTATACAAATATTGTTATGTTTGTTCCCCCTTGGAGTCTTGACCATAGTCAAGTATTCCTCAACCTTAGTGAGGTGAGCTACGGTTACTCTGATTCTATCATAGTAAGGATACGTAGGCATAAGATGTGATATCTTTGCGAGCAAACTTATAACTATCCTTAGGTATTTACCTCAAACTTTAAGTTAACCTTGATCGCATGACCCTAGAAAACAACAACTTAGATAACTTAGAATACATATAGACAAAAGGGTCTTGTAGAGTACTACAGATGTTTGGGATGTGAATAACTACCCTAGGCATAACCAACTCCCGATCCCCGAAACTCTAGCGTTGTTGTTACATCGCGCAAAAGGTTTTTCTTTGTTTAACCTTTCCTTTGGATATATTAAAGCTCGGTGGTGAATTTCAATGAATTAAGATTCAAGTTAATCAATAGCTTGATATCCGATTCTCACTGCAACAGAAATGGCAATTTTACTGGGGATAGATGGAGGCTTTAACCCACTTTGTGTGCTTGTATGCTATATCTCTGTATGTTTGCCTATACATGTATATTTGTGAATATATAACTGTATTTTTGCATTGGATCATTTGGGTGATATCTTGAATAGTGAGATAAGTTATGTCCCAGACTTGAGCGTACACATATGATAGGATGTGGTATGATCAATAGTTGACTGTTGGGAGTAGTCCTAACATGTTTGACATATGATGTAACCATGCTCAGTTGAGACCTCCTTGAGATAATTAATGGTGTATGAATAGTCATGCATTTGATTATTTGTTTCAACCTGAGAGTCCGTGAAACTGAGGACCTTTAGTTATCCACTTACCCCACTTGGTCTATTTAGGACGTAGTGCGGTGACTATGAGGGAGTAGTCCCGAAATAGTTGTTACTCGATACTACACTTAGACGAGTTTATCCCGAGAATATTTTTGACCCACGTAAGTAGTCATGTTGGTTGATAATATCTGAACAATTTATCTATGACTCTGGGAACTCTTGATAGAACCCGTTCTGCAGGTACAATGAACACCTTAGTACATGCCCTTTGGGAGGGTATATCCTGGCTTCATGCTCATAACCCCGAACCTAGGACCCTTGCTTGTTAGTGTATGCATTTGTGCATTGTGTATACTTGTATATGTGCTATGTGTGCATCATGTCATCATATCATCATGGCATCTCATCTTGTTGCATTGGTTTTGTGAAACTCAGTTGTCTTCTTTTTGCGAAACCCTAGATATCATGGATTTTGGGAAAAGAAACACTAAGAAATACAACTTCAAGAAATGTGATACAATGAAGTTGAGAGAGCTAGGAATGTTGGTATCCGAATATTTTGGGGAAACGTATGGGAAACTCATGAGTATTGTGAAGACTAGAATGGAAGAAGAGGTTCTTAGCACTTTGGTTCAGTTCTACGATCCACTATACCACTGCTTTACCTTCCAAGATTACCAATTGATGTCGAGGTTGGAAGAATACTATTACTTCATTGGAATCCCTATGACAGATAAGAAATCGTTCAGCGGTTTGGAGAAGTTACCCTCGCTGAAAGAGATTGTTGATGCACTTCATCTAGAAGTATCCGAGATCAAAGCCAATTATGCTTCAAAGAATGGAGTTAAAGGTTTTCATTTTGATTACTGTCGCGGTGAAATTTGGATACCAAACTATTGATTAGTTTGAATCTGGTTCATTTGCAACCGAAATTTGATTTTGTCCAAAGGAAGGGATAAAGATCGAAATACCCACAATGCAATGCAAATGCAAGGTTTAGAGAGTTATAGGTTCGGGGGTCGGTTAAACTTAGGGAAGGTGCTAGCATCCTAAATTTCTGTAGTACTCTACAGGAACCTCTTGTTGTATGTTTGTTTATTGCTAAGGTTTATCTGCTTAAGGTTTAAAAGACCTAGGGGTTTATTTCTAAGTATACTCGATAAGATATCGCATCTTATGCCTACATATCCTTACAGGAGTGGAATCAGAGTATCTGTAGTTCCCCTAAAGGGTTTGAGGAGTTCTTTGACTGTGGTCAAAGTTCCTACGGGATTAGGGTAGTTGGTTGATTGAGTTTAGGAGAAAAGATGAATTGTCATTTTAAGGGAGATTTAACCGCCATAAATTGTAGGAAAATAGTCTTTGCATCGTCTTAAGAGAAGGGCTCAAGTACTCGGATATTGATCGACGAATACGCCTCTATCTCTCTTAAGGCAAAGTCTCTACGAATTGATTGTATTGATGTGGGGTGGAGATTCTATCTCGCTTAAGATGATTAACATCTATTTCTCTATTGTGTTTGAATAATTTGGTTTGAGTTGATTTGGTTTGTTCTAAGTTGAAAAGATAAAGGTTCTTCCTATGGGGTAGGATCTAATCTTAAGTGATCGACTTGAATGGGATCAAGGAGTGTAGGGGAGTATGATGCAAATGATGGGCACTACACACAAGCGTTGAATCATGTGTAGGTTTTTCCTTTGGACGGAATGCGATGGGAGAACATAAATTGCGATAATGTAAATTGTTGTAAAATAAATTGCAGGAAGGGTAAAGTAAAGCATACACATACGCATGAAAGCGCTGAAGTGTGTGAGAGTGAATCGTGAAGTGGGGTGCACGATTGGATGTTGATTCGATTTTATTTTAGTTGAGTTAATCTAAAGGGGGAAGTTGTATTTATTTTAGGGGAATGTTGAATTAATTTTAAAGGAGGGATTGAGTTGATTTTTAGTTGAGAAAGAGTTGGATTGATTTTAAGTGAAATTATTTTAAAGGGTGGATTAGTTTTTTATTAATTTAGTGAGGAGTTTAGATGACAAATTAATTTTAAGAAAAAGATTATTTGATTATTATGAGAAAATTATATTATCGGTGAAATTAATTACACTAGGTGGATATTAGTTTTAGGAAAAATTTGAGTTTTTATGAAATAATTTTAAAAAAAAGTTATATTAGTTTATTAGATTTTTAAGAAAGGTTTATGAATTGATTTTATTTTAGTGAAAATTAGATCAAGGTTATGAAGTAATTGGGTTGCTAAGTTAAAAGGTTTTCTTTATCAAAATTTAGTTTAATAAGTGAGTATAAATTATTTAAATTATTTCTTGTTATAAAAATTCTTTTTATTTTGTTTAAGTTATTATAAAAAAAAAGGGTGAGTTAATTGATGAAGTTGATTTCAAAAGAGTTAATTTAATTTAATTAAGAAAAAGGATTTTTGATATGAATTATCTTAAATAAATAGGATTTTATTAGAAAGGAGTTTTAATTATTATCATAAAAGAGGTAAAAGGTAAATTAAGTCAATTTTAAAAAAAAATTACGAAATAAAATTAGTTCAATAAAAAACTGATGAGAAATTAACTAATTAATTAATTGGTTAATTATTTAAATAAAAAGGGGTAATATATTAAGTTAATTAACTAATTAGTGGATAAATGAGGTTAATTAAGGGTTAATGGGAGATTAATGGCGTGTGATCAGATACGGGCGATTTACGAAGGTTTATGGTGGGCAGCAGCTTATGGATCGCCTGATCTGATCCGTTGGAGATCAGAGGGTAGTGTGTGTAGTGCATAATAAGTATGGTGGGACGACCCACATATGATTACAACACACAACAAAATAAAACGAAAAGAATAAACACAGAGGAACCCTAATTCGCCTTCTTTTCCGTCGATCTCTCTCGTCGTCTCTTCCAATTCTTTTCTTCCTTTCTCCATTTCGCTATTCCTTCACCATCTTCTTCTCTTTTCTTTCTTTCTTTCCACCTATTCTTCGCTTCTCCGCTCGCCATTCTTGACTCCTTTCTCTCACTTCGTCCTGCAATCTCCTGCATAATCAAACACAAAAAACAAAATCTAAACGATTAGCGAAAAAAGTATCAAACTGAGATGGATTTGTGTCGGTCTTTGAGGGTTTCGTTCGCGGTGGAAATGACGATTTGTTTTTCCGATGGATTTGCGGTGGATGGGGTATCACGTCTTATTCTCGGTGGAAGAACAGAAAAGATAAGTTCTTGACTTTTCTCTTCACATAATTTAGGTTTTTTCTTGAATTTGGGATTTTTGGTTGTGGCGAGTTAGGGTTTTTACTGTGAAATGATTTTGTGGGTTTCTTTGAATATTGGGTGTTTCTGTGAATCGATTCCCCCTTTTTGAGAATGGATCCTCCTCCTTTTATAGGCTCCAAATCATAATTTGTTATTAAAAACAATACCAAATCCGTAGGGACATGTTTTGACTGTTTTGGAAAGAGTTTAAATTCTTTCAATCATATCTGATACGTATTGGTGATGTGTAATTCCCTTTTTTACAGAAATAGGTCGGTAGCTGTCTTGGAAGGAAAGTCTTAAAGTGATAACTGTTATCCCTTATTGTTAACCCAATGTCATAGTCTTGTTCCATCTGATTCTGAAGTTCCTCAGCCATATCTTCATCAATGTCTTCATCATTTTCAGGGACTTCTGGTGGATTGAAGAAACTAAAGAGACTTTCACAGGTTTCAGTTTTGGTAATAGGTTTAGCATTCTTGGAAACCGCTGAATTTCAATCCCAATAGCCCTCTCTAGTATAGGCTCGTCCTCATCAACCATGTGTTAGATTTTGGTCAACACCGGGTTTGAAAAGTGGGTATTGGAATCGAAGAAAACTCAAGCTGAATCCTTTAGGCTCTTCGATCCCCTATGTTCGCCGTGCTTTTGATGGTCTTAGAGCAACTTCAGGAAGTGCAACATCCATATAAGGTAGATTAATCCTCAGTTGCCTCAAGATATGAGAAACTCTAACAACTCTTTGTTCTCCTAATTTACTGGATGTTCTGTTTCATTGTCCTCATTTGCAGCTAAACTCTGAGTGGATTATGGTGGTAAGATTTGGCCCTGAAATCTTCCCGAATCTCTTTGTTAGTATTGAACCAAGGCTGCTAACCGTGTTCGTTTAATTTGCAGCTTCAGGTGCGAAAGGTAGTTTTAATTGTAAAGCGGGAGTTCGAGGAATAAGTTCATGATCAATCATCATAACTCTGGATTGTGCTCTGAATATATGCTTCCTTTTGATGAAGTTTTGAGGTTTTCGGCGATAAATTAGTATCGACGCTACCCCAAAGATGAGTACTTCTAACTCCCTTTTTCCTTTGATGCCTTATTTTCTTCTGGTGCTGAGTTGAAGGTGTATGTATGTGAATCTGTATGTGTTTATATTTCTGTGTAAAAACTCTATATGCTATGACCATTATTTTCGGTTTCCTGCCATGCCCTTCCCTCAGTTATGAGTTCTTTTTTCGTTTGTGATTTACATAGCAAACTTTGATTAAATGCAGGGATTTCTTCGGTAACAGCAGGTGCGGTGCTGGATGATTACACTTGGAGAATTGGAGCGAGACCGAAGATTAGGCAGAACCTAGTTCTTTAGGCTTAATTTGTATGTTGAGCATACTTGATCTCGTGTAACTTTCCCATATTCGACTTGTTGGTGTTCAGAAGCTAACACTTCTCATGACAGTAGGGCAGCTCTCACGCGGGGGTAGAGAGCTCTTTCAACCTATCAAGAGCAATGGTTGTACGCACTTCCAGATTTGGTACAACAAATTTAGAATATGAAGTTTCAAAAAAAAATCCTCTTTCACGAATGTCTCAAGGGATGGCAGATGGGTGCATAACGTTCCAATGTTCCTTCTCTTCTCGTTCACTAGCACTTGCTTTGGATATGCAGGATTGTCGAGCGTCTCGCGGCGTTGCTCATATCAAGGTTTGATTCAAACCCTTCATCCATTCCTGATGAATTTTGAAAGTTATCTATTCTGTAAACAACTTCGTTTGGACTTAGAGATTTGGTAACGATACTGACCCCGTGTGAATGATCATGTGCAGCAGCTGGATCTGGAACATGAGGGGGTGCCGCACGCGAGTTGCTTCGAGGTTTCCGGCGTGAATGCCGCGTTGCAGTTCAGCTCCTACCACCATTTTCAAGATTTCTTTTGTAACTCCTGCAGCCAGGGACGTCTTTGAGAGGCTTCTCACTGGTAAGCTTTTCACAACTCTTTCCATCTTGGCAAAACCATTACTTTTAACGAGGGACCTTGTATCTTGAGATGCATTAGGAAATGAGCGTGAAATTCTTAAATCTCAGGCAAAAGCTTCTGTTAAATCTCAGATGACCATAGATAAAAAGGTTGAAGGGCGTTTGCGCAAGTACTCTGAGGATGTTGTGCTTATGGGCCAAAAGTTTGTTATGAATGATACTATGAAAGTGAAGGTGGTGTTGGATAATCAATCCAAGGAGGTGGGTTCATCCGTGAGGGTCGTAAACTTTCTCAGAATGGAAGTTGGAGAATGAGCTAGTGTTCTTATGGCCATTACCCGCAAGCCATATTGCATCAAAGAAAGGGATCTATGTTGGATTAGTGCAGGCGGTAATTTGGTTCAGTAGGTAGCCACCATATGTTGCTACGACAAGTAGCCTTGTATCTTCTCCAAAATCTTGTAGAGATGGTAATGACTATTGACTAGGCTAGTTAATTTGTGAAAACCCCTTGTAATTTGTACTGTAATACCGGATGCCGTTACTTAATGTTGTAATGCTTTTTCAATGTAATTCAAGTGCAGTTGTAAAAAAAAGTTGTTCATAATCATTAATTAATCTTGCCAAAACTCCATGGATTAGATAAATTAATGTACACTGTGATCCTTTGGGTTGACAACTCAGATACTTGGATGTGCAATTTGAAAATGACTTGGTGCCTTGTAAAGAACGAGCGAATATAAAATCCTTAATTTTATAACTGATTTAGCTATGTAGTCCATTAATTAATTCTTGCCAAAACTCCATGGATATCGAGACTCATTTAAAACATGCAGCCCATTTCTAAAATTTGAATGATGATTTAATAGACTTGAATCTTGGACTTTAAACTTTGTAAAAAAAGTGAATTGATTTGAATCTTACTTTAAGAACTTCTCAACCAAACTCAATTCAAGACTTCCATTCGAACTTATCACTTTACGGCGCATTGATCACGAAATGTTACCGAGGCAATCTCAACACACACGAGGATACACTCCATAAATAAGACAAAGTCAGTCCCAACCTTTGTCACCATAGAACGGTAATTAACCTTCAAATCACCATGTTCAACACCAATTGAAAGGAGAGACTTGATCCTTTTCAGGGGCAAACACCAGAACTTCCATTAAATCTATGGACCCTAGGACTCCTTGAATCAGGTGCAAAGGGTCATTCCCTGAATTAATCGATTGCGAGAATGAAAGATACCTCCTTTTGCGATTACTGCGGCTGCATAAATTGGTTAGCTATAACAAACACACATACAAAAGTATAAGATAACACGCAAGGAAACGCACAAGGAGGTGGGATCTTATGGTCAAAAATTAGGGTGTGACAGATGCCCCTATTTAAGTTTCTTCTATCCGGAGATATGGAGACTGAAAGCTCCGTCTCGACGAGATAGGAGGGACTTAAATACAAACATTTCACTAATTTTTGGCCATACAAAGCCACCGAATGCATATGATATGAGAAATGAAAGACAGAAGGTCCTATGGAGACATGATGCCACAGGGAAAAAACGACACACGGAAAAACAGACTCGACAAAGGAGACTCCACGAGGAAAGATTGGCGATCACAAGGTATCTGTAAACATGTTGCGAAGAACTTGTGGGAAAATATCTTGAAGATCCTAATGCACAGGTGATCGCGACTTTCTATGTCTAATACAACCTAACTGCAAGTGCACAGTCTATCGCATAGTAATAATAGATATCGATCCCACAGGGACTCGTAATCAAACTAGTGTTCTCGGGAGTTACTATGTTTAGCTAGGTAGATAATGTTTAAGGGAATAAGATTTGTCACTAAAGGGAACTAAGAATGTAAATTAAATTATAATTAATTGAATCGATATGCAGTGATTATATTCTTCGGGGATTTGATAAGTTACCAGCATATGAAATATTTTTCAGAGTTTATTTAAGCAGAAAATGGTGATCTGAAGACTCTCGCCTCACGATGGTTATTGATGCTAATCATAATTCTAAGGGCCAAACGTACGCTTTCGTGTCCCATTCGGGGTTAAAATTATTTTTTGGAAATCTCTAAGTTCTAATTCATTTTAAAGTGCTTTCGCTGTTATTAAAATAGATGACTAGTGTTTACTATCCGATCTTGCCGCAGCTTTCGCTTGTTGGTTCGTACCTTAATTAATTTCCCACTTTGTGGAAAAACTACTTTTAAATAAGTTCTCGCTTTCGCGACGAAGTTTATTCAGTAAATTAATTTTAAACACTCAGACCATAAACGACCTTTGAAAAAGACAGTTTTCAACTGGTTATTATCAAATCCCTTTCGAATTATTACTACATATCGATTACTTAAATTTATCTAGACATGGATTTGGGAAAGGTAAAACATAAATAAAAACAATAAATAATAGCATGCATCATAATAAAACTGGAATTACGATTGAAATGAGAAACCTGTAAATATTCCAATTGGCCTTCGGGCAGATCCTCCACAGATGTTGGCAGGATTATGGTCCTTTGTGCCAATTTGATCGTATAACGGAAATAGAAATTACAAAAGAATAAAAGGAATGCAGAAAAAGAAAAGAGAAACAAATAAGAATATTAAAAACTGGAAAGGTTGCTCTGGAAATAAATTGGGCAGCACTTCGTTGTATGAATGCGGCTCCCCTTCTGAGTCCCCCTTCTTCCCCTTTTATAGAGATGGAATTCTAACGGTTATAATTGAAGAGGGTGGACTTTGAGGCAGAATAATCAGGGAGTAGTGGTCCACTATTTGGGACTTGGAACTGCTTCTTTTACGTGAAACTGAAGTGGGGCATTTTTGCCTGCATGACGGTTGTCACAAGGTGTGACGGTCGTCACCCGTGTGACGGTCGTCACAGCAGCAAAATCAGCATTCTGCGCTTTTCATGATGTTTTCACCCGGTTTTCGTCCGTATTTCATCTGAGATTGTTTCTTTTATTCATATTGCCTTGTTTAGACATGATCATCAAATACCTGCAAAACATCAGACAAATAACACGGAAATAACCCGAAATCGGATCGAAAACAGTTAAACTTCAGTTGAATTATGCATCAAAATATATATACGATTTCGTGTTATCAAACTCCCCTAAGCTTGAATCTTTGCTTGTCCTAAAGTAAAACAGGAAAAAGTCGGTAAGCACGAGGCAGCTTCTTCGTTCGCAAAGTTGGGAAAAACCGGGATTCTTAGTAAAAACAAAACGAGTGCCATGACGACACTGGACTACAAGTCTTCAGAGGTCTCCTTTTTATGCAAATCGGTCCCAGTCATGCTACTGTAGCTTGGTGTCAAGGTTCTCGCGGCAAGTTCACCCTGTTTGTTCTAGCGCAATCACATTAAGCCCGTTGTCCATACACTTTCATGGCAAGTCGACCTGTTAGTGAATATGATCTCATTTCTGTTTTTGATTTTCTTCATTGATCATAAGCTTATTTCATTGATTTTTCAATGAGTTTTCGTGCCGTTGGGCTAAATGCTCGGGTGAGGAGCACCTAACTTAGAAGGAAACGTGTCTTTATAATTTTGGGCTATCTAGCTTTCTTTTCATGATTTTTCATCTTTTTGGAGATCATACACTTATTTGCATCGGTCGCTCGCTTAGAAGTGTTTTAGGATGGTGCTGACTGCTAGTATAAACTACTTGGGGCTGAGTTTGCGTAGACACTTGAGACTTTGGTACGCGTAGGTAGTGAAACCGACTCGCATAAACCGGAGATCTAAGGTGTCAAGACGGTACTGGTTTTGTTAGAATTGTCGTCTCCTCGGAGTTTCAAAACTTGGTTTGAACTCGGGTGCATTCTCGTGATGCTTTTGCTTTTGAGGAACGAATGAAAAAATTTGTTGTTTACGTCGAATAATGTGGGGATGTTTGCGTAACGGAAAAAGGATATATAAACGAGCTTTATTTGCTAAAAATAGAAAATGTTTAAATAGAAATTACGAAATTCAAAGTACAATGGAATGGAAATAAACGCTCCGCTCCCACACTATCTCAATCAGTGTCCCCACTGATTTGGAAGCATGCGAGAGGGAGATACAACGGAAATGAAAGTACATAGAAACTGAAAATATAGTAAACAAGTAAGGAAAATGGATAACTAATCACGTCCTCTGCCTCGGTCACGTCCGCGCTCGCGTCCTCTGGCTTTGACCAGGGAAACTCGGTCCTCAAAACTCATAGCTCCGGTGTGGTAGACGGTGTCACGGAGTCCTTCGACCTGCAAAGTCAGATTCGCCAAGTTCTCAGTAATGGTTGCTTGGCCGGTTTAAAGTTGTTGCATTTGGGTCCGATGCCAAGCTTCGAACTGCTCTGCTCGCTGATTCTGCTGTTGCAGCATAGCGAGTATCTGGGCCTGCTGGTCAAGAGAGTGGCGGAGGTCCTCTTCTGTGTAGTCGGGCACTGGACGATGGCGACGGCGGCGAGAGGATGTATCTTCGGAAGGAGGAGGCTGCGATGCCTCCTGTTGCTCTGGCCTGTCCAACTCAGCCTGGATTTCGTCATCAGAACCTTGGGTGTGGTCCTGAGTTGGAGCAGCGGCAGCGGGAGGGGCAGTGAGGTCAAATAACCAGTTGGTACGATCCTCTGGGTGTATCCGGGTGCGTGATGGAAGGATGATGCTTCAGACGGTTTTGCCACGCACTACCGGGTGGTACTTGCCGTCGGCTCTGGAACGGATAAGGTGGGAGGCTCTGTAGTGGTCGGTGTCAAGGAACACCGAGGGGATGGCATGGAGGTGCTGGAGGCGGTCGCCAAGGTTCAGCCCAAGTGCAATGGCAGTGACAATCCCGCCAAAGTAAAATGGTTTGGAGCCACGGTTGCAGTTGGCCTGAATGTGGGCTAGAAGGAACGGAGCGGCGTTGATAGGCTCGTTATTGAAGACGCAGTGGAGGAAGAAGAGCTCTTTCGAGTTCACCTTATGGTTGTTGTCCCTGGCGAAGATTGTGTTGCTCAATGCTCGGTGGAAGTACCGGATGGTCGGGTTATGGATATGCGTGGCGTGCAGAGAATCCCAACCACCGGCATTGATGCCGGTCAACTGGTACCAGAGCGCGAAAGCTTCGTGCTGGAACTGATCGGTGAGGCGGCGGTGAGCATTGTCGCCGCGAGGGAGTTGTAAGATGGCGGCAATCTGGTTCTGGTTCACCTGATAGTTTGTGCCGAACATCCGGAAGCATGCGGCACCGGAGTGTTGGCTGAGGTCGCCGCTGGAAGTGACGTAGGTAAACAAACTCAGGAACTCGAGAGTGAGCTGTTCGTATGTCGGCAGTGGATTGGTGCATAGGTTCCAGATGCCGGCTCTTTGAAGCATCCAAGTGACGCCTTCAAGGAGTCCGAGCTCCATGAGCGATGGAATGTGTGGATAATGAGTCGGCTGGAGCGACCTTTGATGGAATGCGATGTAGTTGGCCCGCTGTCTTTCGCCCAAGTCACCTTCGCTGAACACAATGTTACTGATGCCTGGGGTTTCGGTAGTTCTCGCCATTGTTGGAAGATTGAGGTGGTTCTGAGGATTGGGGTGGTTCTGCGAAGTGGGAAAAAATTGACAGAAGTGTGGTAGGAAGTTGAGATGGGAGTTGAAATATATGGTGCAATGTGGGGGAGACGAAAAATTGGAGTGGGGTGGGAGTGCTGATGATTGGAAGTTGAAAGGAGGGTAGTGGGAGAGAAAATGCAACCCCTGTTATATCAGATAGCAGTTTTGGGTTCGTGACGGTCGTCACGTATGTGTGACGGTCGTCACCCGCGTGACGCTCGTCAGGATCCTGTGACGGTCGTCACAGCAGCAAAATCTGTAGAATGCAGAATTTTGCTCTAAGGGTGTTCTTGCAGTGACTTGTAGGCCTAGTATTGATACGGCAATGTATTATAGCAGCCAATAAACAAAGAATAGCGTAAAAACAAAATAATTGAATAAAGATTATAATTGAAATAACAAGAAATTGAAATGATTGTATGTAGTACATAAAGAAATTAACAATGCGAAAAATCCAAATGATTAAACGAAACTAAACTAACCCAAACTAAACTAAATCTGATGCTAAAACTAGTATCTAGTCTTTTCGTGTCTTCAACTCATCAAATTTCCGTGCATAGTAGTCGAGCTGGTCACAGACTAAGTCCATGAAGACTACCAGTTCGCTGTGTATGCCTGCGATGTCGTCTTTTACAGTAGTCAGAGTTGCATCAACGTTGTCCAATCGGAGTAGAACAGTATCCATTTTGTCGGTGGTCTCCTTAGGGATAGGCTCGGGATAGGTGTTGTAGTGCGGAGGAGTCGTAGGGTCTACTTCAGCTTCTGATACAGCATCCTCATAGTACATATAGTCGTGTGCCTCGAAGATGTGGTCACTGTCGTACATATAGTTCTGTGGTGTTGACTGAGGTGAGAAGGTCCCATAGGCTCATCCAATTCATAAAGCCAGTTGTCATTGTTATGGATACTTGTCATCTGATGATCAGGCAGTGTGAATAGCTGGACAGGTTTTTCGTTAATGAGGTACTCATAAGGTCCAGGTCCCATAGTTCCTAAAATGCACCTGTTAAAGCAGAACTGTATATTCATGGGTCGGATGGTGCCAAAACGAGTGCTTGCATTTAAGTGGAATCTAAGGCCAAGCTCGTGGGCAATCATTGTCACGAGGCCTCCTATAAGAATAGGTGACTGTGGTTCCTGAGTGAGGCGTGTGAAAGATGTCATCATGAAAGGCACTGCATTTACTGTACGTCCCTGAGAGGCACAGAACATGATGAATAACTCCTCTTTAGATACTGTAGTAATATTTTCTTCTTTCCCGAAAAGGGTGTGAGCTAGTATCTTATGGAAGTATCTGAAAGCTGGGTTATGAATATCATCATTATACATTCTGTCTGGTTCAGGGTGATAGTCGCCTGTGATTCTACCCCAGAATTGGTCGAGTTCAAAATCAATATCGTCATCTTCTGCACTGATGAACACATGCGGTCCGCTAGGAAATCCTAGGAGGTTAGCTAGTGACATCCGGCTATGGGTTTGGTCCATTCCAAACATTCGAAATGTAATCAGCTCTGTGTTGGATCCAAAACCATAGTTGGGTATGTATCTGAAGGAACTAAGGAATTCATAGGTAAGATCCTTATAGGTAGCAAAACGTGTTTTCAAAGCAGTGTTCTCCCAACCCAGTTGATTGAACAGGTATTGGATGCTATCCGTGATTCCTAGTTTATTCATGGTAGACTTATCGTAATACAGCGTTAAGGCAATTTCTCTTTCAGTTAGTGCTGCAAATCTTGCCTTTTGAGCTAGTCCTCGAAAATGAACCTTTGTGAAGTCGCACTCGGCCATACTCGCAGGTAAGTCGGAGAAAACAGGAGGAATGTTTTGAAGACTTTTAAAATCCTGAAAAGTTTAAAACAGAAGTTTGAAGTCAGGATTTTTAAAAACAAAAAGCGGTAAAAACAAAAGACAAAAAGAGAAAAATAAAAATAGAAATATGAAAATAAACGAAAGTAGAGAGTAGTAGTAATTATAAGTTTATAATTTTTGTTAAATTTTCAAAGTAAAATTTTAAATAAAAATGAAATACAATAACGAGGAAAAATGCGGGAAAAGTTGGGTTGCCTCCCAATAAGCGTTGTTTTTAACGTCTAAAGCCTGACGATAGCTTGGTGACAAGCTATTCGGGTGTTTGAGCTGGAAACTCAAGCAATGCTATACTGCAGACTTGAGAGCTGTTTTCGTTCTTATTATAATGTTTTAGACGTTGCCCGTTTACGATAAACGGTGCATTCGTCTTATCGGTAATTTCAACAGCTCCACTCTGAAGTACTTTAGTCACTTCATAAGGTCTAGACCACCTAGATTTTAGTTTACCTGGGAAGATTTTTAATCTTGAATTAAATAGCAATACGATGTCTCCCACACTGAATTGTTTCTTGACTGAACGTTTATCATGCCACTTTTTAGTTCGTTCTTTGTAGATACGGGCATTTTCGTAAGCGTCTAATCGAAGTTCTTCCAATTCGTGTAAGTTCAAGATTCGCTTTTCTCCTGCCTCGGTGTAGTTGAAATTGAGTGTCTTAATGGCCCAGAAGGCCTTATGCTCTAATTCTATAGGGAGATGGCAGGATTTACCGTAAACTAATTTGTAGGGTGTAGTACCTATTAGTGTCTTAAAGGCGGTCCTATAAGCCCATAAAGCTTCTTGTAGCTTTGATGACCAATCTTTCCTTGAGGTAGCGACAGTCTTTTCCAATATCTGTTTTATTTCCCTGTTCGAGACCTCTACTTGTCCGCTAGTTTGCGGATGGTAAGGTGTAGCTACTCGGTGTCGGACTCCATATTTAGAAAGAAGTTTATCGAATATTCGCGATATGAAGTGAGATCCTCCGTCACTAATGACGAGTCTGGGTACACCGAATCTAGGAAATATTGTGTTTTTGAAGAGTTTGATTACTACTCGTGTGTCGTTTGTTGGAGCAGCAATGGCTTCTATCCATTTAGACACATAGTCTACAGCGACGAGTATGTAGTTATTACCAAAAGAAGGTGGGAATGGTCCCATGAAATCTATTCCCCATACGTCAAAGATTTCTACCTCTAAGATTCCTTTCTGAGGCATTTCATCGCGTCGTGAGATGTTGCCAGTTCATTGGCATCGATCACATTTTAGCACAGTGATGTGAACGTCTTTCTAGAGGTTAGGCCAGAATAAGCCGGCTTGGAGAATCTTAGCGCACGTCTTGGATGTACTAGCATGACTACCATATGGTGCTGAATGGCATTGGGAAATGATATTTTCTATTTCTTCCTCTGGGACACAGCGACGGTATATGTTGTCGGCCCCTCTCTTGAAGAATAGAGGTTCGTCCTAATAATAGTGTTTCAGATCGTGGAAGAATTTCTTCTTTTGCTGATAAGTGAGATCCGGTGGAAGCACGCCTGCAGCGAGGTAATTAACGATGTCAGCATACCAAGGTAATGTGACTTGGGCATAGACGGCTTCTACAGCTTTTTCGAATTCTGGATCTTCTGAGATTGAGTTGGGTATGTCACTTTCTAATTTGGCTATCAGACGTTCGTACGGGAAATCGTCGTTTATCGGTACTGGTTCGTGTCTGGTGCCTTCTATTCGGGATAAGTGATCTGCAACAACGTTCTCGGTTCCTTTCTTATCTTTGATTTCTAAGTCAAACTCTTGTAATAACAGGATTCATCTCAATAGTCTTGGTTTGGCATCCTTTTTGCTTATTAGGTACCTAATGGCAGCGTGGTCTGTGTATATGATAATTTTTGCTCCTACTAAGTAAGAACGGAATTTGTCAAGCGCAAATATAACTGCTAGAAGTTCCTTCTCTGTGGTAGCGTAGTTCATTTGGGCAGGATCTAAGGTTCTACTGGCATAGTAGATGGCATGGAGTTTCTTGTCCGTCCTTTGTCCTAGAACTGCGCCTACGGCATAATCACTCGCATCGCACATGATTTCGAACGGTAGTCGCCAATCAGGTGGTTGCATAATCAGTGCGGTGATAAGGGATGATTTTAATGTTTCGAATGCTTTTAGATAGTCGTCGTCGAAGACGAACTCAGCATCTTTCATCAACAGGCCGGTTAAAGGTTTTGTGATTTTTGAAAAATCTTTTATAAATCTTCTGTAGAAACCGGCATGTCCTAGAAAACTCTGTATTTCTCGTACGGATTTTGGAGGTTGGAGATCTTTTATAATCTCTATTTTAGCTTTGTCGACCTCAATTCCTTTATCTGATATGACATGTCCTAGAACTATTCCTTGTCGGACCATAAAATGGCATTTTTCCCAATTTAGGACGAGGTTCACTTTTATACAACGTTCTAATACCATTTCTAAGTTTTGTAGGCATCCTTCGAAACTTTGTCCGCATACTGAGAAATCGTCCATAAATACTTCCATGATGTCGTCTATGAAATCTGCGAAGATTGCCATCATGCATCTTTGGAAGGTTGCTGGAGCATTACAGAGTCCGAACGACATTCGGCGGTAAGCAAAAGTACCATAAGGACATGTGAATGTAGTCTTTTCTTGGTCATCCGGATGAATGGGAATTTGGAAAAATCCTGAATAGCCATCTAGATAGCAGAAATATGAATGTTTGGCTAATCTTTCCAACATTTAGTCTATGAAGGGTAACGGGAAATGATCTTTTCGTGTGGCCTTGTTAAGCTTTCTATAATCAATACACATCCTGCTTCCAGTCACGACTCTTTTTGTTATTGATTCGCCTTTTTCGTTTTTAACTACTGTGACTCCTCCTTTCTTCGGTACGACATGAACTAGGCTAACCTATTCACTATCAGAGATTGGATAGATGATTCCTGCATCTAGCAATTTCTTTACTTCATCTCTGACTACAGTGCTCAAGATGGGGTTCAGTCTCCTCTGATGCTCTCGAGAGGTTTTAGAGTCTTCCTCTATTGTAATTCGATGCATACAGATTAAAGGGCTTATACCTTTTAGATCGCTTATGTTATAGCCTAACGCGGTGGGATACTTCTTTAGGACTTCTAATAGCTTTTCGGTTTCTGGTTGTCCTAAATCGGCGTTGACTATCACTGGTCTTTTTAGTTCATTGTCCTAGAATTCATATCTAAGGTTTTTGGATAGTGTTTTAAGTTCTAAAGATGGGTTCTTCGGACCTGGCATGTGGTTTGGGGTCAGTGCTAAGCTTTCGCTTAGGCTGTCGTCTTTATACGGTTTACGCCAATCATCGTCTTCAGAAATATTGGGTATTTGAATCTTTATTATTTCTAAATACGTGGTCTCTTCATTTTCAAGTTCTCTTATGCATTCGTCAATTTCATCTACTAAATAGCAGGTATCGTCTATGGCTGGTGCTTGTAAGAACTTGGTGAGAATGAACTCTATCTTTTCTTCTCCTACTTCGAATGTTAGCCTTCCTTTCTTCACGTCTATAATCACTCCGGCTGTAGCTAGGAACGGTCTTCCTAGAATAATTGGGGTAACGGTGTCCTCCTTGATGTCCATGATTATGAAGTCGGTTGGGATGTAGAATTGTCCTATGCGTACTGGAACATTTTCCAGTATTCCGACGGGGTATTTTACTGATCTGTCAGCTAATTGTACGGACATTTTGGTTGGTCTGAGGTCTCCCATATTCAGCTTTTTGCATATAGATAAAGGCATAACACTGATACTGGCTCCTAAATCGCATAGAGCTTTGTCTATCACGAACTTTCCTATGACGCAGGGTATGGAGAAACTACCTGGGTCTTTTAATTTAGGAGGCATGCGGTTTTGAATAATAGCGCTACACTCTGATGTAAGTGTAACTGTTTCGTTATCCTCGATCTTTCTCTTATTCGACAGGATTTCTTTGAGAAATTTAGCGTATGACGGCATTTGAGTTATTGCTTCGGTAAAAGGAATAGTAATATTCAGCTGTTTAAGGAGCTCTACAAATTTCTTAAACTGTCCTGAAGTTTTGGAGTTTATTAGTCTTTACGGATAAGGGATAGGTGGTTTATATGGCGCTGGAGGTGCTTGAGTTTTTTCACTTGCGGTATCCTCCTTCTCGTTGTCTTCCTTCTTCTCTAACTCGGATTCCTTTTCTGCATGTTCAGTTGGTTTTTGTTGCATGGCTAAGTTTTCGGTCCTCGGATCGATCGGTTCGTCCAATTCTTTTCCACTTCTTAGTATTACAGCATTTGCTTGGCCTTTTGGATTCTGTTCGGGTTGTCCAGGAAATGTGCCAGCGGGTGCGGCAGCAGAGGCTTGTTGTTGAGCCACTTGTGATATCTGTATTTCTAACATTTTGTTGTGGGTGGCTAAAGCGTCTACTTTTCCGGTCAACTGTTTAATTTGCTCGCTAGTGTGTATGTTTTGATTCAGGAATTCTTTGTTTGTTTGAGCTTGAGTAGCTATGAATTTTTCCATCATCAACTCGAGGTTTGATTTCCTAGGTGTAGTCTGAGCAGCAGCTGGTTTCTGATATCCTGGTGGAGCAGTAGGCATTTGCAATGCATTTTCGTTTTTGTAAGAAAAGTTTGGATGATTTCGCCAACCTGGGTTGCAGGTATTTGCGTAAGGATTTCCTTGAGCATAATTTACTTGGTCTGGTGGGATTCCGGCTAGCAATGGGCATTCGGGTGCATTATGAGTGGTGCTTCCGCATAACTCGCAATTTGGAGTTACGGCAGCGACGGTTGCAGTGGGGTTAACGGTCAGACTGTCAATCTTCTGTGCTAGAGCATCTACTTTAGCGTTGAACTTTTCAAGGCTGCTGATCTCGTACATCCCACCTTTCGCTATGGTTTTCTCTGTTGGAGTGCGTTCACCTCCCCATTGGCAGTGGTTCTGAGACATGTTTTCGATTAGTTGATAGGCTTCGTCATATGGCTTATCCATAAGTGCACCGCCCGCGGCGGCGTCTATTGTCAACCTGGTATTGTATAAAACCCATTATAAAAAGTATGGATTGTCACCCAGTCTTCTAGACCGTGGTGAGGACATGTTCTCATCATATCTTTGAATCGTTCCCATGCTTCGTAAAGAGATTCAGTATCTTTTTGTCGAAATCCGTTAATTTGAGCTCTAAGCATAGCAGTTTTGCTTGGCGGAAAATATCTCGCTAAGAAGACGTTCTTCAATTGTTCCCACGTCGTAACGGAGTTGGATGGTAGAGATTGCAACCATGTCCACGCTCTGTCTCTAAGAGAGAATGGGAAAAGATGAAGTCTTATCGCGTCTGGAGTTACTCCATTTGCTTTCACCGTGCCTGCGTATTGTACAAACTTCGTTAGATGTTCGTTTGGATCCTCAGTTGCGTTTCCTGAGAATTGGTTTTGTTGTACAGCTAACAGCAATGATGGTTTCAGCTCAAAATCGTTTCGGGTAATAGCTGGGGCAGCAATGCTACTTCTAGGCTCCATCTGAGAGGGTGTAGCGTATGCCTTCAGCGGTTTGTTTTGAGGTCCTTCAGCCATGTTTGATTCTTCTTCGGATTTGGGAATGGAAGTGAGAGGATCGGGAATGTTATGTTTGAGTTGGTACTCAATGATTCGGCTTCTTAGATGTAAGAAGCGTTCTAGTTCTGCGACTAAAGGTTTCAAGATATCGCCTTGCGGGCGATCACTTGGCATACAATCGACAGCACTAGTAAAGGAAAAATGAGAATTGTTAACCTAGTCTATACGGCGTAACAGAAGGTTACACTATTGACTAAACGGGTCCCCGGCAACGGCGCCAAAAACTTGATCGCGACTTTCTATGTCTAATACAACCTAACTGCAAGTGCACAGTCTATCGCATAGTAATAATAGATATCGATCCCAGAGGGACTCGTAATCAAACTAGTGTTCTCGGGAGTTACTATGTTTAGCTAGGTAGATAATGTTTAAGGGAATAAGATTTGTCACTAAAGGGAACTAAGAATGTAAATTAAATTATAATTAATTGAATCGATATGCAGTAATTATACTCTTCGGGGATTTGATAAGTTACTAGCCTATGAAATATTTTTCAGAGTTTATTTAAGCAGAAAATGGTGATCTGAAGACTCTCGCCTCACGATGGTTATTGACGCTAATCATAATTCTAAGGGCCAAACGTACGCTTTCGTGTCCCATTCGGGGTTAAAATTATTTTTTGGAAATCTCTAAGTTCTAATTCATTTTAAAGTGCTTTCGCTGTTATTAAAATGGATGACTAGTGTTTACTATCCGATCTTGCCGCAGCTTTCGCTTGTTGGTTCGTACCTTAATTAATTTCCCACTTTCGTGGCAAAACTACTTTTAAATAAGTTCTCGCTTTCGCGACGAAGTTTATTCAGTAAATTAATTTTAAACACTCAGACCATAAACGACCTTTGAAAAAGACAGTTTTCAACTGGTTATTATCAAATCCCTTTCGAATTATTACTACATATCGATTACTTAAATTTAACTAGACATGGATTTGGGAAAGGTAAAACATAAATAAAAACAATAAATAATAGCATGCATCATAATAAAACTGGAATTACGATTGAAATGAGAAACCTGTAAATATTCCAATTGGCCTTTGGGCAGATCCTCCACAGATGTTGGCAGGATTCTGGTCCTTTGTGCCAATTTGATCGTACAACGGAAATAGAAATTACAGAAGAATGAAAGGAATGCAGAAAAAGAAAAGAGAAACAAATAAGAATATTAAAAACTGGAAAGGTTGCTCTGGAAATAAATTGGGCAGCACTTCGTTGTATGAATGCGGCTCCCCTTCTGAGTCCCCCTTCTTCCCCTTTTATAGAGATGGAATTCTAATGGTTATAATTGAAGAGGGTGGACTTTGAGGCAGAATAATCAGGGAGTAGTGGTCCACTATTTGGGACTTGGAACTGCTTCTTTTACGTGAAACTGAAGTGGGGCGTTTTTGCCTGCATGACGGTCGTCACAAGGCGTGACGGTCGTCACCCGTGTGACGGTCGTCATGGGGCTGTGACGGTCGTCACAACAGCAAAATCAGCATTCTGCGCTTTTCATGATGTTTTCACCTAGTTTTCGTCCGTATTTCATCTGAGATTGCTTCTTTTCTTCATATTGCCTTGTTTAGACATGATCATCAAATACCTGCAAAACATCAGACAAAACATCCTGAGCTGTTTGATTAAGGTAATTTTGAGGACGAAATTCTTGTAAGTAGGGGAGAGTTGTAACGCCCGTTTTACTTCAATTATGACTTTGCTATGTCTCGTTGCATCGTAGTCGTAGTTGAGTATGTGTTTGGGTCGAAGAAAGGAATTGAATCGGTCGAATTGTCGAAAAAATTCTGGTTTTGTCAGAAAACTTCAAAAATTCATATCTCTTGATCCGTAAGTCGGATTTGACCCCCGTTCGAAGCGTTGGAAAGATAAAAAGATGTTCTATCTGGAAAAAATGAAATTTTTCTGCTATCACGACCGTCATAGGAGTGTGACGACCGTCACACGAGCAAAAACTGCAGTTATGCAGAATTTGAACGTGTTCTGGTGGAATGAGATTTTGTAGCAAAAATATATTCCCGTAGACTCTTTTACCCTCAATTACATCATTTTTGGGAAAGGAAAGACGGAAAAGAGAAGTTACGCATTGAGAGAAGTGGAGAGCGAAGAATCATCCATCGGCGAATTCGGAAGATTTCTGTAGAAAAATCACCGTAGAGCAGAAGCGGAATCGGAAAGCGTGGAATTGGCCTCAATTCTAAGGTAAGGGTGGGGTTCAATTCTATAACCGGGAGTATGATCGAATTTATGTAGGAATCGAGTCATAGGTATAGTTTCGTTAATCGATAAATGTTAAGGAAAAGGTTCCCTAATGGGACAAGATTTCTATGTAGGAATGAATGTGTTATGTAAGTTATTAGTGCGATGCTCTAAGGTTTTCCTTATGGGAAAATACGTAGAACGAATATGCTATACGGTTATTCGTACAACGCTCTAATGGTTTTTCCCTAATGGGCCAAAAAGGGCAGTTACCTGATTGTGATTGATTTGTAATTAATTGTGTGAGAAAACGCTGTAATGTTGTTATTACGATAATATGCTGAATTCTTAATTGTTGATACGATGTCGTAATGTTCCTTTACATGAATAGTTGGGATGATGAACATATGATGCATATGAAATAACAATGTTCTGTTATGGACGTTTTGTTGTAGGCTTGATGCCTTGTTGCATAGTCGGTGATGTTGTGGTCCATAATAGAGGTATTTCATGGCATAGCATATTAGCGATGGCCTGTATTGGCGGCCGTTGTGGCAAATTCTGCGATGGCCTGTATTGGCGGCCCTTAGTGGCAAATTCTGCGATGGCCTGTATTGGCGGCCTTGATGGAAAATTGGTACCACATGCATATGCACAGTTGATTCGTATTGTTGAGTCACATGAAGTTGCATAATTATGTTAGTTGTATATTAATGTTGTTTTACGTGAGGTATGGATTGTTGCAGTTGTTGTCGATGATGTTTATGATTTCGAAACTTATAATGTTGTGATGAGTTTCTGGCATGTTTTCTATCATGCTCTATATTATATTATTGATATCTCACCCTTTTCCATTGTATGTTACCTCCTCTGGTGGTAATTTGCAGGTAGTCAGGAATAGAGCGTAGTTCCCATTAAGGTGTCGTTGGTCGCTCTGATACGTAGCACTCTTGGGGGGATGGACGATTGCTGTTATTATTTTAGTCGATGTTATTGTTGATTGAACTTGTTACGATGTTTTTATTAAATTTTTTTAAGAGAACATATTGTATACTTTATCGAACTTACACCGGAAGTAATGACGAGTTGTTTTATGATTAAATGGTTAAGTAATACATTGGTGATTGTTCATCTAATTTCGTGCTACGTATGATAATTGCAAGTTGTTGCATAATGATTGTTGTCTGTTAGGTTGAAGTGTAACATCTCTGATGTGAGGAATTTTGCCCGTGTGACAACCGTCTCAGGCTCATGACGACCGTCATGCAGTCAATGTTTGCGCTGCTGCGCTTTGTTTGCTATATGAATTGTTGTTTTTCCTGTTATCCGCAAGTTTAGATTTGTGGTGTTACACCTACCTTTTAACCCTAACCTCATAGTTGATGCCTACCTTTGATCCCCAACCTCATAGTTGACGCCTACCTTTGATCCCTAGCCTCAAAATTGACACCTACCTTTTATCCCCAACCTCAGAGTTGACGCCTATCCTTTGATCCCTAACCTCAGTGTTGACACCTACCTTTTATCCCTAACCTCAGAGTTGATGCCTATCCTTTGACACCCAACCTCAGATTTGACGCCTACCTTGGATCCCCAACCTTAGAGTTGACGCATATCCTTTCTTCAACCTCAGAGTTGACGCCTATCCTTTCCTTAACCTCAGATTTGACACCTTGTTTTCCTTGACCACATAGTTGATGTTACCTTTTTTCTTCAACCTCCGAGTTAAAGTTTACCCAAATTTTTTTCTCAACCTCGGAGTTGATGTTTACTCAACTTTTTCTTGACCTCAGAGTCAATGTTTATCCCTTTCTTTCTCAATCTCAGAATGGATGTCTAGTTTTTGCTCAACCTCAGAGTTGATGTCATACTGTTGTTTCTAAACTCTCAGTTAACCAACCTAACGTTCCAGTCACCGTCCTGATATCATAAAATATACTTTCCTAGCCAGAGTGCTAACGACTGGCCTTTTGTTTTCATAGTTTTCTTTGCACAAGAAACTTCATTCCCTAGTAGATCTTTCAATCATTTCCTAGCATCGTAGATCCTTTGACTGTACCCATGGGCTACCTTTCTTTCCCCAACGAAGTCACCTCTTTTGGTTTATAGATCCTCAGATCCTGCTTCCTGGTTGTAGGTCCATTGGGAAATGTCTTTCTTTACGGTTCCCGACCATTTCTTTGTTGTAAGTCCGCCTTTGGCCGACGTTCTTTTGAAAATCCAGTTCTCGAATGGTACCCTGGTTCCCGACCATTTCTTTGTTGTAAGCCCGCCTTTGGCCGATGTTTTTTTTTCAAAATCCAGTTTCTGACGGGTACATTGGTTCCCGGCCATTTCTTTGTTGTAAGTCAGCCTTTCGCTAGCGTTCTTTTCAAAATCTAGTTTCCGACTAGTACCTTGGTTCATGACTATTTCTTTGTTGTAAGTCCACCTTTGACCGGTGTTCTATTCAAAATCCAGTTTTCGAATGGTACCCTGGTTTCTGGCCAACCCTTTTGTAAATCCATTTCAAGATTGGTACCTAGTTCTTGACCAACCTTTTTCAAAGTCTAGTTCCCAACTGATATTCGGTTCAAGACTAACCTTTTTGTGTAAAGTCCAATTCCCAACTGGTATACAATTACCTTTTTCTTTCCCCGCAGAATGCAAAATTTTGGGTTCTTTTGTATTCAATCTCCTTCTACCTTGAATGTCGTTGTCTTTCATACCTTTAGGTTCAAGTTGGTGTAATAGGGGCAGCTGTTACACCCCAAAATTTTCCATATTGTTGTCTTACCTTAATTGGCTTATGTTCGCATCCATGCGCATTTCATACGCATTAATCATGCATTGCATTGGGCTTCTAAGATATGGGATCACAATTTTTTCTTGCAAATCAGAGCATTCCTTATTTCAGAGGTTATTTCGGTAGCATTCAGAGCTAAACAAACAGTCGTCAGAGGCATCAAGCATTTATTTTGCTCAGTAGATGGTTTGAGTATTTCAGAAGCAATAGTAGAAAGCACAGGGTTTGTATGATCTTGTACCAGACAAGTTTTTTATCATGTTTCTGGCATAGTTTTAGGGTATTATCAGTGGCTAAGGTTCAATGCGAATTGGGACTCAAAACAAGTTGCAACAAAGCCATTTTTCACTTTTGCGTTGGTGCAATCAATTTGCATGATAGTGCAGTCAATTGTACCTCTTCAAGATGCGCAGTTTTCCCTTTAGAAGAATGCAAATCAATTTGCATTGCACTGCAGTGGACTGCACAATGCCAGTTTTGCCTAAAACACTCATTTTTCAGCACTACACTAGCTTGCAACACTACATTCACTTGGGATCAATGCTAAATCAGTAGAAGGATCTAGAATTCTTCCAAATATTAGTTCATTTCCAAATTAACTTCACTTTTCGTCCAAAATTCAAATGGTTTCCATTCCTCATTCCAAACTAAAAACCCATTCCAAATTAAAACCCACACTCCTAACCTTACTTTCACTCCAAACCTAGACCATATTTAAACCAATTTTTTCCATTCCAAGAGGGGGGATGATTCATTTTTATACACTTCACACTCTCATTCTCTCAATTCTCTCTCACTTTGCTCTCACTTTTTCTCTCATTCCAAAATCTTCACCAAAGCTCTTCCATTAGAATTCTCGAATTCTTTATTGGAGTTTGTTAATTATAGAGATAAACCTTCATCATTTCATTTTATCAACATAAATTCTATAGTAGAAGTTGATTTGGATCTGGATCTGAAATTTGGAAGCACTTTCTTGAAGTGATTTTGAAACAAGTTCATCTTATTGTATTTTTCTTCAAGTTTCTTGCTAGGAATTCATTGGATCATTGATTTTCTTTGATTGATCTGTCAATTTCTGTTTACAACAAGTACCAAAGCAAATATTCTCTTTGTAGGTTGGTAATTCTTAAATCTACTTCACATTCTAGCTTATTTTCCAACTTTCACAATGTAGATCCTTGAGATTTTGGTGTGATTTGATCCATTGATTCAATTGTTGATGTTGTAGATGTATGATTAATTCAATATATGTTCATTTGATGTTAGTTGAAGTGAATTTTATGCACAATTACATGCTATTAAATGTTGCATTTGAACCTTGAATTGATGTTGGAAAAGTGCTTTCCAAAATTGATTTTTGCTATTTCTGCTAATGCAAATCGATTTGCATACTGATGCAATTGATTTGAACCTGTTTGAATTGCCTTGAAGTGCTATCTGGAGTGCGCAATCAATTTACATCCTGTGAAAATCGATTTGCACATGTAGCTTTTGTGTTTTTTGCTTGTTTGGAAGCATGTTTTGATACCTATTCCACCTCTAAACCTCATGGCTTTGTATGATGCACATTTGTGGAATTTCTTAGGGTTGTTTAACCTCTATTTGCATAATGTATGTGAATCTTTGATGCATGATTTTTTGATTGTTGATTTGTTTGCATTCTTGAAGCATGTTCATGATGCATACTTGTTTACATGTTGACAACAGCTTGTTGATGCTTGCCTATTCATAATGTGTGAGATTGAAGTATGCTTATATGCATTATTGATTGTTACTATATATGCTCATCATGATTTGTTATTCTTTCTTCACATGTTCATATACTTTGCTTGTTGATTACGTGTCGCATGTTCGATGATCATTGCTTGCATTCTTGATTTTTTGCTCATGATGCTTAATTGACAACATGTTGATACTTCCTTGTTGTTGTTGTGTGTTCATGATGATTAAATGTTAATTCATCTTATACACATCATTGATTGATGAAACTCCATGAAGCATGTTCTTTTGTTTCATTGTGGATACTTGTGCATACTAGGTGTTTGATCTTTTGACACTTGCTTATTATGGTTGAATATTCAAGATGTTTGATGATGATGCATGTTCATAAGCATTACTTGATCTTACTTGGGGCATGTTCATGCTTGATCCTTGCAAATTCATGTGCATTTGTTTAAATGTTCATGCATAATCATGTGTATTCTTGAATGCTTTGATTACATGATAATTGTTGCTCAATCTTAGTGACTTGCAATCTTGATGCTTGATGAGTATTTTGTAATGCATGCTGCCTATGTATACACTGTTGTTGTGTTAAATACATGTTGTTAAATGTTGCATTTCCTGACTTACTACATTTACACTTGTTCTGTTCTGAAAATAGGCGTTGTTAATTACTGAATTGTGATGTTCCCGAATTTTATCGTTGTGTTGAGCTGAAGCGTTGTTGTTACTGCTATTTTTGGTTTATTTTCTTGGTTTTTTGCTTGCCTTTGCATGCTCCTTTACGGTCTCCTAGTCCAAATTAATTTTTTATTAAGCTTGGAGTAGGATAGACATTAGGTGTTAATCTGTGCATTATAACATTAGGATATATCTCCCTTTTCGATCCTAACCTTAGGACCATTTAGCATGACAACATCTAGGTATGAGTTCTCTTAGATTTTTCTTTTCCCTTTAAGTCTCTTTTCTCTATCTCAAATCAAATAAAATACGTAATAAATACAATGAGTATTCTATGTCACGAGCCTTAAGCACATGGGAAATGATGAGTGGGAGTCTCTTCTTAATTCTCTTAGAGTGCTTGGCATACGTCCCGTTTGGGGGCGATTTTGCAAAGTATTTGATCCTACGTCATAGACCTTAGTGCAATACGCATCTCAAACAAAGTCAATCCACTTATCTAAAATCTTTGAACAAATTCAAATCATTTTGTCCTTTGGGATTTTTTCCGTAAAACCTTTTCAGAAAGGGCATTTTATTTTCGTTCTACCGCAAACAGGTCTTGTCCCTAACTACTAGAACACGAACTTAGCATCGCTCGTAAAAGATACTTAACAATTGGTAGGACGAACTTTCTGATTTATTCATTCTCGTCCGAATAAAGATACGTAGGAATAATATGGTGAAGTCTTGGTGAGCAACCTTCCCCCCATCCACCTGTAGTCCTCTAAACTACGTTGACTCTGACTTTCCCATTGCACGAGAGAATACATAGGCATAGAACAGCAAAGTCTTATTGAGTCTCCTTTTTGTTTTTTTCTCCCTTTTCATTTTCAGTTTCCCTTAGCAAGTAGTGTAACACCCCAAATTTAATTGGAATATTTTAATTAATTTATTTAATTGAGAATATTCATTTTTTCAGTGATTTTCGGTGTTTTGTGGAATATTGAGAATTAATGCATTTTTGGGTTATTTATTTAATTCATAGTATATAATATGAATTTATTAATATTATTATTAATTAAAATAAATATAAGATGAATAAGGGCAATTGAGACAATTCAGAGGAGTTAGTGAGGGTATTATGGAGAAAGCCCAATTGTTTGGCCCAAGACTAGGTTTGACAAAAAGGGAATTCTGAAGGAAATTAAGATTCATTTTGTGAACCGTGAAAAGTATTGAGGCCAGGGCTCTGAGGAGAGGATTGGAGGCAGACGTTTTGATGGATTCCCAGAAAGAGTTGTGAAGGCTTTGAATCGACGATTAAGGTATGTGGATAGCTTTTCATGATTTTCCATGTGTGACATTCGATGTATTTAAGGTTGATTTAAGGTTTAAGGGATTTTGAGGGTAGATATGAGAAATAGTGATCTTTGGCCTTCGTGGCCTAAACCTATGATTGGGGAATCTGACTGTGAGTTCAATGGGGAAAGAGGGAAAATTAGGCCTACGTGGCCAAAACCTTGAATTGTTATATGTCAGGGATAGGAATATTGAATAGTGAGTAATCCTAATGAGTAGGGTGTAATTGAAGGAAAAATTGTGATTTAGGGCGTGAATATGATAAGGGATTGGCCTAATAAACCGTAGGTTTTCTACCTTTATCGTCGTAAGACCTTAGGGATGATTTAGGGATGTTTTGGGGGCATTGGAGAAGTGAATCGTAGAGCTTTTTGAGTGATTTTAAGTTCTGGTGTGTAGCAGAATTTACTGTCATCGCACTGTTCACCTAGCAAAGAAAGCTTCATCTAGCGAACCATGTTGTTCTCAGACTCGCCTAGCGAAGAAACTCGCCTAGCGAACATGCCAGTGAATGTAGCAGAGTTTTGCGAATGTTGATCGTATGCAGTGATGCCTTGATGTTTGATTATGTGATTTCTTTAACGAATTAACATGAGTATGATTGTGAGTTTTATGTGATGTGTACATGATTACATGATGATTTCTATGATGTATTGATTGGAATAGTATGATGATATTGCCATGACTTTGATGAATTATATGATGACATGAGATATGATGATGATTGTGATGATGATGAATATGATGAATGATGATGCACCTATGTTGTTATTATGAGGATGATTATTGATGTGTGCATCATGCATTCATGTGCATCCGGACTTTGGTTCAGGACCTCGATTACTTTGGCTTCAATCCCATTGTGTGGATGTGAAGTGTTTTGATGTGCTTTGGTTCTTAAGTAGAATCGATCCTATTAATGGGGATCTATGGAGGGTTGATGGCCCAGTGTCCATTGTGTTGTGATGATTGGTACCACATGCATTGAGTCTTGTTGCATTGCATTTATGAATCTTTTTGTATGAATTATGATGTTGTGGCCTTCGAGTCCTATTGAAGGATATGAATGTGTTGAATATGAAAATGACGCCGTTTTATATGTTGATTTTTATACATTGATTATTATGAATTGTGTTACTCACCCTGCCTTTTTGAATGTTACCTCCACGTGGGTAATGTGCAGATGACCAGGTTTAGCCGTGGACACCATCGAGGATGTTTTTGAACTTTTTGAGTTGTTAGCCTTTTGGTTAGCTTAGAGGGCCTTGCTCTGATATGTAACATCGGGTTGGGTTCTTTTGAGTTAAACTATATCTTATTGATTTATTTTGCTTATCTTCCCGTATTGAGGAAAAACATTGATTTATGCCTTTTGAGTTTCGCTGCTTTGTGAAATTTGATGTATTTTGGGGAAAACCCGTTGTTTACGGAGCCTGACCTATTTTGATGATTTGGGAAATGTACGCCCTTTTTAGTGGCTTTTTATGAAATTTAATAATTTACTCTTGATATCTGTGTTATTTTGCCTTGATAGTTGAGGGGTAGAAAAGGGTGTTACAAGTAGGCTTTAGACAGAAACACCCTTTTATTAGAATAACAAGAGTGGATCTTGTTGAGTACAACGGACGCAAGGGGTGCTAACACCTTTGCAAGAAAAACCAACTAAGCACAAAAAATTAAGTTGTATAACTTCTTAAATAATTGTGACCTCATGTTTGAATCTAAGCCAATCATATCAGAATTTACTTAAAAGATTAGATGAAGTGTAACTAGACAATCTTCAAAACTAATTCACACAAATCTGAGCACAAGGATTCAAAGATAGTTTGAGCATTAATCATGTAGACATACTCAGAAGTGAGATAGAGCACCTACCAGAATGCAACTACCTTTGAAGATATTAAATAAGCTTCTTCTGAGCTGGTGATGGAGATTTTCAAACATATCATCTCTACACCATCAACTTCTATAGTAATACCTTTTTCAAGGATATTCTATAGACCTTCAGAAACCCTTTTATCAAGACCAATGAGTTAAAAATATATTTTTTTCTTTTCCATCATTTAAATTCAATGGAATCACCCTTTGAATATGGTAGGAAAAGTATAATGATATTTTTCATATGGCCCTTGATTCCTTCTTGAAGGAAAGTCTTTGACAGACATACTGTTCTTATTGGATCATTATATGCGTCAATGTTAAGTGTTAAGCACAGACCATGCCTGATACTAATTAAAGGTGAGAAAACTACAAAAGAAGGGGGGTTGAATTGTGTTTTCCGTTTTCTTAGTTTGCATCTGATCAGAGTTCAGAATCTAAACTGGTGTTCGAATTCTGGTTAATTCTTAGCAGAAGAATGCTAACAGAAGCAAATAAATAATAGCAGAAGACACAAAGATTTATATTGGTTCCTCCCAAACTGAGAGCAGTCCAGTCCTCTTGTTTCACAAGAGATTTTCACTATAATCAAATTATGATTACAATCACTTATGCATTCTGCATAGAACTTTTACAAATTCTCAGACCCAAGGTCCAAGACTTCTTGCTTAGGTTCCACAAACCCAATACTTCCTTGCTTAGGCCCTCATCTAAACACTTCTGCTCAAGTCCCTCAGACCCAAGACTTCTTCTCCAAGCCACTCTAGCTGAGCCTACTGCTCCAAGTCCTAGGAAACGACCCATTCTTGCTTGAACCCCTCAGATTCAAGACTTACTGCTCCAGTTCCATGTACTGAGCTCATCTGTTCAAGCCACACTAGCTGAGACTTTTGCTCCAAGTCCCATAAAACAAGGCTCCTTTCTTGAACCCCATAGATTCAAGACTTACTGCTCAATTTTCGCGTATCGACCCAACCTACTCAATCAATATACTTGATTAATACTTTCGCAGCTCAAGCACATAGCAAGAACTTACGTGACTCAAGCATCTTGAAATTCTGGTATGTAGATCTCAGATGTCCCAAGAACATTGATCTCTGCTACAACAGAACAAGGATAGATCATGACCATTTTAAATCCCTTTAAGAATTACCAATGTCATGACCTCTGTGGTAACATCTGTAGACTGAAAGAACTATTTATCTAACCATTCAAAGTTCGTAGAACTATAATTGCTGGAAGATAAATAACACAATGAATTGTTTACCCACTTTGGTGCAACATCACCCACGTCTGGGGGCTACCAAGCCAGGAAGGAAATCCACTATTAGCATAATTAATTCAGAGCTAAACTCCCCCATTTACAACCCCTCACTTAATCTCTACCCAATGCAATTTCTTCCTAGAATCCACTAGACAAGAGACACCTCTCACTCCCCATCAACCATAGCAATGATAAACAATTCAATACAAAAAGAAAAAAATTTAGAAGACACTCTTCAAAGTCACAATACTTGATTTTGCTAAACAACTTCAATCAAGAACAATGCACTCTTGCTTAAAAGCTTTGAGTGACACACTTAACAAACAACTTAAGAACTATAGACCAATCCAATCATACATCAGATAATTTCTTGGTTTACAAGTATACCTAAGACACACAAAAACACGTGAAGAAGAGAATTCTTCACTCACAAATACACTCTTTCTTAAAAGCTTTGAGTGAACAATTAACACTGTACTAATAACAGCCTAAATATGTCTACCACGATGCATCCAAAGATACAAAGGGTGACTTACAAGGTCACACACAGAAGACTCTCAAAGCCCTAAACTCTTATTTTACACTCAAGTTTTTCTTGTTGTGAGTGCTTGATTTCCCTTGCTTCTGTTCCTCCTTAATAGTACTACAGCCTCGGCTTGGGAGGATCATAACTTAGGTTTAACCAAGTCAAAACCCCTTTCCATAATTCAATGCGCTTTTAAATAGGTCATAGGCATTTCATGTTATGCTCAGCACTACCTAGAATCTCGCCTGAGATAACTAAGGAGCCATAATAGGTTTCCTGAAGTATCTCTTGAGCTTCCTCTTGCAATATAACAGAAAACCTAAACACACGCCCTGATGTCATACGCTTGATGTCATAACATCCAACATGACATCCAACACACTTTGTCCTTAGCTGACTAAACTCACCCTGCAGTACACTCCTGCAGAATCTTCTTCATAACAGTAGAAATAAATATATTATAGTTTCCTAAAAAAGTCTTAGAGATCCTTTTATGAACACCAATTAAATCTGCACTATCATGTTATGAATATCTTTGACCTGCACAAACTTGATGAGATATATCTAACAGGGTCTCATCAAACCAAACCACTTATGTCAAGTGATATAAAATAGCAGCTCCTGTTGTACCAAACTGCGATGTCATGACATTGGTAATGACATCCTGATTAACACACATGACAACAATACTGTCATCAGCTCCTGCTGTACCAGACAGCAATGTCATGACATTGGTAATGACATCCTGATTTAAAACACATGACATCAGTTCTATCATGACAGCAGATGGATGTCATAACATTCAGCTTGACATTAGTTTAAAACACGTACCAGTAGTTCTGTCACCACAGTAGATGGAGATGTTATAACATTCTGCTTAACATCAGTGCAGAATCATGTTTTACCAAAATTTAGCCAATCATAGAACCATGGACAATCATAGAGTCATGGAACTAACAATCTCACCCTTTGGCAAATTTTGGCTAAAACAACCAAACAAACATCAGGGCAGCAACAATAGTTTTCTCACAAACAAACTATCACGCTCCCCCTTAATAGTTGCATTCAGCAAGCAACTACAAAATACTACTCTTTCATTAGCAGTAACAACAGATATCATAACAACACTTTATATCTCCCCCTTGTTTTAGTCAAAAATTGACAACAGTTGGAGTAAATGTACATCCATATAAACTGAATGACATCTCACAACCTCCCAGGAGATAATCACAAACTGAATCAGATACACAAGTTGCTTGATCTGTAATCAACATAAAGACTGCACCACTTCTGTAGCAAACCATAGACCAGGATTTAAACCCCTCTGCTCAACATAAATCAGAGCACTATGAACTAGCACACTGACTATTTTACACCATGATTCATAATGATAAGAAACAACCTCCACAGTGTCAATGACTTTAACTCATGACCATTGTTTTTTAATCTTGAGTTCTTGCCTTTTCTGAAGCTGCACCTTCAGGAGTGACACTTTTGACATTACCAATCAAGGATAATCAATTAAATACTTGCCACAAGTAACAATTGATTTTAAATCCCCAAATTGAGACACGCAAATATTCTGCAGAGAAAAATAAATTCTCCCAGAAAATAACCAAAGTTGTTTCCTAGGTCATTCATAAGAGGTAAGCATAGTCCTTAGTTCAAACCAACAGTCTCACAAAGCTAGACCCATAGTCACCTTGTCAAGGTAGAAGGGTACACCAGACAGCACAATGTCATTACAACCTCATTAGTGGTTCAAGAACACAAGCTTGCTTGAGAATCAGCAGACTTTGTACACAGCTCCACATCAGCACACAATCACTATAAGCAATGCAGCTACACATCATACACAGCTCCCCCTGTCATGCATACTCAGTACTCCCCCTAAAAGAGAGAACCCAAATATATGAAGACTTACTTCAACATCTTCATATTCACACATTGCAACTTTACACCCCTTGATTCACAAACCACACTAGAACAAATATCAGAAGTAGTTGCAGGATAGACATAACTATCTGTGAGATTACTCAAATTCAGTAAATTCCATGTTTCCTTGACTTCCATATGCATAAAATCAGAGCTGATGATGTCTTGATCTTCATCTTCACTTAGTCATACAACTACAAGACAAAACACTTGGAGAGAGAGAGAGAGGCCCAAAAAACTTGATTTGATCCATTGACACAGAACCAAAAGTAATACACTTGTCATGTTCACCATGAGCTAGAGCAGTAACACAATGTCACAACATCTTGTCTGACATTCCTCCTTCATAAAATCCAAACTGTTTGAAACCACAAACAATCTTGATACATAACTGCACTCTTGCAGCAACAAATCCTAGATAAAAGTATAACTTCCCATATCAAGGATAAACATATCTCGTTTAGAAGCACGTGAATGGAAAATATAAGACTCATCTTCATGTGTTCAAGAGCTCACTTTCTGTTCAACACACCTGTTGAACGCATTCACTTACTGCTTGCACCACAAGCCCATATTACACCCATCAAACACAAGCTCTCCCCCTATCTTTGATAAAAGATGCTTCAAGATCACCACATTATATCTTAAGACTAACCTCATGCTCATACAGTAAGAAGGCAAAAAACAGATCCACTTCTTTCTAGAGTTACTTGCAGCAAAAGAACCTTTTTTCTATAAGTATTTTGACCTCAACCTAAGATGGACATCCCATACTCCAAGACATTCTTTACCTCATCATTCTCCTGTATGATAGGTTAGAATACTTCTGAGTCAACTAGTAACTTTATTACTTCTATATACCACATCAGAATGCAATCAACCAATGATTCACTCTAGTCTTTTACCATACCTTTACATCATACTCCAAGACAGTCCCTTTACCTCATCATTCCCCCGTATGAAAAGATAGAGTACTTCTTAGTCAAGATGTGAATCACAAGTTCCACAACAGATCTTCAAGACCAGCTAACAAAATGATGTTCTGACATTAGTTAGGACATCCTAACATATCTCAGACACAACATCCAATGGTTCTTGATATGCCCACAACTGGACTTACTAAAACCAAGTAATCCAAATGGAAATCTTTAGAGAACACAACTCCACCAGCTTGATCAACAACATCTCCAAAAGAAGGTAATCTTCCATAAGCAACTTAGGGCTTCTACCACAAGCTCCAATGTATGAACAGAACCAGAACCTCCTTTGGTCTTCAACCAACTACCCTTCTGCACAAGAGTAATTTTTAAAGGCACACTGCTTAAATAACCAAATGCCACTGTTTGGTTACTCAGCATCTTTTAGAGCTCTAGACAGTCTTCCACCAAGCTAACTTATTCTACTTCCTCCATAGCAAGGCATCTTTGATACACCAAGACTTGGACCTGAAGTTTCTGCTTGATGTCACAACATTTGTTTAGACATCCTGTGGTGAATTCAGTCCTTTATTGTGCCACTTAGAAGAACCTTCTCCATATAACAGAAAAAGTGTTCCATGTTCTCATGAACTTGATTAATGATATCAGGTTTGAGTAGACAACCTCTATTCTGCAATAGCTACATTTGAAATGCATTTGCTCCAGACAACTCTTCTTTATAGAGACCAACCATGCCAAAGATTAATTCATCAGAGAAGATTTGTCACAAGAGATCTTTACAGAAGGAATCCCGCTTTCCTTAAGTAGAGACTTCTTCAGAAAGTCAGAGATAACTGCCACTTATCCTTGACCTCCAAGATGAGCAAGGTCACATGATCCTATGTACTTAGATCAGAAATAAACTGACCCAAGCAATGCTATCACCAGCACCATATTCTAGACAAGTTTCTTGCCATGAAACTTTCTAGATAAATATCAGATGCTTCTAGTAGCGACTAGAACACACCTGCTGCACTCCAATAAACTGATCCAAGAAAAATGTCTTCATCTTCACTTCCATCAGCACTACATTCTAGTCTTAGTTTCTTGCCAGGAAACTTCCTAGAATAAAGACAGATCCTACCACACATGTGTATGGTACCAAGATCATCAGTTATATCTCCTTTGATCTAGTGATTCACTCCTTGAATCAACAGAATTCTGCACAATCTCTGCTGATGGAATGTCTCAACATCGGGTTGAACATCAGATCCTCAAGCAGCTCAAGGGCCTGATACTTATGCTACAACTGATGAGATAACTTGATCATCAACTAAGGATAATCCATTAAATATTTGAGAATATCTCAAATAGCAATGAATCTTAAATCCTTATCTGAACTTCATGCAATCTTGAACTTCATGGATAACCAATTAAATATGTGTGTAGTCCACACATAGCAACTAATCTTAAATCCACACAACTTGTTGAGAAGACCATCTAATAGATAGTTACACTTCACTAATACCAAAAGTATTATTTAGTATAAGTATCTTTAATGTTGAAACATCAAGGCTGACACCCTTAACTCAACCTACCTATGTCTTCCTTTGCTGATAGAACCTTTGCAATTCATGAGTGGTGAAAATAAATCACCTCCCACTATCTTCTCTAAAACAACCTTCAACATAACAGAGCAGCCCAAGCACACAAGCAACAGTTCAGACACTCAACCAACACAGTAACAACATTCAGCAGTCTGTATGATAGAAATCAGAGCAGCATAAACCACCATCTACACACCTGCTATAACCATATAACAAATTGTATATAGGCAAATCTTCTCCCAGGGCTACCAAAGTTCTTTCATCAGAAAGATATGCAGCGGAACCATCAAAAGAACATCTTCAACATGCCTTAAATAAGATGTCAGAACATCTTATAGGACATCATACAAAAGTAGCCACTCCTCCTTTGGAAAAACATTTAGCAGGTCATAGAAGCTTCAATAGCAGCAGATACATAGAATCCTTCACAAACTCCTCATTTGGCAAAAACAACAATTCAACTGCAGCTTCTCCTTGTTTAAACCACCATGAAGTATCTCCCAAGATCTTATCCAAAACAGACAGGATGCCTGCTCTGATACCAATTGAAATTCTGGTATGTAGATCTCAGATGTCCCAAGAACATTAATCTCTGCTACAACAGAACAAGGATAGATCATGACCATTTTAAATCCCTTAAAGAATTACCAATGTCATGACCTTTGTGGTAACATCTGCGGACTGACAGAACTATTTATCTAACCATTCAAAGTATGCATAATTATAATTGCTGAAAGATAAATAACACAATGAATTGTTTACCCAATTCGGTGCAACATCACCTACATCTAGGGGCTACCAAGCCAGGAAGGAAATCCAGTATTAGCATAACTAACTCAGAGCTAAACTCCCCTATTTTCAACCCCTCACTTAATCTCTACCCAATGCAATTTCTGCCTAGAATCCACTAGACAAGAGACACCTCTCACTCCCCCTCAATCACATCAGTGATAAACAATTCAATACAAAAAGGAAAAACTTTACAAGACACTCCTTAAAGTCCTAATACTTGATTTTGCTAAACAGCTTCAATCAAGAACAATGCACTCTTGCTTAAAAGCTTTTAGTGACACACTTAACAGACAACTTAAGAACTATAGACCAATGCAATCATACAGCAGATAATTACTTGGTTTACAAGTATACCTAAGACACACAAAACATGTGAAGAACAGAATTATTCACTCACAAATACACTCTTGCTTAAAAGCTTTGAGTGAACAATTAACACTGTACTAATAACAGCCTAATCATGTCTACCACGATGCATCCAAAGATACAAAGGGTGACTTACAGGGTCACACATAGAAGACTCTCAAAGCCCTAAACGCTAATTTTACACTCAAGTTTTTCTTGTTGTGAGTGCTTGATTTCCCTTGCTTCTGCTCCTCCTTAAATAGTACTGCAGACTGGGCTTAGGAGGATCATAACTTAGGTTTAACCAAGTTAAAACCCCTTTCCATAATTCAAGGCGCTTTTAAATAGGTCATAGGCATTTCATGTTATGCTCAACACTGCCTAGAATCTCGCCTGAGATAACTAAGGAGCCATAACAGGTTTCCTGAAGTATAGCCTGAGCATCCTCTTGCAATATAATAGAAAACCTAAACACGCGCCCTGATGTCATACGCTTGATGTCATAATATTCAGCATGACATCCAATATACTTTGTTCTTAGCTGACCAAACTCACCCTGCAGTACACTCCTGCAGAATCTTCTTCATAACAGTAGAAACAAATATATTATAGTTTCCTAAAAAAGTCCCAGACATCCTTTTTATGAACACCAATAAAATCTACACTGTTATATTGTGAATATCTTTGACCTGCACACACTTGATGAGATATATCCAACAGGGTCTCATCAAACCAAACCACTTCTGTCAAGTGATATAAAATAGAAGCTCCTACTGTACCAGACAGCGATGTCATGACATTGGTAATGTCGTCCTGATTAACACACATGACAGCAGTATTGTCATCAGCTACTGTTGTACCAGACAACAATGTCATGACATTGGTAATGATATCCTAATTTAAAACACATGACAGCAGTTCTGTCATGACAGTAGATGGATATCATAACATTCAGCTTGATATCAGTTTAAAACACATGCCAGCAGTTCTGTCACCACAGCAGATGGAGATGTTATAACATTCTGCTTAACATCAGTGCAGAATCATGTTTTACCAAAATTTATCCAATCATAGAACCATGGACAATCATAGAGTCATGGAACTAACACATCTTGTATCGAAACTTCATTTCTTGTATCCCAATGACACAAGACTTTTGCTCAATCAACCTAGTTGATTAAGACTTTCATAGCTCAAGCACATAGCAAGAGACTTACGTGGCTCAAGCATTTTGGCTCGAGACTTCCATCTAAACTATTAAACAAGTTCAACAGAATAGAGAACAATGTGTACCTGATACAGGTATCATAGGTACGAGAAATTACCATAACTAAGACCTAAAGCACATAAGATTTCTTAAGATATTTAATGTATAAGAAATCTTAAGACTTTTACAATTATAACCTACAATAGAAAATCTGCATATACAATTGTGTTGATAATTGTTGATCTTGTTACTTCTTCTTTTGGATGATCCTTGTTAATGATTCAGTTTAAACCTTCATCCGTATTTATAGCCTTTTCAGAAAATATTCTTTGAAGAGGTAACTTGATCAATAGTCTTTTCTTTTACTGTATAGTACAAGAGATGTTGAAGATAGATAAACCAGAAGATCTTGATCCAATGTGTAGCATGTTTAACGTTTGAGTCTTCAAGAGATCTTATACTATTAGAGATGTTGAGAGTAGATATCCATAAAGCATCTCAGCCTTTCTTGAGCCTTACAGTATGTAGACTCTAGCTGACAAACTGATTTGACAATACATCTTGCTTTCTGCAGTGTGGACAACTTCAACTTTACCACCAACTCTGAATGATACCCAAAGCCAATTTGCATTCACTAAGTGTAGAGACAATTATGTTGCTTCTCATGATGCTGAGACCTTCAGCTTCAGTGTCTATGCTAGATATCACTTAGCAAACGTTCTTCAGATTCTGCCACCAGAAGCTACCAATTCAACAACTCCTAAAGTGTGCCAATATTAAAGAGATTTTGAGTATAATATTTATAAGTATTAGAACCTACACACATGTAACACACATAAAATAAACCATTTTTCTTTCAATACTCTGTTATCATCAAAATCCAAGGAAAATATGTCATAAACAATTTTTGTTTTAACATTAGGTACCCACAAATTTATGTGTCCTTTAAGGTTAGTCTCCCAGAGTTTTTAACAACCTTGGGTTTCTGTGCAGGATTTGGATACATGTATGCATAGTTGAAACGAGTATGAAATTTTTCTTTAGCCTTAGGTTTTGCAATTGCTTTACCTTTAGGCATAACAACATTTTGTTTTCTAGAAAGAACAAATTTAGAAGAGAGAGTATTTGGTTTATCATCATTTTTAGAATCAGATTCTTCATCAGGATCATAACCAATACCTCTTGTTCTGTTTTTGCTAATGCCATAAATTATTGAAGCCATTACACTTTTATTTTGGCTTCTAACAAGAAGTTTCTGGAACGATTTATCATACTTCTTTATGACATTATTAAAACTTGTAGAGGCTTCTAAAAGATTTTGCTTCTTAGGTTTAGAATTCTTGTTTTTCAAAATAAGGTTTTCTTCATTTAAACTTGAGATATATTTCTTAAGCTTACAGTACGCTTTTGACTCAAATACATGAACCTTTTTCAAATCCTTCTATTTGCTCTAAAGCTTCTGATACTTATCCAAAACTTCTGTTAAACTGGATTCAAGTTCAAAGCAAGAGAGTTTAGAAAATACATCTTCTGAGTCTAACTCAGATTCAGATTCAGATTGATTTTTCTCAGCAAGAGCTTTAGTACATGCCATCAGTGCCACATTTGCTTACTGTTCCTCAGGGTCATCTTTCGAGGAGTCTGAGTCATCCCAGGTAGCCATTAGACCCATCTTCTTCCCTCGAAAGTCTTTCTTCTTGGGTCTATCCTTCTTCAACCTGGGGCAGTCATTCTTATACTGACTTGGCTCCTTGTATTCAAAGTAAATGGCCTCTTTGTTGGCTCCAGCTTTCTTGGATCTAAAAGTGGATTCAGAATAACCACATGTCCTTCTTTGTCCTCTAAATATGCCTTGTCTTTTCTTTCAGAGTTGATCCACTCATCTGGACATAAGAGACATCTCATATTCTTCTTTAAACTCTTCTGAAGATTCTTCTTATTATTATTATTATTATTATTATTATTATTATTATTATTATTATTATTATTATTATTATTATTATTATTATTATTATTATTATTATTATTATTATTATTATTATTATTATTATTATTCTGCTTGAAGACCTCTATTCTTTCTAGACTTTCCCAAATACTTCAAAGAGACTGACTTACTCTTTCTCTAGGGCTCATCTTCTTTAAGCTCAATCTCATAGCTCCTTAAAGAACTAACATGTTCTTCAAGATAAGTGTTATTTAGATCCTTTAATAACTTCAAAGTAGTTACCATAGGTTTCCTCCTTTTAGGTAGACTTATGATGATCTTCTTCACATGATCAACAGTAGAACACCCTTTGTCCAGGACCTTCAGTCCTTCAATAAGAGTTTGAAACCTTGAGAACATATTCTCAACTGTTTCATTCTCTTCCATCTTGAATGCTTTATATTTCTGAATCAAAGCAATAGATTTCGTTTCTTTGACTTGTACGTTTCCTTCATGAGTTATCCTCAAAGAATCAAATATCGACTTAGAAGAGTTTTTATTTATTATCTTCTCATACTCAATATACGATATTTCTGGCTAAAAAAGATCCAACTGAAAGCATTGACGGTGAAAGGGTCGACCTCGACTGGAGGTAGGAAGAAAAAACCCTAACCGATAGTATTTTTTGGTGGAAGGAAGCATTTGGAGAATATTGGCAACAAAGTTTTGAAATCGACAAATCTAGAAGGGACACAGCCTGACTCGACGCCCCAAGGGAAATTTCATGGTTGACAGGGACATAAGTTGGTCGACCAAAAACAACAAAGGCACACCCGATAAAGGAGCTTTGTTGCCTGGCAGGAAATCAATTGGACAAAAGGAATATGGGGGAAGTTACAAAAGTAGTTGTCTTACACGTGGCGGCTTCTGAAGCGACCTGGCGGTTATTTTATTTGCCCATATAAAGAAAATCCTGGTTTGAAGGAAGGGGCATCTTTTGTCAACATTTCAAGAAAAACACTCTGAGTACCACACACTAAAGAGAAAAGAGTTCCCTTTTCATTACAAAATGTACGAATACGCCCAGTTGTACTTTCCTTTTTTACATTGAATTTACCAAGTCTTTATGTTATGAAAATAATGCCTTTACTTTTATGTCATTTTTTCAGTACTTCTTTGTTTTGTTAAAAGCATTGTTGTCTTTACTTGTCTAGATTTCATTATACACACTCTCAAAAACAAACAACTGTCGAGTGCACCATAAATCCTAAATAACCAACCCACCCAGAACCAGAGTCCTGAGACTAGTTTGGCCAGTCCCACAAGCAAACCCGCGTCGGGAGGTCAGATGTTGTCCGCGTGAAAAACACGTGTGAATAGAGACAGCGTTCAAAAAGATGGTTCTAGCCTTGTGATAATTTTTATAATCTTTATTTAGTTGGTCTGTTATCACTCTTCTTTCTATTTTATTGCTGCTAGCATCTACTAGGTGTATGTAGCCATCTACTACCATATCTCATAGATCTACGTCGTGACCAAGAAAGAAGCTATATATCTTGTCTTTTTAATAATAAAACCTTTCTCCATCGGAGATAGGAGGTTTATCACTATAATTATCTATATCATTAACAATAGGAGGTGGTGGTGGAATAGCTGCCATTATATTTCACACTAGATCTTTATCTAACACAGTTAAGTGTTTGATATGAAATCAATACCAGAACCAGAGCTCTAATGCCAATTGGAGGTGGCAAGAAACACAAGAAAGGGTGGTTTGAAGTGGGTTTCCTAGATTAAAACTTTTTGATGCTCAAACACCAAAAATAGAACCAAGAGTAAAAATAAATGAGAACAATTATATTTATATTGGTTTAGTGTTAATGAAGCTAATTCAGTCTACCCACCAAGGTGATTTTTCCATCTCAATAAGGACTTAATCCACTATAACCATCATATTACATACACACAAATACTACCCGTCTTTGTCTTCTCGAGTATCCTGACTAACAACCTAGTCACTCAAGGAAACAACCTAAATAAAATGAGATACAAGTGATTGTGTTTACAAAGACGCTTTAAGAAAGCAGATTACACAAAGTTTAAGTACAAACAAATATTCACACAATAACAAGCTAAGGCTCTATGTGTGTTTTCTATATATATTCACAAAAATAGTATGTTTAGCAAAAGCGTTGTAGCATGAATAGAGTAGCGGAATTAACAAAATTTAGTCTCTTCATTCATTCTTCCAATCTCCTTTATATAGGCATGAAAAGATCCGTTTGAGGGTAGAATGGTCATCTTCATAAATGGGTTGTCACCTTGCATAACCGTCTGCTAAATTAGGAGATAAAATGGTATAAATAGTACAGTCCTTACTCCACGAAATTAGCATAGTGGAAAGAATGTATGACCATGTACTCTGTACTATTTTTCTCACGTAAAACCTTTTGACCTTGTCTTCTAATCTGCAGAGGGTTCTTAGTAGATGTTGTTGAAGCATGTTTAGAAGGATCAAGAGACTGGTTGAAAGAAGCTTTAGAACTTAAGTCTTCAGAATCTTGACACAGTTCCTAAGAACTGATCGCGACTTTCTATGTCTAACTGAACTAACTCCAAGTGCACAGTCTATCGCGTACTAATAAAAGATATCGATCCCACAGGGACTCGTAATCAAGCTAGTATTTTCGGGTGTTACTGTGTTTAGCTAGTTTGGTAAGGTTTTAGGGAAATAAAAGCAAAATAAGTGTGTAAACTATAGGGTAACTAAAGCGTTACTTAAGGTATAAATGCTCGAATCGGTATGCAATATGTTGGTTCTTCAAGGATTCGACAAGTTACCGGTGTTTTTGGTGTTTTCAAAAATAGTTTAAGAAGAAAATGATAGTTTAAAGACCTTTGTCTCACTATGGTTGTTGACGCTAGTCACAACTCTAAGGCGAAACGTATGTTGTCGCTATCCCGTTCGCGATTAAAATTACTTTTTGAAAACCATTAAGCTTTAATCCTTTTTAAAGCGCTGTCGCTGTTTTTAAAACGGATGCTTTGTTTTTACTATCTGGACTTAACCTCAGCTATCGCTTGTTGGTTCGTACCTTTATGAATTTCCCACTGTCGTGGCAAAACTGCTTTTAAATAAGTTCTCGCTGTCGCAACGAACATTTATTTTAGACAAATTGATTTAAAAACTGAAGCCATAAATAAGTTTGAAAAGGAAAGTATACACTGGTTAATTATCGAATCCCATCTGACTACTTATTACATACTGATTACTTAAATTTATCCAGACATGGAATATAAATTAAGAACACGTAAACAATGGTAGAAAATATAAATATGCATTATAATGGGAAATAGAAATCAATTAACGATTATAATAAGAACCTGTAAATAATTTGATTGGCTTTTGGGAAATCCTCCAAAATAACGGCAGGATTTAGTCTTTGTGCCAATTACTCGTACATAATAGAATTTGGAAAGTAAAACAACAATTGCAAGGAAAGGAGGAAAAAGGAAACGATAAACGATAAGAAATTAGGAAACTCAAAATTGCTCTGAAAGTAAATTGGCAGCACTTCGTGTCTTCAATGCAGCTCCCCTTTTCTGGTACCAGCTCCCTCCTTTTATAGATGGAATTTCCAACGGTTAATTGCCTCGGGAAGTGGGATTGATCTCAGAAAATGTAGGAGTTAGTGGTCCACTCCTTTTGGTATTTGAAAGCACTCACAGCATGTGCAGCCTTTCTGCACTTTTTAAAGCATGACGGTCGTCATGGATGTGTGACGGTCGTAACACCTATGACGGTCGTCATAGGCTTATGACGATCGTCACATCAGCAAAATTCGTATTTGTTGTTTTTGGCTTGTTTTTCATCTGGTTTTCATCTGTAATTGCTTGTTTTCTTCATCTTGCTCCATTTGAGCATGAACTTTGAATACCTGCAAAATACTGGACAAATAATATGGAAATACCCGAAATCAGAGTGAAACCAGTCACTGATTAGTAAAAATGTATGTCAATATATATATATATATATATATATATATATATATATATATATATATATATATATATATATATATATATATATATATATATATATATATATATATATATATATATATATATATATATATATATATATATATATACAATTTCGCGTTATCAAACTCCCCTAAACTTGAATCTTTACTTGTCCTCAAGTAAAGGTAGGAAAAATTTAAAATTTGGCAAGCACGCGGCACGCTCTTCCTTCGATAAGATTTCTCAGACGTCAAGTTAGGAAAAAACCGGGGGTCCAATGGAAACAAAACATATACGGCAATGACACTGGATTGTAAGTCTTCGAAGGCCTCTCTTTTATGCAAGCCAGTCCTGTCACACCCTCATTTTCGCCTTTAGCCTTTATACCCTACATTCGCCATATCATACATCATTTTATTGCATATCGGGCATGTAGGTACGGATTGGGTCGATTTGTCATTGTTCATTTTTTCAAATGAGATGACTTGTCTATCTTGGACTACATGGAAGAAAAGGTTCATTATCTAAAGTTTGATCTAAATTGGAAAGTCTACTCTTGTAAATTTCTTCAAAGAGAAGTTACTTGACAAAATATTAGGAAATTCAAGATATATTCCTAATGACCATGAAACGCAAGGCATGATTCAAGATTGCTTCATCCAATTTTGTTATAAATCCTTAATCAAGTGGAATCCAAATTTGCAAAGCATGGATCAAGATCACAAGTCCATAATTCAAGACTTCATCCATTTCAAGCTTAATGGTTCTAGGGAAATCCATCATGAATTTAAGATTGAAGGCAAGAATATTACAAACAAAAATTTTATGACATTTCAAGAATGTCATTTGTTGCAAGATTTCCAACTCTAAGTAATGTTTAGAAATTAATTTATTTCTAATCTTTATTCAAATCTCTAGTCAAATTCATGTTATGGTAATGCCACACCAAGTCCACATTATGCTTATAAGCATCCAAGAAATATGTAAGGATTAAATCAACATTGGATTGTTTTAAGACCAAGATTATACATGTTAGTCATAAGCAAAATAACCCCATGCAAAGGTGACAAATTTCCTCATGTCACAAAATCTACATGTCACAAGACCAAAGGCATAACATGTGACAATGCTTCTACACATCAGAATTTTCAAAATGCTGTCAAAAGAGTAGTAGCATTGACCAAGAGTTGTCCAAGCACAAGCCACCAAAATGGGTGCAAGGCACAAGGTGCTGCAGAAAAACAGCATAGAGTAGTGCAGTAAAAATACAGCATAGCACCTTGCATGGAAATGGAAAGAAAGAGAGTGACATAAGGAAAGGTGGTAAGAAACATTGCCCCATGAAAAAATCTGAAGTGTGGGAAGAAGTGAAAACCCTAGAGTGGAGAGATAAGAGGAGGGGGCTGTAAACAAAAAGGGATCACTCTTCATTCATTCAAGATCCATTCTACACACATTTTGCAAAACCAGAAAATAGGGAGAGCTAACAAAAACCTAAAGAAAAAACAGAAAAGATAGAAAAGCTTTGCAAACCAAAAAAAGAGAGTGAGATAAAACCAAGAGAACCACTAAAGAGCAAGAGCCTTCACAACATAGAGTGAGGAGTGGAGCACATTCATCCAAAACCAAGGAGGACTTGCAAGAAGAAGAAACTCTTGGGTATCCATTTTCTCAAACTTTTCTCTCTTTATTTCTTTGCTCTTATATTCATTTTGTTTACTCTTTTATGTGTTGTTGAACTGCATATATCATGTAAGGTCCCATAAGGGACCAAAAAACCATTGTCAAGAAACTACGAAAACGAAAGAAAACGTAGAAAAAGTTAGGATTTTGGCTGTTTTAACAGGCTAACGGTCGACCATAGCAGGTCTATGCGTCGACGCATAGCCTGCATTTTTAGGCAAATTGAAAAAACTTACAGTATGCATCGACGCATGGGTCGGCGGGCGCTTACCCGTCAGCCTATCAAATGGTGTGCGCCAAGTGTATGGTCGACGCATGGTGTTTATGCGTCGAGCCGTGGGAAAAGGCTGAAAGTCATGCGCTGACCCTATGGTCGACTCATGGCTTCAAAACTTGCAAAAATGAGAAATTTCTGGCTTCGTTCCGTTTTTATTGGCATGTCCCGATTTTTTTTGCAACTAACCTCATATGTTTGTATGTTTTTAGTGTGAATGTTGTTATGGTCCTTGTTGACCTTCGGTTCTTAAAACCTTCTTCAAAAACAAACTCTCGATTTTATCGAACCATTTTCAACCCTTGTAAGTCGGCCGTCTTGTGCGTCTGCCATCGACCTTGTTCATATCACTTCAAATACTTTTACAAACAATAAACCTTGATCCAACGTCAAGTGGTTCTCTTTTCTCATAAAAATCCAAAACACAATAATATAAACGATTAGAATCGTGCACTACGAACTTTAAAGTGGTGGAAAAGGAATGAGAATGGAGTCCTCCTACACTCGTTCCGAATGTTTTGAATACAAGGCGCTCGACTTGGTTATTCGAAACATTCATTTCTATCCAAAGTCTTTTGTGTATAATCCTAATCAAGAACAATTTCTCGTAAGAAACTTAAAAATAACATCAACTCATCAAACCTATTTTCGCCTTAGGGCATCAATCCAAAAACCTTTTTCAAGGTATAAAATCAACCAACAAACAATAATTTCACAAGCCTCCGAACTACGGAGCTCTGATTCTTCACTTCTTTTAAGTGATGATACGTAGGCACAAGGGCCACAATCCTTGGCGAGCACTATAATAAAACCTCAACCCCTCTTTTCCCTAAACAAGCAAATTCTTAATAAAAACACCCATTCACGTTGAATAACCTAGGAGGTTCCCATCGAGTACGATGGATGCGAGGGGGTGCTAACACCTTCCCCTCGCATAACCGACTCCTGAATCCTAAGACTTGGTTGCGATGACCACGCTCTTTTCCCAAAGGTTTTATCGCTATTTCCCTTTCCCTCCGTGGGATAAATAAAATCCGGTGGCGACTCTGTGTCATTTTTCGCGTAGCGACAAGTCCCAATCATGTTACTGCAGCTCGGCTTCAAGCTTCTCGCAACAAATTTTACCTGGTTTCGTTATGGCGCAATCACATTAAGCCCGTTGTCCATACACGTTCATGGAAAGCAAACCTGTTGGTGACTATGATCTCTTTGCTAGTTTGATTTTTCTTCGCACATATGCTCATTCTGCTATAAATCTCCAAGAGTTTCGTACCGTTGGGCTAAATGCTCGGGCGAGGAGCACCTAACTTAGAAGGAACATGTCTCTATATTCAAGCTATATGGCTTTTCTTTTCTTTGAAGATTACTCATTTCATACTAGAGATCATGCACTTATTTGCATCAGTTTCTTACTTAGAAGTGTTTAGGATGGTGCTGAATGCTCGTATAAACTACTGGGGGCTCCGTTTGAGTCGAAAGTTGAGGCTTTGGTACGAGTAAGTAGTGAGACTGACTCGCATAAACCAGAGGTCTAAGGTGTCAGGGCGGTAGTGGCTTTGTTAAGATTTTCTTCTCGGGAATTCCAAACTTGGTAAAGCTTAGGCGTGTCACGTGATGCTTTGGAGAGGATAAAAGTTTCTTTGTATATGTCTGATAAAGCGCGGGGAGTTCACGTAACGGAGGGATATATATAAATGAGCTTTATTTGCCAAAATTAAAAATACTTTAAATTGAAAATTTGAAAGAAAGGTACAATAGGAAATAACAGGGAAAAGGGAAATAACGGTCCGCTCCCACACTATCTCAATCAGTGTCCTCACTGATTTGAAAGAATGCGGAAGGGAAAAATACAAAGGAAAGAAAAAACAAAATACAAGAAATGAAAAATACTACTAGTTCCTTCCTCTTCCTCTATCACTACCTCGACCTCTGGCTCTTCCGTCGCGTGCCTCGAGGTTCAAAGCTCCGGTGTGGAAGATGTACTCGCGGAGGTCGTCGACTCGCACAGTGAGGTTGGCCATGTCATCGACCAGGCCGGATTGGACGTCTTGGATCTGCTGCATAGATGTCCTCATGTGACCGGTTTGTTCTCTCTTCCACACTTCGAACTGTCCAGCCTGTTGGTTCTGTTGTTCCATCATAAGCATCATCTGATTCTGTTGTTCGATGCAGCGGAGGAGAGCAGCGGTTGTGTCATCGGTTTCAGGACGGCGGCGGCAGCGCGAGGAAGGACCTTCGGCAGGAGGTGGTTGTGATGGCTCATCCTGGTCAGCCCTATCCAACTCGTCTTGAACTTCATCCCTGGGCCCTTGGACATTTTGCTGAGTTGGGGCAGCAGGAGCATTCGGATCGAAGAGCCAGTTGGCTCTGTCCTGCGGATGCATTCGGGTGCGAGAGGGCATGATAATGCTCTGGATAGTGCGGCCTCGCACTACCGGATTATATTTCCCATTTACGCGGGATCTGATTAGGTGAGAGACGCGGCAATGGTCGGTGTCAAGGAATACAGAGGGCATCTGGCAAAGGGTCTGAAGGCGGTCGCCAAGACCGAGGCCTAAGGCAATAGATGTGATGATGCCACCAAAATAGAATGGTTTTGAGCCGCGGTTGCAGTTGGCTTGAATGTGAGCCAAGAGGAATGGGGCGGCGTTAACTGTAACACCCCGACCCCAAAACAAATAAATCCAAGAGAAAATAGATGAATATCAGAGTATTACACCAACACATCGGGATGTCACAGAAGAAAACCAGTCAAATACTTCCATAAAAATAATTTAACAATGTGTAAACAGCGGAAAAAGAATAAAACTTCATCATATATATATATATATATATATATATATATATATATATATATATATATATATATATATATATATATATATATATATATATATATATATATATATATATATATATATATATATATATATATATATATATATATATATATATATATATATATATATATATATATATATATATATATATATATATATATATATATATATATATATATATATATATATATATATATATATATATATATATATATATATATATATATATATATATATATATATATATATATATATATATATATATATATATATATATATATATATATATATATATATATATATATATATATATATATATATATATATTCATATCAACATCGTACAATGTCATGTACATCACCCTCGACTGTCTGTCCAAAACACATATCATGTACAAATACACGCCAAAAGATCCATCAAACATATCATAAAAGAGATACGCCACTGGGGCACACGAATATCATAAAACACGAAAAATCCCAAAAACCCCGGTGTTACGTATCAGAGCATCCCTATGACTCGCCACGGAACAATCTAGCTAGCACCTGAAACATCTGTACTTCCGGAGAAGCACAGTTCACAACAAAAACAAAAGGGGTGAGAAATTACGAACAAAACATAAAGGCAATAGTAAGCATAAGTATAAAGGCAGTAAACACACTCCATAATAATCCACATGCATCAATTCGGACCTACGGTCCCACACCACCATAACCATGCACACGACTATGCGGCTCATGCAACTCAAAACATGCAATGCGGTACCGACTCTCGGTTAACCATCGAATCCGGATAGATCACACAAGCCACTCTAGGCAACGATCTATCCCATCACTGAGTATATCTCATATGCCCCTCCGAGCAATATGATCAACCCCTTCACCCTCCCTTACGGAGTCCTGAGTATGTCTCACTTGCCCCTCCGAGCAAATGATCAACCCCTTCATATGCCATGCACAACACCATGACACCACAACAAATGCAAGCACACATGCTGCACATAATACACATATCATATCATCATGCATCTCATGCACCACATACTATATTTCAAGTAATTCACACTAAAACTCATGTACACATAATACATATCATTCTCATATTCAATTATACAATTACCTCGAGAAAACACACTCTCGTATCACATACACACTCACAGCAGTGCCCTGCTAACTCTCAGAGTCACCCACAACCAACAGATTTAAACGGCACAAGAACGGAACAGCACAACATAGCTACCAAAATACTGTCATGCTCGCTGACCCATCGCCCAGCGAAGCACCAGCGAATGCTCGCTGCAAGTTCGCTCAACGAACTGCCCAGCGAAGTCACCTGGGACATTCTGTTTTCGTTTGCTACCCTCCTCGCTCAGCGACGGCCTAGCGAAGGCTCGATGTTCACTCGCCTGGCGAAGAGCCAGCGAGTGTCTGTGATTTTTGAGAAAAATCACAGTTCAAAATCAGCTCCCACTCCGATACCACCCGATTAAATTCCACCAAAGCCTGCACTATACCAGTATAGCAACTTACAACAAGGCTACACCAAACATTCTAGTTCCTACCCAATAAAACCCCCAATTCTGACATTTCCTCGGTTCCGACACAACAATGGCAGTTTGCTCGGAACCCCAATTCTCCCTAACAGCTCAAACTCTCAACATGCAATTGAATCATCACAAACAAAATTGGCATAACAATCATATGAACAATAACATGCACAACAAAATCATGGGATTAGGGGAAAATCCCTACTACCTAATATTCATGCTATCTACTGTTTTGATCAATTTCTCCCCCCCCCCCCCCCCTTACCTCGAATTCCAGCACAGAAGTTGAATTCTTGCTCCAACCGGAAATCCTTAGCTTCCTCTTCTTCCGATTGCTCAGGTTCTCCTCTCCTCTCTTGCTCGTATTCTCCTTCCTTCTCTTTCACGCGTTCCCCTTCTATTTCTTTTCTTCCAACTTTAAAATACCCTTATTTACTTATTCCACTTCTACCCTTACTCAATTAATCTTATAATTCTCTTAATTCCAATTATATTAACAATAATATTAATGTATTAACACTAATAATAATAATAATAATAATAATAATAATAATAATAATAATAATAATAATATTAATAATAACAATATTACTATTATCACTATTATTTATTAATTATCATTTTCCGTTAATAATAATATTATTATTATTCTTATGGTCCGATATATCCGATAAATTCTAACTTAAGGCCTAAACCTCATCATACTCGAACACACCCCCACAGACAAGCCGAAACGCAACAACACAAAAATATAGGAAAAACTAGATAATTAAAAATGGGCGTTACATTAACGGGTTCCGAAGCAAACACACAACGGAGAAAGAACAACTCCTTCGAATTGACTTTGTGGTTACTGTCACGAGCGAAGATGGTGTTGCTCAACACGCGATGAAAGTAGCGGATTGTTGGGTTGTGGATGTGAGTGGCATTCAGAGTCTCCCAACTATCTGTAGTGGTGCCGGTCAGTTGGTTCCATAGAGTGAAAGCTTCATGGTAGAACTGATCGGCGGGGCGGCGATGAATGTCGTCGCCGTGAGAAAATTGCAGCATGGCGGCGATGCGGTCCTGGGGGACTTGATATTCGGTGCCGAACAAGCGGAAGCAAGCGGCGCCGGTGAGCTGGTTGGTATCGTTGGGTGAAGTCACGTACGCGAAGGAACTGAGAAACTCCAGTGTGAGTTGCTCATAGGTGGGTTGAGGGTTGGTGCAGAGATGCCAAATGCCGGCCCTCTGTAGCATCCAAGTTACGCCATCCAGAATTCCCAGTTCTGTCAAAGAATTTAGGTGAGCGTAGCAGGTCGGTTGAAGCGACTGTTGATGGAAAGCTGTGTAGTTAGTCCTCTATCTTTCGTCGGCCTCGCCTTCTCGGAAAAGGATATTGCTCAAGTTGGGGTTTTCACGATTTTGTCGGGCCATTTTTTCGTGAGAGAGAGGTTCAGAGAAGGAAAATAGATAGTTTCTATGGATGGAGAAGTATGGGAATGCAGAGGTCAATATATAATAGTGAAATGAAAGTTGAAATGGTGGAGGGTTAATGGGGAATTCGGAAGGTTGTAGTGGAGTTTAAATGTGTGAAAGTGGGAAATTAGGAGAGTGGAGGTGGAAAGGTTTGTAACCCCTGCTTTGAAAAAATTGGGATTTTGTTTGCGTGACGACCGTCAGGGGTGTGTGACGATCATAATACGCGTGACGACCGTCAGGGGTGTGTGATGACCGTCACACCAGCAAGTTCTGCAGAATTGCAGAAGTTTGCTTAGGGGGCGTTTTCCACAGTGATTTTTTTTATTCTAATGCAGTATGAGAGACTAGTTACAAAATAGAAAATAACAGGAAATAAAATTAAGGGAAATATCGGAATGAAATTAAAATAGCATTGAATCAAAAAATCGAGTTTAATGTAATACAATATCCAAAAAGAAACAATTGCAAAATTAAATAATGGGAAACAACGTGAAATGCAGTAAACTAGACTTAAAAAGAAAACTAAAATATCACGCCTTTGGTTGCTTCAAGTTGTTGATCTGCTGAATAACGTCATCAAATTGGTCGCTAACTACGTCCATGTAAGTAACGAAATCCATGTGAAGTTGAGTTAATTCATCTTTTATAGTGATTAATTCCAGCTTGAAGTCGTCCATAGTCCTCAGAACAGTGTCCAACTTGTTTGTGTCTTGTTCAGGAGTGGGGTCAGGAAAGTTATGGTAATTAGGAGGGGTCTCAGGATCTGTCTCCACTTCGGACTCATAATCTTGGTAGTACATATAGTCATGTGCTTCTGATATGTGATCATTGTCGTACATGTAAGCCTGGAGTGTGGAGTGAGGTGATGGAGGTCCCATAGGCTCGTCCAATTCATAAAGCCAATTGTTTCTGTTGTGGATACTTGTTAGCTCGTGGTTGGGCAATGTGAAAATGTGGAAAGGTTGATCAGCTATGAGGTATTCGTAGGCTCCTGGTCCTAAGGTACCTAAGATACGTCTGTTGAAGCAGAACTGGATGTCCATTGATCTGAGGTTGCCGAAACGAATGGCTCTGTTCAGGTGATACCTCAGGCCAATTTCATGGGCAATCATGGTGACTAAGCCTCCTATTAAAATGGGTGAATGAGGTTCCTGATTAAGTCGTGTGAATGCCCTCATCATAAAAGGGACAACATTGACAGGGCGGCCTTGTGAAGCACAGAAAAGGATGAACAACTCTTCTTTGGAGACTGTTGTAATGTTTTCCTCCTTCCCAAAGAGGGTATGGGCTAAAATCCTATGGAAATAACGAAGTGCTGGATTGTGTATCTCGTTGTTGTGCATGTCATTAGGTTCAGGGTGATAGTTACCTATGATGGTACCCCAAAATTGTTCTAACTCGAGATCAAAATCCTCTTCAGTGTTGGTAAACACAAAAGGTCCGCTAGGGAAGCCTAGGAGGTTAGCTAACGACGTACGTTTGTGGGTGTGGTCCATTCTAAACATTCTAAAGGTTATCAGCTCTTTGGTGGATCCATAGCCATGTTCGGGTAAGTAGCTTAAGGAGCTAAGGAATTCGAACGTGAGTTCGCGGTAGGTAGCAAATCGGGTCTTTAGAGCAGTTTGCTTCCAGCCTAATTGGTTAAATAGATACTGAATGCTATCCTGGATTCCTAGCTTATCCATGGTGGATCTATCGTAGTACAGAGTCGAAGCAAAGCTTCTCTGAGTCAGTGCCTCAAATCTGGCCTTGTGAGCTAGTCCTCTAAATACAACAGTCATAACGTCGATGTCAGCCATACTCAGAGGTTAGTCGGATAAAAACGGGAGAAAAGTAGAACGACTTTAAAATCCTGGAAAAGTTGAAAGCACATTTACTCAGATTAGATTTTTAAGAAGCAAAAGGTGATAAAAGAAAGAAAAATAAAATAAAATAAATAGTAGAAAATAAGAAAATAGAAATTTATTGAAATTATTAGTTAAAATGAAAACATAGTTTAGAAGGGAAAAACGGGAAAAATTGGGTTGCCTCCCAATCAGCGCTGTTTTTAACGTCAAAGGCCTGACGATAGCTTGGCTGCAAGTTATTCGGGGGTTTGAGCGGGAAGCTCGAGCAATTTCACATTGCTCACGTGGTGGCTGTGTTCGTTTTGATTATAATGCTTCAAACGTTGTCCGTTTACTATAAACGGTGCGTTGATTTGATTTCTGATTTCAACAGCTCCACTTTTAAGTATTTTGGTTACCTTAAAAGGTCCAGACCATCTAAATTTTAATTTTCGAGGGAAAAGTTTTAATCTTGAGTTGAATAGGAGCACGATGTCTCCCACACTGAATTGTTTCCGGATCGAACGTTTATCATGCCATTTCTTGGTTCTTTCTTTGTAGATGCGGGCATTCTCGTATGCGTCCAACCTGAGCTCTTCCAATTCGTGAAGGTTCAAGATTCGTTTCTCTCCTGCCGCAGTGTAGTTGAAGTTCAGCGTCTTAATAGCCCAGAAGGCTTTATGCTCTAATTCTACCGGCAGGTGACATGATTTTCCGTAAACTAATTTAAATGGTGTGGTACCTATTGGTGTCTTAAAGGCGGTCCTATAAGCCAATAAAGCTTCGTTTAGTTTTGATGACCAATCTTTCCTGGGGGTTGCGACAGTCTTTTCCAAGATTTGCTTTATTTCTCTGTTTGAAACCTCCACCTGTCCACTAGTTTGTGGATGATACAGTGTAGCTACGCGGTGTTTGACTCCGTATTTGGAGAGGAGTTTGTCAAAGATTCGCGATATGAAGTGCGAACCACCGTCACTAATGACGAGTCTGGGCACACCGAATCTAGGAAAGATTGTGTTTCTAAAGAGTTTGACGACTACTCGCGCATCATTTGTTAGAGCGGCAACGGCCTCTATCCATTTAGATACATAATCGACAGCGACGAGTATATATTTGTTTCCAAAAGAAGACGGGAAAGGTCCCATGAAGTCTATTCCCCATACGTCGAAGATTTCTACTTCTAAAATTCCTTTCTGAGGCATCTCATCGCGTCGTGAGATGTTGCCAGTGCGTTGGCACCGGTCGCATTTGAGTACAGCAATATGGACATCCTTCCAGAGGTTGGGCCAAAATAGGCCAGACTGTAGAATTTTAGCGCACGTCTTTGAAGTACTAGCATGACCACCATAAGGTGCTGAATGGCATTGGGAAATGATGTCTTCTATTTCTTCCTCTGGGACACAGCGACGGTATAAGTTGTCGGCGCCTCGTTTGAAGAGTAGAGGTTCGTCCCAATAGTAATGCTTTAAGTCGTGGAAGAATTTCTTCTTTTGTTGATAAGTTAGGTCCGGTGGAAGCACGCCTGCGGCCAAGTAATTAACGATGTCGGCAAACCAAGGAAAAGTGGCTTGGGCATAGACAGCTTCTACGGCTTTCTCAAGTTCTGGTTCTTCCGAGGTTGAGTTGGACATATCGCTTTCCAATTTGGCTATTAGACGTTCGTAGGGAAAATCGTCATTGATAGGCACTTATTCTTGTTTAATGCCCTCTATTCGGGATAAGTGATCTGCAACTACGTTCTCGGTCCCTTTCTTATCTTTAATTTCTAAATCGAACTCTTGTAATAATAGGATCCATCTCAATAATCTTGGTTTGGCGTCTTTTTTGCTTATTAGGTACCTAATGGCAGCGTGATCTGCGTATATGATTATTTTGGCTCCTACCAAGTAGGAACGGAATTTGTCAAGTGCAAACACAACTGCTAGAAGTTCCTTTTCCATCGTGGCGTAGTTCATTTGGGCAGGGTCTAAAGTTCTACTGGCGTAGTAGATTGCGTGAACCTTCGTGTCTTTCCTTTGTCCTAGAACTGCGCCTACAGCATAATCACTCGCATGGCACATGATTTCGAATGGTAGTTGCCAATCTGGGGGTTGCATGATTGGTGCGGCAATGAGCGCTGTCTTTAGAGTTTCGAATGCTTCTAAGCATTCTTTGTCGAAAACGAACTCGACATCTTTCATTAACAAACCTGTCAGAGGTTTTGTGATTTTCGAGAAACCCTTTATGAATCTTCGGTAGAATCCAGCGTGTCCTAAAAAGCTTTGTATTTCTCGTATGGTTTTCGGAGGTTGAAGATCCTTTATGATCTCTATTTTAGCTTTGTCCACTTCAATCCCTTTTTCAGATATGACGTGTCCTAAAATGATGCCTTGTCGGACCATGAAATGGCATTTCTCCCAATTAAGGACAAGGTTCACTTTAGCGCATCTTTTGAGTACCATTTCTAAATTTGACAGACAGCTTTCAAAGCTTTGTCCGTATACAGAGAAGTCATCCATGAACACTTCCATGATGTCATCTATGAAATCCGCAAAGATTGCCATCATGCATCTTTGGAAGGTTGCTGGAGCATTGCATAGTCCGAACGACATTCGGCGATAAGCAAAAGCACCATAAGGACAGGAGAATGTTGTCTTTTCTTGGTCATCGGGGTGAATAGGAATTTGAAAGAATCCCGAATAACCATCTAGATAGCAGAAGTACGAATGTTTCGCTAGTCTTTCCAACATCTGGTCTATGAAAGGTAAAGGGAAGTGATCTTTCCGAGTCGCCTTATTCAGTTTTCTGTAATCGATACACATCCTGTTTCCGGTCATAACTCTTTGGGTTATCGATTCACCTTTCGCATTCTTCACTACAGTAACGCCTCTTTTCTTTGGCACTACGTGTACTGGGCTGACTCATTGGCTGTCAGAGATCGGGTATATGATTCCTGTGTCTAGTAACTTTTTCACCTCGTCTTTGACTACAGTGCTTAGGATCAGGTTTATCCTTCTCTGATGTTCTCTTGAAGTTTTGCAGTCTTCCTCTAGCATGATACGGTGCATACATATGGAAGGACTTATGCCTTTTAGATCGCTTATATTATAGCCTAACGCAGTTGGGTATTTCCTTAGGACTTCTAGTAATTTCTCAGTTTCGGACTGTCTTAAATTTGCGTTGACTATTACTGGTCTTTTGAATTCTGTATCTAAGAATTCGTACCTGAGGGTTTTAGGTAGTTCTTTAAGTTCTAAAGCTGGGTTTTTCGGACCTGGCGTGTGATTTGGAGTTAGTGCTAAGATCTCTCTTAGACTATCATCTTTGTGTGGTGCACGCCAGTCGTCATCTTCATGAATAGCAGAGATTTGGATCTTCATGATTTCAGAATAAGTAATTTCTTCCTTCTCTTATTCTCGTATGCATTCGTCAATGACATCTACTATATAGCATGTGTCATCTATAGCAAGTGCCTTCAAGAACTTAGTAAGGATGAACTCTATCTTTTCTTCTCCTACTTCGAATGTTAGCCTTCCTTTCTTTACGTCTATGATAGTTCCGGCTGTCGCTAGGAACGGTCTTTCTAGGATAATTGGGGTAACAGAGTCCTATTTGATGTCCATGATTATGAAATCGGTTGGGATATAGAATTGGCCTATGCGTACTGGAACGTTTTCCAGTACACCGACGGGATATTTGACTGATCGGTCAGCCAATTGCACGGACATTTTAGTTGGTCTTAGTTCTCCCATATTCAGCTTTTTGCATATAGATAAAGGTATGACACTTATACTGGCTCCTAGATCGCATAGAGCTTTGTCTATAACGAACTTTCCTATGACGCAAGGTATGGAGAAACTACCTGGGTCTCTTAGTTTAGGAGGCATGTTGTTTTGAATGATTGCGCTACATTCGGCAGTAAGTGTAACTATTTCGTTATCCTCTATTTCCCTTTTGTTAGACAAGATTTCTTTAAGAAACTTAGCGTATGACGGCATTTGAGTTATCGCTTCTGTGAAAGGAATAGTGATATTTAGTTTTTTCAGAAGTTCAACGAATTTCTTAAATTGTCCTAAAGTTTTAGAATTTATGAATCTTTGAGGATAAGGGATAGGTGGTTTATATGGCGTTGGAGGCACATATGAGTTTTCATCTTTGGCGGCCTTTTGCTCGTCACATTCCTTCTTTTCTGTTTCAGACTCCTTTTCTGTTGGTTTATCAGATTTCTGATGCATGACTAGATCTTCATTCCTAGGATTTGTTGGGCCTTCCAATTCTTTTCCACTTCTCAATATGACAGCGTTTGCATGACCTTTCGGATTAGGTTCTGGCTGGCCTGGAAATGTCCCAGCTGGTGCGGCTGCATAGGCTTGTTGTTGAGCCACTTGTGATATCTGTGTTTCGAGCATTTTATTGTGGGTGGCTAAAGCGTCTACTTTTCCGGTCAGCTGTTTAATTTGCTCGCTAGTGTGTATGTTTTGATTCAGGAATTCTTTATTTGTTTGAGCTTGAGTAGCTATGAATTTTTCCATCATCACTTCGAGATTTGATTTCCTAGGGGCAGTCTGGGCAGCAGCGGCTGGTTTCTAATATCTTGGCGGAGCAGCGGGTGCTTGCAAGGCATTATCGTTCTTGTAGGAAAAGTTTGGGTGGTTCCTCCATCCTGGGTTGTAAGTATTTGCGTAAGGATTTCCTTGAGCGTAGTTTACTTGGTCTGGTGGAATTCTTGCCAATAATGGGCACTCGGGTGCATTATGAGTGGCGATTCCACATAACTCGCAATTTGGAGTTACAGCAGCTACAGTTGCAGTTAGGGTAACGGTCAGACTGTCGATTTTCTGCGCTAGAGCATCTACCTTAGCGTTGAACTTTTCAAGACTGCTGATCTCGTACATCCCACCTTTCGCTGCGGGTTTCTCTGCTGGAGTTCTTTCACCTCCCCACTGGCAGTGGTTCTGAGACATGTTTTCGATAAGTTGATAGGCTTCGTCATATGGCTTATCCATAAGTGCACCGCCTGCGGCGGCATCTACCGTTAATCTGGTGTTATATAAAAGCCCATTGTAGAAAGTATGGATCGTCACCCAGTCTTCTAAACCGTGGTGAGGACATGCTCTCATCATATCCTTGAACCTTTCCCACGCTTCATAGAGAGATTCAGTATCTTTTTGTCGAACTTTGTTGATTTGAGCTCTAAGCATAGCAGTTTTGCTTGGCAGAAAGTATCTTGCTAAGAAAACGTTCTTCAACTGTTCCCACGTCGTAACGGAGTTGGATGGTAAGGATTGTAACCATGTCCAAGCTCTATCTCTAAGAGAGAAAGGAAAGAGACGAAGTCTTATTGCGTCTGGAGTTACTCCATTTGCCTTCGCTGTGTCTGTGTATTGCACAAACTTCGCTAAGTGTTCATTCGGATCCTCAGTTGCATTTCCTGAGAATTGATGTTGTTTTACAGCTGACAGCAATGACGATTTCAGTTTGAAATCGTTCCGATTAATAGCTAGGGCAACAATGCTACTTCGAGGTTCCAGCTGAGAGGGGATAGTGTAGTCCTTCAGCGGTTTGTTCTGAGGTCCGTCAGCCATCTTTGATTCTTACACAGGAGGATGAGCTAGAAGATCAGGAATATTATGTTTTCGTTGATATTCGAGGATGCGCCTTCTTAAATCTAAGAAGCGCTCTAGTTCGGCGATTGTAGGTTGTAAGATGTCGCCTTGTGAGCGAGTACTTGGCATACAACCGAAGAACGAGTATAGGGAGAGAGAATAGTTAACCTAGTCTATACTGTGTAACAAAGGATTATACTATTGACTAAACGGGTCCCCGGCAACGGAGCCAAAAACTTGATCGCGACTTTCTATGTCTAACTGAACTAACTGCAAGTGCACAGTCTATCGCGTAGTAATAAAAGATATTGATCCCACAGGGACTCGTAATCAAGCTAGTATTTTCGGGTGTTACTGTGTTTAGCTAGGTTAGTATGGTTTTAGGGGAATAAAAGCAAAATAAGTGTGTAAACTATAGGGGAACTAAAGTGTTACTTAAGGTATAAATGCTCAAATCGGTATGCAAAATGTTGGTTCTTCAAGGATTCGACAAGTTACCGGTGTTTTTGGTGTTTTCAAAAATAGTTTAAGAAGAAAATGACGGTTTAAAGACCTTTGTCTCACTATGGTTATTGACGCTAGTCGCAACTCTAAGGCGAAACATATGCTGTCGCTATCCCGTTCGCGGTTAAAATTACTTTTTGAAAACCATTAAGCTCTAATCCTTTTTAAAGTGTTGTCGTTGTTTTTAAAACGGATGCTTAGTTTTTACTATCTGGACCTAACCTCAGTTGTCGCTTGTTGGTTCGTACCTTTATGAATTTCCCACTGTCGTGGCAAAACTGCTTTTAAATAAGTTCTCGCTGTCGCGACGAACATTTATTTTAGACAAATCGATTTAAAAACTGAAGCCATAAATAAGTTTGAAAAGGAAAGTATACACCGGTTAATTATCGAATCCCATCTGACTACTTATTACATACCGATTACTTAAATTTAGCCAGACATGGAATATAAATTAAGAACACGTAAACAATGGCAGAAAATATAAATATGCATTATAATGGGAAATAGAAATCAATTAACGATTATAATAAGAACCTGTAAATAATTCGATTGGCTTTTGGGAAATCCTCCAAAATGACGGCAGGATTTAGTCTTTGTTCCAATTACTCGTACAGAATAGAATTTGGAAAGTAAAACAACAATTGCAAGGAAAGAAGGAAAAAGGAAATAATAAACGATAAGAAATTAGGAAACTCAAAATTGCTCTGAAAGTAAACTGGCAGCACTTCGTGTCTTCAATGCAGCTCCCCTTTTCTGGTACCAGCTCCCTCCTTTTATAGATGGAATTTCCAACGGTTAATTTCTTCAGGAAGTGGGATTGATCTCAGAAAATGTAGGAGTTAGTGGTCCACTCCTTTTGGTATTTGAAAGCACTCACAGCACGTGCAACATTTCTGCACTGTTTAAAGCATGACGGTCGTCATGGATGTGTGACGGTCGTAACACGTATGACGGTCGTCATAGGCTTGTGACAGTCGTCACATCAACAAAATTCGTATTTGCTGTTTTTGGCTTGGTTTTCATCTGGTTTTCATCTGTAATTGCTTGTTTTCTTCATCTTGCTCCATTTGAGCATGAACTTTGAATACCTGCAAAATACTGGACGAATAATGTGGAAATACCCGAAATCAGAGTGAAACCAGTCACTGATTAGTAAAAATGTATGTCAATATTTATATACGATTTCGCGTTATCAAGAACCTAGCCTTCAGAGTCTTCAGAGCTTGTTCTTAAGAATCTTGAGAGCTTTGACAGATCTTCAAAAGCTCTTCTATCATAGTCACAATCAGAAGCTTTAGAACAAACGTTCATCAGAATCATTGTCTTAGAGCTTTTCAGAACTGATGTAACATTGAAGCGCACATTGTATCTCTTCAGAGTCAAAGTGTGTTGAGTCCAGAGTTTGATGAAGTCACACGCCAAATCTTCAGAGTCAGAATCTGTTAGCAAAAGCTACACACTAGACAAAGCCATTAGGGTACAAAATTGTTCTCTAAGAAACAATGTATTATTATCATCAAAGCTAAAGGCCAGATGCACAACAAATCTTGTTCTTACACCCTAGACTTGAAAAGCTAATCAGATAAATAACATCTGAATCTAGTCAACTCAACCGAATAATACAAACTATGAACAACTGGTGATGAAGCAACCGAAGAAGAATAAATTCGACCCCAAAACTGGAACCCAAAATAAAAAATGTACCAAAGGTATCTGATTTGCTCCAAAAAATAGGTATCTTATTTTCTCCAAAGAAAAATAGCTCACTATAGAAAACTTCAACCCTTAATAATATCACAAATATCAACAAACAAAAATTGCTTCCTTATCTACACACTGTGAAATTAGTAAGATCCAGATTGAAAATTAAGTTAAAAACGAAAAGTAGTTGCCATGTTTAATGCTTTAGGTTAAACAAAATGAATCCAATACATGAAAAAATCAAAGATTGAAACAAACATAATGAGAAGAAGATTATCAAAGAACTAACCTTTAGAAAGAAAAAAACTATTATGGCGGCTACAATCCTTAGAGTTTTCCATATCTTATGCTAAAAAAAGCATTAAAAATCAATAAAATCATAACCAACATATACTTAAAACAATACATATCAATAAAATATGAATAAATAAACAAATGAAAAAGTTCATTACCAATGAAAATTTTACGAAATGAACTGCTTTCGATTTTACGACCAATCTTAAACTTGTTGCCGACAACCCACTCTATGTTAAAACACAAAACACCTAAACCTAAATCACAAAAAAAAAACACCATTAATGATAAACATAAAGTATGAACATTAAAAAATAATCTAAAATGGATTGGAACCACTAAATTCTAAAAGAACTACTACTAGCTTATTTCGTAATGCACATCAAGCTTTCGCGTTCTTAGGACTCAAAATCACTGACTTAGTCAAATCTGTAAGTGTCGAGTCAAGTCGTTCGCATTCACTCATCGTGATTTTCAAATCAGCTTTTTAAACAATGCATACGTTCTTCCTCAGCAAGAGAACCACCTGCGAGAAATCCCCAACGGCACATCAACTAATTCAAGAGCGAAAGTTGTAAAGCCTTCAAGATTTAGAACCGTAACTTTGAGAATATACGAAGCGGCACCTGTAGGTTGACTTCGATTACTTTTTTGGCATCAGCTAAGGCTTCGTAAGCGATATTATTGATAGTCGATATTGATTTGTTTTTGGAAGATCCTTGCAACTATCATTAAAATTTGTAAACCGATGGCAATGACCATAGCTTGTTTCAATTTGATTTCAATAAGAAAAAGAGGAAAAAGGAAGAAGAAAGTGAAGAAGGAAGAAGAAGAAGAAGAGAAAGAAGGAAGAAGAAGAGGAAAAAGGAAGAAGAAAGTGAAGAAGGAAGAAGAAGAAGAAGAGAAAGAAGGAAGAAGAAGAGGAAGGAAGATGTGTGTGTGTGTGTGTGTGTGTGTGTGTGTGTGTGTGTGTGTGTGTGTGTGTGAGAGAGAGAGAGAGAGAGAGAGAGAGAGAGAGAGAGAGAGAGAGAGAGAGAGAGAGAGTGTGAGAGAGAGAGTGAGAGAGAGAGAGAGAGATGACGATAAAGTTATGAAAAAGAGTTAAGACATTAGGAAAAAAGAAAAAGAAAAAAATATTATAAAGATTTGGTTAGAATTTAATCAATCGAAGAGAAACCTTTTAAAAAGGTGTGTAAAGAGAAACAAAATAGTAAAATTATCATTCAAATTGGCCACTTATGTTAGTTTGGTTGAAAAAAAAAATTTTTTTTGCCAAAATATCCTCATTTTCTCAAATGACAGAACTAAAAGTAAAAGTAAAAATATCTTACCCAAGATCTAATTTTCTTATATTGATATTATAGATAGATATTCAATTTGCCAATTTAAAAAAAAATCATGTGACATCAACACATACCTAGTATTACAAGACGATCTAATTTGGTTTTTGACAATTATTTTACTATGTAAATGTTCTTAGGTTACTTTTCCTCATTTATGTTACTAGTGTTTCGAACAATTAAATTAAATTAAATATGACCATAAATATCAATAACCACAAAACAGAAGAAAGAATCATCAAACAAAAAAAGGGATTTCAATTACTATGGTGCAAAAAAAAGTGTTTTACATAATTTGGTTGCACTAGAAACACCATTTACTATACTCTACACTCTCACAATCCCCTCTTTACACATACACACTTTGCCGCCAAAAATCCAATATATACATAATGCAAGAAAAAGACAATAGAAAATAAAGCTGAAATATTCTCTAATATTGTTGACTTGCAAAAGAAAAATATATTATAATTGTTAATTATGTTTCTTTTTAAAATTAGTCTGTACAATATACAGCATATGTGATTCATTGAAATTTGACGATCGGATTTAGCATTAATAGCATTGTATTATCCATTACATCTAACTCCATTTTCTTGTTGTCCAATCAACTCTTCCAAACGCCAATCTCTTCTCATTCCACTGCTCCTTAACAATCTTGGTCCAACATTTCCCGCACTATTGGCCCGGCGGAATTCCGGTTTAGTGTTATCCACCACGACACCACCACCGCCACCTTTGGATTGCGGTGGAGCTATATTCCCTGACCAACTTCTATCAACATATAATCTTGTTTTTTTAGTATAAGATTTTTCTATTTCAAGAAAATTATTCTCTCTATCGGAGTTATCTCTTTTAAGGATATGGCCACAGGTAAGGCAATTGAGACTCATTATAGTTGTGGTGATGTTTTTGGGTGTGTCCCCCTTATCCCAACTTTTCCCATAAAAGGGTAGAGCTTTTGGAGGAAAGGTTGGTGGGTGGGGAGAATGAGAGATTAAAAATTACATTAAAAGAGATGAAGTTGGAGATGACACTTAGGATTTGATTGGAAGATTGTTTTTCTCTAACAACTTGTGTGTTTTGGTATGTTTTAGCATGAATTTCTCGTGAGGAAAAAAAGTTTGATCATTGATTGATTTCTAATTTCAGCTATATGGTTATTGCAGGTCAACGAACCATATTATATTGACAAATCAGATCTCCAACAATCACCTACAATATACTCTTAAATATTATTAAAAAGGAAATAAAAATTAAAAATTGGAGAGGTCACACTTAACCAAAAGAATTCAAAAAGAAATAACTATTTGGAAGATCAAATTTCTATTAAAAATGTGTTAAGATAATTAAATTTGTCAATATTATCCAAAAAATATAAAATAGGCTTTTTGTTTTCTTTTTTAAAAATAAAAATAGAGTTTCATTTGTTACATACTATCGATGTAAAAAATTTACTTTACCACCACATTAAAAATATTCACGTGTGAGTTTTAATGTTGTTATGATAAAAATTAAATGCTTTTAAATATCTATTTGTTTTAATCAATTGATTGTGTAAATTTATTTATTATAATTAAGGGTATTTTAAAACGTTGAAAATACTTGGAGGATTAAAAGAATAAAATTAGAGGTATGAGATAAAACTTTTATGATTCTAATAAGGATGTATCTTTTAAAGCATTTTGGCTAAGAAATTAGATTTGAATTAAAGAGGTTGGGAGGATTTAAATCGCACTAAACTGTTGATGCAATATAATAATATGTAGAATTGTCAATTTTGGGGTTATATGTATTGTGCATGGATTTGTAAATTCGAATTGTGGATTTGATAATGATAATTGAGCAAAGTAAAATAATTATGAGTATCATCAAAGAAGAAAAATATTGAAGGTTATAAAAAAAAAAGTTAAAAAAAGGTTATATTGTTTAGAGCAAAGAAATTTAAATAATCAACCTCAAAATAAAAAAATAAAAAATTGAAGTCTTTGAAAACCTACCCATTGATATTAAACATCAACATTAAAGGAATTGAAGTTTTTAAAAATTAGTTTTATCTAGTAATACTAAATATCTATTAAAGAGAGTAAAGTAATATTATGATTAATAATAATAATAATAATTAATTACTATGAGTGTGTTTTAAAATGATAAAAAAAAATTATGTAAATATGTATTTTGATTTTTGAATTCAGAAATAGGCAACGCTTGTGAAGTGTTGCAGTAGGCAATTTATTTTTTGAATTTAGAAATAGACAATGTTTTGTGAAATGTTGTCGTATGCTATTTGTTTTTTGAATTCAGAAATAGGCAACGGTTCATGAAGTGTTGTAATAAAAATTGAAATAGGTAACAATTTAAAAGTGTTTTAATAGGCAAAAAGTTGCAATACTCAGTAGAAATCTATTGCTAAAAGATTGTGCTTCATCAATGGTCGCAACCTTATTAAACAACACTAGTTGACTTATAAATTCATAATTACGAATTTAGAAAAACACATAGAATTACATCCTATTCACTACAAATTTCAAATTTCATCTTCTCTACATTTGAGTTTTCATCAGCCTTATGCAAACTCGAAATATGTTGAATTATCCTAGGGTATTCTTCCGCGTTTACTCTAAGACATTTTAATAGTACTTGAAATACTATAAGAAAAGTGATTCGTTTACGGTTCTAGCCTCGATCCTTTTAATTTATAATTAATTTTTTAACAATCTTATAGTATTACATATAATGATAACCGAGTCTTTTGTATTAAACATCAAAGTGATAAACCAAGACAAGATGTTCTTCCCCTTAACTGCCTTGAAGAACTTTTATTTGTGATTAATATTAAAGAATGATATTTTAAAAATTTTGATAACAATTCACTATTATGGTGATAGGTACACAGCTAATTCATATAATATTTTAATAATAACAATGGAAATAATTTTGGGTTTTTTCACTTTTCTACCCCCATTTGAAGAAAAAAATACCATAATACCCTATTTTAAAAATTATTTACGGTAGTACCCCTTTTCTATAGGAGCTCGTCCATTCAGTGGACGAGAGGGTGCAGATAAAATTTTTGGAGTTGAAGCTCGTCCAACCAATGGGCGAACCTGTGAAAAGCAGATTGAACTTTGTGAGCTCGTCCAATGGTTGGACGTAGGGATGTAAATGGATATCCATGGGGGCGGATAATATGATATCCGTGTCTGCCCCGTTGGATAAATATGATATCCGTATCTGCCCCATATCCATGCGGATATCAGTTAAGCGGGTAATCCACGGGTTTTAAGGTATCCGCGGATATTTACAGATATCCATGAATAACTTTTTTTGTCTAAAATTATGTTTTAAAAATATATTTTTTCGCTCTCAATTTAACAACTAAACTTCATCATATTATTTTCATTCTTTTTTCACTAAAACATAATAACATTCAAACATAATATCCATACATTTCATTTTTAACAAAATAAAATTCATCATACCATATAATAATTGTTAAATAAAACAAAAAGTAATAATGCAAATAGTTTTCATCAATCATTACAAAATTCCATATTATGCATTCCTTGCTTAAAATTCAAAATAAAACATAATAATGACGTCTATAATAAATTAAAAATATTTAAATACTTTTTATAATTTATTAACGGATATGGATATCTGCGGGTACGAGTATCATTAAACCCGCATCCACATCCATTAAATAACGGATATTTAAATATCCATTTATTTTATCCATGGATATCCATTAAGCTATCCACATTGTATCCGTGACGGATTATATCCGCGGATACCCGCGGGCACGGACTTTTTTTGCCATCCCTAGTTGGAGGAGCGTGTGAAAAGCCGATTGGAATTTTTTATTAAAATCTGGTATTTATTTATGGTATTTAATTATATTAATTATATAATTTATATAATGTAAATGACAGAGCTAACATTATTTTAAATATATTAGTAGTATATATAAATGACAGAACTAATACAAATGAAAAGTAATTGGGAACATAATATACTTTAAATTGAGAGTAGTATTGTAAATAAAATCATTCAATTATTTAAACCTTATTATGTTATAAAAATAATTAATTAATGATTGATTAATTATATTACTTAAAATCTGGTATTTATTTACGATATTTAATTATATTAATTATATAATTTATGTAATGTATTAAAATTATATTAATAAAAAATTTTAAATAATTAAAATCTGAATAAAAAATAAAAATAAAAAATTTCAATCTGCTTTTCAAACGCTCGTCCAACCATTGGACGAGCTCAAAAAGTCCAATCTGATTTTTACATGTTCGCTCATTGGTTGGACGAGCTTTAACTCCAAAAAAATTTATCTGCACTCTCTCGTCCACTGAATGGACGAGCTTCTATAGAAAAGGGGTACTCCCGTAAATAATTTTGAAAATAGGATATTATGATATATTTTTTTTTCAAATGGAAGTAGAACAGTGAAAAAACCACAATTTTGTTGGCTTGTCATCCACCAAAGTCCAAGACATCTGACACACCTAATTAATAACCAATTCTTATGGCTTGTCATGCCCCCAAAGTCTAAGACTTTTGGCATCTCACAAATAACTAATTTTTTATTGTTTGAGCTATTTTGTGGGAAACCAATTGTCACATTACATTTTAACAACATCTAAGCAATCTAAATTAATTTTACTTTAATGAAGATTTCAATAAACAATCTATGTGACTCAATCAATTTATATTTGACATCACCAATGATCAAGATTAATATTATTTAATGATAAACAATATTTAACTCACAAATAAATTTAAAAAATAAAAACGTTAAGTATATCTACTTCAATGATAAAAATGCTAAGTTTCAAAACTTAAAATTTATATATACATTAAACAACCCTATTGGAGATAATCTTACACAAAATTTTAAATAATGAGAACATCACATATCCCTAATACAATACTAAAAATGTTAAGTTCTAAAACTTATAAATCAATATAAAATCAATATATATATATATATATATATATATATATATATATATATATATATATATATATATATATATATATATATATATATATATATATATATATATATATATATATATATATATATATATATATATATATATATATATATATATATATATATATATATATATATATATATATATATATATATATAAAATTTTGTTGGAGATGCTTTAAGATTTTTTCAACATTTAGCATCTGAAAGATTATTTGAAGTGTTTGATTTCTAAAACCAAAAATATATTTTTATTAATTCTAAACATTTCAGAAAAGAATCAAGAGATGTGGGAAAAGAAAATCCCTCATATCAACTAGTGATTGACTAATTTGCTAGGACCTTGTTGTCACAACATGAGTTCCTATATACACTTCTAATATAAAGAAAAAATAGAAAAAAATTGAGTTCGATACTTAAAACAAATGAAGGATAATTTAGGTATTTCAAACAATTAGTGGAATTAGAGGTATAATTCGAGGAGTTGGAGACAGAATTTTCCCACATGATTCAGAGGGAATATTCAGCCTATTTTGTTTTTTACTTAATGAATAGACTTGCAGTTTTTTACACACATGCCACAATTTGAAAGGGAAAATACTAAACTGCCACATTCTAGAAGAAAAAAAATGCAGAAATGTCGATATTTTATTTTGGGTTCGTCCATTCAAAGGACGACCTATTGAAGGTCAATTTTGTATAGTTGGGGTTCGGCCATCCAAATGCCGACCCTATACTACGTGTTTTTTTTTGTTTTTTTTTATTTTAGAAATAAATATTATATATATATATATATATATATATATATATATATATATATATATATATATATATATATATATATATATATATATATATATATATATATATATATATATATATATATATATATATATATATAATTTTATGTATATGTATATGTAAGATCAATATATATATATATATATATATATATATATATATATATATATATATATATATATATATATATATATATATATATATATATATATATATATATATATATATATATATATATATATATATATATATATATATATATATATATATATATATATATATATATATATATATATATGTAAGTTTGTTAGCGCTACATTCTCTAAATATGTATGTATATATATATATATATATATATATAATTTTTTTGTTTTTTTTTTTATTTTAGAAATCAATATAAAATCAATATATATATATATATATATATATATATATATATATATATATATATATATATATATATATATATATATATATATATATATATATATATATATATATATATATATATATATATATATATATATATATATATATATATATATATATATATATATATATATATATATATATATATATATATATATATATATATATATATATATGTAAGTTTGTTAGCGCTACATTCTCTAAATATGTGCCACCGTATGTATTTAAACTCTAATTATTATATTTTCTGTAACAGTTTATTTGGAGGCCCTATCCAAGCTACCCAGAATGCGTCCTTGAAGATAGCCAGATTTGGAGCGCTACAACTTTAATTATCAGTTTTCATATCGTTGAAATGCATCAGGCTGATAGAGTAAAATTGCAGTTTGGATTTCAACAAGATATCCCTCCTCAGCCTAGATGTCTACGTGAACAACATGAGACTGAAATGCCCAATACATGGGGAGTGTAACGCCCATTTTAATTATTTTTAGTTTCGGTGTTATTGTATCTGTTGACGTGTTTTGTGTTGAATTATTTGAAGAATCAAGAAATCATAATATTAATATATAGTAATAAAATGTGATAATTAGTAGTAATGTTAATATTGCTATTAATTATTATTATTTTTATTACTAATATTAAAATATGAGAAAAATATAATTAAATGGAATTTTGGAATTAAGTGGATTTTGCGAATTAAAAGAAATAAGAGGATTATTATTATTTGGATTTTTGGATTAAAAGAATTATGAGAATATGATTTATTGGGATTAAAAAGAGAATTATTCGGGATGAGGGGTAACATTGGCATTTGGGAAAATTAGAGAAACACATGCACGGGGAAGCAAGCGAAGGACACGATTGAGAAAGGCTGAAGCAAGAGTTGAAGCTTGGCCAGGAGATCATCAAGATTATTAATTCGTGTGGATTGAGAAGCTTCATCAACATCAGCATCGAATTTGAGGTAAGGGGGAGGGGGATTGATCGGTTGAATGGGTATTTGCATGAATAAATTGGTAGAGGGAAATCCCCTAATTCCCATGGATGATGATGAATGATGTTGATACATGTATTAATTCTATTATGATTGTGGTTGTTATATTGAAAGTTCATTGCATGTGCTGCGGGGCAATGGTTTATGTGAAATTGGGGTTCCGGGTAGTTCGAGGTTTATTGTCGGAAGTTGGATAATTGAGCAGATAATGAGGTTTATCGGGTAAAATTGAGTTTGGATGTTGGGGCTAGGTTGTAGAACCTTAAGCCGATGATTTTAGTGTTGTCTCGATGTAAATTGGAGAGTGGGAGAGCTACTGATTTCTGAGCAGCAGTTTTATTTTTCCAGAATCGCAGACATTCGCTAGCCCATCGCTAGGCAAATGCTCGGCGAGCATTCGCTAGCAGCTCGCATAGCGAGCCTTGACAGTGGCTGTTTTTCTGTACTCGCTAGCAAGTTCGCTGAGCGAGGTAGTGGCGAGCACTTCTAGTAGCTCAGAAGTGTGGTTCGCTAGGCGAACGTGTAGCGAACACTCGCTAGGAGCTCGCGTAGCGATCAGGTAGCGAGTGTAGCAGGATTTGGTTTTTGAGGGTCGTGTGCAGCTGATGATGCCGAGGGCGATCAGATTGATGTGCAGTGATGATATATGAGGGATGAGAATATGTTGAGGGTTATAAGGGCCGTGTGGCTGGCGTTTATCGCATTTGACATAATCGGTGGATTATGTGTTAAGTATAGATATGTATGGATGTGTATGTGATATGTATGCACTATGCGCTAGGTTTGATGAGTGGATCAGTAGGATCGATACGCCTTGTGTGCGTTGTGTGTATATGTTGCGTGATGGATTGGTTCGGTAGGATCGGATGCACCTTGTGTGCCAGATGTGTATGCGATGTGTGGTATATGTATTTATGATACATGATGGGATGTGGTCAAGGGACCGTGTGCACTGTGTGTGCTTGTGTGTTGTTGTGTCTGTTTGTTATGGTGTGCGTGCATTGGGGTTATGTATGACGTGCTATGTTGTGTGCTCCCTGTGTGGAGGTTGATGACCCAGTGACCATCGGAGACGTGCTCCCTGTGAGGAGGGTGATGACCAGGTGTCCATCGATACTGTTGTTATGCTCCCTGTGAGGAGGGTGATGACCAGGTGTCCATCGATACTGTTGTTGTGCTCCCTGTGAGGAGGGTGATGGCCAAGTGTCCATCGATGTTGTTGTTGTGCTCCCTGTGTGGAGGGTTGATGGCCCAGTGCCCATCGGTGATGTGTGCTCCTTTGTGGAGGGTTGATGGCCTAGTGCCCATCGGTGATTTGTGCTCCTTTGTGGAGGGTTGATGGCCTGGTGCCCATCGTTGTTGTGAGTCGGTACCACATATCATTGTGTGAGGGGCATGTGTTGCATTGTTGTGTGTAGTGATTGTTGATGGTGCGACAGTAGGTTCGAATGTGTTGTATATGAAATGACATTTTATATGTTTCTACCTTTTATTTCATGTATGTTGGTGCGGTAAAGCAGCAAGCAAAAAATATTAAGTAACCCAGTTTTGTCGTCTGCACAGGGATTGGTGCGACCTGAACGCCGTTCAACAGCCTCTACGCTTCTAAGCTTAATTTCAAAAGGTTTAGTTTAAAAGTTCTAGAAACCATAAATAAAAACAGAAAATATAAAATAAATACTGAAATATAAACGGAGCCTTGTTGGGATTGGATTTTATCAATTGATAACATATGCATTCTTCTGATCAAATTAAACACAACACAATCATTCGTCTAATATCATCACGTATCACTCACGACAAAGCTTATCTCTAACGCGACGTCGAGAGAAAAACCATTTTGTTTCATTGGTGATCTCTCACCCAACAAAAACACAACACAGAGCATTAAGATCTGATACTCACGCAAATGATAAGCCTAAATCTATCTCTAGCGTTTAGGACCTAACCGGTAATCATCCTAGATCTAGATCCGAAAAGTATATCTCTATCACGATTCAAATCAAAGATTAACAGGTAAACAAGAATGAAACCCATATCAGATAAAAAATTGTTTTGCATAAAACACAATGATCAAAATACGTACACACGCTTAACCCTTTTTTACATGTATTCATCTAATCCGCCAAATGTCGATGAACATCGTTCTTCATCACTATTATCACATATCCACATAATATCATATTAATCCTACCCATGCTACTTAATCAATACAACACCATAGAGGATAAAATGAATATCAACTTCAAAACCATGTCAAAAGCTTGTTCATTTGATAGAAGAAGATCTGAGATTAAAGATGTGAAATGGTTTCGTCAAGACCCACATACAAGCAACCAAAGATAATCAATAAATAGAGAATCAAAACTAGTTCATAAACATAAATTAGATGAAATGCATAAGGTATCAAAAGATTACAATCCAAACCCCAAAAAGAGATCGAAGATCTTACCTCCTCCCTCTTAGGGTTTTGTGTTTCTCTCTCTCAAGAAATGAAGAGACATGAGTTCTGATGTTCCAAAATGTTACAATACCAAGTTCTCTCCCAAAAATGGAGTTATGACCTAAAAATACAAGAAAATCACTTAAATACACGTTCAGGATCTATCACGTTCGCTAGGCGAATAGCTAGCAAACGCGAACTTTTGGCACTTTCAGATCTGTTCAATTCTGGGCTCGTTCGCTACCTGCTCGCCAGGCGAGCTACTAGCGAGCTGACAGCATTTTGCTACTGTAAGTGTTCGCTGGAGACTCGCTGCGCCTTCGCCTAGCGAATTCTCGTTGCTACCTCGCTGCATCTTCGCCTAGCGAGCTTGCTGTTTGTTTGCTTGCTTTCTTGGTTCCTTTGCCCATTTCTTGTGTCTTACATTTCACTTATTTTGTGCCTAATTCCTGCACAATAGCACACAAATCAAAGGTACCAAGAGATTTTCACACTATATTGCAAACCAAACAAAACAAGAGTGGTTTTCAACACTTTCTTGACAAAAATGAGTGAAAAATGCCAACATTTGATAGATCAAATAAGTGAAATTTTGCATCTAACAATGTACATTTATACCATTAATATTTGATCGTGATTTCTCACCCCTTTGTTGATTGTTGTGGTCTGTGCTTCTTCGGAAGTACAGACAATCCAGGTGTTTAGCTAGCTTGGATTGTGGCGATGTCGTACGGATTGCTTTGATACGTAACACCGGGGCTTTTGGGAGTTTTCATGTTTATTGATGATTTTATGCCCCTGTGGCGTATCTTGTTGTGTTGAATATGATGATGATGTTTTGTACATTTTGGGCAGATGGGCGACTTGTTGTACATATGATGATGTTGATGATGTATATATACGTATTATGTGTTTATGACAGACTTCTTTTTCCGCTGCAATTTTATTGGAAAATCATTTAAGAAATGTTTGGTGAAATTTTGGTGAAATGTGACATCCCGTTTTAGAGGGAAAAACTCTGATATGTGTTTATTTTATTTGTTTTATTTTATTTTGGGGTACGAGGTGTTACAAGTTGGTATCAGAGCAGGTCGGTTCGTCCGGCCAGTGTAGTGTTTTGAGTCTGTCTGTAGGATAGAGTTGGTTGTTTTCTGTTAACCTGGATTGTTGTTGTTGAGCAGTATGGCTGGGAAGAATGATGTTGCGTTGGCTGCAGCTATGCAAGCAATGACACAAGTGGTGGCCAATCAGAATCTGGCTGCGGGTGCTCAGTTTAGAGACTTGACGCAGTTCCAGAGCAACAAGCCACCGAAGTTTGAAGGTGGGATTTTGGATCTGGCCGCTGCACAGAAGTGGCTGAAGGCGATAGAGAAGATCTTCAGAACCATGTGGTGCAGTGACGAGCAGAAAGTGAGATTTTGCACTCACGTGTTAGAGGGAGAAGCTGAAGCTTGGCGGGACAATTGTCGTCAAAGGATGGAGGCTTCGGGGACTCCGATTACTTAGGAGGTGGTTCGATCTGGATTTCTAGAGAAGTATTTTCCAGAAGATATCAGAAGTGCTAAAGAGGTTGAATTTTTAGAGTTGAAGTAAGACAGTATGTCGGTGGCCGAGTACGCGGCCAAGTTTGAGGAATTGGCTCAGTATTGTCCCCATTATAATACTGAGGAGGCAATGACTTCTAAATGCCTTAAATTTGAGAATGGACTGAGGCCATAGATCAAGATGGGGATTGCGTGTCAGAAGATCATGAGCTATCCTGAGTTGGTGAGTAGAAGTCGGATTTATGATAATGATAATCGTGCAAGGATTGCACACTACAAGACGGTGAATGACCGTAAGGGTAAACAAAGGTTTGGTGGTAATCCTTACAGTGTTCCGACTGGTAAAGAGAAATTCAAGGGTGTTGTTGATAAGAAGCCCAGAGAAGGAAAGGCAGTTGCTGGTACAAAGTGTTTCCGGTGCGGTGGCATGGGTCGTCATGCCAATGATTGTCCTCATGAAGCGAAGAAGTGCTTCAAGTGTGGGAAGACGGGCCATGTGATGGAGGATTGTAGAACTAATATGCCTACTTGCTATAACTGTGGTGAGAAAGGCCATATTAGTACTCATTGTGAGAAGCCGAGGAGGGCTCAGGCGCCTCAGGTTGGCGGGAAAGTGTTTGCTGTGGTGGGAACTCAGTCGGCGGACGAGGAGCATTCGATCAAAGGTACTTGTTTTATCAATAACATTCCTTTGACTGCTATGATTGACACAGGTGCGACCCACTCGTTTATCTCTGTTAATTGTGTGAAGAGGTTAGGTTTGGTGCCGACTACTCTTGAGCGGCGGATGACTATTGAAACTCCCTCGATTGGTTCAGTGACTACTTTGTTAGTGTGTTTGAAGTGTCCACTGACTATTTTGGCCAAGACTTCGGTGTGGATTTGATTTGTTTGCCACTTGGTGGTTTGGATGTTATACTGGGTATGAATTGGTTGGAGTTCAACCGAGTGTACATCGATTGTTTTCAGAAGGTGTTATTGTTTTTGACTCCAGAAGAGGAAGCTTTGGCAGATTCCTTGTCTAATAAAGAATTGAGGACTTTGTTTGAAGATGAAGCTCAGGTGTTTGCTTTATTTGCATTGTTGTCGGTTGACAACAAGGCGTTGTTGGATGAGTTGGTTGTGGTGAATGAATTTTCGGAGGTGTTCCCGGATGATATTTCAGAGTTGCCTCCGAAGAGAGAAGTTAAGTTCAGCATTGATCTTATTGCTGGTACGAGGCCTATTTCTATGGCACCGTACAGGATGTCGGCAGCGGAGTTAGCCGAGTTGAAGTCTCAGATTAGAGAGTTGCTGGATAGAAAGTTTATCAGACCAAGTGTGTCGCCGTGGGGAGCTCCAGTGTTGTTAGTGAAGAAGAAGGATGGTAGCATGCGGTTATGTATCGATTACCGTCAGTTGAACAAAGTGACCATCAAGAACAAATATCCTCCTCCCAGGATTGATGATTTGATGGATCAGTTGGTGGGAACTCGTGTGTTCAGTAAGATTGACTTGAGGTCGGGTTATCATCAGATCAGAATGAAGGAAGGAGATATTCAGAAGACGGTGTTTAGAACTCGATATGGACATTACGAGTATGCGGTAATGCCTTTCGGAGTGTCTAATGCGTCGGGCGTGTTCATGGAGTATATGAACCGTATCTTCCATTCTTATTTGGATCAGTTTATTATCGTGTTCATTGATGATATACTGATTTATTCCAAGTCTGAGGAAGAGCACGCAGAACATTTGAGGATTGTTTTGCAAGTGTTGAAAGATAACAAGTTGTTTGCTAAGTTATCGAAGTGCGAGTTCTGGTTGAAGACGGTGAGTTTCTTGGGGCATGTTATTTCTGGTGATGGTGTTTCAGTAGACCCATCTAAGGTGAGTGTGGTGTTACAGTGGGAACCGCCGAAGACGGTAGCAGAGGTTAGAAGCTTTTTGGGTTTAGCTGGTTACTACCAAAGATTTATTAAAGGTTTTTCCAGATTGGCATTGCCATTGACTCAGTTGACGAGGAAAGATCAAGTGTTTGTGTGGGATGCTGCTTGTGAAGAGAGTTTTGTGGAGCTGAAAAAGAGATTGACTTCGGCGCCAGTGTTGGTGTTACCGAATCCGAGTGAGCCTTTTGTGGTGTATTGTGATGCGTCTAAGATGGGATTAGGCGGAGTTCTTATGTAGAATGGAAAAGTGGTAGCTTATGCTTCGCGGCAATTGAGGGTGCATGAACGGAATTATCCTACTCATGACCTCGAATTGACTGCGATGGTCTTTGTTTTAAAGATTTGGAGACATTATTTGTATGGTTCGAGGTTTGAGGTGTTCAGTGATCACAATAGTTTGAAGTACCTGTTTGATCAGAAAGAGTTGAATATGCGGCAGAGAAGGTGGTTAGAATTCCTGAAAGATTATGATTTCAGTTTGAGTTATCACCCAGGAAAAGCGAATGTTGTTGCGGATGCATTGAGCAGGAAGACAATTCATATGTCAGCTTTGATGGTAAAAGAGATGGAGCTTATTGAGCAGTTTCGAGATTTGAGCATGGTTTGTGAATTTACGGCTGATGGTGTGATGTTGGGTAAATTGCAAATAAAGAATGATTTCTTGGATATGATAAGAGAACATCATAAGTTGGATGTGAAACTTGTGGATTTGGTGCGTGGGGCCGGAAGTGGCTCCGGTAGTGAATTCAAGTTGGATAATGCGGGTGTGTTGAGGTTTCGGGGCAGAATTTGTGTACCGGATAATGATGAGCTGAAGAAGTTGATTTTGGACGAAGGACATCGTAGTAGCTTGAGTATTCATCCAGGAGCTACAAAGATGTATCAGGACTTGAAAAAGCTATTTTGGTGGTCGGGTATGAAGAGGGATATCACTCGTTATGTTTATGCTTGTTTGGTATGTCAGAAATCAAAGGTGGAGCATCAGAGACCTTCTGGGATGATGCAACCGTTAGAGATTCCGGTTTGGAAGTGGGATTGTATCGCCATGGATTTTGTTACAGGTTTGCCGAATACGGCAGAGGATTTGACGCGATTTGGGTGATCGTGTATCGACTTACTAAGTATGCACACTTTGTGCCGATTAGTATCAGTTTTCCGTTGGAGAAGCTGGCAGAGATCTATATTCGGGTAATTGTGAAGCTGCATGGTGTGCCTTTGAGTATTGTGTTGAATAGAGATCCGAGGTTCACTTCAGTATTTTGGAAGAGTTTGCAGGAAGCTTTGGGTACCGAGTTGAAGCTGAGTTCGGCTTATCATCCGCAGACGGATGGTCAGTCGGAGAGGACTATTCAGACTTTAGAGGATTTGTTGCAGGCTTATATGTTGGAAAAAGGTGGTACGTGGGATACTCAATTGCCTTTGGTAGAGTTCACGTACAACAACAGTTACCATTCCAGTATCGAGATGGCACCGTTTGAAGCTCTTTATGGTAAGAGATGTAGGACTCCTCTGTGTTGGTATGAGTCGGGTGAGAGTGTTGTGTTGGGATCAGAGTTGGTGCAGCAGACTACTGAGACAGTGCAGATGACCCGTGAGAAGATGAAAGCATCTCAGGATCGGCAGAAGAGTTATTATGACAACCTAAGGAAAGAGTTGGAATTCAGTGAGGGTAACCATGTATTTTTGAGGGTTAACCTAGTGACTGGTGTTGGACGTTGTCGCTACTGCGAAAATCGGCGCCGACTGACAGAAGAGTCGCCACCGTGCGTTATTTATCCCAACGGAGGGAAAGGAAACGCTCGAAGTAAACCTCGCAAAAAACGGGAAAAGGTATGGTCATCGCAACCAAAACCTGGGTTCGGGAGTCGGTTACGCAAGGGGAAGGTATTAGCACCCCTCACGTCCGTCGTACTCGACGGGATCCACTCTTGTTTTCGGGTATGGATTGTTATTCTATCTATTCTACAGGTCTGGGGTTAAAAGAAAATAAAATGACTCGGCAAAGTATCGCACTTTATGCCTACGTATTCCCGTCTGGAACGAGAAAGGAGGGGAAGGTTGCTCGCTAGGATATCGCGTCCTATGCCTACATACTTTCATACGGCATGAAAGATCAGAGCAAACGTAGTTCGGGCCACGTACGACACAAGTCTGTCTTGATTGCTTTTATTCCTTCTGAAAAAGGGTTTTTCTGCTGAACTGGTCCAAGCGGTCAAAAATGACGTTTTGATGAGTTCACATTCTTTTACGGAAGAAGTGTCTTTTATTGTGTTTGAAATTTTATTGTGTTTTTCTGTTTGTTTTTGAGAAAGAAGAGATAGAACTCTAACCTATGGTTGAAAAGGGAATCAAACTAACCTAGTGTTATCATGCATGGGTTAAGACCTAGTGTCTATCATGCTCCTCTCTTGCACAGAGAGAAACAGAGATCCTAAGGGATAAACGGAAACAGAAACAATAACATATATAATAAAGCAGTCAAATGCATGGATGCAGCAATACGAGCGAGGCAAGGGAGTCCCTCTCAACCTCGAACCTAGAAAACAATAGACAAAAGTGAACGAAATTCACTTTCAACCTAACAGGTTAAACAACAAACAATACAGTCAGGGAAATTCAATCAATACATCAAGAATTAAAAACAGCAAAAATAAGCAGCAACAACAGTCTTTATCAACATCTGCCTTCAAGTCATCTCCAAACAGCTACAAGCTTCAAGCATGCTTCAATCTTTATCTTCACAACCCTCAAGCAAGGTCTTTGTCTTCAATCTTCAAGCCTTCAGTCAAGGTATCTATCATCAGTCTGCCATGGCTTTTCTTCAAGTCTCAATCTCCAAGATGAATATCAGTCACAAGAATGAACTGGGGTGTTAAGCAATTAGTTGACCACCAAGGGTGGCAAACAGACTGCTAACAACACATAAAATATTTCTCTCAAGAGTTCTATCTCTTAGACACTATCACCAAGCTTTCCAAAGGAAGGGGGTGAATGTCTTAGAGAGACTCTGCATCATAGAGAGGGATGGAGGCAAGAAAGACCTTCCATGTTTGTGAATCAAGCTTTCTACTCTAGAGCTTTGCCTAACTCCTAGATCCTATAACCTTCAACAGCTGCTAGCAAGATGCTCTCCATCAACTCTGGAAGTTGGTCTTCATTCTTTTTGATCTCCAATGGCTTCATCAACAAAGTCTTCATCTCAATCCCCAAGCCTCAAACAAGCCCAATACCCCACACAGTCAAAAAATAACCCTAGAGAGGGCACACCACACAGTCAAGCAAATACAAGCAGTATACTAATAGTAATAGTAGAATAAGGGAAACCTAGTAATTTCTAAGGGATCTATTAACTATCCATAATACCCCTATAGTCCCATACCCCAAAGTTCAATCTGCAACTCCTAAAAGAAATGATCTATCACACCTATGTTATCTCCTAAACCCTAGTTTTGATTCTCCTAATCACACCTAAACAAATCATCTAAAATTGAGTCCTAAAATCATGAATTAAATTTTATATACAAGCTAAAGTTCTAAGCTAATCAACCTAAGAAGAATGGATCAAAAATATTAAAGCATCTAACTAAACTAAAATCAACAATATCATGCATCAAATTAAACCACTTAAAAAGCTATTTAAAAGAAAAATATTCTAAAAATATTAAAACAAAATGAAATGCTAATTTTTTTATACGATAATTTTCTTAACAGAATTATGGAAAATATGCAAAAACAACCATTAAAAAATATGCAATTTTCTATTTGTTATGAATTTTTGAAGAATTAAAAGAATTGAAAGAAATTAAAAATGAATTAAATGAGATGAGGGGTGCAATGAGTATTTAAAATCAGTTAAAACAAGAGGATGGGCCCAGACTGGGGGGGTGCGTCTAGCAAGGCGCGTCTGGGCCCAGTTGGTCAGAAAACAAAAAGAAATAAAAAAACAGAAAAACGGTGTGAAAAGTAGTTAAATCAGTTCATTTGGTTTTGGGCTTGCTTTGAGGGGGTGGGATTAGCATTGGTAACTTGAGCCCATCAGCCAGATTTAATGAAACGCAGCGTATTGCTGCGTAACCTCTCCCTCCAAATTTCGTTTGAATCATGGCCATCAGATCATATCCTAAGTCAAGGTCAAATGATGGATCCAACGGCCCTCACATTTCTTCTCCAAATACTTAGGGTTTCAGCCATTGAAGCACCATGCACGAGTTCATGAACCAGATCTTCAACTCATTCATACAACCTCAATTCCCCATGAAATTCCAATCTGTAAAGAGCAAAGTTGCTCTACTTCTTCCCCTCTACACAGCCATGGCATTAATTTCCTCTAAAACTCAATCCAAAATCAAACCCGATAGGTAGAAAGTATTGACTCCACCATTTTGCACTGAGATCAAACATTCCAATTCCTGCTAACTCTTACCCTAACATCATCTACACGCCATGCTGATCATCCTGAGCTATATTTCCAAGATTATTGTGCCATATTCTAGATGTTCTAAGCCCTAACAGTTCTTGCACTCCAATGGCAACATCCATGAATTGTCTTCAAACTCAACAGAAATGATCATCTAACCAATCCTAACCATTCTAACCTAATAATTCACTAACATGCTAACTAAATCAACCAATTCGAAGGGAAACACCAACCTGGTTTGATGATGAAAACAGAGGTAGAATTCTTTAGATCCAAGGCTTGCAATGCTTGGAAATTGATCAATAAGCTTGCTTCTTGGTTCTGTATGCAATATCACTTGCTCCAACCTCTTGGATTCTTGTAACCACTTCTTCTTGCACTTTGGAGGATGCACTTGGTGTGGCACGATTCTTGTGATTTCCTCTCCAAATCTTGCTTGCAATGAACTCAGGGATGATTCTTGAGTGAGTTTAGATCATGAAATTGAAGAATTGATGAAGAATCAAAGAGATTGGAATGGTTTTGCACAATTGAGGAATGAGATGAAACTTGGTATCATGAACAAAATGAATCACCACCCAATGCATGAAGCTACTCAATCCAATATATAGATACAATTAGAAAGCTCTAGAACTTTGTAGAATCTTCTTGTGCACAATTCCCTTGGATTTTGATTATGTTACTTCATACATAAGTAACCAAGCATAACTTCCAAATTTTGAACCAAACTCAAAAATACACTTTTGCCAATGTTGCTAAAACATTTTTTCCAATCAAAATGACCTATAATTTCATCCCATTTGGCCAAATTATGAAAAATCTCAATTTTAGGTCACTTTTATTCATTAAATTCACTTTTAAATGACCAATTTTGAAACCTTGAGCTATGAGCATTTCCAAACTTTCATGATCACTTTTCTAGACTCAAAATGTCATTTGGAGCATGTTTGATGTTGTGAAGTTTTTCATTTGAAGCTTCCTTGTATGAGTTTTGGGCATAGGCTTGAAATGACCTGTAATTCTCAAATGCCCAAAATACCCTTTGCTTGCCAAGACCATAAGTAGAGTTCCACAAATCATATGAAGTCCTACCATACCTCTCTAGAAATCTAAGACGATGAGGAACAACTCTTATGTTGACAAGAAATTCATTTGAAATCTCCTTGAGGGGTAAAAGTTTCTTGGAAGACAAGTAACTTTCACAGACAAAATTTCAGAGGCCCTAGATGACCTGCAACTTGCAAGGACCATAACTTGAGTTCTATAAATCTACTTGATGTCTTCCACAACTCAAATTAAAGGTCTTGAGATCCTATACAAGTTTCATGCTGACCAAGGATCCCTTTGAAGCTTGCATTTTGAGTTATCTTGCTTGGAAGTTTGACCTAAATCAGGGGATTTTACACAGAAACCCTAATTTAGAAACTCCTCTTCTTCTTGATTTCTCTTGATTTATTCTTGGCACAACACCATATACTTATTTAAATGTCAAATGATGAACCCCACACCTCTTAGATAGACCTTAATGCCTTTCAATCAATCATTTGACCTAGGGTTGACCCAGATGAAACCCTAGTTGACTGTCTTCAACTGCAACTCTTGTGATCACATCAATGACTTGTCTCCCTTTCAAAATGACTTTCTAGGTCTTCCATGATGTCTATATACCCTCAATGCTCAATTCACAACTCACAACTTCTTTGATGATCTTCAGATACACTCAAGATAGGAGAGAGATTCACTGCTTGATCCACTGGCTTCTTAGACTTCAATTTCTTTCTGATGACTTGGATATGCTTGAATTTGAACAATAACCTCTTGATAGGCTCATAGAGATGAGAATAGTACTTGGCCCCTTGTTGGATAACTTGCTATGCTATGCTATGCAGATGATTAGACTATGTACATGACCTTATATGCAAATGCTAATGCAATTGAAACATAAACCAAGTGAATTAGGTTGAGCAAATTTTAGGGTGCAACAGACGTGCATTGAAGTCCAAGAAGTTGGATCTGAAGTTTATCGGGCCGTATCAGATTTTGCAGAGGATTGACGCTGTGGCGTATAGGGTGGCGTTGCCGCCAGAGCTTTCGAACTTGCATGACGTGTTTCATGTGTCGCAACTTCGGAAGTATGTACCCGATCCGTCTCATGTGATTCCAAGGGATGAGGTTCAAGTTAGAGAGAATCTAACCGTGGAGACGATGCCGTTGCGGATCGAGGACCGCAAGATGAAGCGACTCAGAGGGAAAGAGATTCCTTTGGTGAGAGTGGCTTGGGGAGGTGCTGCAGGAGGCAGTGTGACCTGGGAATTGGAGAGCAGGATGCAAGAAGCGTATCCAGAGTTGTTTCCATCAGGTATTTTCGAGGACGAAAATAATTAAAGTGGGGGAGAGTTGTAACGCCCATTTTAATTATTTTTAGTTTCGGTGTTATTGTATCCATTGACGTGTTTTGTGTGGAATTATTTGAAGAATCAAGAAATAATAATATTAATATATAGTGATAAAATGTGATAATTAGTAGTAATGTTAATATTGCTATTAATTATTATTATTATTATTACTAATATTAAATATGAGAAAAATATAATTAAATGGAATTTTGGAATTAAGTGGATTTTGCGAATTAAAAGAAATAAGAGGATTATTATTATTTGGATTTTTGGATTAAAAGAATTATGAGAATATGATTTATTGGGATTAAAAATAGAATTATTCGGGATGAGGGGTAACATTGGCATTTGGGAAAATTAGAGAAACACATGCACGGGGAAGCAAGCGAAGGACACGATTGAGGAAGGCTGAAGCAAGAGTTGAAGCTTGGCCAGGAGATCATCAAGATTATCAATTCGTGTGGATTGAGAAGCTTCATCAACATCAGCATCGAATTTGAGGTAAGGGGGAGGGGGATTGATCGGTTGAATGGGTATTTGCATGAATAAATTGGTAGAGGGAAATCCCCTAATTCCCATGGATGATGATGAATGATGTTGATACATGTATTAATTCTATTATGATTGTGATTGTTATGTTGAAAGTTCATTGCATGTGCTGTGGGGCAATGGTTTATGTGAAATTGGGGTTCCGGGTAGTTCGAGGTTTATTGTCGGAAGTTGGATAATTGAGCAGATAATGAGGTTTATCGGGTAAAATTGAGTTTGGATGTTGGGGCTAGGGTGTAGAACCTTAAGCCAATGATTTTAGTGTTGTCTAGATGGAAATTGGAGAGTGGCAGAGCTGCTGATTTCTGAGCAGCAGTTTTATTTTTCCAGAATCGCAGACATTCGCTAGCCCATTGCTAGGCGAATGCCCGACGAGCATCCGCTAGCAGCTCGCGTAGCGAGCCTTGACAGTGGCTGTTTTTCTGTACTCGCTAGCAAGTTCTCTAAGTGAGGTAGTGGCGAGCACTTCCAGTAGCTCAGAAGTGTGGTTCGCTAGGCAAACGTGTAGCGAACACTCGCTAGGAGCTCGCGTAGCAAGCAGGTAGCGAGTGTAGCAGGATTTGGTTTTTGAGGGCCGTGTGCAACTGATGATGCCGAGGGCGATCAGATTGATGTGCAGTGATGATATATGAGGGTAGATAATATGTTGAGGGTTATAAGGGTCGTGTGGCTGGCGTTTATCGCATTTGACATAATCGGTGGATTATGTGTTAAGTATAGATATGTATGGATGTGTATGTGATATGTATGCACTATGCGCTAGGTGTGATGAGTGGATCCGTAGGATCGATACGCCTTGTGTGTGTTGTGTGTATATGTTGCGTGATGGATTTGTTCGGTAGGATCGGATGCACCTTATGTGCCAGATGTGTATGCGATGTGTGGTATATGTATTTATGATACATGATGGGATGTGGTCAGGGGACCGTGTGCACTGTGTGTGCTTGTGTGTTGTTGTGTATGTTTGTTATGGTGTCCGTGCATTGGGGTTATGCATGGCGTGTTGTGTTGTGTGCTCCCTGTGTGGAGGGTGATAGCCAGGTGTCCATCGATACTGTTGTTGTTCTCCCTGTGAGGAGGGTGATGGCCAGGTGTCCATCGATACTGTTGTTGTGCTCCCTGTGAGGAGGGTGATGGCCAGGTGTCCATCGATGTTGTTGTTGTGCTCCCTGTATGGAGGGTTGATGGCCCAGTGCCCATCGGTGATGTGTGCTCCTTTGTGGAGGGTTGATGGCCCGGTGCCCATTGTTGTTGTGAGTCGGTACCGCATATCATTGTTTGAGTGGCATGTGTTGCATTGTTTTGTGTAGTGATTGTTGATGGTGGGACAGTAGGTCCGGATGTGTTGTATATGAAATGACGTTTTATATGTTTCTGCCTTTTATTTCATGTACATTTATACCGTTAATATTTGATCGTAATTTCTCACCCCTTTGTTGATTGTTGTGGTCTGTGCTTCTTCGGAAGTACAGACAATCCAGGTGTTTAGCTAGTTTGAATTGTGGCGATGTCGTAGGGATTGCTCTGATACGTAACACCGAGGCTTTTGGGAGTTTTCATGTTTATTGATGATTTTGTATGCCCCTGTGGCGTATCTTGTTGTGTTGAATATGATGATGATGTTTTGTACATTTTGGGCAGATGGGCGACTTGTTGTACATATGATGATGTTGATGATGTATATATACGTATTATGTGTTTATGACAGACTTCTTTTTCCGCTGCAATTTTATTGGAAAATCATTTAAGAAATGTTTGGTGAAATTTTGGTGAAATGTGACATCCCGTTTTAGAGGGAAAAACTCTGATATGTGTTTATTTTATTTGTTTTATTTTATTTTGGGGTACGGGGTGTTACAGGGAGATCATTGGCGCAATATAAATAAAGAAGAGAATAACGAGTGGAGAAACAGAAAAAAATTGATCCTACGAGGTAACATGGTTAACGGTAACTATGTTCATAGTACTGCATATATGCAATGGTTTTTATCCATTCCATTTATAAATGCTTCTCAAGGTCAGTTCCTAGAAGACCCCCGTCAGTATGCATCGTCTTCATCACAACAATGATCCTCTTCCTCCATGCCTCAAGAAATGCCTCAGGTGAACCCTTCACAATTTCAAACTCAGACATCTTCATTCACCCAGCCCTCATACCAACACCCCTAACCCACACAACCCCAACCAACATATCAACGCACCCATACCACATTCTTTGCCACCTCCTCTCAACAACCAACACCATACACCCCAACCCCACAACCAAACTTCTACTACCACCAACAATACCGGGAACAAACCACATTTCGACCATCTTTTCAATTCACTCCAATTCCTCAACCTAATTTTGATTTCTCTTACCCTCAACCTTAGCACCAAACATTTAACCCCTTCAATGTCTCAACCGACTTCCACCGGCCTCACTACCGATGTTTATTACCCTCCCATCCAACAGAGTCCTCCAACCACCTTCACTCAACCATCCCAGTCAGTCCCTAACTTTACCCTAACTGATGATCAACTCATGGAATGGCCAGGTTTTTCTGTTATTGATGTGGACATGGTCGATACATCACATCAACCTGAAAATGAAGAGTTGACTTTCGACTCTACCCCATCACCTCCAAGACGGCAACCCGAAGAGTTAAGCAGGGGGAAACGCGTGAAAAAGAGTAAAATGTGTGGAACTGGCGGTCATTTGCGTAGATATAAATGATGTATTTTTTCACTCATAAGTATTAATAAAATTTCCTTTATTTATGATTTTATTTATTATTTTATATAATTTTATTAGTTAAAAAATTAATTAGATAATATGAAAAATATTTAATAATATTAAAAAATTATTTAAATTAATTAAATTATTTATTTATTAATATTTTAAATTATATAAAAAAATTTAATATATAAAAAACAATTTAAAACATAAAATAATAAAATATATAATATATTTATTTCTGAAATTAAAAAAAAGACAAAAAAACAAGTACTATAGGGTCGGCCTTTGGATGACCGAATCTCGACTACATAAATGGAGCCCTCAATGGGTCGTTTTTTAAATGGACGAACTTAAGGTAAAATAGTGGCATTTCTACAATTTTTTTAGACTGTGGCAGTTTGATATTTTCCTTTTCAAATTGTGGCATGTGTGTAAAAAACTCTACCATGCATTCTAACTGTTAAATACCTACAAACTTATTTATGCAGCTATAGAACAGCAAAGCTAGTATACCATTCATTTACGTAACATGGCAAAAAAATGTTGGCAAAAGGTAAACTCCAACTTTAAAGGCATCTTCAGATTCCGTGTTTGTCAAATACACTGGTACTGGTCTACTACTGGTACTAAAGATCAAGAGTTATGTTAACACACTTTTCACACACTATTAACCAAGATTTTTTTTTTTAAAAAGAGAAAAAATATTATAAAGTCAAAGATATATATATCAATGTTTATCGTATTTGTAAATAGTAACATATGGTCTAAGTGTAAATGTAAGAATTTTGTGTCAAATTTTCTTCTTCTTCTATTTTTCCAATAAAGATAGATTGCACCTCTCTTTTGAAGTTTCTAAACATATCACAAATGATTTGTTTATCTTAGTCCAACAAGTCCTTTTGACTATTATTTTTGTACATAAAAAGATTTCACTTATTTTTTACGCCCGTTATATTGAGTCTTATTTTAAGGGAATTTATTTTCTCACTTTTATATCTTTTCACAAATTTTTTATAAAAATTTATAAATGTTTTTGGAATTTAAAAATGTATTTTTGAACACATTTATTTCTCATAAAATTGAACGGAAATAAGTGAGTTACCCTATTATACTTAATTTTAGTCTGGAGTTGCATCTTCAAACGTGTATTTAGTATATTTCAGAGATGAATATCCAAAAATTGCACTAATATTTCAAAATAGAAATAGAGACAATATGAGTAAGATCTAGAAACCACAACAACTTTGTTGGTGCAAAGGTAGAATAAATGATGAAAGGAGAAATATTCTATTAAGAGAATGACGGCTATACACTATTACAAATAACAATGATTGCAGCCCTATTTATAAACTAAAACTAGGGTTACTAGAAAAAGATAAATACTAAAATACCCTCTAACAAACTTAGGGGCTAAGAAAATAGTACAACTAATTAAATATGAATTACTTCTAATACCATCCCTTAATTCATATTCCATCAAAACTTGTGACACCAATTCCATCCCTTAGTCTGAGAAATTGATCAGTCTTGATAGCTTTCGTCAGAACATCTGCCAACTGTTTCTGAGTGCTGCAGTGTACAACTTCTAGCACTCCACTCTGAACTTGATGTCTCAGAAAATGATACTTGGTCTCAATATGCTTGCTTCTCCCATGCAACACTGAGTTTCTGGCAAGATTGATTGCAGACTTGTTGTCAATCATCAACTTCAGAGGTTTGTTTATTTTAATCTTCAGATCCTGCAACAGATTCAGAATCCACACAGCTTGGCATGCAGTAACAGCACCTGCAAAGTATTCAGCTTCACAGGTTGATAACGCCACAACAGGTTGCTTCTTGGAACACCAAGAAATGGGACCTCCCAAAAATTTGAACAAGTACCCAGAGGTACTTCTTCTGTCAACTCTGTCTCCACACCAATCAGAATCTGAATAACTCAGAAGTTCTGACTCATCTTTTCTTCCAGAAGGAAACAACACTCCATACTTCAGAGTTCCCTTGATATACCTCAGAATCCTGACAATAGCTTGATAATGTGACCACTTAGGTTTACTCATGAACCTACTAACCATCCCAACAGAATAACAAATATCAGGTCTGGTATTGCACAGATACCTCAGAGAACCAACCAATTGTTTGAAGGTTGTAGCGTCCACATCCTTTCCATCAGAGTTAGAATCCAGTTTCTGATTTGTATCAGAAGGTGTGACAACAATCTTACAATTATTTAGTTCAAATCTCTTCAGAAGTTCTAATTCATACTTGAGCTGATGCAAAATGATACCTTTCTCAGAATATCTGAACTCCATCCCTAGAAAGTATGTCATTTTGCCTAGATCAGTCATTTCAAATTCATTCATTAGAACTTTCTTGAACTTGGCTATCTCTTGTTCAGAACTTCCAGTTAATAGTATATCATCAACATATAAACATACCAGAGTCATATTGCCTTCAGAAGTATGCTGAACATAGACACCGTATTCCATCTCACATTTCTGAAAGCCTTGCTTCTTGAAAAATGAATCAATCTTCTGATTCCAAGCTCTGGGCGTTTGTTTCAGTCCATATAGAGCTTTGTATAATCTGTACACCATCCCTTCCTGACTCTTTTTCACAAATCCAGGAGGTTGTGACACATAAACTTCTTCTTCTAATGGACCGTTCAGAAATGCAGATTTTACATCTAAATGCATCAGAGGCCAATTCCTGTTAGCAGTTATTGCAATCACCATTCTGATTGTTTCATGTCTTGCTACAGGTGCAAACACTTCAGAATAATCCAGCCCAGGTTTTTGTAGAAATCCTCTGGCTACCAACCTTGCTTTATGTTTACCAATTGAACCATCTGGCTTTAACTTCTGCTTGAAAACCCATCTGACGCTGATGGCTTTCTTGTCTTTTGGAAGTTCTGTCAGCTTCTAAGTCTTGTTTCTCTCTATAGCATCAAGTTCTTCTTTCATGGCCTTCAGCCAGAGCTTCTGCTTAAGAGCCTCTTCTGTACTTATGGGTTCAGAGTCTACCATCATGGCACGCTGAATAACTTCTCCTTCAGAGTCTACTTCAGTGTCTTGCAGCATGTCAAATTCTGCATATCTTCTGGGGACGTTTCTTATTCTTTGTGGTCTCTGAACTTGTTCAGAGTCTTGAGCTTCAGAGTTTCTAGCTTCAGATGATTGACTTCCTCCAGAGCTTTGACCATCTTCAGAGTCTGGCATATTTCCAGAGTCTTGAACTTCAGAATTTCTAGCTTCAGAGGCTTGACTTCCTCCAGAGCCTTGGCCATCTTCAGAGTCTGACTTGCCACCAGAATCTGGATTGTCATCAGAGTCCGGATCATCAGAGTCACCTTCATCTTCTGAGTCTTCTCCAGAGTCAGAAACACTATCAGAGTCAGAATCAATGTCAGAGTTTACTCTAACTTCATAAATTCTTAACTCTGACCTTTCTTCAGGAGTTCTAACATCAGAATCAGATTGAGACTTATCCCAATTCCAAACTTCTGATTCCTTCACAATCACATCTCTGCTGAATTCAATTTTATTGGTTTCTGGACAATAGAGTTTGTATGCACCTGTACTGTGGTACCCTATCAGAGTCATCACTTTACTTCTATCATCCAGCTTCTGTCTTCTGCCTTCTGGAACATGTTTATAGCAAACAGAACCAAACACCTTCAGATGACTAACACTTTGCTTATCTCCAGTCTACTTCTGTATTGGAACTATTTCCTTCAACTTCTTCGTAGGACATCTGTTGAGTACATATGTTGTAGTGGCAACAGCTTCTCCTCAGAGCTTTTGAGGAAGCTTCTTCTCCTTTAACATGCTTCTCACCATATCAAGCAAAGTGCGGTTTCTTCTTTCAGCAAGACCATTGTGTTGAAGGGTATAAGGAGCAGTAACCTCATGCTCAATTCCATTCTCCTCACATAACTTTTGGAACTCTTTGGAGTTATACTCACCTCCACCATCAGTTCTAAGAATCTTCAACTTCTGACCACTCTGATTCTCAGCCTTCATTCTGAACTTCTTGAATTCATCAAACACCTCATGTTTAAACTTAATAAGGGATACGCATGTCATTCTTGTGAATTCATCAACAAACAACACAAAGTATTTATTCCCTCCAATTGATGCTACTGGAAATGGACCACACACATCAGAATGTACAACTCCTAAGGCATGTTTTGCTCTTGGAGCAGCTTATGACGCAAATGGCAATCGTGGTTGTTTTCCTTCCATGCAAACTTTGCATGACTTTTCAGGCTTCTTAATTGCAGGAATTCCATGTACCAACTTCTTTGAATTCAGATGTTTTAAGCTTCTGAAATTCAAATGACCAAATCTTCTGTGCCACAGCTCACTCTCCTTCTCAGCACTTGTTGCACTAAGACATTCTGAGTCTGCAGTTCTGACATTCACCTTGAATATTCTATTCCTTCCCTGTTCTGACTCCATAATCAACTTCTGATTGCAGTCATACAACTTCAGAAGATTGTCCTTCATGGTAACTGAAAAACCTTTCTCAATTAGTTGTCCCACACTCATCAGATTGCTTCTGATGCCAGGTACATACCACACATTCTGAATCAATGTTATTTTCCCATTGTTCAGAATCACTCTGACATTTCCCATACCTTCTGCATTAAGATATTTGTCATCAGCACATCTGATCTTTGTTCTCTTTTCAGAGTCAAAGTCAACCAACCATTTCTTGTTTCCAGTAAGATGATTTGAACAACCAGTGTCCATATACCACCAGTCTATCAGATCCAGATCCATATTATCAGATTCAGAAGCCATCAATAGCACAGATTCATCATCAGAACTTCTGGCTATATTTGCTTCTTCTAATTTTCTCTCCTTGTTTGACCAACAATCTCTAGCAAACTTCTTACAACAATAACATTGGATCTTCTTCTTGTCATACTTCTCTTTTCCCTTCTTAGCATTCTTTTGTCTATCAGAGGTTGAACTTTCTGACTTCTGACCACCATCAGATCTTCTCCTGACTTCTGACTGCTTCTGATACCTTCTATCAGAAGTTGCTTTCAGAGCCTGCTGCTCTACTTCCTTTTCAGAAGTTCTCTCAGTCTAACGCAACTCTTGCGCTTCTAGACTGCTCTGCAGCTCTTCAATTCTCATGGTGCTCAGATCTTTGGAATGTTCTATTGCTACCACAATGTAATCAAATTGAGGGGTAAGAGATCTCAATACTTTCTCCATGATTGCTTCTTCAGAAAGAGTTTCTCCACACGCCTTCATCTTATTAGTGATCAGAATCATTCTGGAGATGTATTCAAAGACTTTCTCATTATTCTTCATGTTGAGATTCTCATATTGCTTTCTCAAGGACTGAAGCTTTACCTTCTTCGCTGATGCGTCACCATCATAACATCTCACCAGTGTGTCCCACGCAGCCTTTGCTGTTGTTGAATCTGCAATCTTCTCAAACACATTTACACCCACACATTGATGAATGAAGAACAATGCTTTCTGATCCTTCTTCCTTACTTCCTTCTGCGTGTTTTTCTGTTCATCTGTTGCATTTGATGATACTGGAACATAACCATCAGTGACAAGATCTAGAACATCTTGAGCACCAAACAGTACACGCATTTGGATCATCCAACAATTCCAGTTTTTACCGTCAAATACTGGAAGTTTGGTGTTCATGTTGCCGTTTCCGTTCATCTTCTACCTTGCACAATACACTCAGATTTCTCACACAGTGTTTCCCAACCCACAGAATTAAAATTCTGATCAGATTTTGTTCAAGATTCAACACGAATCTAAGAATCAAAATCAATGACACAAGACCTCATGTTCACTCGTGTTTCCCAATGAATCTGAACCAGGCTCTGATACCAATTGTTGGTGCAAAGGTAGAATAAATGATGAAAGGAGAAATATTCTATTAAGAGAATGACGGCTACACATTATTACAAATAACAATGATTGCAGCCCTATTTATAAACTAAAACTAGGGTTACTAGAATAAGATAAATACTAAAATACCCTCTAACAAACTTAGGGGCTAAGAAAATAGTACAACTAATTAAATATGAATTACTTCTAATAAACTTGACATTAAATTAAAACACTCAACATTACATAGATAGTCGTTAACATAAATTTAACATTATATAGCGTTCTAAACGGATAATTGAGGACATTGCAACATATTGATAGTATCTTCGACGGATCTTGTAATCCTTGCATCCAATTCAATCGAACCTTTTGTCACACTTTAATTTTGAACCTAAGACCCTACCTCTTCTTGCATCTTCTTGCATAACTTTTCTAGGTCAACCATACGTGCATGGCTAACCAAATATTTATGTTTTGTTTTGCTTGTTTGTTCACTGTTGAATTTAGGGGTGTGCAAAAAAACCGGTTATTGTTAACCAAATTTTTATCCAAATTGTTTAACTTTTAAAAATTCAAACCAAATGCTAAAATATAAATTTGGTTATCATTTTGTTATCCAAATATAAACCGGTTTTCATGTGGTTTAGTTATTGGTTATCCAAATTTAATTATTTGTTAAATTAATACGTTTTTGTCTCTTTTCATGTTTTATCATATACACGTAATAAACTAATTTTATATTTTAAACCAAAAGATTCAAATTTTGTATTTCAAAATGAAAAAAAAATTGTTTACAAATTCTCTAACTACCTAAAATGGTGTACTAATACTTCACAAATTATATGAACTTTTATCAGTTAATTATATAAACTTTCAGTAATCAATTATATAGGTCTTAGTGCATCGAGTTTGATTTGGCATGTGCAAGAAAATATATCAAAACTCGACTTGTTGGATTTGACTCTAGTTTTCATTTATAAATCTCGAAGTTCATTAAAGCTTTATGAAAAATAATTATAAATATTATAGATTTCTCCACCAATAGATAAAGGTTTTGAAATATACAAATATATGTATTATAAATATTAGTTATCATTTTAAGTCCATATAATTTGCTGAAATTTTTTATTTTAGAATTTTCTTATTTTCAATTTTATTTTTAATTTTTTAAATATTTTTTATTTTTAGATTTATTTTTTTTAAATTGTTTTTAAAATTTTTTTTATATTTATTTTCAAAGAAAAAATATATTAAAATCTAAGTGTTCAAATTTAAAATTTGATATAATTTAAAAAAAAAAAAATTTAACTAAATAATTTAGGTTAAAATCAAAATCCATTTAGAACCCGTTTTAAACTGGTTTAGAACAAGTGGTTTGGTTTATAAACCATAACCATAAAAATGGATTGGTTCATATTAAATGGTTATCTATGCACACCCCTAGTTGAATTTGGATTTACTTTTTGAGGGGCCTCAAGAGTTAGCCGATCAATTTTGAGTGCACTATCAAGCTAGTACACTAGATTCAAATTTCTCAGGAATTAGAGTTCCCACCCTATTGATGTTAAGCGTGGGCATGCGAGGGTTATTCAGGTTTTTTAACAAGTTTCATTACAAGGATTCCTCGAAGCAGAATTCTCGTACCAAGTTCAATGCTTAACTATGAGAATACCAAAAGTCAAACAAGACGTTGCCCCTAGAGCTAGATCTTGGTTCAAGTTCTTTTGTTTCTTAAGGGAAAGAGGTGGATTTTCTTGTTGATAGTTTGTGATTGATATGTGTAATACCCCAAATTTTGCCCTCAGATTAGTCGATTCATGTCGCATGTCATCTCATTTTTTGCATTAGTTAACCATTAACAGGTTACGTAGCTTATTTCGTATTGCAGGAACCGCGTCTGGTACACTTTAGTTGTTAAAGGGCAAAATGGTAATTTGCGCGTTGGTTACCACGTCTCGTACACTTTATGTCATAAGCGCGCATTTTTCCTGCTCCCACTGCTTTCTGCTATTTTAAAACTTCAAAAGGAACAGTAAAAATCCGTGTCTTATTCAGGTTTTAATTTATGGTTGGTCGAGGTTTGTGGGCCAAGCCGGTATAGGGGCTGGTATTTTATCAAAGACGCAAAGTGCAATTTAATTCGGGAAATATTGAATGGGAATTAAAAGTTATATCAGGTTTAAATGGACCGACACGTGGGAAATAACAAAGCTCGATTTCAACTGTTTTTTTGGATTTGTTGAACTTATGTAGTGAAGGTTAATTCCACTTGTTTAAGTTAAATCGTTTAAAGTTTAATCGGTTGAACTTACTTGGAGTTACTTGTTCAAGTAGGATTTAATTGGATTTTTTGACCAAAGTAGATTGGCAATTTTGGTGAGATGTACGATTATGACGTATTTGAATTACAAGAAAGAACCAGAAAGTAATTTGGATGAAGGAAAATATATGGAATTTATTTCATAATATTTTTTAATTTATAAATTACAAAGGGATTTAAATTTACATGTTTTATCCTAAAAAGTCCTAAACATATAAAAGAATCTTCATGCCATTTCTCGATTGAGTTTCTTCACGTCCTTTATCCGAACTTTCTCCGAGTACCTGCGCAAACAAAGCAAAAACAGAGTAGAAAAAATGTTAGAAAATTTTGACACCCTTAGAATAAAGTTCATCACCGGGTGTCGGGAGGGCACGACTAACACCGAAACCAAACCCCCATTTCCAATCCGCGACATCGGCGCCAGATCGATAGCATCTATTCTTATTTGCGGGACAACCGAGAAAGAGAGATAAAAAGAAGTGTGGGTCGAAATGATTTTGCCGAAAAGGGTTTCGTTCGAAAGCCGGTTTGGGAAGTGGAATTTCCGAAAGACGGTTTGCCCGTTAGGACCTTAACGTCCATCATCCGGAAAATTAATTCCAAACCGAATCCAAAACAACCAGTTCAGCAAGTTGAGCCCCAAAAACCAGTTCGTCCTGAGAAAACCAGTTCAAAAAAGTTCAAACAAATAAACTCAGTTCAAATCCAGTTCAAAGCAGTTCAAGAAACCAGTTCATCAACAAGTTAAAAAAAAACCGGTTCGTCAAACAAGTTTAAACCAGAAAAACCAACTCATCAAGCCAGTTCGAACGAACCAAACAAACCCAGACAAGAGCGGTTCAAACTCAATTTGCAAACCGTCCGCACACCAAATTTCCAGCCAACAAATCTGCAGAAAGAGTCAAAAAATCATAACAAATTAAGCCACGAAAACGCGGTAACAGCAATAGAACCGTGAGGATCGCGGAATCCATAATACAACCCAAGCCTACAAGTCACATAAAAACTCATATAAAACCATGAGATGGAATCCGCAAACCCTAAGAAGGCTGACAGGCAAAACGGCGCCGCGACTCAGCAACGAAGTTCAGAAACCCGACGGGATTCATCATCACCCAATTTTGAAAGAAGAGGAGGAAAGATCTTTCTGCGTCATCATCACAGAAACAGAGTCGAACAACAGATCAAAAGCAACCGCCGGCGGACACCCGGCGTCAAATCGATCGTCGTCGTAGTCACCAGCACCGCCGGCGGCCCAATCGATACACAAAGGCCTCAGCTTTAGCATCATCGGCGAAATCTATCGGTAAGGGTTGGTTAGTTTTTCACTCACTGTGTTGCGTTTGATGACAGGGATGGCATGCAAGCAAGAAAAGAGGCGAAAACGGAGCTCCGAAGAGGAAGCCACGGCTATGTCTGTGGAATGAAGGGGACGGAAAAGCTGGAACTTGAAAGGCGTTTCTGTGTTATTATGTTGTTTTATTTTTATCATCATGAGGGTCCAGCTTTAAATTATACTACATTTTAATTGGCACTTTGTTTTTATGTTTTTCTTTCGTTTGTGATTTAGTTAATTAGGGAAGATTAAGATTAAACCATTATTTTATTAAAAGAAACAAAAAAATGCTTTTCCTAAATAAGCAATCAAACTTAATGCAAAGCTGACACTTCCATTTGAATAATTGTTAGATATTAAAGTTAAAACGTTTTTCATATATTAAAATTAAATTTTACAACATCAATATTAAGAATTTTTTTTTCATTGCCTTTATATTAAAAATTAAGTCACCTTTTTGCATTAAAAAAAATTTTAAATTTCACTTTTTGCATAAAAAAGAAAAGGGATTAAATTCATTTTTCATAAAAAAATAAAAATTCATTTTTGCATTAAAAGTAAAGTTCATTCTTTTAAAATGAAAAATTTTGTTTAGAATTTAAATTTGAAAAAACCCTTTTTTTAGCATTTAAAATTAAAACCATTCGTAGTATTTTAAATAAAAATTCCTAACCATTCCTGTTAATTGTTTATCTAGTCTCTCGTTTGGCTCCAACTAGTAATCCTTTTGGTTTCTGTAGCTTTTTCATGGATGTAATTTATGCGAGGCCATGGTCGCTGTTTATTTCTATTTCGCATTTTTTTGGGAATTTGTAATTTACGCGAGTGGTCGCGATGCTTTCCTTTTCTACTTGCTTTATTTTTTTCCATATTTTTATGCCTGCCATGTGTTAATCTTGTTGCTTGCATGTTTTTACCGTCTTTCTCCTCCGAAGGAATTAGGATTAACAGTTTGACCGCCGAGTCAATAATCCTAGTTTCAACCATTTCAAAAACCTAATTAGCTTAGGTATCCCGCTGTGGACGAAAATACCCTTCACCCTAGCTTTAAGTCAAAGAGTTGCCGTACTCTGTTTTAGGGTTTCCCGCTGTGGAATCCCTAATTTAACCTTAATTCAATTAACAAATTCCACATAGAAATAGGAGTTTCAAAGACTCCACGTAAGCGTGTCCTTAAGATACGTTTACTCCCCATTGAAACCTTGACCATAGTCAAGAAGTTTCTAACCTCCCTTTCGAGGGGAACTACGATTACTCTGATTCCATTCCCTATCCAGGATACGTAGGCACAAGATGCGACGTCTTGCCGAGTAAATTTAGGACCAACCCTTAGGTCTTTAGGTCACTCTATCCCTTAGCTCAATATATATTAAAGCAAATAATGAATAAAAATAAAAAAGCATACAATAAATAAAAGGTTCATGTAGAGTACTACAGAAGTTTAGGGTGCTAGTACCTTCCCTAAGCTTAACCAACCCCTTACCTATGTCTCTCCCCGCATTGTGTTTACGATGCAAAAATAGGTTTTCCCTCTTTTGACCTTTTCCTTCGGATAAATCAAAGAGCGGTTGTGAATTAAGAATTGTGATTCAAACTAATTAATAGTTTGATATCCTATTTTCACCGCAACAGAAAATGGCGACTTCATGTTTCCTCCTCTCGCCTATGATGGAATACTAATTATTGACGGCTGTGGAGACTTTGCCAACGTACCTTTACTTGGTTTTAATGAAGGAATTAGCTACAATCCAGTCCTAGCTCGCCGACAACTAGGTTATCCATTGAAGGAACCGCCTAAAAGTGTCCAGGTGGAGAAAATCTTTTTCAAGGACAATAAAGAACTTCAAGACCAGATTGTTTCTTCCTAGCGTCATTTGCATAAGAAAGGTAAAGCAAGTCTAGGAAAGCCGAATTGTGTGTCCATGGAACCTTATCTTCGTTGGGTCCGAGAAAGAGCCATTAAGCTGAAGATGCCTTATCCTCGCCAAGAGCCTCTACCTCCGAGAGAAGAACCTGTTCAGTACTTCATGTCCGAAGCGGAAACATTGAAGATCGAATTGAAGAAAGCTCAGCATGAAGCAGAAACATGGAAGGACAAATACCATGTGATGGTCCGCGAGTATGATGTACTTCAGAAACAGCTTCAGTCAAGGAATGAAGAGATACTCTCCTACAAGAAGAGAAGACTCTACGAGGATTTATTTTCCTCCGATTCTCCGCCTAACCGTCAAAGTCATGAATAGTGCTTCCTTAGGGCTTTCTAGAATTTTAGTTGGTTATTTTCAGTGAGACTTCTCTTTTAAGAATATTATTTGTAATCCATTTTTCAATCAATAAAATTTTTCGTTATCCCGCAATGCTCATAAATACTTGAATTCCATGAAATCATCTCATTCGCATTTCGCATCATATCTTTGCATTACATGTGTCTCTAGGTTTCTCATACTCGGTTCTTTCGCCTTCCAGTTTTGTCACCCTGAATCGATACAACATTAGAGCTCAAGCTCGAACAAGGATGGAAGAACACGCTCAAGAGATGGATCGCGTTAACAACGAGATAGCAGACCTTTGAGGGAGTGTAGGAACAATCATGGAATTGCTCCAGGTTATCAATGCAAAGATGGATACTCAGACTACTGTGGTTTCCGAGATTAACGCTACTGCTACTGTAGATCCTCCGGTTGTTTCCATTGAGAATCCGTTTCCTTATGGTCTGTCGCAGAGTTTCATACATCCGCCTGTTGTTACGTCAGTTCAACAAACTATGCCTGTTGTACAAAGTGGTCAACAAGCTGTGCCCGTTATACAGAACGTTCAACAGACTGTGCCTTTGGTTTCTGAGCCTCACAAGGTGGTCCCTACTTTCACACAAGCTAATGTCCGCACCCACGTGCAGCCTTATCTTAATGAGCCTGTTTATGAAATCCTGGATGATGATGATGGAGGATACCAATCACGTGATAAGCTTCGCGAGGAAGTTGTTACTATTGATAAGAGACTGAGAAAGATGGAAGGAGACCAGATCTTTGGTGCTGCTGCTAGAGATATCTGTTTGGTTTCCGGTCTGGTTATTCCGCCAAAGTTCAAAACTCCGAACTTTGACTGCTATGAAGGGACTACTTGTCCGAAAATCCATTTGATAATGTACTACCGCAAGATGGCGGCTCACGTGGAAAATGATAAGGTGATGATCCACTGTTTTCAAGACAGTCTGAAGGGTGCCTCTTCGAAGTGGTATTTAACATTAGACTAGTCTCGCATCAAGTCTTTTCAGGATTTGTCCGATGCTTTTATTAAGCACTATAAGTACAATATGGATCTAGCTCCTGACAGGAGACAACTGTTGAGTATGACGCAGAAAAGTTCTGAGACCTTTAAGGAATATGCCCAGCGATGGAGGAAAATTGCTTCCCAGGTGGAACCTCCGTTGACCAACAAGGAATTAGCAGATTGGTTTGCTGACACGGTTCGACCTGAGTTCTATGAAAGAATGGTGGGCAGTGTAACCACGAATTTCGCTGATATTGTTGCTCTTGGAGTAAAGGTTGAAATGGCTATGAAGAGTGGAAAAATGTCTAGTGGTTCTAGCAGTACGAGTTCGAAGGACCAAGCCAAGAAGACTTCCGTCAATACTCAGAAAAAGAAGGAAGGAGAGACTCATACTGTGTCTTCAGATAGGAGAAGGAATAGGCAGTATCAATATCTGCCACAGTATGCCCAACCCCAAGGTTACCCGGTTCAGTATGCACCACCCTCATATGTAGCCGCTGTCGCACCATCTTTTAGTCAACATGCTCCTCAAGCTCCTGCTTACCAGCCTATGCCGCAGGCTTCTGGGTATCCGCCTCCGGTTTATCAACAACCTCCTCCTAACTACCAGCAAGCGTCCAATGCTCAGGCAAATCAACAACCGAGGAATCAGGCACCTCGCCAAAATGCTCCAAGGAGATTATACAAGACTTGTCCGTCGATTCCAATGACGTTCACCGAGTTGTATCCTTACTTAGTGCAACGAGGTTTGGTCACTACTCAAGATTTGGGACCGCCTCCGAATCCTTTGCCAGCCAACTACAATGCCGCCGCTCATTGTTTATTTCATGAGGGTGCGCCAGGTCACGATTTAGAGAACTGTTATGCTTTGAAAAACCTTGTTAGGGATCTGATGGAAAAGAGGATTTTGTCGTTCAATGATCCTCCACCCAATGTCAAAAGCAACTCCTTGCCTGACCATGGGGCTGTTAACGCCATTGATAATCCTCCCGAAGAGAATTTTATCCTGGATGTAGCCCAAATCAAGACTCCGCTCAAGGCGTTCCATTCAAAGCTGTTTGAAGCAGGCCTGGTATCGGTTTCCCACGTCGGTTGTACGAGTTGTGAAGGGTGTGATAAAGGTTGTGCTATGGTTCGGAAAGACGTCCAGAGCTTGATTGATGAAGGTCTTCTGCAAGTAGTTAACAAGGCGAAAGAAGTAGCCGCGATTGAGCCTACCTTCAACTTGCCCGAACCAAGGGGTAGGATGCCCGTGTTTAATCTGCCAAAACCAAATTCTGTCATGCCAATGTTCAGTATACCGACTCCTGTCACTCCAACAGTGGACCAGCCTAAACCTTTGGTTATCCAAAAGCCAAGTCCTTTTCCATTCAGTGACCCCAAAGCAGTGCCTTAGAAGTATGACGTAACCGCGATTGACAAAGAATCGGGGAAGGTCATTCCAAGAGAAGAAGTGAAGATTGATAATGAGAGTGTGACTAATATAGTCGGGGCAAGCAGGATGACCCGCAGTGGTCGCGTGTACACTCCCCGTTTTGATGAGGCTCCACCTAAAGAAACAACTACTAATACTGCTGGGCCTGCCAGAGATAAAAATAAGGAGGTTATTGCCAATGAGGAGGACGTTGAATTCTTGAGGATAATTCGAAAGAGTGATTATAAAGTTGTGGACCAGCTTCACTAGACTCCCTCCAAAATTTCGGTCTTATCATTGTTATTAAATTCACCCGCGCATAGAGCTGCTTTGCAGAAGGTCTTGACTCAAGCTCATGTTGCTCAAGATATCACTACTGGCCAGTTTAATAGTGTAATTGCTAACATTACTGCTTGTAATACTCTCAGCTTCAGTGATGAGGAATTACCTAAAGAAGGTCCAAATCACAACCGTGCTTTGCATATATCCGTGAAGTGTCAAGAGGATAATTTAGCTAGAGTGCTTGTGGATACCGGTTCGTCTTTGAACGTCCTACCCAAGAGAGTCCTTAGCAAGCTGGCCTATAAAGAGACTATGGTGAAGCCTACTTCGTCGATTGTCAAGGCTTTTGATGGTTCTCGTAGAGCTGTGATTGGGGAGGTAGAACTTTTGATTCTGATTGGTCCGCATGTTTTCAATATCACTTTCCAAGTCATGGATATCAACCCCAATTACAACTGTCTGCTTGGAAGACCTTGGATCCATGCCGCTGGGGCAGTAACTTCTACCTTGCACCAAAAGATGAAGTTTATGGTTGATGGTAAGCTAGTTATTATACATGGTGAGGAAGATTTAATGGTTAGCAACTTATCTTCGTTCCGGTATATTGAGGCTGATGAAGACGTTTTGGAAACTTTATTTCAAGCACTCGAAATTGCTAATGCTGTTTTAGTGGATGTCGAAGAAATTGCAGGAGTCCAGAGTAATCCATCTTTTGCATCTTTGAAGAGTACCAGATCAACAATCGACAGGGGAATTCCTGAAGGTTGGGGAGAAGTAATCAATATCAAGACCAAGACTGACCGCTATGGGTTGGGTTACAAACCGACTCCTGAGGGAATTTCTGCATCTGTCAAAGGGCGTCCGAAGGTTTTTCAAGAAGTGTTTGTCAGCAGAGGTTTTCAAGTTAATGCCATCAGCAACGGTGATGAAGATGAAGACCTGAGCAGTCTAGTGTTCAAAAGTGATGCAGCTTTGGGCAACTGGGAGGCTATAGAGATTCTAGTCATTTTTCCATTGTCAAAGTAATTTAATTTTTCATATGTGTTTTCAAATCCACAGCTCTGCCCAAGGCTGTTGGATCACTTTGTAGGGCCACCTTTCATTTCAAACAATTATTAATAAATGCATTTTGTTCCCGTTCCATCTTGTTTCATTAGAGTTTTTCATTTTCACCTTTTTAAAATGAAATTGGCAATCTTTTCAAAAACAAACTAAAAGCATTTTCATATTCTCTCGCATTTCCATTGAACATTTAATAAAAATAAGCCTTTCAACATGCAATGACATTACAACCCTTGTTGAATCCGATGAGTTTATCGTCTCTCCTGATTGGGATTCACCCATTTACCAAGCTGAAGATGAGGGTGAAGAAGATTTCGAGGTACCCGTGGAATTGACGAGATTGGTTGAGTACGAGTACACAGAGCTTCAACCGCATAAGGAGCAGGTAGATTTGATTAATCTTGGCACAGATGAAGAAAAGAAAGAGGTCAAGATTGGTGCAGTACTTGGGGCAGAGGTCAAGCAGAGATTGGTCAAACTGTTGAAGGATTATGTTGATGTGTTTGCATGGTCGTATCAAGATATGCCCGGTTTAGACACATATATTGTAGTTCACCAGTTACCACTTAAGCCAGAATGTCTGCCTGTCAAGCAGAAACTTTGAAGAATGAGACCTGACATGGCTTTGAAGATTCGAGATGAGGTCAAGAAACAGTTGGATGCAGGTTTTCTTGCGGTTGCGAACTATCCTGATTGGGTTGCCAACATTGTTCCCGTGCCCAAAAAGGATGGTAAGGTCAGAATGTGTGTGGATTACAGGGATTTGAACAAGGCTAGTCCAAAAGACGATTTCCCTCTGCCTCATATTGATACACTTGTCGATAATACAGCTAGCTTTGCAGTTTTCTCATTCATGGATGGTTTCTCCGGTTATAATTAGATCAAGATGGATCCTGCCGACAGAGAAAAGACTACATTCATCACTCCTTGGGGAACCTTCTGTTACAAAGTTATGCCCTTCGGTTTGAAGAATGCAAGGGCAACCTATCAACGTGCTATGACAACTCTCTTTCATGACATGATGCACAAAGAAATTGAAGTGTATGTAGATGATATGATTGCCAAATCTCATGACGAGGAGGAGCATTTGATTCATCTGTTGAAACTGTTCGAACGACTCCGAAAATATCAGTTGAAACTAAATCCCGCCAAGTGTACTTTTGGTGTCAGATCTGGAAAGCTACTTGGTTTCATCGTCAGCCAACGAGGAATCGATGTAGACCCAGAGAAAGTCCGAGCCATTCAAGACATGCCGGCTCCGCGGACCGAAACCCAAGTCAGAGGTTTTCTTGGACGTCTGAACTACATCTCCAGGTTTATATCTAACATGACTGCTACTTGTGAGCTGATATTCAAGTTGCTTTGTAAAGGTCAGATTGTTGATTGGAATCCTGATTGTTAGCATGCATTCGAAAAGATTAAGGATTATTTGCAAGAGCCTCCTATCTTGATCTCTCCTGTTCCTGGAAGACCGTTATTCATGTACCTTACTGTTCTGGAGAAGTCCATGGGCTGTGTACTTGGGCAACACGATGAGACCGGACGAAAGGAACACGCAATATACTATCTAAGCAAGAAGTTTACTGATTGTGAGAACCGATACTCACTTTTGGAGAAGACTTATTGTGCGCTAGCATGGGCTGCTAGGCGTCTCAGGCAATATATGATGTGTCATACTACCTGATTGATTTCAAAGATGGATCCAATAAAGTACATTTTTGAAAAGCCTACTCAGACAGGGAGACTGGCTCGTTGGCACATGTTGTTATCAGAAATGACATCCAGTATGTACCTCAGAAAGCTATCAAAGGAAGTATCTTGTCAGATTATCTTGCAGACCAACCAGTCGAAGATCATGAGCCTCTTAAGTTTGACTTTCCAGACGAAGACATTATGTGGGTAAATGATTTCGACGAGCCAGAGCCGGAGCCCGAGGATGGTCCCGAACCGGGTCTCTGGTGGAAGATGATGTTTGATGGTTCCTCCAATTACAGTGGGCATGGCATAGGCGCCGTTTTGATGAATCCAAAAGGTGGCTATACCCCATTTACAGCAAGGTTAGAGTTTGAGTGCACAAACAATGTCGCCAAATATGAAGCATGCATCCTTAGCCTTGAAGCAGCTATTGATCTCCGGATCAAACTTCTTGAAGTAAGCGGAGATTCAACGTTGGTTATCTATCAAGTGAAAGGTGAATGGGAAACCAAGAATGAGAAGCTGGTCCCTTACAAAGCCTACATTGTGGAGTTGATTAAGTACTTCGATGAGATTAAGTTCGAACATATTCCGAGGACTGAGAATCATATTGCTGACGCCTTAGCCATGCTAGCATCTATGTGGAAGGTCAAATTTGTCAATGAAGCGCCACTCATTCGAATCGAGCGTAGAAGGGAACCCGCCCACTGTTTGTTGATTGAAGAAGATGAAATTGATGAAAAGCCTTGGTTTCACGATATCAAGAATTATTTGTTCACGCAAGAGTATCCAGCAGATGCTTCTTATCTTGACAAAAGGACGTTAAGAAGACTGGCATCTAAGTTCTTCATCAGCAACGATGTACTATACAAACGAAACCACGACATGGTTCTGCTTAGGTGTGTGGATAGACGTGAAGCAAACATGTTACTCCAGGAGATTCATGAAGGGACGTTCGGAACTCATGCCAACGGTTATGCCATGTCCAAGAAACTCTTGAGGGCTGGATATTACTGGTTAGCTATGGAATCCGATTGCATCCGATACGCTAGGAAGTGTCACAAGTGCCAAATCTATGCTGACAAAATGCATGTTCCTCCTTCACCGTTGAATGTTCTGACTTCGCCGTGGCCTTTCTCTATGTGGGGCATTGATATGATTGGGGCAATTGAACCGAAAGCTTCCAATGGTCATCGTTTCATTCTCGTCGCTATTGACTACTTCTCCAAGTGGGTGGAAGCTGCTTCCTACGCCAATGTGACCAAACAAGTAGTTGCTCAATTCATCAGGAAAGAGATTATCTGCCGTTATGGGGTTCCGAGTCGGATCATCACTGACAATGGTACCAATCTGAATAACAAGACTATGAAGGAGTTGTGTGATACTTTCAAGATTGCGCATCACAATTCTTCTCCGTACCGTCCTAAGATGAATGGAGCTGTCGAAGCTGCGAACAAAAACATTAAGAAGATCCTACAAAAAATGGTTAAGACTTACAAGGATTGGCATGAGATGTTACCGTACACCTTGCATGGATATAGAACTACAGTTCATACTTCAACAGGGGCAACCCCTTTCTCATTAGTATATGGAATGGACGCTGTCCTCCCCATTAAAGTTGAGCTACCTTCCTTAAGGGTATTGAGGGAAGCCAATCTAGATGAAGCCGAGTGGGTTCAAGATAGGTTGGACCAGCTGAATCTTATAGACGAGAAGCGTTTGACGGCTATGTGTCATGGTCAGCTATACCAGAAACGGATGAAGAAAGCCTTTGACAAGAAAGTCTGAATCCGTGAGTTTCAACAAGGAGAACTTGTACTCAAAAAGATCTTGCCGATTCACAAAGACATGCGCGGGAAATGGATGCTCAATTACGACGACCCATTCGTTGTTAAGACAGTCTTCTCTGGAGGATCACTAATTCTTACAATAATGGATGGAGAAGAGCTAGCACATCCTGTGAATTCCGATGCAGTCCGAAAATATTATGCCTAAAGAAAAAATAACAATAAATAATAATAATAATAATAATAATATGGCTCGCTAAGTTGAAAACCTAAAAGGGAGGCTTAGGCAAAAATGAGCGTCCCGGTGGATTGAAAACCCGAAAGGGCGGTCCAGGAAAAAGTTAGGGACAAAGACATTTCACTGCATCGAACAACACCAAGCATTGCAGACACATTTATAGAAATCCATTTTCAAATCCCATCGTTCTCTTCAGAAGCAAGGTTGTGGGTAGTCTTAGTCGTTAGGGTCAGTAGGTCGATGGATTCAACAGAACCTTTCCCATATTGCCAATTTCAAATTGTAATTTCCCATAGAGCTATGCCTTTAGCAAGCTGCCATTCTTTAATAAAATTTACCTTTGCTATTCAATATTCCTTGGGCACGTTATCTCCATTTTATTTTTGTTATGCAATTTGCTTTTGTTAATAAATGTTGAACGTGAAAAGTGTTTTCAAAACAAAAATATTCTTCTCGAAAATACATTTGGAATTGAAAAATCGCTTTGACTTATGGAAATCTGTGAAGGGTCTCTTCGCTCCCCGGTAAGTCTCATTGTCGCATAAGCATTTGTTCATTACCAACATTTTTCCCAGAGATAGTCCCTAGAGAGACTTTAAGATGACAACACTTTGGACCGAGCCGGTAATTTCCAAGACTACAGAAATCATACCAGCATCTTCTTAGTGATATTCCCCAACGAGACTTTAAGCTGATAACACTTTTGGGATCCATCCGATAAATCCCCAGTGACTCTCAAGATTGCAGAGATATCCCGGTATCCTCCAAGTGATATATATTCTTGAAGACCCATTCTCAGTGGAAGCATCTGTTCCTCAGTGAATTTGCATTACCTTCCTCACGAATATTCCCCAGGAGATTGCCATATTCTCCCAAGAAGTCAAGATACTGTCCTCAAGAATGTCTGTCGATTTCTCCCCAGTAAGTCCGATGAACTCTCCGCAGGGAAATTTGATATACTTTATCCCCAGTTGGACCTACCTTTCCCCAGGAAGCCGAGGTATTATTCCCAGGAAGTTGTTACGCTATCTCTATGAAGCTGCCTAATTCCACACCTTCCCCATACAGCGGATATTTATTTTATCCCCGAAAATCTCTGATCCCAAGAGTTCTTTGGCTGATTACGGTTCATGATAGTAATCCCTCCCGTGAAGTCATGACGTTATATCCTCGTGCAGAGGTCATGGATCCCCAATTGAAGTCGTGACATCGTACTCTCCAGTGAAGACGTATCCCCATGTGGAAGTCATGATCCTTTCTCCCTAGGGAAATTTTAACTTTGAAGCCAGATTCGGTCTTACCATCAACTCTTCCTATCCTCTAATAGATGTACTGTTGCAGAGGTCATCGGGTGTTCCTGTCGAGATGTTTATTTCATCTCATGTCTCCTCTCTCATCTGTTTTGTCAGTATAAGCATAAGCATGAGCATTGCATACTCATTTTCATTTCATTGTCATACACATGAACATACACATTCGTATACACTTTGGCATATGCATTAGCATTTGCATGCTTGCTATTTATCGTCATGCTTGTCGTTACCACCGAGTGACTGGGTTTGTCCGCTCTCTCCAAGTAGATCGTCAGCCCTAAGCATAAAATACCTCCTTGTTTCCAGTTTCCCCACAGAGTTCAACACTCGTGGATGACGGTTATTTTCGTTATCTTTCCGCGCTAGGATAAGATAATCCCTATTTGAGTTTATTTACTCAATAGAGTCTTGTTTGACAGTTCTAGCCCAATCATAGATCGAACTTCGGTCTCGTCGGTCGCCGAACCTACCTGGACGTGCATTTATTTTGCACTATCTTTCAAAGAAATCATGTATAGTCCTTTACAGACAAGCGACAGTTCCCAGCCGAGGAGCATATCACCTACATTAAACTTTATAATGTTGAGTCAACGCACTCACTCTTAGGCTTCCCGCTGTGGACATGTCATTTAAACTTTAAAATGTTGAGTCGCCGCACTCACTCTTAGGCTTCCCGCTGTGGACATGTCATTTAAACCTTAAGACGTTGAGTCGCCGCACTCACTCTTAGGTTTCCCGCTGTGGATATATCATTTAAACCTTGAGAAGCTGAGTCGCCGTACTTATGCTTGGGCGCCCCGCCGTGGACGTATCCTTTCCTAAACTTTAAGACATTGAGTCGCCGTACTCATGCTTAGGCATTCCGTCGCGGACAATTTTATCCTTTAGTAAAAGAAGGAGTTGAATCGTGTTCAGGGCACCGACCTTGAAGTATGAAGAAGTTCATTTTATCCTTTAGTAAAAGAAGGAGCTGAATCATGTTCAGGGCGCCGACCTTGAAGTATGGAGAAGTTCATTTTATCCTTTAGTAAAAGAAGGAGCTGAATCGTATTCAGGGCGGCGACCTTGAAGTATGAAGAAGTTCATTTTATCCTTTAGTAAAAGAAGGAGCTGAATCATGTTCAGGGCGCCGACCTTGAGGTATGAAGAAGTTCGTTTTATCTTTTAGTAAAAGAAGAATCCGAATCGTATTTCAGGCGCCGACCTTAGATATGAAGAGGTTTATTTATCAGATGAGTGACAATCCCTCCAGCGGAGCTCATCAACCAATTAATTTTTCATCTATTATTCACCGATAAGCAGCAGTCTCTTTATTTGAGAGCTTATCCAGTTTGGCATATAAGTCCCTTCCGACGATAAGTGGCAGTTCTCTCTCAAGAAAGCTTATCAGGGCGTTTCCCATTTAAGACCATTTTATTTTGGCATACAGCCGGTTGTTACCCTGTATATTGTCTACGGATTCCTAAATTCCGTCTGATCTTGTCACGAGGGAGAATTTCCAGAAGCTCGGATGTTATTCTTTGCTCAATGCTCCAGCATCTTGTTAATCGATCCTACAGTCGTGCAGATCCATTTTTATCATTTACTCTTACATATTCCCCAGTGGAGGCCGTCTCACCGGTGCCATCTCCATTGAGGATCCCATTCCACTATTCCTTATTCCTAAAGTGATAATTGGTCGTACTCGCACCAGTTGACTATCACTTTAGAATTCCCTAGTGTCGTGCTGTCACCCAGTGCGTCGTATTCCCAGTGTGGTCCGTTCGTCGCGTCTGTCCCCTATGTCGTCATGTCGTCTGCATCTCTGCATTTACCATTCCATCATACACACCATACTAAATTCATGGCATTGTTCAACATTATAGTTTATTTTTGTTTTGTCAATAGTATTGCATATCACTGCATCTAAGGACGAAATTTTCGGTTATCTATATTTAAATCCCTCCACCATGGTTTCTCGAGCCTTTGTCGCTCAAATCATCCGGTGAAGCTATTTAAATAGGGGCAACTGTAATACCCCAAATTTTGCCCTCAGATTAGTCGATTCATGTCGCATGTCATCTCATTTTTTGCATCAGTTAACCATTAACAAGTTACGTAGCTTATTTCGTATTGCAGGAACCGCGTCTGGTACACTTTAGTTGTTAAAGGGAAAAATGGTAATTTGCGCGTTGGTTACCACGTTTGGTACACTTTATGTCATAAGCGCGCATTTTTTCTGCTTCCACTACTTTCTGCTATTTTAAAACTTCAAAAGGAACAGTAAAAATCCGTGTCTGATTCAGGTTTTAATTTATGGTTGGTCGAGGTTTGTGGGCCAAGCTGGTATAGGGGCTGGTATTTTATCAAAGACGCAAAGTGCAATTTAATTCGGGAAATATTGAATGGGAATTAAAAGTTATATCAGGTTTAAATGGACCGACACGTGGGAAATAACAAAGCTCGATTTCAACTGTTTCTTTGGATTTGTTGAACTTATGTAGTGAAGGTTAATTCCATTTGTTTAAGTTAAATCGTTTAAAGTTTAATCGGTTGAACTTACTTGGAGTTACTTGTTCAAGTAGGATTTAATTGGATTTTTTGACCAAAGTAGATTGACAATTTTGGTGAGATGTACGGTTATGACATATTTGAATTACAAGAAAGAACCAGAAAGTAATTTGGATGAAGGAAAATATATGGAATTTTTTTCATAATATTTTTTGATTTATAAATTACAAAGGGATTTAAATTTACATGTTTTATCCTAAAAAGTCCTAAACATCTAAAAGAATCTTCATGCCATTTCTCGATTGAGTTTCTTCACGTCCTTTATCCGAGCTTTCTCCGAGTACCTGCGTAAACAAAGCAAAAACAAAGTAGAAAAAATGTTAGAAAATTTTGACACCCTCAGAATAAAGTTCATCACCGGGTGTCGGGAGGGCACGACTAACACCGAAACCAAACCCCCATTTCCAATCTGCGACATCGGCGCCAGATCGATAACATCTATTCTTATTTGCGGGACAACCGAGAAAGAGAGATAAAAGGAAGTGTGGGTCGAAATGATTTTGCCGAAAAGAGTTTCGTTCGAAAGACGGTTTGGGAAGTGGAATTTCCGAAAGACGGTTTGCCCGTTAGGATCTTAACGTCAATCATCCGGAAAATTAATTCCAAACCGGATCCAAAAAAACCAGTTCAGCAAGTTGAGCCCCAAAAACCAGTTCGTCCTGAGAAAACCAGTTCAGAAAAGTTCAAACAAATAAACTCAGTTCAAATCCAGTTCAAAGCAGTTCAAGAAACCAGTTCATCAACAAGTTCAAAAAAAATCGGTTTGTCAAACAAGTTTAAACCAGAAAAACTAACTCATCAAGCCAGTTCGAACAAACCAAACAAACCCAGACAAGAGCGGTTCAAACTCAATTTGCAAACCGTCTGCACACTAAATTGCCAGCCAACAAATCTGCAGAAAGAGTCAAAAAATCATAACAAATTAAGCCACGAAAATGCGGTAACAACAATAGAACCGTGAGGATCGCGGAATCCATAATACAACCCAAGCCCACAAGTCACAGAAAAACTCATATAAAACCATGAGATGGAATCCGCAAACCCTAAGAAGGCTGACAGGCAAAACGGCGCCGCGGCTCAGCAACGAGGTTCAGAAACCCGACGGGATTCATCATCACCCAGTTTTGAAAGAAGAGGAGGAAAGATCTTTCTACGTCCGACGGACACCCGGCGTCAAATCGATCGTCGTCGTAGTCACCAGCACCACCGGCGGCCCAATCGATACACAAAGGCCTCAGCTTTAGCATCATCGGAGAAATCTATCGGTAAGGGTTGGTTAGTTTTTCACTCACTGTGTTGCGTTTGATGACAGGGATGGAATGCAAGCAAGAAAAGAGGCGAAAACGAAGCTCCGAAGAGGAAGCCACGGCTATGTCTGTGGAATGAAGAGGACGGAAAAGCTGGAACTTGAAAGGCGTTTCTGTGTTATTATGTTGTTTTATTTTTATCATCATGAGGGTCCAGCTTTAAATTATACTACATTTTAATTGGCACTTTGTTTTTATGTTTTTCTTTCGTTTGTGATTTAGTTAATTAAGGAAGATTAAGATTAAACCATTATTTTATTAAAAGAAACAAAAAAATGCTTTTCCTAAATAAGCGATCAAACTTAATGCAAAGCTGACACTTCCATTTGAATAATTGTCAGATATTAAAGTTAAAACGTTTTTCATGTATTAAAATTAAAATTTACAACTTCAATATTAAGACTTTTTTTTTCATTGCCTTTATATTAAAAATTAAGTCACCTTTTTGCATTAAAAAAGTAAGATTCAATTTTTGCATAAATTTTTTTTTTTTAAAATTTCACTTTTTACATAAAAAAGAAAAGGGATTAAATTCATTTTTGCATAAAAAAATAAAAATTCATTTTTGCATTAAAAGTAAAGTTCATTCTTTTAAAATTAAAAATTTTGTTTAGCATTTAAATTATAAAAAACCCCTTTTTTTAGCATTTAAAATTAAAACAATTCGTAGCATTTTAAATAAAAATTCCTAACCATTCCTGTTAATTGTTTATCTAGTCTCTCGTTTGTCTCCAACTAGTAATCCTTTTGGTTTATGTAGCTTTTTCATGAATATAATTTATGCGAGGCCATGGTCGCTGTTTATTTCTATTTCGCATTTTTTTGGGAATTTGTAATTTACGCGAGTGATCGCGATGCTTTCCTTTTCTGCTTGCTTTATTTTTTCATATTTTTATGCATGCCATGTGTTAATCTTGTTTCTTGCATGTTTTTACCGTCTTTCTCCTCCGAAGGAATTAGGATTAACAATTTGACCGCCGAGTCAATAACCCTAGTTTCAACCATTTCAAAACCCTAATTAGCTTAGGTATCCCGCCGTGGACGAAAATACCCTTTACCCTAGCTTTAAGTCAAAGAGTCGCCGTACTCTGTTTTAGGGTTTCCCGCCGTGGAATCCCTAATTTAACCTTAATTCAATTAACAAATTCAACATAGAAATAGGAGTTTCAAAGACTCCACGTAAGTGTGTCCTTAAGATACGTTTACTCCCCATTGAAACCTTGACCATAGTCAAGAAGTTTCTAACCTCCCTTTCGAGGGGAACTACGATTACTCTGATTCCATTCCCTATCCAGGATACGTAGGCACAAGATGCAACGTCTTTCCGAGTAAACTTAGGACCAACCCTTAGGTCTTTAGGTCACTCTATCCCTTAGCTCAATATATATTAAAGCAGATAATGAATAAAAATAAAAAAGCATACAATAAATAAAAGGTTCCTGTAGAGTACTACAGAAGTTTAGGGTGCTAGTTGTAACACCCCCTTCTACACCCCAAATAAATGCATATAAAACAATTAAGCACATACAAATTATCAGAGTAAAAAGGTTTTATAATAAGGTATAAAAGAAGGATGCCACAATTTCACCAACGAAACTCTTTAACATTTTGCTCCATAAAATATGTAACAATTTCGTAGTTTTAGAATTCACATTTCAACATTCAATTTGAGCGGAAAATAACATCATTTGATCAGTTCCAAAATATTAATTCAAATGCACATAAGTCATCCAGATTAATGCATCATATCAGTTAGATTACAAAACCACATCAGCTGATACATCGCAATGTATCACAAAAGAATGACTATACTAGTCTAACTACCCGGTGTTACATATCAGAGCAGCCGACTCAAAAGAATGAAGACTAACTTCACAAAAGGACTCCAGCATCCTAATCTGCAATGCCTCATAGAGCATTATAAAATAGCAGAAGGGTGAGAAATATAACCATAATAATCAAAGCATAAGATTATATATATATATAGGTAGTCATATAACACATATTCACATTTCTCACCATACTTCATTCTCTTAGTCATATATATTTACCACACATATATAGACAAACCTGGATATTCACAAAGCATTTCCACATTATGCATACACTTACAATTTCCACAATCTCATCATTCACACATAAGCATCTCTTCATGCATATGTCATATATCAATGTGACTCAATAACTCAATGCAACTCATGCAATGCGGTACCGACTCTCGTTATCTTTTTTCGGTTTTTACATTAAACCGGGTCCACTCTTCTAGACCGATAACCACAAAGGCCCGTCCTCTAAGCCTTCAAACCCACTCTTCTAGGTTTGGGACAAGCCACTAGTTTCCACGAAACTAACAGACATTGCCTCTTGACTAAATGATGCATGTACAATCAACCACAACAAATGCACTTAAGACCGACATCTTAATCTCATGCATTTACATAATTCATCTCTTCAAGAATTACACAATGATTGCACATACAACATATATCACAACAATCAAGGTATTCACATCACAATACCAATCATACAATTACAAGTGATGCACACATAATCACAATGTTCTCATGCATACTCATCACATAATTGTATACACATCAAGCATTCACAAGTTCATTAAATAATACACACATAATCACCTATTATGTTCACATGTATTTATACTTGATGCAATTAACATTCAAATCACAATTCTAGGATTCACGCCCGTAGGCTACCCACAATACACATCATCACAATAGATCATATCTATATCATATCATAGAGGTATTGACCTCTGAGAGGCAACCAAACCATCTCCACATGCACAACACAGCAAAGGAAAAATGCTGTCACATTCGCCTCCATTCGCCTGGCGAACCCTCGCAGCGAACCTTCGCCTGGCCTTCGCCTGGCGAACTCTCTCAGCGAACACTCGCTAGGCTTCGCCTGGCGAGACTTCCCAGCGAGCCCAAGTCAGTAGCTACTGACTTCATTCGCCACCATTCGCCAGCACCTTCGCTGGGCGAACCCTCGCTACTCAACTTCGCCTGGCGAACCCACCAGCGAAGTCCACTGGGACTTAAATATAATTATTCGCCAACATTCGCTAGGCTTCGCCTGGCGAAGCTTCGCCTTCGCTCGCCTGGCGAGAGCCAGCGAACCTGCGCAGAACAGAACCCTATTCTGTTCCACCTCCACCATCCACCATCATCCAACTTCTCACACAACAAAATCAGTACAAACAGCATCAACACATGTTACCCAACTATTCTACAGCATTATTGCTCAGTTTCAACCGATTAAATCATCAATCTACCGATTATTCCAACTTTTGCCCTAATTGGAAAGTGATGAAAACTCTACCAAAACCCCAACCCAACATACATAACATCATACAATGATCAAATAGAAACATTTCTCACCCTTACCTCGATTAATCGGAGCTTTGATGTTGGTTCTTGATGATTTCCACTTTTCCTCTTCTTCTCTTCTCTTTCTCTCCTTTCTTCTTCTTTCCTCTTTCTTTCCAAATGTTTTCTATCTTTCTTTTCTTTTCTTTCTCTCTTATATATTTCCTTCATTTTCCTTCCTCTCCAATTCCTTCTTAATTCTCTATTAATCCCAATTAATAAAAATTAATTTCCAACATTGATAAAATCCCACTAAATAAATTAATTACTACAATTAATTATTTAATGAAATTTGGGCTGTTACAACTCTCCCCCACTTTAGGAATTTTCGTCCTCGAAAATGTTACCTGATTCAAACAGTTCTGGATAAGACTCCTTCATCCGACTCTCAAGCTCCCAAGTAACATTTCCACCAGCCGGTCCTCCCCAAGCGACCTTTACTAAAGCAATCTCTTTACCTCGAAGCTGCTTCAATTTCCGATCCTCAATCCGCATAGGTGATGCCTCAACAGTCAGGTTATCTTTCACCTGCACATCATCTATTTGGACTACATGAGACGGATCCGCAATGTATTTCCTCAACTGAGATACATGGAATACGTCATGAAGATTAGCAAGCGACGGTGGTAAAGCCACACGATAGGCCACTTCTCCTATCCTTTGCAAAATCTGATAAGGACCAATGAAACGCGGCGACAACTTGCGCGACTTCAGTGCCCTACCAACACCTGTCATCGGAGTGACTCGAAGAAACACATGATCTCCCTCTTGAAATTCAAGTGCCTTCCTCCTCTTGTCATAATAACTCTTCTGACGACTCTGAGTAATTCTCATCTTCTCTTGAATCATCTTGATCTTATCAGTAGTCTGTTGAACTAACTCGGGTCCAACAACAGAACTCTCTCCGGACTCGAACCAACACAATGGTGTCCTACACCTCCTACCATACAACGCCTCAAATGGTGCCATACCAATACTCGAATGGAAACTGTTGTTGTAGGTAAACTCAATCAAAGGCAAGTAGCTATCCCAAGCTCCTCCTTTTTCCAATACACAAGCTCTCAAAAGATCTTCAAGCGACTGAATCGTCCTCTCCGTCTGACCATCAGTCTGAGGATGATACGCTGAACTCAAACGCAACTTAGTACCCAAAGCACTCTGCAGGCTCTCCCAAAATCTCGAAGTAAACCGCGGATCTCTATCCGAAACAATACTCAGCGGAATACCATGCAGGCACACAATCCTTTCAATATACAACTTAGCCAACTTCTCCAAAGGGTAATCCATACGCATAGGAATAAAGTGAGCAGATTTAGTCAACCTATCCACGATAACCCAAACAGCCTCAAAATTACTCGGCGTCCTCGGCAAACCCGATACAAAATCCATGGAGACACTATCCCATTTCCACTCAGGAATAAACAACGGCTTCATCAAACCCGATGGCTTCTGATGCTCAATCTTCGACTTCTGGCAAGTCAAACAAGAATACACAAATTCCGCAATATCCTTCTTCATACTAGGCCACCAAAATACTTTCCTCAAATCCTGATACATCTTAGTAGCACCCGGATGAATACTCAATCCGCTACGATGTCCTTCCTCAAGGATGCTCTTCTTAAGCTCAACCATGTTCGGAACACAAACTCGATCCCGACATCTCAAAATACCATTCTCATCAATCCGAAAATCACCACCTTGGCCTTGGTTGATTAAAGTCAACCGATCAACTAAGCTCAAATCCGATTTCTGTCCTTCTCGAATTTCGTCCAAAAAACCACTCGTAAGCTTTAACATACCCAACTTAAATCCAAAATAAGTTCTCTCACATACCAAACTCAAATCTCGAAATTGCTCGACCAATTCTAACTCTTTCACCATCAACGCCGACATATGCAATGATTTCCGACTCAATGCATCCGCTACAACATTCGCTTTACCCGGATGGTAATTCAAGCCAAAATCATAATCCTTCAAAAGTTCAAGCCATCTTCTTTGTCTCGCATTCAATTCCTTTTGATCAAAAAGATACCTCAAACTCTTGTGGTCACTAAACACTTCAAACCTCGCACCAAACAAATAATGCCTCCAAAGCTTCAACACGAACACAACGGCGGCCAACTCTAAGTCATGCGTCGGATAATTCTTCTCATGCACTTTGAGTTGCCTCGAAGCATAAGCCACAACTTGGTTATTCTGAATCAACACACCTCCTAAACCCATTAAAGAAGCATCACAATACACAACGAATGGTTCTTCTGGATTTGGCAGAATCAAAACAGGAGCTGTCGTCAACCTTCGCTTAAGTTCTTGAAAACTCGCTTCACACTTGGCGTCCCAAACAAAGGCTTGACCTTTCCTAGTCAACTGCGTCAACGGCAACGATAACTTAGCAAATCCTTCAATAAACTTCCGATAATAACCGGCTAAACCAAGAAAACTTCTGATCTCAAAAACTGACTTCGGAGTCTCCCATTGCGACACCGCTTCAACCTTCGACGGATCAACCGCAACACCACTACTAGAAATCACATGACCAAGGAAACTAACTTCCTTCAACCAAAATTCACACTTAGAAAGCTTCGCGAACAACTGCTTCTCTCTCAGCACAGATAACACAATCTTCAGATGCTCGGCATGCTCTCCTTCGCTCTTCGAATAAACCAAGATGTCGTCGATAAACACCACCACAAACTTATCCAAATAAGGATGGAAAATCCTATTCATGTACTCCATAAATACACCCGGTGCATTAGTCACACCAAATGGCATCACGGAATACTCATAGTGTCCATACCTCGTTCGGAAGGCCGTCTTCTGAATATCCTCAGCTTTCACACGGATCTGATGATACCCAGATCTCAAATCAATCTTGCTGAACACGCTTGCACCAACCAACTGATCCATCAGATCATCAATCCTTGGAAGTGGATACTTATTCTTAATAGTCACCTTGTTCAACTGTCTGTAATCCACACAGAGCCTCATAGAACCCTCTTTCTTCTTAACCAATAACACCGGTGCACCCCACGGTGACACGCTCGGACGAATAAACCTCTTTTCAAGCAAATCCTCAAGTTGACTCTTCAACTCTTTTAACTCTGAGGCCGACATACGATATGGAGCCATCGATATCGGACTAGTTCCAGGAATCAAATCTATCGAAAACTCCACTTCTCGCTCCGGCGGTAAATCCTTTATCTCATCAGGGAATACTTCCGGAAAATCTCTAACAATGGGCAAACCATCAATCCCTTCACTCTCACCAGTCCTCAAAGTTGCCATAAGCATAAATACCTTAGCCCCATCTTGCACCGATTCTTTCACTTGTTTCCTCGTCATAAACAATTCCCTTTCAACATCCGAGTCGGGAAAAAATAACTGTTTTGTCAAAACAGTTAATATACACACGATTGAATTTTAACCAATTCATTCCAAGAATGACATCCAGTTGATCCAAATGAAGACACACTAAATCAATCCCAAAATCTCTACCGAAAATACTCAACGGGCAATTCAAGCAAACATACGGTGTAGTTACCGAACCCATAGCAGGAGTATCAATAACCATACCGCCACCAATCACAGACAACTCAAGATTTAACCTTCTAACACAATCCAAAGAAATAAAAGAATGCGTAGCTCCGGTATCAATTATAGCGATCAAAGGTGTACCATGAATGAAGCACGTACCTCGGATCAATCGATCGTCGCTAGCAGTCTCAGATCCAGATAGAGCGAACACTTTCCCGCTCCCTTGATTCTTCTTCGGCTTATCGCACTTGGTACTGATGTGCCCTCGCTCACCACAGTTATAGCAAGTAACACCCGCACCGCTTCTACACTCTAGAGCCTTGTGGCCTGGCTTGCCACACTTAAAACACTTCAGATCAACACTTTTGCACTCCGGAGCACGATGCCCCGCTTCACCACAATTGTAACACCTAACCGGGGTAGAAACTCCCCCACTTGGCCTCTTGCCAAAACCAACCTTTTGTTTCCCCTTATCAGCAGGAGTCACGTAAGGTTTTCCTCTGAATTGTCCCTTTCCTTTCTTGTCACTTAGACTCTTGTAGTGGCTGGACCTAGCCCTACTGTCTTCGTCATAAATTCTGCTCTTGTTAACCAACTCAGAAAACCGTCTGATTTCCTGATATCCAATAGCTTGTCTAATCTCGGGTCTCAAACCGTTTACAAACTTGAGGCACTTAGACCTCTCAGCATTACCAGTATTATAGTGAGGACAAAATTTGATCAACTCCTCAAATTTCGCCGCATACTCAGCAACCGTCGAATTACCTTGCTTCAACTCAAGAAATTCGATCTCTTTCTTCCCCCGCACATCCTCTGGAAAATACTTCTCCAGAAAGGTTTCTCTAAACAAATCCCAAGTAATCACAATATCATCTTCCTCAAATCTTTGGCGAGTATTACCCCACCAATCTTCAGCTTCTTCTTCGAGCATATGAGTCCCAAACTGCACCTTCTGTGCATCCGAGCAATTCATAACTCGAAAAATCTTTTCCATGGCTTTCAACCAAATTTGTGCCTTGTCCGGTTCATGAGTTCCCTTGAAGACCGGAGGGTTATTCTTTTGGAATTTCCCCAAAGCACGGAATCCATCATCAGCATGATTCCTCTCATTCACATTGGCCGGAGGATTCTGCCCAATTGCCCCCGCCAATCTCGTCAATGCCTCCGCAATCGCTTCGTCGTTCCTTCCTGCAACCATCTTACTAATTCCAGCAACAGAACCACGTAAGAACAACCAATATTGATAATGCAACACACGCATATCAATAACACACAGGGAAAAACACTCTAACAACTTGGCCGGACGGACCGACCTGCTCTGATACCACTATTGTAACACCCCCTTCTACACCCCAAATAAATGCATATAAAACAATTAAGCACATACAAATTATCAGAGTAAAAAGGTTTTATAATAAGGTATAAAAGAAGGATGCCACAATTTCACCAACGAAACTCTTTAACATTTTGCTCCATAAAATATGTAACAATTTCGTAGTTTTAGAATTCACATTTCAACATTCAATTTGAGCAGAAAATAACATCATTTGATCAGTTCCAAAATATTAATTCAAATGCACATAAGTCATCCAGATTAATGCATCATATCAGTTAGATTACAAAACCACATCAGTTGATACATCGCAATGTATCACAAAAGAATGACTATACTAGTCTAACTACCCGGTGTTACATATCAGAGCAGCCGACTCAAAAGAATGAAGACTAACTTCACAAAAGGACTCCAGCATCCTAATCTGCAATGCCTCATAGAGCATTATAAAACAGCAGAAGGGTGAGAAATATAACCATAATAATCAAAGCATAAGATTATATATATATATAGGTAGTCATATAACACATATTCACATTTCTCACCATACTTCATTCTCTTAGTCATATATATTTACCACACATATATAGACAAATCTGGATATTCACAAAGCATTTCCACATTATGCATACACTTACAATTTCCACAATCTCATCATTCACACATAAGCATCTCTTCATGCATATGTCATATATCAATGTGACTCAATAACTCAATGCAACTCATGCAATGCGGTACCGACTCTCGTTATCTTTTTTCGGTTTTTACATTAAACCGGGTCCACTCTTCTAGACCGATAACCACAAAGGCCCGTCCTCTAAGCCTTCAAACCCACTCTTCTAGGTTTGGGACAAGCCACTAGTTTCCACGAAATTAACAGACATTGCCTCTTGACTAAATGATGCATGTACAGCCAACCACAACAAATGCACTTAAGACCGACATCTTAATCTCATGCATTTACATAATTCATCTCTTCAAGAATTACACAATGATTGCACATACAACATATATCACAACAATCAAGGTATTCACATCACAATACCAATCATACAATTACAAGTGATGCACACATAATCACAATGTTCTCATGCATACTCATCACATAATTGTATACACATCAAGCATTCACAAGTTCATTAAATAATACACACATAATCACCTATTATGTTCACATGTATTTATACTTGATGCAATTAACATTCAAATCACAATTCTAGGATTCACGCCCGTAGGCTACCCACAATGCACATCATCACAATAGATCATATCTATATCATATCATAGAGGTATTGACCTCTGAGAGGCAACCAAACCATCTCCACATGCACAACACAGCAAAGGAAAAATGCTGTCACATTCGCCTCCATTCGCCTGGCGAACCCTCGCAGCGAACCTTCGCCTGGCCTTCGCCTGGCGAACTCTCTCAGCGAACACTCGCTAGGCTTCGCCTGGCGAGACTTCCCAGCGAGCCCAAGTCAGTAGCTACTGACTTTATTCGCCACCATTCGCCAGCACCTTCGCTGGGCGAACCCTCGCTACTCAACTTCGCCTGGCGAACCCACCAGCGAAGTCCACTGGGACTTAAATATAATTATTCGCCAACATTCGCTAGGCTTCGCCTGGCGAAGCTTTGCCTTCGCTCGCCTGGCGAGAGCCAGCGAACCTGCGCAGAACAGAACCCTATTCTGTTCCACCTCCACCATCCACCATCATCCAACTTCTCACACAACAAAATCAGTACAAACAGCATCAACACATGTTACCCAACTATTCTACAGCATTATTGCTCAGTTCCAACCGATTAAATCATCAATCTACCGATTATTCCAACTTTTGCCCTAATTGGAAAGTGATGAAAACTCTACCAAAACCCCAACCCAACATACATAACATCATACAATGATCAAATAAAAACATTTCTCACCCTTACCTCGATTAATCGGAGCTTTGATGTTGGTTCTTGATGATTTCCACTTTTCCTCTTCTTCTCTTCTCTTTCTCTCCTTTCTTCTTCTTTCCTCTTTCTTTCCAAATGTTTTCTATCTTTCTTTTCTTTTCTTTCTCTCTTATATATTTCCTTCATTTTCCTTCCTCTCCAATTCCTTCTTAATTCTCTATTAATCCCAATTAATAAAAATTAATTTCCAACATTGATAAAATCCCACTAAATAAATTAATTACTACAATTAATTATTTAATGAAATTTGGGCTGTTACAACTCTCCCCCACTTTAGGAATTTTCGTCCTCGAAAATGTTACCTGATTCAAACAGTTCTGGATAAGACTCCTTCATCCGACTCTCAAGCTCCCAAGTAACATTTCCACCAGCCGGTCCTCCCCAAGCGACCTTTACTAAAGCAATCTCTTTACCTCGAAGCTGCTTCAATTTCCGATCCTCAATCCGCATAGGTGATGCCTCAACAGTCAGGTTATCTTTCACCTGCACATCATCTATTTGGACTACATGAGACGGATCCGCAATGTATTTCCTCAACTGAGATACATGGAATACGTCATGAAGATTAGCAAGCGACGGTGGTAAAGCCACACGATAGGCCACTTCTCCTATCCTTTGCAAAATCTGATAAGGACCAATGAAACGCGGCGACAACTTGCGCGACTTCAGTGCCCTACCAACACCTGTCATCGGAGTGACTCGAAGAAACACATGATCTCCCTCTTGAAATTCAAGTGCCTTCCTCCTCTTGTCATAATAACTCTTCTGACGACTCTGAGTAATTCTCATCTTCTCTTGAATCATCTTGATCTTATCAGTAGTCTGTTGAACTAACTCGGGTCCAACAACAGAACTCTCTCCGGACTCGAACCAACATAATGGTGTCCTACACCTCCTACCATACAACGCCTCAAATGGTGCCATACCAATACTCGAATGGAAACTGTTGTTGTAGGTAAACTCAATCAAAGGCAAGTAGCTATCCCAAGCTCCTCCTTTTTCCAATACACAAGCTCTCAAAAGATCTTCAAGCGACTGAATCGTCCTCTCCGTCTGACCATCAGTCTGAGGATGATACGCTGAACTCAAACGCAACTTAGTACCCAAAGCACTCTGCAGGCTCTCCCAAAATCTCGAAGTAAACCGCGGATCTCTATCCGAAACAATACTCAGCGGAATACCATGCAGGCACACAATCCTTTCAATATACAACTTAGCCAACTTCTCCAAAGGGTAATCCATACGCATAGGAATAAAGTGAGCAGATTTAGTCAACCTATCCACGATAACCCAAACAGCCTCAAAATTACTCGGCGTCCTCGGCAAACCCGATACAAAATCCATGGAGACACTATCCCATTTCCACTCAGGAATAAACAACGGCTTCATCAAACCCGATGGCTTCTGATGCTCAATCTTCGACTTCTGGCAAGTCAAACAAGAATACACAAATTCCGCAATATCCTTCTTCATACTAGGCCACCAAAATACTTTCCTCAAATCCTGATACATCTTAGTAGCACCCGGATGAATACTCAATCCGCTACGATGTCCTTCCTCAAGGATGCTCTTCTTAAGCTCAACCATGTTCGGAACACAAACTCAAGCAAAAGTGAACCAAAATCACAATGAGGAAAGAAGTTCAATGCCCCCCCTAAAGGCCTTGGTAAAGACACATCCACTAGTACCAATTGCATCACCATTTGAACTATCAAAGGATGCCTTGTAAGTTCTTTCATGCTATCGTCAAAACCTCTCACGTTGAGAGTAGATCCATATCCCAGTTGTATCACGCCTTGAGCAGTCTCCTCCAAATCATAAAGGCCGCTACATCAGAAGCCGTTATAATCCCCATGAATCGCTAGTTTCCACAACTTCCTGCCACATTATAGCGGTCGTACCACGAAGAACATCAAGAGATTTCCTAGGAACTACAAGCAAATATCACAGCTACTGTAACCTTCCAATAAAGTCCCTGTCACCAAATGTTGAGAATTCAGAGAAGTATGGGCAGAGGATTTTAAGGGACCCAAAAGAAAAATAAGAAATGAATCAATGGAGTAAATCACACACCCTGATTGTTTGAGGATGATGACAATATTAATATTTCAACCTCGCAAATGCGACATCCTAAGTGTCAAAATGTTGAATCAAGTAGGATAGAGATGGAAATTCATAAAACAAAAGCCATCAGAAGGTGAATAAAGCAAAATAGAAAAGTAGAACCACAGAAGCATGGAAAGAGACCGAAAATATATGCATTACCGAATGTGAACATTGGCAACTCCTTATTCAATCATGCAGGAGCTTCGTTTGCAAGCTCAGGCCACATGGCTTAAAAAAACTGAGCTGAGATGTAAAACCTGCAGATGTCAAAAAAGAACCATACGTCACTTACGCGAGGACGAGGAAAGGGGGCACATTCATTGAAGTTATTACTGTGGTTTAAGCAGGACAATTCAAAAAGAAGGAAAATGACAAAACGAGATCAGACAGAATAAAAAATTTATTCAAGAGTATCTAAACATAATCAAACAATCAATAACATTAAGACAGGCATTGAATTAAAGGAGAAATACAAATTCATTGCAGGCTGAAGGTAACAGAGAGAGAGGAAGCGATAATGAAGATAGGAGAAAGCGAGAGTTGGTCCGTTGATTTAGTTTCAACCCATCATAGTTAGCATTGGAACGCGAGTGGGCTTTATTTTGGCCCTAGCCCATTCTTTCTTTTGTTTGTTATCTTGTATCTTTTTTTCCAGTCGGGCAGGCCCTTTTGGGAAGCCCATTTTTTTCTTTTTAATTTGTTTTGGCATTTTAATCTTAATAGATAATTGAAAGAAAACTTTTTCATTTTATCTCATCCTTTTAAAATTAACTAAGTCTATTTGTTTATGTTTTCTAAATAAAATTTTAACACATTTTACTTTGTGTGATAACTAAAAATAATAATAAATGCGGGTCTTAGTTTTATCTAGTATCTCTTTTAATATTAATTTGTGATTTGTTTTTTTAACTTTTATTAAATTCGTTCGTATGCTTATCTTTACTATGGTTTAATGAATGATCAAGATAACTATCCAATCAAGTTGATAATGATCCCTTACAAACTAATCGTTTAGTATTTAGGGCGACTTCATAACTAAGCGGAAGAACTTTGTTTTAAAATTACGGTAAACCTTCTCTATACCTTTGTGTGCTTGGATATTCTTAGCTTTATCTATGTCTTGCTTAGTATATCTTATTGTATATCGCTTTATAAGCTGGTTATACTGCATACTTTATATGTTGGATGTAACACCCCACTTCCCAAATTAAATAAAATATAAACATTATAAATAAACATCAGAGTTTTCACCAAAATAGTGGGATATCACATCACCAAATTTTTATAAAAATGCTTTATTAATTATTCTCAAAAACAATACAGCGGAAAACATTATTCCAACAGTCTCGGCCATCCGCCAAATTTCATAAAATCTTTATTATTATAATTCACAAAAAAAAGTGATACGTTACAGGATTACAACAAGTTTGACATAAAACAATTAAAACACCCATATCCCGTGTTACGTATCAGAGCATCCTAGACTCGACTGACACACCACCATCCAAGCTATCTAAGTACCTGGATTATTTGTACTTCCGGAGAAGCACAGACACAACAACAACCAAGGGGTGAGAAAACATGATCAAAAATATATTGGTAATGTAATACATGTAAACAAGGTAGTAAAATACACCAACACACCAATATTCACCCCAACAACTCCATATAACGAACCTACTGTTCAAATTACAATATAACATATTATAATGCAAATATGCAACTCAACACCATGCATGTGGTTCCGACTCATTGGTTCATTCAATCGAACCTGGATAGATCACTTACGCTCCTCCTGAGACATGATCTATCCCCCACCATTCTCCACAAAGGAGTACGGATGAATCACTTACGCTCCTCCTGAGACATGATTCATCCCACCAAAACACCATGATATGCACACACCAATGCATAACTATCATATTTAGGCACACTAAGTGCACACGATCCTCCTGAGACATATCATCATACATCAATGCATATATGTGTAGATATATTACACCAACACCATATAAATCAATCAGATAGTAAACAAATTCATACTATAACACCATATATAACCACATCCCAACACCCGGGAACACACGATCCTACTGATCACTATATACATATACGTTAACTAATTGTCCACCAACAATATTAAGGGAAATGAGTACTATCACCCAATACACAGGTTAGATCCCACACTCATCATCCTTACAATGCATCAAGGCCAGAAAGATCCCCCCAGACCAATGCTCAAGGCCAAACATCACCAAAGTCACATTCTGGTTCTGCTACGCTCGCTGGCATTCACTAGGCGAAGCTTCGCCAACACTCGCCAGGCGAAGCCCAGCGAATGCTGCGATTCACCAACTTCCCCACAGTTCTGCAGTACTATTCTAGGCCAAATCAAACTTATCATCTCAACTCAAATTCTCAGCCTACTCTAGTACCAACCTTGTACATTACCGTAACTAAATCGGTTCCTAAATCTTATTCCCAAAGTCATCGCTTAAACATTCTACCGATGCCTTAAAAGGTCACACAGAATCTCCCTAAAAACCTTAAACCCAGCCTATACGCCAAATTAACCAAAAACAACAATTCATCAACATTGACCTATACTCCATCGCTATCGATTACTAGTTATCATCAAACACAAACACACCATTATACTTACCAATTATCATATACTTCCTACTCTAGAACCAACATTACGGTACATTACCTACACTTTAGAGTTACTCTGAATCTCACCAAGGTCCTAACCAGAGTCACTAACAACATCACAGGGAACAACACATAATTTTCCCAAATTTATAATCATGGTCATTACCAATGCTACAATAACAACACAAAATCTCACCAAAACTCTATTCATAGTTACTATCAACACTGCAGTAACAACATATAATCTCACTAATATCACCATAATATATATATATATATATATATATATATACCAAATTCACCAATACCAATCAACAATTCATCAATATCAAGCATAAATTTATCATTAGCAACAACAATAACAAGCATGCCAATATAAAACTTCATAGATCGACATTTTCCTACGGGGTTAAGGAATCCCCTCTACCCTATACATGTATATATACCATCCCAATCAAGTTTCTCCCCCCTTACCTGGATAATTATTCTGATCGGTGATAAATTTCTCCAAGATTCTTCATCCCTAGCCTTTTCCCTTTCTCTTTGTTCTTCGCTCTTCTCTATTCTCCCAATTTCCCTTCTCACGGTTTCTATCGTGCCTTTTCATATTTCCATTCTAACTTCCCCATAACCCTTCCACTTCTTATTTTACTTATTCCAACCACTAATATTCCCAATAATAATTCTAATAATAATAATTATAATAATCATTATAATAATAATAATAATAATAATAATAATAATAATAATAATAATAATAATAATAATATAATACTATTGTAATATTATAGTAATATTCAACATAATAATAATGATAGTAATACACCCAACAATAATTATAATTATAATAATAATAATAATACTAATGATAATAATAACAATTATATTAATACTAATAATAAAATAATATTAATAATAATAATCTTAATATTAATAATACTAATATAATATTACTAATATTAATAATACTAATCATAATAATACTATTAATAATAATAATAATAATATTAATATTATCTCACCAAAATAATAATAATATTAATAATACTAATAAATATAATAATATATAATAATAATAATAATACCCCACCAATATTACTATTATTCATTATATTATCATATTCACAGCAAAAATCATAATAATATAATAACTATATTAATAATAATATTATATTCTCCATATTAATAATATTACTACAAATATTAATAATAATCATAAATATAATAATAATAATAATAATAATAATAATAATAATAATAAAAAAAAAATAATAATAATAATAATAATAATAATACCACCACCAATATTACTATTATTTCTTATATTATTATAAACTCACCAAATTACCACCAATGATCCTCCCATCTCAGGGACACCCACCAAACATCATCAAATACACCCTACCAAAGGGCACATCAACATATAATATTTAAAATAATAATAAAAGACTAAATAATTAAAATGGGTGTTACAACTCTCCCCCACTTTAATTATTTTCGTCCTCGAAAATTACCTGATGGAAATAATTCCGGATACGCTCCCCGCATCCTTTATTCCAATTCTCAGGTCACACTGCCTTCTGCAGCACCTCCCCATACTACTTTCACCAAAGATATCTCCTCCCTTCGGAGTTGATCCTCGCTCGCCAAAACGAACTAGCAATGCCTCAACAATCGGAATATTTTTCACTTGTACATCATCCACCTGGTTCAATGTACTTTCTCGACTAAGACACATGAAACATATCATGCCAATTCACAGCGACAATGGAAAAACAGTCTAACATGTTACTTGATAACACGAAATCGTATATATATTTTGATGCATAATTCAACTAAAGTTTAACCGTTTTCGATCCGATTTCGGGTTATTTCCGTGTTATTTGTCTGATGTTTTGCAGGTATTCAACGATCACGTCTAAACAAGGCAACATGAAGAAAAGAAGCAATCTCAGATGAAATATGGACGAAAAAGGAGTGAAAACATCATGAAAAGCGCAGAAGACTGTTTTTGCTGATGTGACGACCGTCACAGCTACATGACGAGCGTCACACGGGTGACGACCGTCACACCTTGTGACGACCGTCATGCAGGCAAAAACGCCCCACTTCAATTACACGTTAAAGAAGCAGTTCCAATTCCCACAGAGTGGACCACTACTCCCTAAATTATCTGCCTCAAAGTCCATCATCTTCAATGATAACCGTTGGAATTCCACTTCTATAAAAAGGGAAGAAAGGGACCTCAGAAAGTGTGCTGCATTCATACAACGAAGTGCTGCCAAATTTATTTCCAGAGCATATTTTCCAGCAATATTCTTATTTGTTTCTCTTTACCTTTCCTGTATTCCATTTTCATTCTTCTGTAATTTCTACTTTTATTGTACGATCAATTTGGCATAAAGACTAGAATCCTGCCAACATCTGTGGAGGATCTGCCCAAAGGCCAATTGGAATATTTACAGGTTTCTCATTTCAATCGATTCCAGTTTTATTATAATGCAAATCATTATTTATTGTTTTTATTTATGTTTTATCTTTCCCAAATCCATGTCTAGCTAAACTTAGGTAATCGATATGTAGTAATAATTCAAATGGGATTTGATAACAACTGGTTGAAAAACTTTCTTTTCAAAAGTAATTTATGGTCTGAGTGTTTAAAATTAATTTATTGAATAAACTTCGTCGCGAAAGCGAGAACTTATTTAAAAGTAGTTTTGCCATGAAAGTGGGAAATTAATTAAGATACGAACCAACAAGCGAAAGCTGCGGTAAGGTCAGATAGTAAACACTAGTCATTCTTTTTAATAACAGCGAAAGCACTTTAAAATGAATTAGAAATTAGAGATTTCCAAAAAGTAATTTTAACCCCGAACGGGATACGAAAGTGTACGTTTGGCCCTTAGGATTATGATTAGCGTCAATAACCATCGTGAGGCGAGAGTCTTCAAATCACCATTTTCTGCTTAAATAAACTTTGAAAATTATTTCATACACCAGTAACTTATCAAATCCCTGAAGAACACAATTACTACATATCGATTCAATCATTTATAATCTAAGTAGCATTCTTAGTTCCCTTTTAGTGACAATCTTATTCCCTTAAACATATTTTACCTAGCTAAACATAGTAACTCCCGAGAACACTAGTTTGATTACGAGTCCCTGTGGGATCGATATCTATTATTACTACGCGATAGACTGTGCACTTGCAGTTAGGTTGTATTAGACATAGAAAGTCGCGATCAAGTTTTTGGCGCCGTTGCCGGGGACCCGTTTAGTCAATAGTTTAACCTTCTGTTACACCGTATAGACTAGGTTAACAATTTTCATTTTTCCTTTACTAGTTCTGTCGATTGTATGCCAAGCAATCGCCCGCAAGGCGATATCGTAAAACCTTCAGTCGCAGAACTAGAGCGCTTCTTACATTTAAGAAGTCGAATCATTGAGTACCAACTCAAACAACTCAAACATAACACTCCCGAACCTCTCACTCCCATTCCCAAATCAGAAGAAGAAGAACCGACGATGGCTGAAGGACCTCCAAACAAACCGCTGAAGGCATACGCTACACCCTCTCAGATGGAGCCTAGAAGTAGCATTGCTGCCCCAGCTATTACCCGAAATGATTTTGAGCTGAAACCGTCATTGCTGTCGGCTGTACAACAAAACCAATTCTCAGGAAACGCAACTGAGGATCCGAACGAACATCTAACGAAGTTTGTACAATACGCGGACACAGTGAAAGCAAATGGAGTAACTCCAGACGCGATAAGACTTCGTCTTTTCCCATTCTCTCTTAGAGACAGAGCGTGGACATGGTTACAATCGTTACCATCCAACTCCGTTACGACGTGGGAGCAATTGAAGAACGTCTTCTTAGCGAGATATTTTCCGCCAAGCAAAAATGCTATGCTTAGAGCTCAAATCAACGAATTTCGACAGAAAGATACTAAATCTCTTTACGAAGCATGGGAACGATTCAAAGATATGATGAGAACATGTCCTCACCAAGGTCTAGAAGACTGGGTGACAATCCATACTTTCTATAATGGGCTTCTATACAATACTAGATTGACAATAGACGCTGTCGCGGGCGGTGCACTTATGGATAAGCCATACGATGAAGCCTATCAATTAATAGAAAACATGTCACAAAACCATTGCCAATGGGGAGGTGAACGCACTCCAACTGAGAAAACCACAGCGAAAGGTGGGATGTACGAGATCAGCAGCCTTGAAAAGTTCAATGCTAAAGTAGATGCTCTAGCACAAAAGATTGATAGTCTGACCGTTAACCCCACTGCAATTGTCGCTGCAGTAACTCCAAATTGCGAGTTATGCGGAAACACCACTCATAATGTGCCCGAATGCCCATTGCTAGCCGAAATCCCACCAGACCAGGTAAATTATGCTCAAGGAAATCCCTACGCAAATACCTACAACCCAGGTTGGCGAAATCATCCAAACTTTTCTTACAAAAGCGAAAATGCATTGCAAATGCTTACTGCTCCGCCAGGATATCAGAAACCAGCTGCTCAGAATGCACCTAGGAAATCAAACCTCGAGTTGATGATGGAAAAATTCATAGCTACTCAAGCTCAAACAAACAAAGAATTCCTGAATCAAAACATACACACTAGCGAGAAAATTAAACAGTTGACAGGAAAAGTAGACGCTTTAGCCACCCACAACAAAATGTTAGAAACTCAGATATCACAAGTGGCTCAACAACAAGCCTCTGCTGCCGCACCTGCTGGCACATTTCCTGGACAACCCGAACAGAATCCAAAAGGCCAAGCAAATGCTGTAATACTAAGAAGTGGAAAAGAATTGGACGAACCAATCGATCCGAGGACCGAAAACTCAGCCATGCAACAAAAACCAACTGAACAAGCAGAAAAGGAATCCGAGTTAGAGAAGAAGGAAGACAACGAGAAGGAGGATACCGCAAGTGAAAAAACTCAAGCACCTCCAGCGCCATATAAACCACCTATTCCTTACCCTCAAAGACTGATAAACTCCAAAACTTCAGGACAATTTAAGAAATTTGTAGAGCTCCTTAGACAGCTGAATATTACTATTCCTTTTACAGAAGCGATAACTCAAATGCCGTCATACGCTAAATTTCTCAAAGAAATCCTGTCGAATAAGAGAAAGATCGAGGATAATGAAACAGTTACACTTATTGCAGAGTGTAGCGCTATTATTCAAAATCGCATGCCTCCTAAATTAAAAGACCCAGGTAGTTTCTCCATACCCTGCGTCATAGGAAAGTTCGTGATAGACAAAGCTCTATGCGATTTAGGAGCCAGTATCAGTGTTATGCCCTTATCTATATGCAAAAAGCTGAATATGGGAGACCTCAGACCAACCAAGATGTCCGTACAATTAGCTGACCGATCAGTAAAATACCCCGTCAGAATACTGGAAAACGTTCCAGTACGCATAGGACAATTCTACATTCCAACCGACTTCATAATCATGGACATCAAGGAGGACACTGTAACCCCAATTATCCTAGGAAGACCGTTCCTAGCTACAGTCGGAGCCATTATAGACGTGAAGAAAGGAAGGCTAACATTCGAAGTAGGAGAAGAAAAGATAGAGTTCATTCTCACCAAGTTCTTACAAGCACCAGCAATAGACGATACCTGCTATTTAGTAGACGAAATCGACGAATTCATAAGAGAACTTGAAAATAAAGAGACCACATATTCAGAAATAATAAAGATTCAAATACCAGATATTTCTGAAGACGATGATTGGCGTAAACCGTATAAAGACGACAGCCTAAGCGAAAGCTTAGCATTGACCCCAAACCATATGCCAGGTCCGAAGAACCCATCTTTAGAACTTAAAACATTACCCAAAAACCTTAGATATGAATTTCTAGACGATGAACAAAAAAGACCAGTGATAGTCAACGCCGACTTAGGACAACCAGAAACCGAAAAGCTATTAGAAGTCCTAAAGAAGTACCCCACCGCGTTAGGCTATAACATAAGCGATCTAAAAGGTATAAGCCCTTCAATCTGTATGCATCAAATTAGAATAGAGGAAGACTCTAAAACCTCTCGAGAGCATCAGAGGAGACTGAACCCCATCCTGAGCACTGTAGTCAGAGATGAAGTAAAGAAATTGCTAGATGCAGGAATCATCTATCCGATCTCCGATAGTGAATGGGTCAGCCCAGTTCATGTCGTACCGAAGAAAGGAGGAGTCACAGTAGTTAAAAACGAAAAAGGCGAATCAATAACAAAAAGAGTCGTGACTGGAAGCAGGATGTGCATTGACTATAGAAAGCTTAACAAGGCTACACGCAAAGATCACTTCCCGTTACCCTTCATAGACCAAATGTTGGAAAGATTAGCCAAACATTCATATTTCTGCTATCTAGATGGTTACTCAGGATTTTTCCAAATTCCCATCCATCCTGATGACCAAGAAAAGACTACATTCACCTGTCCTTATGGTACTTTTGCTTACCGCCGAATGCCGTTCGGACTCTGTAATGCTCCAGCAACCTTCCAAAGATGCATGATGGCAATCTTTGCAGATTTCATAGACAACATCATGGAAGTATTTATGGACGATTTCTCGGCATGTGGACAAAGTTTCGAAGGATGCCTACAAAATTTAGAAATGGTATTAGAACGTTGTGTAAAAGTAAACCTCGTCCTAAATTGGGAAAAATGCCATTTTATGGTCCGACAAGGAATAGTTCTAGGACATGTCATATCAGATAGAGGAATTGAGGTAGACAAAGCTAAAATAGAGATTATAAAAGATCTCCAACCTCCAAAATCCGTACGAGAAATACGGAGTTTTCTTGGACATGCCGGTTTCTACAGAAGATTTATAAAAGATTTTTCGAAAATCAAAAAACCTCTGACCGGCCTGTTGATGAAAGATGTTGAGTTCGTCTTCGACGACGACTGTCTAAAAGCATTCGAAACATTAAAATCAACCCTTATCACCGCACCAATCATGCAACCACCCGATTGGCGACTACCGTTCGAAATCATGTGCGATGCGAGTGATTATGCTGTAGGCGCAGTTCTAGGACAAAGGAAGGACAAGAAACTCCATGCCATCTACTATGCCAGTAGAACCTTAGATCCTGCCCAAATGAACTACGCTACCACAGAAAAGGAACTTCTAGCAGTTATATTTGCGCTTGAAAAATTCCGTTCCTACTTAGTAGGAGCAAAAATTATCATATACACAGACCACACTGCCATAAGGTACCTAATAAGCAAAAAGGATGCCAAACCAAGACTATTGAGATGGATCTTGTTATTACAAGAGTTTGACTTAGAAATCAAAGATAAGAAAGGAACCGAGAACGTTGTTGCAGATCACTTATCCCGAATAGAAGGCATCAAACACGAACCAGTACCGATAAATGACGATTTCCCGTACGAACGTCTGATAGCCAAATTAGAAAGTGACACACCCAATTCAATCTCGGAAGATCCAGAATTCGAAAAAGCCGTAGAAGCCGTCTATGCCCAAGTCACATTACCTTGGTATGCTGACATCGTTAATTACCTCGCTGCGGGCGTGCTTCCACCGGATCTTACTTATCAGCAAAAGAAGAAATTCTTCCACGACCTGAAACACTATTATTGGGACGAACCTCTACTCTTCAAGAGAGGGGCCGACAACATATATCGTCGCTGTGTCCCAGAGGAAGAAATAGAAAATATCATTTCCCAATGCCACTCAGCACCATACGGTGGTCATGCTAGTACATCCAAGACGTGCGCTAAGATTCTCCAAGCCGACTTATTTTGGCCTAATCTCTGGAAAGACGTTCACATCGCTGTGCTAAAGTGCGATAGATGCCAACGAACTGGCAACATCTCACAACGCGATGAAATGCCTCAGAAAGGAATCTTAGAGGTAGAAATCTTCGACGTCTGGGGAATAGATTTCATGGGACCATTTCCACCTTCTTTTGGTAATAACTACATACTCGTCGCTGTCGATTACGTGTCTAAATGGATAGAAGCCATAGCTGCTCCAACGAACGACGCACGAGTAGTAATCAAACTCTTCAAAAACAAAATCTTTCCTAGATTCGGTGTACCAAGACTCGTCATTAGTGACGGCGGATCTCACTTTATATCACGAATATTCGATAAACTTCTCTCTAAATATGGAGTCCGACACCGAGTAGCTACACCTTATCATCTGCAAACTAGCGGATAAGTAGAGGTCTCGAACAGAGAAATAAAACAGATCTTGGAAAAGACTGTCGCTACCTCAAGGAAAGATTGGTCGTCGAAGCTACAAGAAGCTTTATGGGCTTATAGGACCGCTTTTAAGACACCAATAGGTACTACACCCTACAAATTAGTTTACGGTAAATCCTGCCATCTCCCTGTAGAATTAGAGCATAAGGCCTTCTGGGCCATTAAGACACTCAACTTCAACTACACCGAGGCAGGAGAAAAGCGAATCTTGAACTTACACGAGTTGGAAGAACTTCGATTAGACGCTTACGAAAATGCCCGTATCTACAAAGAACGAACTAAAAAGTGGCATGATAAACGTTCAGTCAGGAAACAATTCAGTGTGGGAGACATCGTATTGCTATTTAATTCAAGATTAAAACTCTTCCCAGGTAAACTAAAATCTAGGTGGTCTGGACCTTATGAAGTGACTAAAGTACTTCAGATTGGAGCTGTTGAAATTATCGATAAGATGAATGCACCGTTTATCGTAAACGGGCAACGTCTAAAACATTATAATAAGAACGACAATAGTCCTCAAGTCAGCAGTATAGCATTTCTTGAGCTTCCAGCTCAAACACCCGAATAGCTTCTCACCAAGCTATCGTCAGACTTTAGACGTTAAAAACAACGCTTACTGGGAGGCAACCCAATTTCCCTCGTTATTGTATTTCATTTTTCTTAAAAATTTTACTTTGAAAATCCAACAAAAATTCTAAACTTATAATTACTACTACTTTCTACTTTCATTTATTTTCATATTTCTATCTTTATTTTATTTTTCTCTTTTGTCTTTTGTTTCTACCGCTTTTCGTTTCTAAAAATCCTGACTTCAAACTCCTGTTTTAAACTTTTCAGGATTTTTAAAGTCTTCAAAACATTCCTTCTGTTTTCTCCGAATTACCTGCGAGTATGGCCGAGTACGACTTCACAAAGGTTCACTTCCAAGGACTAGCTCAAAAGGCAAGATTTGCAGCACTGACCGAAAGAGAATTCGCCTTAACGCTGTATTATGATAAGGCCACCATGGATAAACTAGGAATCACGGATAGCATTCAATACCTGTTCAATCAACTGGGTTGGGAGAACACTGCTCTGAAAACACGTTTTGCTACCTATAAGGATCTTACCTATGAATTCCTTAGTTCTTTCAGATACATACCCAACTATGGTTTTGGATCCAACACAGAGCTGATTACCTTCCGATTGTTTGGAATGGACCAAACCCATAGCCGGATGTCACTAGCTAACCTCCTAGGATTTCCTAGTGGACCGAATGTGTTCATCAGTGCAGAAGATGACGATATTAATTTTCAACTCGATCAATTCTGGGGTAGAATCACAGGCGACTATCACCCTGAACCAGACAGAATGTACAATGATGATATTCATAACCCAGCCTTCAGATACTTCCATAAGATACTAGCTCACACCTTGTTTGGAAAAGAAGAAAATATTACGACAGTATCTAAAGAGGAATTATTCATCATGTTCTGTGCTTCTCAGGGACGTACAGTAAATGCAGTGCCTTTCATGATGAGATCTTTCAAACGCCTCACGCTGGAACCACAGACACCTATTCTTATAGGAGGCCTCGTGACAATGATTGCCCACGAGCTTGGCCTTAGATTCCACTTAAATGCCAACACTCGTTTTGGCACCATCCGACCCATGAACATACAATTCTGCTTTAACAGGCGCATTTTAGGAACTATGGGACCTGGACCGTATGAGTACCTCATTAACGAAAAACCAGTACAACTATTCACACTGCCTGATCATCTGATGACAAGTATCCACAACAAGGACAATTGGCTCTATGAATTAGATGAGCCTATGGGACCTCCTTCACCACAGTTAACACCACAGAACTATATGTATGACAATGACCACATCTCTGAGGCACACGACTATATGTATTATGAGGATGCTGTGTCCGAAGCTGAAGTAGACCCTACGACTCCTCCACACTACAACACCTATCCTGAGCCTATCCCTGAGGAGACCACCGACAAAATGGATACCATTTTACTCCGATTGGACGACGTTGATGCAGCTCTGACTAATGTAAAAGCTGACATCGCAAGCATGCACAGCGAACTGGTAGGCTTCATGGATTTAGTCTGCGACCAACTCGACTACTACGCATGGAAATTCGATGAGTTAAAGACACGAAAAGATTAGATACTAGTTCTTAGCAGTAGTTTCAGTTTAGTTTAGTCTAGTTTAGTTTCATTTAATCATTTGGATTTTTCGCATTGTTAGTTTTCTTTATGTACTACATACAATCATTTCAATTTTATGTTATTTCAATTCTAGTTTTTATTCAATTATTCTGTTTTCGCATTATTCGTTGTTTGTTGGCTGTTATATTATATTACCATATCAATACTAAGCCTTAAAGTCACTACGAGACCGCCCTCAGAGCAAAATTCTACGTTCTGCAGATTTTGCTGCTGTGACGACTGTCACAGGATCCTGACGAGCGTCACGCGGGTGACGACCGTCACGAATTCAAAAACTGCTATCTGATATAACAGGGTTCGTGTTCTCTCCCACTACCCCCATTACCACTTCCAATCATCAGAAACTCCTACCCCACTACAAATTTTCGTCCTCCCCACATTGCACCATATATTTCAACTTCAATCTCAACTTCCAAACCACACTTCTGTCAGTTCTTCCCACTCTGCAGAAAAACCCCAATCTTCAGAAACCTCTCAATCTTCCAACAATGGAAAGAAATGCAGAAACCCCAGATATCAGCAACATTATCTTCAATAAAGGAGACTTAGGCGAAAGACAGCGAGCAAACTACATCGCATTCCATCAGAGGTCGCTCCAGCCGACTCACTATCCACACCTTCCATCGCTTACGGAGCTCGGACTCCTTGAAGGAGTAACCTGGATGCTTCAAAGAGCAGGCATCTGGAACCTCTGCACTAACCCACTACCAACATACGAACAACTCACTCTCGAGTTCTTGAGTTTGTTTACTTACGCCACATCCAGCGGCGAACTTAGCCAGCACTCAGGTGCCGCATGCTTCCGGATGTTTGGCACCAACTATCAGGTGAACCAAAATTAGATTGCCAGCATCCTACAGCTACCTCGCGGCGACAACGCTCACCGCCGCATCACCGATCAGTTCCAGCACGAAGCTTTCGCGCTGTGGTACCAGTTGACCGGCATCAATGCCGATGGTTGGGACTCTCTGCACGCCACTCATATCCATAACCCAACCATCCGGTACTTTCACAGAGCGTTGAGCAACACAATTTTCTCCAGAGACAACAACCACAAAGTGAACTCGAAAGAGCTCTTCTTCCTCAATTGCGTCTTCAACAATGAGCCTGTCAACGCTGCTCCGTTCCTGCTGGCTCATATTCAGGCCAACTGCAACCGTGGCTCGAAGCCATTCTACTTTGGCGGGATTGTCACTGCTATTGCACTTGGGCTGAACCTTGGCGACCGCCTCCAACACCTCCATTCCATCCCCTCGGTGTTCCTTGACACCGACCACTGCAGAGCCTCTCATCTTATCCGCTCCAGAGCTGACGGCAAATACCATCCGGTAGTGCGTGGCAAGATCATCCGAAGCATCATCCTTCCGTCCAGCACCCGCACACACCCAGAGGATCGTACCAACTGGTTATTTGACTTCACTACCCCTCCTGCTGCCGCTGTTTCTACTCAGGACCACGCCCAAGGTTCTGACGATGAAATCTAAGCTGAGTTGGACAGGTCCGAGCAGCCCGAGGCATCGCAGCCTCCTCCTCCCGAAGGTACATCCTCTCGCCGCCGCCGCCATCATCCCGTGCCAGACTTCACAGAAGAGGACCTCCGCCGCTCTCTAGACCAGCAGACACAGATACTCGCGATGCTACAGCAGCAGAATCAGCGAGCTGACCAGTTCGAAGCTTGACACCGGACTCAAATGCAACAACTTCACACCGGCCAAGCTACTATCACTGAGAGCCTGGCGAATCTGACTTTGCAGGTCGAAGGACTCCGGGACACCGTTTACCACACAGGAGCTATGAGTTATGAAGACCGAGTAGCCCTTGCCAGAGCCAGAGGACGCCAGCGCGGACATGACAGAGGCAGCGGACGTGATTAGTTTTCCATTTTTCCTTATTTGTTTACTATATTTCAGTTATTTGTACTTTCATTTCAGTTGTATCTCCCTCTCGCATGCTTCAAAAAATCAGTGAGGACACTGATTGAGATAGTGTGGGAGCGAAGCCTTTATTTCCATTCCACTGTACTCTGAATTTCCTTTATTTCCATTCCACTGTACTTTGAATTTCGTAATTTCTATTTAAACACTTTCTATTTTTAGCAAATAAAGCTCGTCTATATATACTTTTCCCGTTACGCAAACGTCCCCACATTATTCAACGTAAACAAAAACATTCATTCGTTCCTCAAAAGCAAAAGCACCACGAGAATGCACCCGAGTTCAAAACAAGTTTTGAAACTCCGAGGATACGACAGTTCTAACAAAACCAGTACCGTCCAGACACCTTAGATCTCCGGTTTATGCGAGTCGGTTCACTACCTACGTGTACCAAAGTCTCAAGTGTCTACACAAACTCAACCCCAAGTAGTTTATACTAGCAGTTAGCACCATCCTAAAACACTTCTAAGCGAGCGACCGATGCAAATAAGTGTATGATCTCCAAAAAGATGAAAAATCATGAAAAGAGAGCTAAATAGCCCAAAACAATATAAGACACGTTTCCTTCTAAGTTAGGTGCTCCTCACCCGAGCATTTAGCCCAACGGCACGAAAACTCATTGAAAAAAAATCAATGACATAAGCTTATGATCAATGAAGAAGATCAAAAACAGAAATGAGATCATATTCACTAACAGGTCGACTTGCCATGAAAGTGTATGGACAACGGGCTTAATGTGATTGCGCTAGAACAAACAGGGTGAACTTGCCGCGAGAACCTTGACACCAAGCTACAGTAGCATGACTGGGACCGATTTGCATAAAAAGGAGACCTCCGAAGACTTCTAGTCCAGTGTCGTCATGATACTCGTCTTGTTCTTACCAAGAATCCCGGTTTTTCCCAACTCTGCGAACGAAGAAGCTGCCTCGTGCTTGCCGACTTTTTCATGTTTTACTTGAGGACAAGCAAAGATTCAAGCTTAGGGGAGTTTGATAACACGAAATCGTATATATATTTTGATGCATAATTCAACTAAAGTTTAACCGTTTTCGATCCGATTTCGTGTTATTTCCGTGTTATTTGTCTGATGTTTTGCAGGTATTCAACGATCACGTCTAAACAAGGCAACATGAAGAAAAGAAGCAATCTCAAATGAAATATGGACGAAAAAGGAGTGAAAATATCATGAAAAGTGCAGAAGACTGTTTTTGCTGATGTGACGACCGTCACAACTACATGACGAGCGTCACACGGGTGACGACCGTCACACCTTGTGACGACCGTCATGCAGGCAAAAACGCCCCACTTCAATTACACGTTAAAGAAGCAGTTCCAATTCCCACAGAGTGGACCACTACTCCCTAAATTATCTGCCTCAAAGTCCATCATCTTCAATGATAACCGTTGGAATTCCACTTCTATAAAAAGGGAAGAAAGGGACCTCAGAAAGTGTGCTGCATTCATACAACGAAGTGCTGCCAAATTTATTTCAAGAGCATATTTTCCAGCAATATTCTTATTTGTTTCTCTTTACCTTTCCTGTATTTCATTTTCATTCTTCTGTAATTTCTAGTTTTATTGTACGATCAATTTGGCATAAAGACTAGAATCCTGCCAACATCTGTGGAGGATCTGCCCAAAGGCCAATTGGAATACTTACAGGTTTCTCATTTCAATCGATTACAGTTTTATTATAATGCAAATCATTATTTATTGTTTTTATTTATGTTTTATCTTTCCCAAATCCATGTCTAGCTAAACTTAGGTAATCGATATGTAGTAATAATTCGAATGGGATTTGATAACAACTGGTTGAAAAACTTTCTTTTCAAAAGTAATTTATGGTCTGAGTGTTTAAAATTAATTTACTGAATAAACTTCGTCGCGAAAGCGAGAACTTATTTAAAAGTAGTTTTGCCACGAAAGTGGGAAATTAATTAAGATACGAACCAACAAGCGAAAGCTGCGGTAAGGTCAGATAGTAAACACTAGTCATTCTTTTTAATAACAACGAAAGCACTTTAAAATGAATTAGAAATTAGAGATTTCCAAAAAGTAATTTTAACCCCGAACGGGATACGAAAGTGTACGTTTGGCCCTTAGGATTATGATTAGTGTCAATAACCATCGTGAGGTGAGAGTCTTCAAATCACCATTTTCTGCTTAAATAAACTTTGAAAATTATTTCATACACCAGTAACTTATCAAATCCCTGAAGAACACAATTACTACATATCGATTCAATCATTTATAATCTAAGTAGCATTCTTAGTTCCCTTTTAGTGACAATCTTATTCCCTTAAACATATTTTACCTAGCTAAACATAGTAACTCCCGAGAACACTAGTTTGATTACGAGTCCCTGTGGGATCGATATCTATTATTACAACGTGATAGACTGTGCACTTGCAGTTAGGTTGTATTAGACATAGAAAGTCGCGATCATTACTCCTCCCATGCCTCCGCTGCGCCACTCTGATACAACTACAGAACACGGTGCAAACTTTTGAGATTTCGAAGCTCGACCAACACCAGTCACCGGTGTGACTCTCAAAACACATATTGCCTCGGATCCTCTCGATCTTCTCAGCCATCTCAAGCATAATTTTCAAGTCTGAGTATGACACTCTCACTCGATTTATTTCAACACAGGAGATTCCTACACTCCCTATCTCACCAAGCCACATATAGTGCCATTCCGACACTAGGATGGTAACCGTTATTATAGGTAACTCAATCAACGATAATTAATCATCCCACGCTCCACCTTGATCCGACACCCAAGCTCTCACTAATTCTCTACAGACTCAATAGTCCTCTCTGACTGACCATCAGTTTGCGGATGGTAGGTCGAACTCAGCTTCAACTTAGTACCCGAAGCTTCCTGTAAGCCCCTCCAAAATCTCAATATAAACCTCAAATTTCCATCTGACACAATATTCGTCAGTATCTCATCCAACTTCACCACTTTCTCAATATGCATCTCGTATATCCTCAACACAGAATAGTTAATCCACTCCTAACAATTCAAATTAAAATTATGTCTTTACAAATTCTTTGGAAATCTCAACACCAATTTCGTGAAAATACTACCTGATTTCCACTCTGGAATATTTAACGACTGCATCAGACTCAACAGTCTCTGATGTTCACTCTTCGAATTCCTACAATTCTAACCAGCATATTCCACCTCAACTACTCCTCCCCTTATCCATGGTCTCCAAAACAATCTACTCAAATTCGGTTACTTCTTCATAGCACCGGGATGGATACTCCATCTACCTCAATGTATTTCTTCACGAGTACTCCTACTCCCCTCAACAACATCTGGTACACATACCCTATCATAACACATCATGGTACTATTTCCACAAACCCGACCATCCACTCTTCGACTCTAATTTATCAATTTCAACTAATTCACTACTCAACCCAGGTTTCTGACTTTCTCGATTCTGCTCAAGGATATCACTAGTCAGATCTTAATAATAAAAGCTTAACTCCATAAGAAGTCTCCTTACTCACAAAACTCATATTATGAAATTACTCAATTAGTTCTAACTCTTTTCACCATCATCTTCGGTATATGCAAATATTTCTAACTCACTGCATCATCTACCATGTCCGCTTTACCCGAATGGTAATTCAACTCGAAGTCGTACTCTTTTCGAAGTCCCAATTATTTCCTATGCCTCATATTCGTCTTATTCAAATTAAACAAACACCTTAAACTCTTAAGATCACCAAACATCTCCGATCTCAGTCTGAACTTTTGAAGACTCCGACTCTGGTACAATCACAATAGTAACCAACTCTAAATCACTGGTCGGATGATTTCTCTTATACACTTCAAGTTGCCTTTTGCATAATTGAAACTCGCTGAAGTTGTCTTTAGCAAATCCCCTAATTATATCAACAAGCATCACAAACACCACAATTAGTTCTATCGGATTCGGCAGAACTTTCCTTACGGAAGTATATCACTGCTCTTTTTCCAACACTGATAACTCCAGTTCCTTATGCTCAACATAATCCTCTATACTCTTCGAATACCTTAAAATATCATTTATTAACACAACCATTGCCTTATATAAATAATTAAAGAAGATCCCATGCCAAGTGGACAAACAAGTTGTGAGTTATAGCGGGAACACATACCGTACCGCCCGTCCTTACCACAACATTTAAACACACTTCATCAATAAATAGCTTAAATCTATGTAAATACTTCACCATTTCATAGATAATTTGAATAGATTTCCAACGCTTCGAACCGCGTGTCATTCCGAGTTACGGTTCTCCCGTTACGGCAAAAACACCAGAATAACATTTTCTGCCCAGGACCCCTTCGCCAGGCGAACACCGCAGCGAATATGGACGTTCGCCAGTATGCTCGCCAGGCGAACATGACAGTCCCAAAATCCTCTTTTCGACCGTTACCCGACTTCCGAGTGTCCGATTTCGATTCCGTAAAAAGCTGCGATCTCGGAATTTAACGTACAACAATAATTTTATACTTAGGAAGCCATCCAACACATTTTAAATCTATGAATAATTTAAAACTCAATTACTTCCAATCTCAACAGCAGATCTTTGAGCCTCCTAATACGATAGAACTTTTGACCTTCGTCCCATCCACCACAAGAACTCTACTCGAGATCACATGACCAAGGGAATCACATCGCTCGATCAATTGTTCCATCAAATCATTAACTCTTGGAAGCGAACACCTATCCTTGATAGTCACCCTGTTCACTTATCTATAGTTCACCCAAAGCTTCACAAAACCCTATCTGTCTAACCAACACAATTGGTGCACATTACGGTAGCACACTCAAACAAAAGAACCTCTCTCCTAGAAGGTCTTCAAGTTGACTCTTCAACTTCTCCAATCCCAACGAAAACACACCATATGGAGTCACTAATATCGGACTCGTTCCAACAACAAAGTCAACGTGTGAGCTTTACTTCACACTCTGATAGTAAATCACCTACCTCATCCGGAAACCTCCGGCAATCGCAAATAATTGACAAATCCCAATTTTTCTCACTTTCCTTCTCATTCCAAGTTTCAGTCAAAATAGACACTTCAACACCGTCTTACGCCAAATTCTTCAAAATAATCCCTTAAGCACTTAGCTTAACTCAAGATTATTCACTGCTCACGCCACCCAAGCTTGCAAGACGCGTCTATCCCATCCAACACAATCTCGTCCAGTATTAACAAGAGATTAAGGGTGATCAGTTCCTCAATTTGTTAATAGACAGCCGAAATCATGATGGGGTACAAACCATCTTTACCAACTATTATATCATTCCTCAACACCATAAGCCACCAAATTGTAGCTTTCCGGAGAAATACAACTTCTCCCCCACTGGAATCATTCCACTTCTACCAACAAACTTAACCAACAACATGTATCGACAGTGTTTTTACGCACATGTCGCATACCAGGGAACAACAACACTAGACAACATTGGCCGGACAGACCGACCTGCTCTGATACCAATTGTAACACCCCACTTCCCAAATTAAATAAAATATAAACATTATAAATAAACATCAGAGTTTTCACCAAAATAGTGGGATATCACATCACCAAATTTTTATAAAAATACTTTATTAATTATTCTCAAAAACAATACAGCGGAAAACATTATTCCAACATTCTCGGCCATCCGCCAAATTTCATAAAATCTTTATTATTATAATTCACAAAAAAAAGTGATACGTCACAGGATTACAACAAGTTTGACATAAAACAATTAAAACACCCATATCCTGTGTTACGTATCAGAGCATCCTAGACTTGACTGGCACACCACCATCCAAGCTATCTAAGTACCTGGATTATCTGTACTTCCGGATAAGCACAAACACAACAACAACCAAGGGGTGAGAAAACATGATCAAAAATATATTGGTAATGTAATACATGTAAACAAGGTAGTAAAATACACCAACACACTAATATTCACCCCAAAAACTCCATATAACGAACCTACTGTTCAAATTACAATATAACATATTATAATGCAAATATGCAACTCAACACCATGCATGCGGTACCGACTCATTGGTTCATTCAATCGAACTTGGATAGATCACTTACGCTCCTCCTGAGACATGATCTATCCCCCACCATTCTCCACAAAGGAGTACGAATGAATCACTTACGCTCCTCCTGAGACATGATTCATCCCACCAAAACACCATGATATGCACACACCAATGCATAACTATCATATTTAGGCACACTAAGTGCACACGATCCTCCTGAGACATATCATCATACATCAATGCATATATGTGTAGATATATTACACCAACACCATATAAATCAATCAGATAGTAAACAAATTCATACTATAACACCATATATAACCATATCCCAACACCCGGGAACACACGATCCTATTGATCACTACATACATATACGTTAACTAATTGTCCACCAACAATATTAAGGGAAATGAGTACTATCACCCAGTACACAGGTTAGATCCCACACTCATCATCCTTACAATGCATCAAGGCCAGAAAGATCACCCCAGACCAATGCTCAAGGCCAAACATCACCAAAGTCACATTCTGGTTCTGCTACACTCGTTGGCATTCTCTAGGCGAAGCTTCTCCAACACTCACCAGGCGAAGCCCAGCGAATGCTGCGATTCACCAACTTCCCCACAGTTCTGCAGTACTATTCTAGGCCAAATCAAACTTATCATCTCAACTCAAATTCTCAGCCTACTCTAGTACCAACCTTGTACATTACCGTAACTAAATCGGTTCCTAAATCTTATTCCCAAAGTCATCGCTTAAACATTCTACCGATGCCTTAAAAGGTCACACAGAATCTCCCTAAAAACCTTAAACCCAGCCTATACGCCAAATTAACCAAAAACAACAATTCATCAACATTGACCTATACTCCATCGCTATCGATTACTAGTTATCATCAAACACAAACACACCATTATACTTACCAATTATCATATACTTCCTACTCTAGAACCAACATTACGGTACATTACCTACACTTTAGAGTTACTCTGAATCTCACCAAGGTCCTAACCAGAGTCACTAACAACATCACAGGGAACAACACATAATTTTCCCAAATTTATAATCATGGTCATTACCAATGCTACAATAACAACACAAAATCTCACCAAAACTCTATTCATAGTTACTATCAACACTGCAGTAACAACATATAATCTCACTAATATCACCATAATATATATATACCAAATTCACCAATACCAATCAACAATTCATCAATATCAAGCATAAATTTATCATTAGCAACAACAATAACAAGCATGCCAATATAAAACTTCATAGATCGACATTTTCCTACGGGGTTAAGGAATCCCCTCTACCCTATACATGTATATATACCATCCCAATCAAGTTTCTCCCCCTTACCTGGATAATTATTCTGATCGGTGATAAATTCCTCCAAGATTCTTCATCCCTAGCCTTTTCCCTTTCTCTTTGTTCTTCGCTCTTCTCTATTCTCCCAATTTCCCTTCTCACGGTTTCTATCGTGCCTTTTTATATTTCCATTCTAACTTCCCCATAACCCTTCCACTTCTTATTTTACTTATTCCAACCACTAATATTCCCAATAATAATTCTAATAATAATAATTATAATAATCATTATAATAATAATAATAATAATAATAATAATAATATAATACTATTGTAATATTATAGTAATATTCAACATAATAATAATGATAGTAATACACCCAACAATAATTATAATAATAATAATAATAATACTAATGATAATAATAACAATTATATTAATACTAATAATAAAATAATATTAATAATAATAATCTTAATATTAAAAATACTAATATAATATTACTAATATTAATAATACTAATCATAATAATACTATTAATAATAATAATAATAATAATAATAATAATAATAATAATAATAATAATAATAATAATATTATTATCTCACTAAAATAATAATAATATTAATAATACTAATAAATATAATAATATATAATAATAATAATAATAATAATAATACCCCCACCAATATTACTATTATTCATTATATTATCATATTCACAGCAAAAATCATAATAATATAATAACTATATTAATAATAATATTATATTCTCCATATTAATAATATTACTACAAATATTAATAATAATCATAAATATAATAATAATAATAATAATAATAATAATAATAATAATAATAATAATAATAATAATAATAATACCACCACCAATATTACTATTATTTCTTATATTATTATAAACTCACCAAATTACCACCAATGATCCTCCCATCTCAGGGACACCCACCAAACATCATCAAATACACCCTACCAAAGGGCACATCAACATATAATATTTAAAATAATAATAAAATGACTAAATAATTAAAATGGGTGTTACATTGGATCCTCAAATAATTATAGATTTCATGCTTGTTACTCCTATCTGTTTCCCTTTTTGATAATATGATTCACCAAGTTCAAGGGAAGAACTCTTATATGACTTTACAAGTTGTATGCACTGCATTTTCATTTGCATCACCTCCCCTGCTTGATCCCTAATTTTTCAGGTTGATCAACTCAGGTCACCTTTGTACTTTCAAGATAGATTCCCTTAAGTCTTCAACTTAGATAACTTACATTTAAGAATCCTATTCTCCCATAAGAGAATTAGACATAAGTCATCTTTGTAGTCGAGATATAATTCTCCTACCCCATAACATAATTGAGAAAGATATAGAATCTTTTCCGCTTGGGAGAGGTATGTGGCATACTTGCTGATTAAGTCCGAGTTGGAGCCCTTCTCTCAATGCGACGCAAAGACTATCTTCCACATGCTTGTGGTGGTTTAAGTCAAGTATTCTCCCTAAGATGACGACTCGTCTATTCTCCTAGAATAAATCAACAAACATTCCCCCCTGGAACCTTGACCATAGTCAAGAGTTCCTCAATCCCTTTAGGGGAACTACTGTCGCAACTGCGAAAAACACCCAGCGGAAAACAGAAGAGTCGCCACCTGTCGTTATTTATCCCAAAGAGAGGGAAAGGAAACGATCCGAAAAAACCTAACGAAAAGGGAAAAGACGAGGTCATCGCAACCAAGTCCTGGATTCGGGAGTCGGTTACGCAAGGGGAAGGTATTAGCACCCCTTACGTTCGTCGTACTCGACGGGATCCACGCTTGTTGTCTATCCAAGGGTGTGTTTGAACTATCTATGCTAAAAGTCTCAGGACAAAAGAAAAGAAAAGAGACTCGGCAGAGCATCGCTGCTTTGTGCCTACGTATTCCCTCGTGCAATGGGAAAGTCAGAGTCAACGTAGTTCGGCTACCTACGGGTGAAGGTGGGAAGGTTTCTCGCCAAGACATCGCGTCTTTGCCTACGTATTCTCATCTGGTATGAGAAATCAGAGCCAACGTAGTTCGGGCTAACGAGAACACCGGTTGGTGAAGTGTTTTAACCGAGTAGGGTTAAACCTCCATTCCAGCAGTTAGGGACAAAACCTGTTTGCGGTAGAACCAAAGCTTAACAACACTCCTTTTTTACGAAAAAAGGTTTTCCGTTATTACGATCTCGAAGGATGAAAAAGGTTTGAACTTTGTTTTTGTGTTTTTTTAAGAAGAAGTGCATTGATTATTGTTTGTAATGTATGATGTACTAAAGTCTAAAACCTAGAGCGAATGCGTCGCATATCGCCCTAAGGACGTATACTAAACACTCTAAGCAATTGAGAGAGAACCCCCCAATCACAATTTCCCAAGTACAAGGCTCATGGCACAATATCCATTATCTTATTAAGTATTTTGAAGTTGTTTTGAGATGAGAAAGAGAAGACGCACGGAAGGTTTAAGGGAAACTCGGCTCTAACATTGTCATGCAATGTGGACCTAAGGTTCAGATTAAAAGGGGGAACATCTACCCTAATGTTAGCATGCTTGGATTGAATACCTAATGTCTCTCCTACTCCCATCCTAAAGGAGGGACTAGGAACCCGATGGGGATCATGGCAAAAATCACAAGAAAACACCAAGTAAATTCAATCACAAGTAAGAGATGCAAACACGGAATGCAACACACAAGCAAAGGGAGGAACAAGTGTGGGGTAAATACCTCCACAAGCAGATCTCGACCTTTCATTAATGAAAGAAATCAAGATGCAAAACACAAGAGGGAATGCACATGCAAGCATCATCACTATGAACAACAACACACAAGTGTGCATCCAAGTGGAAAACAAAAACAAATCGATGAAATCTCGATTAAATAACCAAAACAGCGGCAAAATGTCTATAATATTTCACTTATAATGCATCGTATTGATTTATGATGATTCGATGCGAAACGGTACCTAAACAAGCAAGAAAATCAACAAAATAGACCTACTGGCACAGTGTTAATCGGTTAACCGATTAACCACTGAAAAATGCTTGAAAATCTGAAAATTTAAACTGGTTAATCGGTTAACCATATGTGTTAACTGATTAACACTCTGAAAACTTTGAAAAATTTGAAAATTTATAATGGATAATCGGTTAACCATATGTGTTAACCAATTAACACTGTGCCAACAGCAGAAAAACAGCAACAAAACAACATTTTCAGCAAATAAACACTTATCAGATCCACCGGATGATCGCATAATCACTTAATCACGAAATTAAACCAGCAAATCATGATTCAAACAGCATGTAAACAGATCAACACAACCAAATCATGAATCAATCGGATCAAATTAACCGAACTTCAATCGAATATGAAAACCCACATGATTATGAAAATAAGCTAAAAATAGATTCGGATCCAACCTTGGAGCGGAGATTTTCTCCGGTTAATGTTGATTTAACTGGAATTGAACATATCCAATGCTAGAAGTCCGGAATACTTCAAGATCCACACCAACTCTTGTAGTAGCAATGAGATCCTTCAAGATCAATCCAAAATAAGCGAAATAATCACTTCCAAAACAACTTCCAGATTGAGATCCAACTTTGCACGAAAATTGGATAGAGAAATTGATCCAATGAAGATGATAGATGGAAGTTTGAGCTCAAGAATTCATTGATTCTAAGGAAGAATCAAAGAATTCAATGGAAAAGAGCTTTGGTGAAGGATTTGGAGGATGAACAAGTTAAAAGAAATTTGAGAGAAAATGAGATCAATTCTGAATTTGAAAATGAAATTATGAGTTATGGTTTGGAGTGGATCACTTAAATATCACCTAGGCTTGGATCCAAATGTAAGGTTTGGAATAAGGAATGGAAATTTTGGATTGGAATGAGGAATGGGCATTTGGAGGGAAAATGAAATTAATCAAATTTCAAATAGGTTCTAGATCCTTCCCGAAGTGAAAATCATACTTGCACATGACCAAAATTGGACCCTAAAATGACTTGGATTGAAAATTCACGTGCAGAGGCAAAATCTGCACTGGTTAATCGATTAACCATATAGGCTAATCGGTTAACACTTTCAAAATTTCAGGTTTAACCTGATTTTGACTTGGTTAATCGATTAACCATATGTGTTAATCGATTAACTTCTCCAAAATTTGAATTTTGGCGCCTTTTGGAGGGAAATCTGCCAGTTTGCTCGTTTTCATCCGTTCTGAGTTCTGTTCAAATTCTAAAACTTGCTTTTGAATATCATAAATATGAAAATGCTCGTGATAGCATGAATGCTACTTTCTGAGCTGAAAATATCCTGTAAAAATAAAATAAAATTGGTCGCCCGACCGTTGGACAAAATAAATGCCAGAGCCTCTGATGCTCGCTATTCCGGTTCATGTACTGAGATGAAAACTGAGCCACGGGAAAACCTTGATCCCCTGTATCAAGAACGAATGCTATGCAAATGCAGAAATGTGAAAATACAAAGAAACAAAAGCCAGATACTGCCAAAACGAAAAGCAAATTTTGGGGTGCTACAGCTGCCCCTATTCAAACAACTTGGACCTGAAGGGAGGAAAAGCATCCGCTTTCAAACATTCAAGGTATAAGGTGATTGAATACAAAAGAACCTGAAAATTTGCACCCTGCGGGAATGCAAAACAGCGAGTACCAACCAGAGTTGGAAAACAACGCGCTGGGGATAACAATCCAATATGATCTGAACTTCATCCAACAGATGCCAACCAAGAGTCGGAATAACGCCCAGAGGATACCAACCAAAATTTGGAACAAAGATCAACAGATACCAACCAAGAGTCGGGATAACGAACCCTACTGGGGAACAAAAGAGAAAATCAACCAGGAAAACCACATCATGCTAGAAAACAACCTGACGATTTTCCTCCCTTGGGAAAGGAGTAGACTAACCAGATGACTCTGCATGGGACCAACATCCATCACAAGATAATAATCTAGCAGCACCATCCAAAATATGGGATGAGGGTTACTCTCTGGGGATAAAACCACCCCCTACCAACCAAGAGTTGGAATCAGCACAACACTAACAGAAATTTGAATGGCGAGACGACTTTGCTAGGAAGGTATACTGACCAAAATTCAGAATCATCAATCAGAGAATAAAGGTTACTAACCAAGAGTTTGAATAACGTCAACCAGTCGACCACACCGGATATGGCGACCTCTCCCATGTTGGGAAACTAACTCCACCGGGGAACCAAAGACTACCAACCAAAAGTTGGAAAACGAATCGACGTCCAAGACTGACCCTACTGGGGAATCAAGAACCACCAACCAAAAGTTGGAAAATGTTAGACCTCCTCACCAACCAAGAGTTGGGATAACGACTCCGTTGAGGAATAAGGGAGGACTACCAACCAAAAGTTGGACAACAAACAGACGTCCCAGACCGGCCCTACTGGGGAACAGAGGACTACCAACCAAAAGTTGGGACAACCGCAGGGGATAACATCCAACCAAAAGTTGGGAAACAAAGTTACTAACCAAGAGTTAGAATCACCATGGAAAGATCATCATCGACCAAAAGTCGGAACACAAGCTACTAACCAAGAGTTAGGATTGCTGGGGAAAGATCAACATCGACCAAAAGTCGGAACAAGCTACTAACAAAGAGTTAGGATTGCCAGGAAAAATCCTCATTGACCCAAAAGTCGGAACCAAGAGCTACTAACCAAGAGTTAGAATAACAAAGATTGCCAACCAAAAGTTAGAACAAAGATTTTGCGAGGGGAAATCAGAGATTACCAACCAACAGTTGGGATCACCTTCTAGGCCAACCAAAAGTTGGAACACCAAACCCAATAATTTGAAGTATGCTGGGGAGTACCAACCAAGAGTTGGAATCCTCGACTATGCTGAGGAAAATAAAGACTATCCACCAAAATTTGGAATAACATCCAAACGCCATTGGGTCATCAACCAAAAGTTGAGATAAAACAACGATAACTAACCAAAAGTTGGAACAACTCTGTTGGGGAAAAGAACAACAGGCTTGACCAGGGCAGACAACACTCACAAGTGACTCACTTGGGGAGAGCGAAGACATTTAACCAAACGACTCAGTCGGGAAGAATCTGATAAAATAACCAACCCAAAAATCCATCTTGACGCGGATAACATGAAAACCCCTTGAATCAAACAGCCTCTGCTGAGAAGATATCCGGTCTTAAAGATACCACACCTGGCCTATTCTTCAGATGCATATGTTCGAAAATGGCGTAATGTTCCATACAAAATGGAAATGCTACGCATTTGGGAGGATGCTATGCAAAAATGCAAATGCAAAGGAACCACCTTAGCAAAATAAATGCTAAAGAGAGGAAACCAAACTCCGCTGAGGAGAAACAGGACACCGAGTATGATCGGACTCATACTAGGGAATAAGCAAGCCCTGGATGACCTCCTTGTAAAGCACCTTCTCGGATACAACCGTTCTTAGGAGAACAATAAAACAATCCGCTGGGAATCTGAACTCTGCTGAGGAAAATGCCCTGGATGGCTTCCCAGGAAACAACTTTTGTGGCAATCAAATGCATAGGCTGGGGAAACACCCGGAACAACCTTCCAACACTCCAGGGAAAGAACACATTCAACCGGGGAGAAACATTCAGAATACGACCTTACCGAGAAGTAAACTGTTGGGAAACAACCCCACTCTGCTCGGAAAGAAATCCCACCCTGCTGGAGGATATCAAACACTTCTGCTGAGAGCTCCACTCTACTGAGGAACAGATAATGCTTCGTCTAAACATTTGTCACGCCGTGGGAATCAACACTGAACTCTGCTTGGGGAAGAAACCCTGAATACTGATACTACCAGAAAGTCAACTTCTTCGGGGAGAGGGCGTCGAAGGCTCCGCCTCTGCTGGAGGATAAAAATGCTGAGAACAAACCCACCCTGCCAGGGGTTAGCCTTTGCAAGGAGTCGAAACCTTACTCCGCTGGAGATTCGCTACACACCTTCGCTGGCGATACCTGACCTGATAGTGAGAGTCTGTGGGTACGACAAAGATCTCTGCTCGGGGAGAAATGAGTCTGCATTATAATTTCAATGCCATGGAGAAACATCTCAGCTGGAGATATCTTCCATCCTGCAATAAGACAAAAGAATGCGCACATGCGAAATGGTTACCTCAGCTACCATTCATGACACTTACCACACGAGCAAAGTCTTTTGCTTTCGTTATGCTCTGTAAAGCCTCCTGTTTTTGTGTGTGCAATGTTTATCAAAATATCAGACATTTTTGCCAACAAAACAGTAAAAAGCAAAACAAGAAAAGGAAAGCTCTTTGACTGAAGTGAATACTTTATTGATAAAGGCCTGTAAATACGCAAATTACAATTCAGATGCAATTCCTAAAAAGAGGAAATTGCGAAAAAGTAAAAGAAAATATACAAATGTTCGCAATATGGAAACAAACAACCACCATGTGTCGATTCGGCTATGACCTGTATGTCTTCAATGTGCCCCGCGTTTTTCCTTCTGAAAAGATTGACTGGACTGATTCCTTTCCTTCGGGATAGCTGCTCTTAAGCTCACAAATCGAACGCAGACCACAGTCGTTTGCTTTCAAATCCCTAACTTTTTCTTGGATTTCCCTTTCGGGTTTTCAATCCACCGGGATACCTATTTTTGCCAAAGTCGCCTTTTCAGGTTTTCAACTTTGCGGGTTTACATCTTTCTTTTTCTTTTTTCCCTAATTTTTGCCCGAACCTTCTCTTTTTATGGTTCACCGGGATGCCCCATTTTTGCCTAGACTTTTCTTTTTCTGTCCAGCGGGTCTCTTTAAGCAAAGTATTTTTTAACCACGTATGCGTTCACAGGGGACGAAAAATCTTCACCATCCATGGTAGATAGCAATAAGGCTCCTCCGGAGAAAACCTTTCTTACTACATACGGACCTTCATAGTTAGGAGTCCATTTTACCCTGTGATCTGTCTGAGGAGGAAGGATCCTTTTCAACACCAAATTACCCATCTGGAAGCTCCGAGGATGCACTTTCTGATCAAAAGCTTTCTTTATCCTACTCTGGTACACCCGACCATGAACAATAGTCGCCAATCTCTTCTCATCAATCAAGCTCAGCTGATTCAACCTGGTTCGTGTAACACCCATTTTAATTATCCAGTCTTTTTCGGTGTTATTTTATTTTCGGTGTGCCTTTTGTCGGGATGTGGTTGAATGTGATAGTGCGTGCCTTAAGTTTGGAGATTAGTTACTAAAATTTGGACTTTGATATTAATAATATAATTATTAGTGATAATAATTTAATAAATAATGGTAATATTATTATTAATAATGGAATAAGAATTAGTAAGGGGTATTTTGTGAGTGGAAAAGAGAAGAAGAAGGGGAACACGATCAAAGAGGAGAAGAGGAAGAACACGGTCTAGAGTGGGAGGAAGATTGAAGAGAAGAATCAAGAGGAATAAGAGAGGAAGCCAAGATTATCGATTCTTCGAGGATTTCAACAGCTTGATCGAGTTATCGAGGTAAGGGGGGGGGGGGGGGGAGGGGGCGAGAAACGGGTCGAAATTGGTTTGATATGAATTCTAGGTAGAGGGAATTCCCCTAACCCCATGGTAGATTGATGATCATGTTTGATATGTTGTTGAAATTCTGAATTGTTGTTAGCATGATGAACATGTTGCATGTATTGGTAGAGTGATTATTTGGATGATTTGGGGTTTTCGGGTAGTTTACTATTTAAAGCCGAAAATGATTTAATCGGTAGAGTTGATGTTTTATCGGGTGGAATCTAGAATAGATTATGTAGCTAAGTCGCAGAATGTTGAACTAGTGCTGTGGGAACTGGTTTGAGTGAAATGGGATGATTTTGGAGAGTTTTGCCGATTCAGAACATTGGGGTTTTTGTGAAATCGCAGGCGTTCGCCATCACGTTTGCTGGGCGAGCGAGTAGCGAGCATTCGCTGATGCTTCGCTAAGCGAGTGAGCCAGCGAACATGACAATAGTTGTATATTGTGTTGTTCTGTTCTGTTCTCTTGTGTTGTGGGACCCTTATTGGTCATGATTGAATATAAGATTGGTGTCAAACAGTTAAGAGTGTATGTGTGGTGTTGGAATGTGATTTCCTTGTTATTTGTTTAATTAGAATAATTAAATTGGTGTATGTTATTATGTATGAATGTGGTGATGTGTGGAATATGTATGTACGATGTATAAATGTGACCAGGAGGATTGTGTGCACCTTGTGTGCTTGGATTGTTATTGTGCATTGGTGTCGTACATACCATGATGTTTTGGTGGGGTTGAATCGTTGCTTAGGAGGAGTGTATGCGATTCACCCGTACTCCTTGGTGGAGAATGGTGGGATGGATCGTTGTTCAGGAGGAGTGTATGCGATCCATCCGTACTCCTTTGTGGAGAATGGTGGGATGAATCGTTGCTCAAAAGGAGTGTATGCGATTCATTCGTACTCCCTCGTGAGAATGGTTGGGATAGATTATTGCTATTGGTGGGTGTATGTGATCTATCCTATTTATGATGTACTCCCTTGTGGAGGGTTGATGGCCCGGTGTCCATCGGTGATGTTGAGTCGGTACCGCATATCATGGTGTTGAGTTGCATATTTTTGCATTGTCTTGTGTGCTGTGTTGGTGTTGGACAGTAGGTCCTGGTTGATGTAGGTTGAATGATATTCGTATTATTACTGCCTTTTATTCATGTAAATTATTACCACTAAATATTTTGATCATGATTTCTCACCCCTTTTGTTGTTGGTGTGGTCTGTGCTTCTTCGAAAGTACAGACAATCCAGGTGCGTAGCTAGCTTGGATAGTGGCAAGTCGAGTCGTAGGGATGCTCTGATACGTAACAAGAGGCTTTGGGAGTTTATTGTTTCTAATGATTTTGTTTTACTCCGTGGCGTATCCTGTTTTGTTGGAATCTTTGGTGAATATTTGTGTATATTTTGGGTGGATGGCCGAATATGACGTATATATGTATATATGATATTTTCGTTGTTTACTGTTGAAAACCATTTAATGAAGTGTTTTGTTGAGTTTCTTTTGTGATATCCCGCTTTGGTGTGGTAACTCTGATAATTGCTTGATTTAATTTCTATTTATTTTATTTTTATTATTTTTATTATTTTGGGGAGCGGTGTATTACAAGTTGGTATCAGAGCAGGTCGGTCCGTCCGACCAGTGTAGTAGTTGAGTCTGTCTGTAGGATATCGTTTGCGTATCTGTTAACCTTTCGTTGTTGTTGTTGAGCAGTATGGCAGGGAGGAATGATGCTGTGTTGGTTGCGGCTATGCAAGCGATGGCGCAGGTGGTCGCTAATCAGAACCAAGTTGTGGGTGCACAATTCAGAGATTTGGTGCAGTTTCAGAGTAACAAGCCGTCGACATTTCAAGGAGGAATTTTGGATCCTGAAGCTGCATATAAGTGGCTGAAAGCAATTGAGAAGATCTTCAGGACGATGGGTTATATCAATGACCAGAAGATGAGGTTTGGTACCCACATGCTGGAGGGTGAAGCGGGAGCTTGGTGGGACAACAGTCGCCAGAGATTGGAGACTGCAGGGACTGCGATTACTTGGGATGTGGTTCGAACTGGTTTTCTGGAAAAGTATTTTCCGGAGGATATACGAAGTGCTAAGGAGTTAGAGTTTCTGGACCTGAAGTAAGGCAGCCTGACGGTGGTTGAGTATGCTGCTATGTTTGAAAAGTTGGTGCAGTATTGTCCTCATTACAATACTGACAGGGCAATGACCTCCAAGTGTTTGAAGTTTGAGAATGGGTTGCGTCTGAAAGTTAAGATGGGGATTGCTTGTCAGAAGATCAGGGATTATCCTGAGCTGATAAGCAGGAGCAGGATTTATGATAATGATAACAGGGCTAGGATTGCACATTACAAGGCTGCAAATGACCGTAAGGGTAAGCAGAGGTTTGGTGGTATTCCTTACAGTGTTCCTGCTGATAAGGGGAAGTTTAAGGCTGCTGCTGATAAGAAGCCCAGAGAAGGGAGAGTGTCTGCTGGTGGGAAGTGTTACCGGTGCGGTGGCGCGGGTCATCGTGCCAATGATTGTTCTCATGAGGTGAAGAAGTGTTTCAAGTGTGGTAAGTCGGGCCATGTGATAGCTGATTGTTGGGCCGTTATGCCTACCTGTTATAACTGTAGTGAGAAGGGTCATATCAGTACGCATTGCGAGAAGCCGAAGCCGTCTCAGGTGTCTCAGACCAGTGGTAAAGTGTTTGCGGTGGTGGGTGTCGCTACTGCGGAAATCGGCGCCGGCTTGACAGGAGAGTCGCCACCGTGCGTTATTTATCCCTCAGAGCGGGAAAGGAAACGCTCGAAGTAAACCTCGCAAAGACGGGAAAAGGTATGGTCATCGCAACCAAAACCTGGATTCGGGAGTCGGTTACGCAAGGGGAAGGTATTAGCACCCCTCACGTCCATCGTACTCGATGGGATCCACGCTTGGTGTTTATAAGGAAAAGGGTGTGTTTATCTATCTACGCTAATGGTTGGTCTGAAAAGAAAATAAAAGGACAGGACTCGACAGAACATACGGTGTTCTGGGCCTACGTATTCCCTCGTGCAATGGGAAAGTCAGAGTCAACGTAGTTCGACTACCTACGTCTAAACGGGGAAAAGGTTGCTCGCCAGGACATCGCGTCCTGTGCCTACGTACTTCCACACAGCATGGAAGATCAGAGCAAACATAGTTCGACTAACTACGGGTAAACAAGGGGGCTCTCACACAGCAGTGAGAAAACAAACTGATCCTAAAGGTTCGGGAACCTACAACTACGATCTGGTCTCAAATGCACTCGGACAAGAGAAAAGGGATAACAATTAGTCGTCAGCGGGAAAGTCTCGATCGCACAGCCGCGAGAGAACAAAGGTTAGTTGTTAGTGTGCTCGCTAGGATATCGCATCCTATGCCTACATATCATCGTCTGGTACGAGGAATCAGAGCAGTTGTAGTTCAGCTAACTACGGATCAAGCTACTCAAAAGCTCCTACTGAAAGGAAAGGGAAAAGATACCCTACAACTATAGCTAACAAGGGGAATCTACCTATTGATATCACGCCTGGTTGACCATCCTAATGTCTATCATAACAACTCCGCAGCGGAGAAGTCAGAGCTCCTAAGGGATCATGGCAACAGGACTAAACAACAAACGGGAAATGCTACAAAGTAAAGAAATACTGAAAATATGCATGAATGCAACGACTAGACAAACAAGGCACAAAGGCCGCAAACCACAAAGGCAAGGGAGCTCAGCTCTACCAAATACCAACAAGCAAAGCCACGCAATAACAAACAAGCAGAAGGAGGACCACCTCAACTTCTCATGCACACAAAGTCTACTTCTAGGATGCACCTACCTCAGAACTATCTAGATGAACACCTAAGTCTAATGCAACATAACATCATACAAGTCAAACAATACGAAGAGAAGGCTAGCTAACCTGACAAGCCTCTATCTACAAAACGAGAAACTACTCCTGGGCAAGGCCCCTAACAAACCTGAAACAAGCTCCTAATCTATCTCTAAACAAAACCCTATACAACACCTTAAGCGAAGATCTAAGCAAAAATTCTAATCAAAACCCTAAGCAAGAGGAATCAATCCCAGTCTCCAAGCTTCAGAACAAGCTTACCAGAGAGAGGGAGCTAAGCAGACAAACTCATAGTGCCTTCCTCAGGAAAGTACCAGGAGGTTACTACTCAGGAGTCATATCCTATGCGGCTCGACAACTGTGATCAGTTTACATTCCTCCTCAGGAGAAACTAAACTCACATGAAGGCTCCGGCATCACTGGATATTTAAGAAAGCCTATATGCACTAAGGGAACTAAGTGAACAGACCCATAGGACCTTCCTCAGGAAAGTACTAGGAGGCTGACACTTAGGAATCGTATCCTACGTGGCTCAACAACTGTGATCAGTTTACGTTCCTCCACAGGAGAAATTAAACTCACAAGTTGGCTCCAACATCCCTGGATACTTGAGAAATCCTAGATAAACTAAATGAACTAAGTGAGCAGACCCATAGGACCTTCCTCAGGAAAGTACTAGGAGGCTTCCACTTAGGAATCGTATCCCATGTGGCTCAACAACATGTGATCAGTTTACATTCCTCCTCAGGAGAAATTAAACTCACAAGTTGGCTCCAACATCATTGGATACTTAAGAAAGAGGTGAGAAGAAAGAATGAAAGTCATTCATAGTGCCTTCCTCAGGAAAGTACCATAAACTCCCTTCAAACTTCAGGATCTCGAACCTCGCAAACGGGGAACAAGCTCCTAGGCTAAGCCTCAATCCAATGCATCCTTGCAAGCTCCAACAGGACTTCAACCAGCTCGCATCTTCAAAAAGAAACCACAGATCCTTAAACCACAGGAAACTACCTCTGAAGTTCAACCACAGTTGAACTTCAAAGTCAGAAGTCATCAAGACTTCTCCTATCCTCAAGCTCAGACTAAACATATCAGAACATCCTACAAAAATCTAACAAAAATCTATGGGAAACCTACATGGCTCTATGACAACATACTAAAAAATCAGGACAAAACTCATTACCAGATGAAAGAACTAAAATCAGCAACACAGACATATCCACAAACCAATTATTCAATATCAAAGCAATACAAAAAAATGCAATTAAACTGAAAATGCATGATTAAGCTAATGTTTTTGCACTATAAAATTCTACATTGAATTACGAGTCTACAGAAAAAAGAACGGAATTATTTGATTAAACCTACTATTTTTTATGAATTTTCTAATAATATGCATGCACTAAAAAATATTAAAAGAAGTCAATTAAATGGAAGATATACCAAAAATAGTAAACAAAAATAAAATGGCATTTTTATTTTTATATGATTTTCTAGACATTTTCATGAAGTGGTAGAAAAAAGAAGAATTAAAAAATCAATTGTTTTTATTTTATTATGAATTTTTCAATATGCAAGAAAATAAAAGAAATTGAAAAAACAAAATTGAAATAAGATTGGAGGGGTGTGCTAACAGCAATGATTTTTAGTTATTTCCTAAGTGGGCCAGGATGGGGGTGGTGTACATAGCAAAGGGCGTAGGCCCATGTGATCAGAAATCAAACAAACAGAGAAAAAACGTATGGGGGTGCAGCTAGCAGATTTTTCAGGTTATCTTTCATTGGGCTTACGCTATGGTGGGGTGCGTTTAGCAGTGGGCATAAGGCCCAGCCCAATCCCACTCTGGCTTCTCACACGAGGGAGGGGGAATACTGAGTAAAATGAGGGGATTGTTTCAGCAAACGAGTTTTGGGCTTTACTCCAAACCCTAACCCTAGCCCAATTATTCAGTGAACAAAACCTATCCCCTTCCCAAACCCTAAACACTGTTCATCTCTCTAACCTAGCCGTCTTCAACCTTTCATCCTCCTCAGACTTTCTGCAGATCCTCGTATCTTTCTTCTCAAACTCACCTCTCACACAACTCTCTAACAAATCAAAGCCCTCAAGCTCTCTCAACACTCAAACAAATCAACGAACAAACACAATAATCTCACCATCAGTATTCTCTCACATTCACACACAAATCCAACGCAAACCCTAACCAATCGCTACTCACAGTGAAATAACGTAAACCGAAGCTGTGTCATCAACATAGAAGAACATGCAACAAGATCGAAGTGATGCGTACCTGGATGAAGCAAGAACAGGCTGAAGGATCCTTGAAGTTCGTTGAAGGAGGACGCTTGAAGATCGTGATAGATCTGATGAAGGATGCACGCCGTTGAGAAGACCTCCGGATAACTTTCTGGAAAAAAGCAAGAAAGGATCGAACGAACGGTGGATCCTCTGAAGGTGTTCTTGAGAGCGACTTGAAGATGTTGACGAACGAAGAAGGTTCAGATGGAGATCAGAAAGATTTCTGGAAAAAATCAAAGGATGAAGGCTCCTGATTTGAAGATTCTGTGATGAGATGATGACGAACGGAGATGTTCTGGGGATTTTCTGAGTTTTCCTTGAAGGATGGTGGAGGTTGGTTTTTGGAGATTCGTATGAAGTTTCCGGCGAAGTTTGATGTTTCCGGCGAGGTGATGACGAAGGGGGACGGAGGAGGATCGGAGAAGAAAGGAGGAAAAAAATGGATTTCTAGAGATTTCTGGTACTTGGGGTTTCCGGCGAAGAAGACGGTGGCCGGAGACGGTTGGACGGTGGCTCAGGGCGTCTGCATGCCCGGCGGCGAGGTCCCGGCGATGCTCCGGTGACTAGTTGTGGTGGTGACAAGTGGTGAAGGGGAAAGACTGGGAGGAGACACGTGGCTGGACGGGTGGCAGCAGAGAGAGAGTGTGAGTTCTGTTGGGACGCGTGTGAGAGTGTGAGGGAGTCTGAGTTGTGAGGTGGGGGCCCCAGAACGCGCAACGTGGGGGTCTTCTTATAGTGACAAGTGTCACACTCTGGCCAAAACCTGCACAAAAAATGAATTGGACTGATAGTGCAGTGGGCCTCCAAAAAAAAATGCTGTGCTGGGCCCACGAACTTGAGACCAAAAACCTGAAAAAAAAGTTGAATAAAAGAAATGATTAAATGGAAAATCAAGCTCAATTAGAAGCTAATCCAAGAATTAATCCTAATTAACTGATTAACACTATAATTAATTCTAACTAAAATTAATCTATCCTAATTAATTCTAACAAATTCAATTAACTTCTAAACAAAAAGATTAATCCTAATTAAATCTAAAACATGATTAAATCTAATTGACTCTATATTAATAAACTTCTACTAATTTCTATTAAAACTCTACAAAAGTCTACCACTTTATAATATCTATTTAAAAAAGGAAAACTATATTAAACAAATTCTATCTATTTCTATTTAAAACTATTAAACCTCCATTAACCTAAAAGAAAAATCTATAATATTTTCTATATTATCTAAAACAATTAAAACTATTTAAATTCTTTTATATTCTAAAAAAAAAAGATTAAAAACTATTAAATCTATTTAAAATCTATATAAAATTCTAAAAAAAAAGATTTAAACTATCAAAAAAAATACAAAAACCCTATTTAAATTCCAGAAAAATCTATAAAGCCTATTAAAAAAAATCCGCAAAAGGCTATTAAACCCTAAAAATGCAGACAAATGCAAATGACCCCTATAAAAGAGCGCACGAGACCAGATCGAATCGAACAGAGAACCCCGGGCATCAGAATGTCCCAAAATCACTATGCAAGCTAAAAATCACCGAGGAGCACACAAATTTCCCGAAAATAAAACCCTGATGATCTGGACTGGGTCTGCCATATCTGATAGACGAAAATCGAGCTGTAAACTCTGATATCCTCTGTCTGTGCACAAATATCATGCGTCTGATTTGCGAGTATGAATTTAAACCACGAGTCAGATAGGAGAATCGGTTGGTCAAATTTTAGGGTGCAACAGCTGCCCCTATTCAAGCGACTTGGACCTGAAGGGTTTGAAGAGCGCTCAACCTTCAAACATTCGGAGGTACGAGACGGTTGAATACAAATAAAACCCGAAAATTTGCCAACCGCGAGCACATACTGTAAACTGCTTGGGGAATAAAGTCCAGAACCGAGCCCAGTCATTACGGCACCAAACTGATCAATCATCTGATAAAGAACTCCTGATTTGAATACCCATTACTTGTGATACCCCATATAACAAAGCCCGAGGGCTGCAACAAAATACCTGATCCTTTCACATTGCCTACTGATAGGCAGGAGGAGCAATATACTCACATCGCCCAAAGATGGACGGGAAGACACCCTGATTGAATACTCACCTCATCTAATGATAGACGGAAAGACAACATTAATCTCCAAATTCACGTCGTCTAAGGATAGACGGAAAGTCAACATTAATCTCCAAATTCACGTCGTCTAAGGATAGACGGAATCATCCTGATCGATGAAACAAATCAATATTCACATCGTCTAAGGATAGACGGGATCATCCTGATCGATGAAACAAAACAATTCACATCGTCTAAGGATAGACGGGAAGAAATAATCTCCATACTCACATCGTCTAAGGGTAGACGGAATCATCCTGATCGATGAACAAATCAATATTCACATCGTCTAAGGATAGACGGGATCATCCTGATCGATGAAACAAAACAATTCACATCGTCTAAGGATAGACGGGAAGAAATAATCTCCATACTCACATCGTCTAAGGGTAGACGGGATCATCCTGATTGATGACACAAATCACTATTCACATCGTCTAAGGATAGACAGCATCATCCTGATTGATGAACAAATCAATTCACATCGTCTAAGGATAGACGGGAAGAGAAATCATCTCCAAATTCACATCGTCTAAGGGTAGACGGAATCATCCTAATTGATGAACAAATCAATATTCACATCGTCTAAGGATAGACGGGAATAAATCATCCTGATTGATGAGCAAATCAACATTCACATCGTCTAAGGACAGACGGGAAGAAATAATCTCCACACTCACATCGTCTAAAGATAGACGGAAAGACACCATTACGCAATTCAACATCATCCCTCGAATTTCAGAATCCTTCTGTCTACGGGAATTGATGGAAAGAAAAATATCCTTGAAGGGGCCACATCGTCAGTATGGACCGACGGGAAGAAAACCACCTTTTAAAGAACCATGTCGTCAATAAGAATCAACGATCGCGAAAACTGAACATTCTTCGAAGAGCCTCGACATCAATAAGGATTGACGGTCAAAAAAGTCCCTCTTGAAACGTCATCTCATCCAATAAACAGAAAGAAAACCACTATCCGAAATATCGTTTTGAAACCCCTCAACAATCACAGATAGCCGGAGAAGACTCGCTGGGGAAACTCACCGTACGTATGATCTGGCAATAAGAAAACCGCTGAACACTAGCCTGAAACTTCACATCGTCTGCTGATAGACGGAAAGGAAAGCCACTTGCTAGAGAAACCCTATCTTGAACCCCACTGAAAATTACCCAAAACTTCACATCGTCTACTGATAGACGGGAAGAAAAGCATATCCTGGGGAAACCCCTTCTTGAAACCCTACTGCGATCACCCGCAACTTCACATCGTCTAAGGATAGACGGAAAGAAAACCACATTCGTACTCAAGACGTCTAATGATAGACGGAGAAATCCACTTATCGAAGGAACACATCGTCAATATGAATTGACGGGAAGAAAAGTCTGTCGATATCAGATGACTGCTTGATCAAAGCATAATTGTTGTCTGATCTGAGATACAAATAATCCGCTGAATCGTCTGAACGCGGCTGTTGGAAAAATGCCCCTGAACTGATCATAGAGTAATTCACGCGCCACATGAGGCTGATAGAAAACCTGACTTATGCTTCGTATGCATATGCATATGCTTTAATCTTTCTACAGCGTAATGCTCCATTCAGGATGGAAATGCTACGCATTTTGACAATGACATGCAAGTATGATGCAAATATGATAATGCATGCAGTATGCTAATGCAGGCTCGAGCTGCCGGAGAAAGCTGGGTACAGAAAACCACTGGGGATAACCCAGATATCACTGAATTATCCCAGCAAAATAAATGCTGGGAGAGTGAAATCAACTCCGCTGGGGATATTGGGAACTTAACCGAACACCTCGACGAAGTAATACCCTGCTGGGGAATATAACTCCGCTGTGAAATAGCAGACGTGCCGAATGTGATTGGACTTCTCTGGGGATAGCTCACCTGTACCGATGACAAATTGGACTTTGCGGGAGAAAAATAGACGGAGTCTTCCTGCGCACTGATGAAGCTCGGATCTGGAAACTGATGCGCCAACACGGATGGGCCTCACAGTGATCGCCAACATGGATTTGAACTCTTAGGCTGTCCGTGATGGGTCAGGTACAACTGACGCTGGAAAACATTTTGCCTGAATACATAGTCTCCGGGTGAAGAGTCAAGGGATAGTAACACGACTTCCCGCATTCACCTCGCTCTCGAAAATCGACTGCATCTGCTCGAATAACTCTGAATGACCCTGTAGATACGGAGAAGAACAATCCTTTCGCTCCTGATATGCCCCGGCCTGCGGGATCTCTGTGGGGATAGTCCTTGAAAGGAAATCTGCAAATCTGAGCCCTGATGGTCTGATATAACATGCCCCAGTGTTCTGAGCTTCGGAAAGATACTTCACATCAAATGCTCCTCGAATAACTTCTGCGCGCTTAAGATGGCCTGCCCCTGACGGCAATGACCTAGCCCCTGATTATCTGATTCAGAGTAGTGCCCCTGACTACGCCGTACTTGCCTGAATCTCAACCTGATTGCCCCAGGATAATTGTCTTCGAAAGGCTGCCCTGACTGGGGATTACGATAATAGCTTGCCCCTGCTCTCGGAACATTTTCGGGCGTTCTGTATTCTATCTTGTCCATACTTTCCATTGCAGGAAGCTTTTCTGCTGTCAAGCGCTTACTCGCAAAGAAAACAAGTTGTTCTGCGTAAAAGATGTATTAATGCAACACATATGACAGCTTTGACATCCAATTTGTTCACTGGCAAAAGGAAAAAACAGTTTATGGCATATAATGCACAAAACATTTATCAACATTAGTATCAACATGGTAAGAGGAACCTTTTTAAGAGTCAGAATCGACGCGACCTTTACCGGAGTATGCTTTCGAAACAACCTGCTTCAATTAGGACTTTTGAAGGTTATAACGTGGTCAGGTTCATGGTTTTGAAAGAAAGGATAAAGGCTCAAAGTTTATTTTAACCCACCCATTCTCCTTGATGTTCTCCCATCCTACGTTCAGCTAATTCAACCTTAGCGCTCACCTCTCAGAGGTTGAAAGATAGGAATGATAGTTCGAGAAACTATGAGTTTTCGGAGTGACAGCCACTCACTTTTCGTCTTTGACACTTGAGGTCACACGACTCGCATCTGATTTGAGGATTTTTCTTTTGATCCTTTTCATCTTTTCTTTTCATATCCCTAACTTTTGCCTGGACTGACTCCTTTTGAGTTTCTTTTGATTTTTTTAAGTCCAGCGGGATGCCCTCATTTTTGCCTAAGCCATTTGTTTTGAAGTTTTCTTGACTTAGCGGGCTTTTGATTCTCTTTTTTTTTCTTCGTTTTTTCTTTTGAACAAGTCGTGTGACACTGGTTGTCTGACTCTTTGGGGAATGATGTGACTGCCCCACTCCTGATTGAACCATTGTGGTCTTTTAGGCACGACCTCTAGGGGCGTGATTGATCCTCGAACGGACACTCCTTTTGCAATTTGGACGCTTAGTCAAATTAGCTAACACCTACCCTGCCCCAGGTTAAGATTGAGGGTTTTTCGTTTTCAGAAAGAACTCCTACTACAAGGCTCAAAGGGGTTGACAAGGGATTATCTTCCTTGTATCTCCGGTGTTTAGGGATTTGAAACAATGCCTGTACATCATCAGCAAGTTTTATTTCAACAGCATACAATATCGGCAGTTGCATGTCGGTCATTTTCGTCATCCTCCCCAAATTCTTCTTAACCAAGCGTTGGACATTTGTAAAAACAGTTAGTGAACACGAATGGATTTAATCAAAACATGCATATTTATTTCATTATCATCAATTGAATGAAAACAACAAGTTTTACAAACAAGATTACAAATTCAAACAGGAAAGAAACTACAAATGTAAAGAAATGACAAGCTAAAACAAAGAAAATATGCTAGCCTCCGAGAACCGGGCTTTCACATCTGTCCTGCTGCTGAACCAGCTATCTTCGCAATCAGTTATTAGAGGCATCCTGATGATGTCCTGATCTGCTTGCAACGACACAACCAAATTATAGAGCCCCTCCTCCTTCATTCAGATGATTTTGGGGACCTCCCTGCCCGAAGCTGATTGCTGCACTATCAAGTAGATCCTGCACTTTGTGCTTAAAAGCTTTACAATTCTCAATCGTATGGCCAGGTGCCCCAGTATGGAATTCACAAGTAGCATTGGCATCATACCCCGGTGGTGGTGCCCCTGTTAAGGGAGCCATTGTCCTCTTGTGAACCAATTGGAGCTGAAGCAACGTTTGCAGAAGCTGTGCATACGGCATAGGTGGAGTTTCAAGATGACGGCTTGCCAGAGGAGCCCGATTCTGATATCTTTTGTACCCCTGATTATTCTGCTGCTGAGGCTGCTGCTGCTGGTATCGGGTTGACTCTTGAACACCCTTCGTATCAAATGCAACATCGGTTTCTTGACCTTCAATGTATTGATTAACGCCCTCCTTATGCTTAGCCATTTTCTTTCTCAGATCTGCCCCAGGAATAGGCAACAGTTGTGGGCCTGGAGATTCTGACACCATGGAGTCTAGGATACGCTTCTGACCCACTGCAGCTTTAGAAACATCTGTCATCTTAGCATCGACTGAGACAGGAGCAATACGCACAGCTACGCCGCTCGGCGTGAATTCAATATCGTGCGAGTCAATCAGGTCTTGAACATTATGCTTAAAAGCATGGCAACCCTCGATGTCGTGTCCGAGTGCCCCAGAATGAAACTCACATTGCTTACTGGCATCGTACCCATGAGGAAGCACTCTCGTTGGTGGTTCCAACGTTCTCTTTTTAACCAGATTAAACCTCAATAAAGCCTGCAAGAGCTCAACATATGTCATAGGCGGCGCCTCAAATATTTTCTTTGGCTTCCCTTCCTGGATCCTCCGTTGAGCCGGATGTATCTTCTGTTGCTGCTGCTCAGGTTCCACAGACGGCACGAGCTTCTTCACTGCGGCCTCGAATAGCTGATCGTCTTCTTTCCTAAGCACATTCTTGACTACCTCCATGACCAAGCTCACTTGGGTCTTCAGCTGACTGTTCTCCTCTTTGAGAATCTTCTGCTCCAGACGCATCTCTTGCATGTCTCTCATCATCTGCCCCAGCTGGCTTCGGACTTCAATCAATTCGAACTGACTCTGTTCCATATCTCTGAAGGAATTCCTGCAACAAACTGGACGACGAGGAAATAAGACCCACGGTTCTGATGTACCTGTTAAACGATAACGCAATGCAGCAAGCAAACACATATTCATAACGAGATAAAGAGAAACTCAAGCTATAAGCATACAGCCACACATGTATAACCAACAAAAGTAGCACGTAAGCACAAATGAGTACGAATATAATGACCCCAGCCAACAATCCTGGTGGTGGTCGGCAAACACTAGTGCACAAAAGCTAAACGGATTATGCAGAGAAAACAGATGCGACACCCGGCACATAAACCTCTAGAAGCTTCCCCCATATTCAACTGAACTCTCTGATTGATAATCTTCAGAGCACACACCTCCTGTGGAGTCTTCCATGACATTAACTGACGAACCCACACAACTGGATGTTGGAAAATCATTAATCTGAACAAAACCCTGAGGAGTGATGCAAATACGGCTAGAGTCTAACAGATCCTGAACCTGACTTCTAAGCACCTTACAATCATTTGTTGAATGCCCCTGTGCCCCAACATGGTACTCACAGCGGGCGGTGGCATCAAAACCTGGAGGATACGGTGGAATCACCGGCTTAGTCTCTTTCGGCACTATAAATCCGCTTCTGACCAGATCTGGCAACAACTGACTGTACGACACTGGTAGCTGAGTAAACTGCCTTTCAGGTTTCCTTGGTCTTCGTGGGGCGTGCTGACGCGATCGACGATAGGATGATCGTTGACTTGAAGTGTCTGAAAACTGATCCTGAGATGCTAGAGATTCTGAGGTGGCGTCATCTCCTTCCCACTCTTCTTGAGAACTGACAACTGACTCAATCTTATCAACTGGGACGTAAGGAACATCTCGAAATTTTCCACTCCTGAGTCCTCTCTCAACAAGCTCTCCCAGTCTCATCAGGCCCACAAAGTTTGTGCAACTGAACAATTTGTCAAAATAATGGCCTTTCAGAGTACCCAAGAAGATGTCAACCAGTTCTCTTTCAGGGAGCGGTGGTTGAACACTAGCGGCTAATTCTTTCCATCTTCGCAAATATCCTCTGAACAATTCATTCTCTGCCTGAGATAATTCTTGCAGATCTACGAGACTAGGAGTCAAATCCAGGTTGTAATCGTACTGCTTCATGAAAGCTCTGGCTAAATCCACCCAGGATCGAATCTGATTACTCTCTAACTGCACATACCACCTCAAGGATGCCCCAGTCAGGCTATACTGAAAGCAATGGATCATCAATTTGTCATTTCGCACAAACGAAGTCATCCTTCGACAGAACATCATCAAATGCAGCTTCGGACAGCTATCTCCCGTGTATTTTTCGAATTCCGGCACTTTGAACTTGTAAGGCAACACCAGGTCAGGAACCAAACACATGGCCACAACATCCAGGTTAACAACATCTTTCGCTTCTAAGGCTTTTATACCTTCTTCCAATGCTCGGAGTCTTCTATCATTTTCAAGAGTTCTTGGATCTACCATCCCGGCCATTGGAATATCTCTTCGGTAATTCATCACCGGGGAAGCAACACCTTGGTTGTTAGCAGGAGGATAACGTTCATTTCGGGCAACAAACTGCTCATGCCGATCTCGGTTCTGGACAGTAGGCTGTACAACTTGGTCTGCCGTAAGATTGTTCGCTTGCGGGAAGCCTTCCATAGAATCATACTGATGGTTGGACGCCATAGTAAACCTTGTCAAGGCGTTAGGAGCCTGGAAATTGCCTTCAGACATAGTTATCGATTACCTGTAACGGACTACACTGCTCGATTCTGCTCAACTCTGCTTTAGCCCCTTGGTCGTCTTCAACACTCCACTCTTGCCTTAAACAATCCCCGAGAATCACCCTCTGGTGAAAACAAAGGCTGGATAAGTGCTCTGGCCTGCTAGAGTAATGTTATGCAATATGATTTATGCAAACAGAAATACAAAAATGCTAACGTGCATGTGTGCATTGGATCCCCTCCAATTCCAGTGTCAGTGGTAGCAAGACGAGATAAACCATAAAGACAATATTTAGAAAAACCCTCATATATTCATTAGAATGACAGTCTTGTCAAGAGGTTACATAACTATGCTCCATACAACTGATATGATAAGGAGGATCCCAGCCAACATGCCTGGTGGTGATCTCAACACAACAGAATACAAGAGAAAAATCAAGTACGGGTACGGTTGCGGAAGTCCTCAACCATCTTCTTCGTCTCTGCGTGATCTGGTCGATGAATCAAACCTTCTATTAGCTGATCCCTCCTTCTGACCGTCCCCTGGATGTCTCTGACAAAGTCTTCCCAAGCCTTATCATTGGCACCGCCCCCAGGTTTGGGTCTCTTGGCATCTGCTCTATGCTGGAAAGCTTCCAAATTCTTCATGGCATCTGTCAGCTTGCGTTCGGCCTCGTATCGGCGGCATGCTTATTCTTCAAGCTCTTCAGTCTTCACTTTGACCAGTTCTTCTAGCTGAGCTACCTGTGTCTTCAGCTCTTCTTCCCGCTCTTTGCGCTTGGTCATAGTGAGATCCCAGTGTTCTCTGAACTTAGCCAGCTTCGTGTAGGCCCTTTCCAGCTCCTGCTTCTTAGTGGCCAACACACTACTAACTGAGTCTACATCTAACTCCAGACGCTTCTTGGTTTCAGTCAATTCCAATAACGTAGTCTTTAGATGTTTCAGAGTTTCAGCCTGTTGCTTAGAAAAATATCCTGTTTCAATCTTTTCATGACGAAGCTGGGCATTCTCCTGCTCTAAAGCCTCCTTAGCCTTTGCTAGCTCTTCTTTCTCCGCCATCAGCTGCTTGAATACCTGAATGTCCACTGTGGTAGGCTCCTCCACCAGAGAAGGATGCAATGGCTGAACCGCTGGATAAGGCATAAGGAATTTCACAGCTCGCTCACGAATCCATTCCATATACGGGCCAGGAACTCGGATATCCCCTCTACTACCTGAAGGCTTCCCTCTCTTGTGCAAGTTTTTCCATGCTTTCTCGAGCTTGGTCAGCATCTCTTTCCCTATTGCCCCGGTGAGATACAGAGATTCCTGTATCTCCTCGGGTTTCGGCGCTCCCTGGGGTACATACCCAAATTGCCTGATCAATAAGGAAGGGTTGTAATTGACACACCCCTTCCTTCCCACTAAAGGAACATTCGGGAATCCTTCGCACCTGAGTATAACCTCAACTCCGAATACCTCTTCGTTGACCCATACCACGTTCTCAGCAGTCAATCCCATTAAGCGCTCGGGCCATCCTAGAAAATCGATAGAGGTGACAAAAGGGCCTGACTTAGGCATATGACTGGTGAACCACCTACACAGGAGAGGTACACAGCAAGACACATTCCTTCCTCGCCGCTTTTCGTTCTGGTAGTGAGTTGAATGATGGATATCTCCCAGCAAAGTAGGAACTGGGTTCTTCGCAGCCAAAATATAAAAGGCATCTGAGTCAACAAAATCAGGAATGTTTGGGAACAACACGATGCCATAAACACATACAGCAAGGATGACGTCAAAAACACCCCAGCTACCCTTCTGGGCATATTCCCGAGCCTTCTCTACCAAGACATCCAACGGAAATCCCCATACATCTCCCCTTCTGATCATCTTCCCAGACAGCTCAGACTCTCTCAAGCACAGGATGGCAGAAAGCTCAGCCAGATTAGGCTCAGCGTCCGTACGATAGAAAGGCATCTGCTCGCGGATCGGTATATCCAGAAGTGCAGAATACTCCTCCAGGGTAGGAGCCAAAACAAAGTCAGGAAATACGAAGCACCTGAGCTCCGCATCATAGAACTGTAACAGAGTATAGATGCCGCTGATCTCGTAGGCCGATGGCTGATACACATAGGTCAGAATCCTCCCATATCTCTTTCTGAAGTCACCCATTACCCTCTTCTTAGCAGTAGTAATCAACTCTAACAGAAGACTGATATCCGGAGACGGAAACTTGTAGCGCAATACTCTCTTCAGGGTTTCCATGTCTTGCTAGGAACAGACACCAGAACAGGAAGGGAAAATATGTACCTGCAATACACACACGTTAGTTGAATGCAGATGGTAATGCAATGATGCAATATGATAAATAATGCAATTTGCGAACACAGGGGCTATGCTGTAGCCTGAAGAGGAATATCTCTGTGATCAAGAACAGAAAACCACCACGGTCACCAGAACTTCAGGACACTAACTATCATCTGATACTCAAAATATCAATCCCCTGGTAAGAAAGCCATCTGAACCTCTGTATCTGACGAGAATACCATCTGATAATAGCCTCAACCTCAGATAAGAAACCCATCTGATCCAAACAACACACCTGGAGATGAACCAAGAACACCATCTGATAAAGGTACTGAATCATGGTTTCTGAAGGCCAGTTTTCCTGCAATAACCCCATCCCTCTCACAGGTATGATAGACCTAATCCACGGACAAAGGTACGGCATCCTATGCGGTCATCAGTGTCACAGACTTTCATGAACGACGATACGATTCCCAGAAGGAGTGGCATCATCGAGTCATGAAGAGGCCTCACTTAGCTGACTTCCAAATGATCGGTCCCCAGAGTCGACAATCCTCACGTCTGGACTCCCCTCAGATCCTCAGGACCGGAAAGGAGCACCTCTGCGAGAATCTCGTCTGAGCGTAGATTTCGTAGGGAACTGTGCCTGCTCAGCAGACAGGTTCGTCTACTACTCTCCACAACTATATCTAGGTGCATACTCAAGCCCAGGTCCGACTTCTCACTCACAGTAACCTCCCTTGCCCACAGCAATAATCACAATAATATAATGCTGGAAAATAAATGCGGAAAGGTAAAGGTGCGAGAAAGTAAAGTGCAGAAAAGATAAAACACAATATGCACAACACCCAACAAATAAACACCCAAGCGCTAGGATTGACTCGCGTAGGGGATGGGAAACGGTCCCAGCATAAGGGATGGGAAAAGTCCCTAGATGCTATATTCCCCAACAGAGTCGCCAGCTATCGCTACTGCGGAAATCGGCGCCGGCTTGACAGGAGAGTCGCCACCGTGCGTTATTTATCCCTCAGAGCGGGAAAGGAAACGCTCGAAGTAAACCTCGCAAAGACGGGAAAAGGTATGGTCATCGCAACCAAAACCTGGATTCGGGAGTCGGTTACGCAAGGGGAAGGTATTAGCACCCCTCACGTCCATCGTACTCGATGGGATCCACGCTTGGTGTTTATAAGGAAAAAGGTGTGTTTATCTATCTACGCTAATGGTTGGTCTGAAAAGAAAATAAAAGGACAGGACTCGACAGAACATACGGTGTTCTGGGCCTATGTATTCCCTCGTGCAATGGGAAAGTCAGAGTCAACGTAGTTCGACTACCTACGTCTAAACGGGGAAAAGGTTGCTCGCCAGGACATCGCGTCCTGTGCCTACGTACTTCCACACAGCATGGAAGATCAGAGCAAACGTAGTTCGACTAACTACGGGTAAACAGGGGGGCTCTCACACAGCAGTGAGAAAACAAACTGATCCTAAAGGTTCGGGAACCTACAACTACGATCTGGTCTCAAATGCACTCGGACAAGAGAAAAGGGATAACAATTAGTCGTCAGCGGGAAAGTCTCGATCGCACAGCCGCGAGAGAACAAAGGTTAGTTGTTAGTGTGCTCGCTAGGATATCGCATCCTATGCCTACATATCATCGTCTGGTACGAGGAATCAGAGCAGCTGTAGTTCAGCTAACTACGGATCAAGCTACTCAAAAGCTCCTACTGAAAGGAAAGGGAAAAGATACCCTACAACTATATCTAACAAGGGGAATCTACCTATTGATATCACGCCTGGTTGACCATCCTAATGTCTATCATAACAACTCCGCAGCGGAGAAGTCAGAGCTCCTAAGGGATCATGGCAACAGGACTAAACAACAAACGGGAAATGCTACAAAGTAAAGAAATACTGAAAATATGCATGAATGCAACGACTAGACAAACAAGGCACAAAGGCCGCAAACCACAAAGGCAAGGGAGCTCAGCTCTACCAAATCCAACAAGCAAAGCCACGCAATAACAAACAAGCAGAAGGAGGACCACCTCAACTTCTCATGCACACAAAGTCTACTTCTAGGATGCACCTACCTCAGAACTATCTAGATGAACACCTAAGTCTAATGCAACATAACATCATACAAGTCAAACAATACGAAGAGAAGGCTAGCTAACCTGACAAGCCTCTATCTACAAAACGAGAAACTACTCCTGGGCAAGGCCCCTAACAAACCTGAAACAAGCTCCTAATCTATCTCTAAACAAAACCCTATACAACACCTTAAGCGAAGATCTAAGCAAAAATTCTAATCAAAACCCTAAGCAAGAGGAATCAATCCCAGTCTCCAAGCTTCAAAACAAGTTTACCAGAGAGAGGGAGCTAAGCAGACAAACTCATAGTGCCTTCCTCAGGAAAGTACCAGGAGGTTACTACTCAGGAGTCATATCCTATGCGGCTCGACAACTGTGATCAGTTTACATTCCTCCTCAGGAGAAACTAAACTCACATGAAGGCTCCGGCATCACTGGATATTTAAGAAAGCCTATATGCACTAAGGGAACTAAGTGAACAGACCCATAGGACCTTCCTCAGGAAAGTACTAGGAGGCTGACACTTAGGAATCGTATCCTACGTGGCTCAACAACTGTGATCAGTTTACGTTCCTCCTCAGGAGAAATTAAACTCACAAGTTGGCTCCAACATCCCTGGATACTTGAGAAATCCTAGATAAACTAAATGAACTAAGTGAGCAGACCCATAGGACCTTCCTCAGGAAAGTACTAGGAGGCTTCCATTTAGGAATCGTATCCCATGTGGCTCAACAACATGTGATCAGTTTACATTCCTCCTCAGGAGAAATTAAACTCACAAGTTGGCTCCAACATCATTGGATACTTAAGAAAGAGGTGAGAAGAAAGAATGAAAGTCATTCATAGTGCCTTCCTCAGGAAAGTACCATAAACTCCCTTCAAACTTCAGGATCTCGAACCTCGCAAACGGGGAACAAGCTCCTAGGCTAAGCCTCAATCCAATGCATCCTTGCAAGCTCCAACAGGACTTCAACCAGCTCCCATCTTCAAAAAGAAACCACAGATCCTTAAACCACAGGAAACTACCTCTGAAGTTCAACCACAGTTGAACTTCAAAGTCAGAAGTCATCAAGACTTCTCCTATCCTCAAGCTCAGATTAAACATATCAGAACATCCTACAAAAATCTAACAAAAATCTATGGGAAACCTACATGGCTCTATGACAACATACTAAAAAATCAGGACAAAACTCATTACCAGATGAAAGAACTAAAATCAGCAACACAGACATATCCACAAACCAATTATTCAATATCAAAGCAATACAAAAAAATGCAATTAAACTGAAAATGCATGATTAAGCTAATGTTTTTGCACTATAAAATTCTACGTTGAATTACGAGTCTACAGAAAAAAGAACGGAATTATTTGATTAAACCTACTATTTTTTATGAATTTTCTAATAATATGCATGCACTAAAAAATATTAAAAGAAGTCAATTAAATGGAAGATATACCAAAAATAGTAAACAAAAATAAAATGGCATTTTTATTTTTATATGATTTTCTAGACATTTTCATGAAGTGGTAGAAAAAAGAAGAATTAAAAAATCAATTGTTTTTATTTTATTATGAATTTTTCAATATGCAAGAAAATAAAAGAAATTGAAAAAACAAAATTGAAATAAGATTGGAGGGGTGTGCTAACAGCAATGATTTTTAGTTATTTCCTAAGTGGGCCAGGATGGGGGTGGTGTACATAGCAAAGGGCGTAGGCCCATGTGATCAGAAATCAAACAAACAGAGAAAAAACGTATGGGGGTGCAGCTAGCAGATTTTTCAGGTTATCTTTCATTGGGCTTACGCTATGGTGGGGTGCGTTTAGCAGTGGGCATAAGGCCCAACCCAATCCCACTCTGGCTTCTCACACGAGGGAGGGGGAATACTGAGTAAAATGAGGGGATTGTTTCAGCAAACGAGTTTTGGGCTTTACTCCAAACCCTAACCCTAGCCCAATTATTCAGTGAACAAAACCTATCCCCTTCCCAAACCCTAAACACTGTTCATCTCTCTAACCTAGCCGTCTTCAACCTTTCATCCTCCTCAGACTTTCTGCAGATCCTCATATCTTTCTTCTCAAACTCACCTCTCACACAACTCTCTAACAAATCAAAACCCTCAAGCTCTCTCAACACTCAAACAAATCAACGAACAAACACAATAATCTCACCATCAGTATTCTCTCACATTCACACACAAATCCAACGCAAACCCTAACCAATCGCTACTCACAGTGAAATAACGTAAACCGAAGCTGTGTCATCAACATAGAAGAACATGCAACAAGATCGGAGTGATGCGTACCTGGATGAAGCAAGAACAGGCTGAAGGATCCTTGAAGTTCGTTGAAGGAGGACGCTTGAAGATCGTGATAGATCTGATGAAGGATGCACGCCGTTGAGATGATCTCCGGATAACTTTCTGGAAAAAAGCAAGAAAGGATCGAACGAATGGTGGATCCTCTGAAGGTGTTCTTGAGAGCGACTTGAAGATGTTGACGAACGAAGAAGGTTCAGATGGAGATCAGAAAGATTTCTGGAAAAAATCAAAGGATGAAGGCTCCTGATTTGAAGATTCCGTGATGAGATGATGACGAACGGAGATGTTCTGGGGATTTTTTGAGTTTTCCTTGAAGGATGGTGGAGGTTGGTTTCTGGAGATTCGTATGAAGTTTCCGGCGAAGTTTGATGTTTCCGGCGAGGTGATGACGAAGGGGGACGGAGGAGGATCGGAGAAGAAAGGAGGAAAAAAAATGGATTTCTGGAGATTGGGGTTTCCGGCGAAGAAGACGGTGGCCGGAGACGGTTGGACGGTGGCTCAGGGCGTCTGCATGCCCGGCGGCGAGGTCCCGGCGATGCTCCGGTGACTAGCTGTGGTGGTGACAAGTGGTGAAGGGGAAAGACTGGGAGGAGACACGTGGCTGGACGGGTGGCAGCAGAGAGAGAGTGTGAGTTCTGTTGGGACGCGTGTGAGAGTGTGAGGGAGTCTGAGTTGTGAGGTGGGGGCCCCAGAACGCGCAACGTGGGGGTCTTCTTATAGTGACAAGTGTCACACTCTGGCCAAAACCTGCACAAAAAATGAATTGGACTGATAGTGCAGTGGGCCTCCAAAAAAAATGCTGTGCTGGGCCCACGAACTTGAGACCAAAAACCTGAAAAAAAAGCTGAATAAAAGAAATGATTAAATGGAAAATCAAGCTTAATTAGAAGCTAATCCAAGAATTAATCCTAATTAACTGATTAACACTACAATTAATTCTAACTAAAATTAATCTATCCTAATTAATTCTAACAAATTCAATTAACTTCTAAACAAAAAGATTAATCCTAATTAAATCTAAAACATGATTAAATCTAATTGACTCTATATTAATAAACTTCTACTAATTTCTATTAAAACTCTAAAAAAGTCTACCACTTTATAATATCTATTTAAAAAAGGAAAACTATATTAAACAAATTCTATCTATTTCTATTTAAAACTATTAAACCTCCATTAACCTAAAAGAAAAATCTATAATATTTTCTATATTATCTAAAACAATTAAAACTATTTAAATTCTTTTATATTCTAAAAAAAAAAAGATTAAAAACTATTAAATCTATTTAAAATCTATATAAAATTCTAAAAAAAAAGATTTAAACTATCAAAAAAAATACAAAAACCCTATTTAAATTCCAGAAAAATCTATAAAGCCTATTAAAAAAAAATCCGCAAAAGGCTATTAAACCCTAAAAATGCAGACAAATGCAAATGACCCCTATAAAAGAGCGCACGAGACCAGATCGAATCGAACAGAGAACCCCGGGCATCAGAATGTCCCAAAATCACTATGCAAGCTAAAAATCACCGAGGAGCACACAAATTTCCCGAAAATAAAACCCTGATGATCTGGACTGGGTCTGCCATATCTGATAGACGAAAATCGAGCTGTAAACTCTGATATCCTCTGTCTGTGCACAAATATCATGCGTCTGATTTGCGAGTATGAATTTAAACCACGAGTCAGATAGGAGAATCGGTTGGTCAAATTTTAGGGTGCAACAGTGGGAACTCAAGCTGCCAGTGAGGAGCGTTCTATCCAAGGTACTTGTTTCATCAATAATGTTCCCTTGACTGCTATTGTTGATATGGATGCAACCCACTCGTTCATCTCTGTTGATTGTGTGAAGAGGTTAGGATTGGTGCCGACTACTCTCGAGCAGCAGATGACTATTGAAACTCCCTCTGTTGGTTTAGTGACTACTTCTTTGGTATATTTGAAGTGTCCACTGACTATTTTTGGTAGAGATTTTGGAGTGGATCTGATTTTCTTGCCCCTTGGTAAGTTGGATGTTATTCTGGGTATGAACTAGTTAGAGTTCAACCGAGTCTACATCGATTGTTTCCGGAAGGTGTTGTTGTTTCTTACGCCAGAAGAATAAGCATTGGTGGATTCCTTGTCCAGTAAGGAATTGAGGATCTTGTTGGAGGATGAAGCTAAAATGTTTACTTTATTTGCATCATTAGCTTTCGACAGAAAAGGGTCACTGAAGGAGTTGGCGGTGGTGAATGAATTTCCTGAAGTGTTCCCTGATGATATTACAGAATTACCTCCGAAGAGAGAAGTTGAGTTTAGCATTGATCTTGTACCTGGTACGAGGCCTATATCTATGGCGCTGTACAGGATATCGGCAGTGGAGTTGGCTGAATTGAAGTCTCAGATTGGAGAGTTGTTGGATAGAAAGTTTATCAGACCGAGTGTGTCACCGTGGGGGGGCTTCAGTACTGTTGGTGAAGAAGAATGATGGTAGTATGCGTTTGTGCATCGATTACCGTCAGTTGAATAAAGTGACAATTAAGAACAAATATCCTCTTCCAAGGATTGATGATTTGATGGATCAGTTGGTGGGAGCTCGGGTGTTCAGCAAGATTGACTTGAGGTCGGGTTACCATCAGATCAGAGTGAAAGAAGGTGATATTCAGAAGACCGCATTTAGAGCTCGATATGGACATTACGAGTATGCGGTAATGCCTTTTGGAGTGTCGAATGCACCGGGAGTGTTCATGGAGTATATGAACCGAATCTTCCATTCTTATTTGGATCAGTTTATTGTTGTATTCATTGACGATATACTGATTTATTCTAAGTCTAAGGAAGAGCATGCCGGACATTTGAGAATTGCTTTGCAGGTGCTGAAGGATAATAAGCTGTTTTTGCGAAACTGTCTAAGTGTGAGTTCTGGTTGAAGATGGTGAGTTTCTTGGGTCATGTCATATCTGGTGAGGGTATATCGGTAGACCCATCAAAGGTGAGTGCAGTGTTGTAGAGGGAACCGCCGAAGACAACGACGGAAGTTAGAATCTTTTTGGGCTTGGCAGGTTATTATCGAAGGTTTATCGAAGGTTTTTCTACTTTGGCGTTGCCGTTGACTCATTTGAGGAGAAAGAACCAAGTTTTTGTGTGGGATGCCGCTTGTGAAGAGAGCTTTGTAGAATTGAAAAATAGATTGACTACGACACCAATGTTAATGTTGCCGACTCCGAGCGAACCGTTTGTGGTGTACTGTGATGCGCCTAAGATGGGATTAGGTGGGGTTCTTATGCAGAATGATAAGGTGGTGGCGTATGCTTCGCGGCAACTGAGGGTGCATGAACGGATTTACCCTACTCATGATCTTGAATTGGCCGCGGTAGTTTTTGTGTTAAAGATTTGGAGGCACTATTTGTATGGTTCGAGGTTTGAGGTGTTCAGCGACCATAAAAGTCTAAAGTATCTGTTTGATCAGAAAGAGCTAAATATGAGACAGAGAAGATGGTTGGAATTCTTGAAGGATTATGATTTCAACTTAAGTTATCATCCAGGAAAGGAAAATGTAGTAGCAGATGTTTTGAGCAGAAAAGCGATTCATGTGTCGGCTATGATGGTGAAAGAAATGGAACTTATTGAGCAGTTCAGAGATTTGAGCATGGTTTGTGAGACTACGGCAGATTGCGTGATGTTGGGCAAGTTACAAGTGAACAACGATTTCTTGGATATGATTAGAGAAGGCCAAAAGCTAGATGTGAGGCTAGTGTATTTGATGTCTGGAGTAGGAAGTGACTCCAATAGTGATTTTAAGTTGGATAGTGCCAGTGTGCTGAGATTCCAAGGCAGGATTTGTGTGCCGGATAATGACGAGCTGAAGAAGTCAATTCTGAGTGAAGGACATCGTAGTGGTTTGAGTATTCATCTAGGAGCTACTAAGATGTACCACGATTTAAGGAAGATATTTTGGTGGTCAGGTATGAAAAGGGATATAGCTCAGTTTGTTTACGCCTGTTTGACGTGTCAGAAATCGAAGGTGGAACATCAGAGACCCTCTGGATTTATGCAACCGTTGGAAATTCCGGTTTGGAAATGGGATTGTATCACTATGGATTTTATTACGGGATTGCCGAACACGGCAAGAGGATTTGATGCTATTTGGATAATTGTGGATCGACTTATGAAGTCTGCACATTTCGTGCCGATTAATATCAGTTTTCCGTTGGAGAAGTTGGCAGAGATTTATATTCGAGTGATTGTGAAGCTGCATGATGTGCCGGCGAGTATTATGTCGGATAGGGATCCGAGGTTTACGTTAGAATTTTGGAAGAGTTTGCAGGAAACTTTGGGTACTAAGTTGAAGCTGAGTTCAGCTTATCATTCACAAACTGATGGACAGTCAGAGAGGACTATTCAGACGTTGGAGGAATTGTTGAGGGCTTGTGTGTTGGAGGAAGGTGGTGCGTGGGATACGCATTTACCATTGATCGAGTTCACGTACAACAACAGTTACCATTCTAGTATCGGGATGGCACCTTTTGAGGCTTTATATGGTAGAAGGTGCAGAACTCCTCTGTGTTGGTATGAGGAGGTTGAGAATGTAGTATTGGGACCAGAAATTATGCAGCAGACTACTGAGACAATGCAGATGATTCACGAGAAAATGAAAGTGTCTCAGAGTAGGCAGAAGAATTATCATGATAACCGGAGAAAAGAGCTGGAATTTAGTGAAGGTGATCACGTGTTCCTGAGAGTTAACCCAGTAATCGGTGTGGGTCGTGCGTTAAAATCCAAGAAGCTGGATCCAAAGTTTATTGGGCCGTATCAGATTTTGCAGAGAATTCGTGATGTGGCTTATAGGGTGGTGTTGCCGCCTGAGCTTTCGAATTTGCATGACGTGTTTCATGTGTCGCAACTTTGAAAGTATATCACGGACCCATCTCATGTGATCTAGAGAGATGAAGTGCGAGTCCGGGAGAATCTTACCGTTGAGACGATGCCATTGAGGATCGAAGATCGTAAGATGAAGCAACTCCCTGGGAAGGAGATATCCTTGGTGAAAGTGGTTTGGGGAGGTGCTGCAGGAGGCAGTGTGACCTGGGAATTGGAAAGCAGGATGCGGGATGCGTATCCGGAATTGTTTCCATCAGGTAATTTTCGAGGACGAAAATAATTAAAGTGGGAGAGAGTTATAACACCCATTTTAATTATCCAGTCTTTTACGGTGTTATTTTTTTCAGTGTGCCTTTTGTGGGGGTGTCGTTGAGTGTGATAGTGAGTGCCTTAAGTTTGGAGATTAGTTACTAAACTTTGGACTTTGATATTAATAATATAATTGTTAGTGATAATAATTTAAGAAATAATGCTAATATTATATTAATATTATCATTATTATTATTATTATTATTATTATTATATTTATTATTATTATTATTATTATTATTATTATTATTATTAATGGAATAAGAATTAGTAAGGGGTATTTTGTGAGTGGAAAAGAGAAGAAGAAGGGGAACACGATCAAAGAGGAGAAGAGGAAGAACAAGGTCTAGAGTGGGAGGAAAATTGAAGAGAAGAATCAAGAGGAAGAAGAGAGGAAGCCAAGATTATTGATTCTTCGAGGATTTTCAACAGCTTGATCGAGTTATCGAGGTAGGGGGGGGGGGGGGGGAGAAACGAGTCGAAATTGGTTTGTTGCATGAATTCTAGGTAGAGGGGATTCCCCTAACCCCATGGTAGATTGATTATCATGTTTGATATGTTGTTGAAATTTTGAATTGTTGTTAGCATGATGAACCTGTTGCATGTATTGGTAGAGTGATTGTTTGGATGATTTGGGGTTTTCGGGTAGTTTACCATTTAAAGCCGAAAATGATTTAATCGGTAGAGCTGATGTTTTATCGGGTGGAATCTAGAATAGATTATGTAGCTAAGTCGCAGAATGTTGAACTAGTGCTGTGGGAACTGGTTTGCGTGAAATCGGATGATTTCGGAGAGTTTTGCTGATTCTGAATAGTGGGGTTTTTGTGAAATCGCAGGCATTCGCCAGCACGTTCGCTGGGCGAGCGAGTAGTGAGCATTCGCTGATGCTTCGCTAGGAAAACTGGGTAGCGAGTGCTCCCAATAGCCACCGTCTGCCTTCGCTAGGGAGTTCGCTGGGCGAGTGAGTAGCGAGCATTCGCTGATGCTTCTCCAAGCGAGTGAGCCAGCGAGCATGACAGTAGTTGTGTTATTGTGTTGTTCTGTTCTGTTCTCTTGTGTTGTGGGACCCTTGTTGGTCATGATTGAATATAAGATTGGTGTCGAACAGTTAAGAGTGTATGTGTGGTGTTGGAATGTGATTTCCTTGTTATTCGTTTAATTAGAATAATTAAATTGGTGTATGTTATTATGTATGAATGTGGTGATGTGTGGAATATGTATGTACGATGTATAAATGTGATCAGGAGGATTGTGTGCACCTTGTGTGCTTGGATTGTTACTGTGCATTGGTGTCGTACATATCATGATGTTTTGGTCGGGTTGAATCGTTGCTCAGGAGGAGTTTATGTGATTCACCCGTACTCCTTTGTGGAGAATGGTGGGATGGATCGTTGCTCAGGAGGAGTGTATGCGATCCATCCGTACTCCTTTGTGGAGAATGGCGGGATGAATCGTTGCTCAGGAGGAGTGTATGTGATTCATCCGTACTCCCTCGCGGAGAATGGTGGGGATAGATCATTGCCATTGGTGGGTGTATGTGATCTATCCTGTTTATGATGTGCTCCCTTATGGAGGGTTGATAGCCCGGTGTCCATCGGTGATGTTGAGTCGGTACCGTATATCATGGTGTTGAGTTGCATATTTTTGCATTGTCTTGTGTGTTGTGTTGGTGTTGGACAGTAGGTCCTGGTTGATGTAGGTTGAATGATATTCGTATGATTACTGGCTTTTATTCATGTACGTTATTACCGCTAAATATTTTGATCATGATTTCTCACCCCTTTTGTTGTTGGTGTGGTTTGTGCTTCTTCGGAAGTACAGACAATCCAGGTGCGTAGCTAGCTTGGATAGTGGCGAGTCGAGTCGTAGGGATGCTCTGATACGTAACACGGGGCTTTGAGAGTTTATTGTTTCTGATGATTTTGTTTTACTCTATAGGGTATCATGTTTTGTTGGAACCTTTGGTGAATATTTGTGTATATTTTTGGCGGATGGTCGAATATGACGTATATATATGTATATATGATATTTCTGTTGTTTACTGTTGAAAACCATTTAATGAAGTGTTTTGTTGAGTTTCTTATGTGATATCCCGCTTTGGTGTGGTAACTCTGATAATTGCTTGATTTAATTGCTATTTATTTTATTTTTATTTTTTATTATTATTTTGGGGAGCGGGGTGTTACAGTTCGCACCCACTCAGCTTCGTCAAGCTTTACATCTGACAATACCCTTAAAGAAGGAATCTCAACTTCTAATGGCAGGACCGCTTCCGTGCCATACACCAATGAGAAAGGAGTTGCCCCAGTTGATGTACGCACCGAAGTACGATAACCGTGAAGAGCAAGGGGCAACATCTCGTGCCAGTCCTTGTAGGTTACTACCATTTTCTGCACAATCTTCTTAATATTCTTGTTAGCTGCCTCAACAACGCCATTCATCTTCGGACGATATGGAGAAGAATTGTGATGCTCAATCTTGAAATTCTGACATAGCTCCTTCATCATTTTGTTATTCAAATTTGAGCCATTATCGGTAATGATTCTCTCAGGAATACCATAACGACAAATGATGTCCTTCTTTATGAATCGGGCTACCACCTGTTTCGTGACATTGACGTAGGACGCTGCTTCTACCCACTTTGTAAAGTAATCAATCGCGACAAGGATGAAGCGATGTCCATTAGAAGCAGTCGGCTCAATCTTTCCGATCACATCGACTCCCCACATGGAAAAAGGCTAAGGGGACGTTAACACATTCAGAGGATCCGGTAGCACATGCACTTTATCCGCATGAATCTGGAATTTATGGCATTTTCTGGCGTATTTGAAGCAATTGGATTCCATAGTCATCCAATAATACCCAGATCTCAACAATTTTCTAGCCATTGCATGTCCATTGGAAAAAGTACCGAAAGAACCCTCGTGGACCTCCTCCATCAACAGGTTTGCTTCAAGTTCATCAACACAGCGCAGTAACACCATGTCGAAATTTCTTCTGTAGAGCACATCATCTTTGTTCAGATAAAAGTTACCGGCTAATCTCCTCAAGGTCCTCTTATCTTTGCTGGATGCCCCAGATGGGTACTCGTGAGTCTTGAGAAAATGCTTGATATCAAAATACCAAGGTTTTCCATCCGATGCTTTCTCAATTGCAAACACAAAAGCAGGTCTATCAATACGCATAATGGTGATGGTTGGAGTTCCATTCCAGAAGTTCACTTTGTACATCGAAGATAGCATGGCCAAGGCATCTGCCATCTGATTTTCAACCCTCGGCACATGATGGAACTCAACTCCATCAAAGAACGGCAGCAGTCTCCTTGCATAATCCCTGTAAGGCACCAGGTTGACCTGACGAGTTTCCCACTCTCCTTTGATTTGGTTAACGACTAACGCTGAGTCACCGTATACATCCAGATTCTTTATCCTCATATTAATGGCCTCTTCTAAACCCAATATGCACGCCTCGTACTCGACTTCATTATTGGTGCAGGCGAAAGTCAATTGGGCAGTGAACGATATATGAGAACTGTGAGGAGTGGTAATAATAGCGCCAATCCCACTGCCATATGAATTAACCGCTTCGTCGAAAACCAGTTTCCACTGAGATTCCCTCTCAAAACCCTCGTCAGGTAAAGGCTCATCACAGTCTTTCATCTTCAAAAACATGACGTCTTCATCTGGAAAATCAAACTTCATCGGCTGGTAATCCTCAATTGGCTGTTCCGCGAGATATTCCGACAGGACGCTTCCCTTAATAGCTTTCTGGGAAACATACTGAATATTGTACTCTGTTAAAACCATTTTCTATCGGGCAATCCTTCTGGAGAGTGCTTGTTTTTCAATACGTACTTGATTGGATCCATCTTCGAAATCAATAGGGTTGTGTGGTTTAACATGTATTGTCTCAAACGCTTAGCAGCCCAAGTGAGTGCACAACATGTTTTTTTCCAGCATCGAGTATCTTAATTCACAATCAGTGAACTTCTTACTCAAGTAGTAGATGGCATGCTCTTTTCTACCCGACTCGTCTTGTTGACCGAGCACACATCCCATTGAGTTCTCAAGAACCGTGAGGTACATGATCAGTGATCTCCCTGCAACTGGAGGCATGAGCATTGGAGGTTCCTATAGATATTCTTTTATTCTTTCGAACTCTTTCCGGCAATTTTCATTCCACATGACCGTTTGGTCTTTTCTTAGCAATTTGAATATTAGTTCACAAGTGGCTGTAAGATGAGATATAAACCTTGCAATGTAGTTTAATCTCCCCAGAAAACCACAAACCTCTTTTTCCGTTCTCGGCTCAAGCATATTTGGTATAGCTTTTATTTTGGCAGGATCTACCTCAATACCCTTTTCACTGACAATGAAACCCAGTAACTTTCCAGATCTCACCCCGAAGGTGCACTTGTTAGGATTCAGCCTCAGCTGGAACTTCCTTAACCTTTCAAAAAATTTCAGAAGATCGACCAGATGTCCCTCCTCCATATGTGACTTTGCAATCATGTCATCAACATAGACTTCAACCTCATGATGAATCATATCATGAAACAAAGTGACCATTGCCCGCTGGTAAGTTACCCCTGCATTCTTCAATCCAAAGGGCATTAATTTGTAGCAAAAAGTCCCCCATGGTGTGATGAAAGTAGTTTTCTCCATGTCCTCTGGGGAAATCTTGATTTGGTTATACCCAGAGAAGCCATCCATGAACGAAAACACAGAATATTGAGCGGTGTTATCAACCAACACATCGATATGGGGGAGCGAGAAATCGTCTTTCGGGCTCGCTTTATTCAGATCTCGATAATCGACGCACATTCGGACCTTTGAATCCTTCTTAGGAACATGAACGATATTAGCGACCCACGGAGGGTAATTCGTGACAGCAAGAAACCCAACATTCATCTGCTTTTGAACGTCTTCTTTGAACTTGACCGCCATGTCAGACCTTGTTCGTCTCAACTTCTGCTTGATTGGTGAACATTCTTCTCTGAGAGGCAACCGGTGTACCACAATATCTGTATCCAGCGCAGGCATGTCTTGGTAAGACCAAGCGAAGATATCCTTATACTCATGGAGCATTTCAACCAATCTTCTCTTGACACTATCTTCCAATGCAGCCCCTACTTTAACCTCTTTCTTATCATCCTCGTTGCCCAGATTAATAATCTCAATATCCTCTTGATGAGGCACAATGACCCTTTCCTCCTGCTTGAGAAGTCTGGCTAACTCTTCAGGTAGTTCATAGTCTTCGTCAGTCTCTTCTTCAGCTTGATAAATGGGATTATGAAAGTCATACGAAGTCATAGCCGAACTTGAATCGATGGCATCTGATAGAAAAAACCTGTATGAGGATGTTATGTTTATTATGCGATGCAACAAACAAAACACATTGCCATTTTTCTGTTTAATATAAATGCCAAACAAAAACAAGAAAATAAGGGATCACAATATTTGAATGCGAAAACGTCCTTTATTTAATGATAAAGTGCAAATAACAAGAGGCCCCACAAATTGGGTCACTACGCCTTAGGCAGAATGTAGGACTGAACATAATCAAAACAATGAACGTTACTCTGCAGTAGTAACATGAATGACTTCTTCGGTAGTCCAGTTGCACAACTTCTGGCCAGGAGTACATGGACGAATCCAGGCATCCATATCGCAGTCACTGTCACCTTCGTCATCTCCAACGACATTAATCCTGTCAAATATCACACCACTGCTGGTGAACTGCACAGGTCCCTTGTACCTCGGAGTGCTCTGAGAAGAACTGGAGGGTTTGTATCCCAGGCCGAACTTGTCTTGATTGACGGGAAGATTAAGAACTTGGCCCCACTTCTGAGACGACCCGGATTCTACGATAGCACGAGCTTCCTTGAGCAATGACATCGAAACCTCTAGGCCCTTGGCTTCTATAGGAGGCTTCCCCTGAATCTGAACTGTTTCGAACGCCTGGCAGAATGTTTCGTGGATCTCCCCATCCACTTCCACGTACTTGAAGGATGACAAATGGCTAACCATAATATCCTCTTCACCGCATACCGTGACTATCTTCCCTTCCACCATATACTTCAACTTTTGATGCAACGTTGAGGTGACTGCCCCTGCAGCGTGTATCCAAGGCCGGCCAAGCAAACAGCTGTATGCTAGCTGGACATCCATAATGTAGAAAGTTGCATCAAAGATCTCTGGTCCTATCTAAATAGGCAACATGATCTCCCCAAACACCGATCTCTTATATCCATCGAAAGCCCTCACGACCAAATCACTTGGCGTGCATACCAAACCTTGAATATCCAACTTCATTAATGCCTTCTTCGGAAGCACATTGAGAGATGATCCTGTATCAACCAGGACATGCGACATCAAAGAACCTCTACATTCCAAGGATATGTGCAAAACACAATTATGGTTCCTCTGGGCAGGAGTTAGATCCAAATAAGTAAAACCGAGACCATTATCAGCGTTTACATGAGCTACTACCCCCTCCAACTGATTAACAGAAATCTCCTGGGGTACGTACGCTGCACTCAAGATCTTCAATAATGCATTGTGGTGTGCCTCCAAATACAACAATAATGACATGATAGAAATCTTCAAAGGAGTCTGATGTAAGTGGTCCACAATCTTGTAGTCGCTTTTTCGAATAAGTCTCATAAATTCATCTGCATCCTTCGAAAGATCATAAGTGCCGACCTGTGGTTGGACATTCTCTTCGATCACGACCTTTCTTTTACCTTTGTCATTCTTATCAGTGTTAACCTCTGGTGGTGAAAAGACCCTACCACTTCTTGTGATACCTCCGGCCCCAATAATATTCTCAAACGACGAACTTCCATCTGTAGACGTTATCCATTCCTGCTTTTGCCCATTACAAAACACCTCTCCCCCATAATTCCACGGGATAGCTCTAGTGCTCTCGTATGGCACGGGTCCAGGTAAAGTAATGATAACCGGAGACGGCCTAGAAGGCGCTGAAATATTGATCGTCCGGTATGGAATGGATATCGTAGCAACTTCGCTTCCATCATTACTCACTTTATTCTTGGCATCTTCTTTCATAACTCTATCAAATTGCAAACAACCCTCATCCATCATTCTCTGAATACTCTTTCTCAACAAATCGCAACCCTCTGGCCGTACTTCACACTCTGAGCAATCAGCAGAACAACCTGGAAACACCCCCTTCTTCAACAAGCTAGCCTTCACAAACCCCAGCGGAGTCTTCAAATCTCCAACATCAGTTACCAGATTTAGCTTCTCCCCCTTGATAATGGCATTGGCCGCCCCATGATTCGGAATCGGGTTTTGAGTCACATTCGGCCCATCATTGGTGAAGTTGATAGCTTTGGAATCAAGTCGATCTTAGACTTTGTGCTTGAAATCTTTGCAATGGTCAATATCATGGCCTGGGGCGCCTGAGTGAAACTCGCAATGAGCATTCACATCGTAGCCAGGAGGCGGTGTACCAGTGAGAGGAGCCAGAGTCGTCTTCTGAATCAACTATACCTGCAGCAGATGTTGTAACAATTGAGAATACGACATCGGATGATTTGTGAACTGTCTATCAGGCATTCTGCGCCTAGCAGCATAAGGTCGCGGAACATTGACTTGTTGCGGAACTGCGGCCAGGATATTCACCGTAGCAACTTGTTGCTGATAACGGGACTGAGCTCTACCTTTACCCTTGTGAGAAATAGCATTTGCATCCCCTTCTCTTCTCTTAGGGTTTGCAGAATACGGCTTCTTTGTTCCTCCCGAAGAGGATCCACCACCATTTGGAATCTTTCCAGACTTAATTCCACTTTTGATTCGGTCACCAGCAATTACCAGATCAGAAAACCCTGCAGACATGCAGCCTATCAACTTCTCAAAGTACACACCAGAAAATGAGGCCATGAACAGGTCGATCAACTCCCTTTCAACCATAGGGGGTTGTACCCTTGCAGCTAGATCCCGCCACCTCTGGGCGTATTCCTTGAAACTCTCAGTACTTTTCTGCGACAAGATCTACAATTGTACCCGGTTTGGTGCCAGATCACTATTATACTGATAGTGACGCAAAAAATCTTCTTCCAATTCTCTCTAGCTACGGATATGAGTTCTCTCAAGTCCCATATACCACTCCAAAGACGCCCCTGCCAGACTGTCTTGGAAAAAATGCATCAGCAGCTTTTCATCGTTGGAGTAAGCAGACATCTTCCTGAAATACGCCCGAATATGCACTCTTGGACAAGTCGTCCCTTTGTACTTATCAAAATCGTGCACCTTGAATTTGGGGGGAATCCGGACCCGCGGAACTAAACTAAGATCAGACATATCAAGGCCCAAGGAGTTCTGATTCTCAAAAGATTTCATCTTCTCCTCGATCAGTTTAAACCTTCAGTCAACTTCAGTTGGTAAGCCACCCTCCATGTCTCTCATGGAAAACACATCATCCTGATTATCTTCCCAATGAGGGCCAGCAGCCCCGTGCACAATGCACACACTTCCATTACCAGCGACGTTACCATTCTCATTCGCAGCTCCTCCGCCCGGAGGTACGACAATAGTAGGGATTCCCTGTGGGATAGATCCACCGACATGTGGAGGTATAACACCAACCCCTCCATGCAAAACACCGTCTTCATCAACCCGTGCTATCAACGGCTGGACCAAAGTTCTCAACTATTCTTGCCCACTAGCAACAGTCTGCATCAACTCCATGAATTGGGCCATGCGAGCCCTGACTTCCTGCAATTTGGTTTGAACCTGATCCATCACTTTTCGCTGACTCCCTTGAGTCGGATACTTGTAGAAACTAAACTCCTCAACTTCCTCAATCCTGAACTGAAGAAAACCAAGCAGAGTTAGGAACAAAAGCGACTGAGAACACCTGCGATGCAAATGAGGATGCAAGATGAAAAATGAAAACATGTATATATGCAACAGGGAAAATCCTCCCCGATTCTAGTTCCGAGAATAACAGGTCGACAATAGAGAACCCGTAAACAAGCATAGAGAAAAACCTCATATACAAATGAACAGCCCAAACAGGCAGCATCCAGGTAACACTGAGTACAAACAGAATGACCTCAACCTACAAGCCTGGTGATGATCAACACAATAGCAACAACAAGCTACAAGGAAATAAAAACATCAAGTGCGACGCCAGGCCCAAAACTCCTCTAACAACTCTTGTGTCTCAGGATGATATGGTCTGGTGAGTAACCCTGAATGAGTAGCTCTCGCTAGCTAACAGTGCGTTGTAGGTCCTCGGCGTAGTCTTCCCAAGCACCTTCACCAAAGACTTCTTCAAGCTTGCATCTCTTCAAATCAGCCTTAGCTCTGAAATCCTCCAAGGTTGCAAGCGCTTCGTGCAGCTTACACTCACTGTGTCGTCTGAGCGAGGCATCATCTGAAATCCTCTCGTCTTTCACTCTGATCTGAACCTTTAGCTTGTTGACCTGTTGCTTCAACCCATCTTCACGTGCTTTGTTATTGGTGAGAGTTGTATTCCACTGCTCGTTGAACTTCGAAATCTCCAGATAAGCTTTGTCTAATTCTTTCTTCTTGGAAGCAATAACATCATTAACAACTTTGAGACCGAAGCCCAACCGCTCTTGAGAACTAGTTTGCTTGGTCAAATCCATGCCCAATCTGTTCACCAGTTCGGTCTGCTTCTTCAAAGAATAAGTTGCTTCATTCTTCTAGCCTCACAACTGAGTAATTTCTTCTTCCAACTTCTCGTTAGCCTTCCACAACTCTTCTTTCTCAGCCCACAACGTATTGTACTTTTGAATATCTATCGTGCTCGGCTCCTCAATCATAAGAGGATACAGAGGCTCAACAGAAGGAAACAACATCAAGAACTTTGCAGCCCTATCATGAATCCAACTCAAGTAGGGATCATAGGCTCGACTATTATTTTTCCCTAACAATGCTTTTCCTCTCTTGTGAATATTATTCCAAGCGTGCTCAAGGTTGGCCAATGTATCACTATCCAACAGCCCGGTGAGGTACAGAGATTCCTGTACCTCTTCTTCCTTGGGAGGATCCCTCAATGCATATCCAAACTACCTAACCAACAATGACAGATTGTAGTTGATGCACCCCTTCCTTTCGACCAAAGGGACGTTAGGAAATCCGCTGCAGCGATAGATGACTTATGTACCAAGTATATCCCTATCAAACCAAGTAATGTTCTCAGCTGACAAACCCATCAGACACTTAGACCACTCTGATGTACCTGCAGAAGTAACAAAAGGGCCTGTTTTGGGCATATGACTGGCAAACCACCTATACAACAAGGGAATACAACAGGACACATTCTTTCCCCTTCGGTTCTCATTCTTATAGTGGATAGAATGATAAACGTCACCGAGCAGTGTGGGTATTGGGTTCCCTGAGGCCAATAAGTAGAAAGCATCCGTATTCACGAAATCTGGAAGATTAGGGAATAATATAATACCGTAGATACAAAGAGCTAGAATGATGCTAAATACGATCCAACACCCGTCTTTGGCACACTGCTGAGCTTTCTCCACCAGAAGAGGCAAAGGAAAACCAAACATTCCAAGCCTTTTGATCATCTTTCCCTCCAACTCTGAAGCATCTAGATGCAGAATAACAGCGAGCTTAGCCAGATTAGGCTCAACGTCAGTATGAAAGAACGACATCTGATCCAGAATAGGCACATCTAACAATGCAGAATACTCCTCCAGAGTAGGAGCCAAAACATTATCATGGAAAATAAAACACCTTAGTTGGGCGTCCTAAAACTGCAGAAGAGTATAGATACCACTGATCTCATATGCGAAAGGTTTACACACACATCTCAACAATCTTCCATAAGATCGCCTGAAGTCTTCCATCACCTTCTTATCGGCCATAACAATCAAACTCAACAAAGGACTGATATCTGGAGCCGGAAACCTGTAGGCCACTGTCCTCTTCAAGGGTTCCATGTCAGAAATAAGGAACAAGTTCACTAGAATCGGGGAAGCAATATGCACCTGCAACATAAATACATGTTAATGAAAATGCACATGCAAATGCAAACAGGGGATCAAGATTGATGTGCTGTAGATCGAGAAGAACCAGCGCTCTGCTTTAGCGCGAACATAGCATATCTCCAATAATAGGAACCTCTGATATCAAGAAGACATATTCATAGCGCAAAGAAAACCGAGTAATCTGAAAGCCAAGGTTTCCCGCACAACCCAATCCCACTCACAGGTATGGACCTATCCACTGATAAGGTTCGACATCCTATGCGTTCATCAGCGTCACAGACTTTCAAGAAATGATGATACGTTCACCACTTCTGGTTTGGCATCATCATCTTCTGAAGAGGCCTCACTTAGCTGAATCACAAATGCGGGAAAGTAAATAAAGCACATATATACCACACCCGAAGATAAGCAAACAAGCGCTAGGATTGACTCGCATAGGGAACCATCACAATCCCCAGCAGAGTCTCCAGCTGTCGCACCTGCGAAAAACACCCGGTGGAAAACAAAAGAGTCGCCACCTTTCGTTATTTATCCCAAAGAGAGGGAAAGGAAACGATCAGAAAAAACCTAACGAAAAAGGAAAAAGACGAGGTCATCGCAACCAAGTGCTGGTTTCGGGAGTCGGTTACGCAAGGGGAAGTTATTAGCACCCCTTACGTCTGTCGTACTCGACGAGATCCACGCTTGTTGTCTATCCAAGGGTGTATTTAAACTATCTATGCTAAAGGTCTCAAGACAAAAGAAAAGAAAAGAGACTCGGCAGAGCACCGCCGCTCTGTGCCTACGTATTCCTTCGTGCAATGGGAAAGTCAGAGTCAACGTAGTTCGGCTACCTACGGGTGAAGGTGGGAAGGTTGCTCGCCAAGACATCACATCTTGTGCCTACGTATTCTCATCTGGTATGAGAAATTAGAGCAAACGTAGTTCGGGCTAACAAGAACACCAGTTGGTGAAGTGTTTTAACCGTGTAGGGTTAAACCTCCGTTCCAGCAGTTAAGGGCAAAGCCTGTTTGCGGTAGAACCAAAGCTTAACAACACTCCTTTTTTACGAAAAAAAGGTTTTCCATTATTACGATCCCGAAGGATGAAAAAGGTTTGAACTTTTTTTTTGTGTTTTTTAAGAAGTGCATTGATTATTGTTTGTAATGTATGTTGTACTAAAGTCTAAAACCTAGGAGTGAATGCGTCGCATATCGCCCTAAGGACGTATACTAAACACTCTAAGAAATTGAGAGGTAACCCCCCAATCACTATTTCCCAAGTACAAGGCTCATGGCACAACATCCATTATCTTATTAAGTATTTTGAAGTTGTTTTAAGATGAGAAAGAGAGAGACGCACGAAAGGTCTAAGGGAAACTCGGCCCTAACGTTGTCATGCAAAGTGGACCTAAGGTTTGGATTAAAAGGGGGAACATCTACCCTAATGTTAGCATTCTTGGATTGAACACCTAATGTATCTCCTACTCCCATGCTAAAGGAGGGACTAGGAACCCTATGGAGATCATGGCAAAAAGTACAAGAAAGCACCAAGTAAATTTAATCACAAGTAAGAGATGCAAACACGAAATGCAACACACAAGCGAAGGGAGGAAAAAGTATGGGGTAAATACCTCCACAAACACATCTCGACCTTTCATTAATGCAAGAAATAAAGATGCAAAACACAAGAGGGAATGCACATGCAAGCATCATCACTATGAACAACAACACACAAGTGTGCATCCAAGTGGAAAACAAAAACAAATCGACGAAATCTCGATTAAACAACCAAAATAGCAGCCAAATGTCCAGAATATTTCAATTCTAATGCATCATATTGATTTACGATGATTTGATATGAAACGATACCCAAACAAGCAAGAAAATCAACAAAACAGACCCATTGGCACATTGTTAATCGGTTAACCATATGCGTTAACCGATTAACCACTGAAAAATGCTTGAAAATCTGGAACTTTGAACTGGTTAATCAGTTAACCATATGTGTTAACCGATTAACACTCTGAAAACTTTGAAAATTTTGAAAATTTATAATGGTTAATCGGTTAACCATATGTGTTAACCAATTAACACTATGCCAACAGTAGAAGAACAACAACAGAACAACATTTTCAGGAAATAAGCACTTATCCGATCCACCGGATGATCGCATAATCACTTAATTAAACCAATAAATCATGATTCAAACAGCATGTAAACAGATCAACACAACCAAATCATGAATCAATCGGATCAAATTAACCGAACTTCAATCGAATATGAAAATCCACATGATTGTGCAAATAAGCTAAAAACAGATTCGGATCCAACCTTCGGAGCGGAGATTTACTTCGATTAATGTTGATTTAATTGGAATTGAATAGATCCAATGCTAGAAGTCCGGAATACTTCAAGATCCACACCAATTCTTGTAGTAGCAATGAAGATCCTTCAAGATCAATCCAAAATAAGCCAAATAATCACTTCCAAAACCACTTCCAGATTCAGATCCAATTTTGCACGAAAATTGGATAGAGAAATTGATCTAATGAAGATGATGGATGGAGGTTTGAGCTCAAGAATTCATTAATTCCAAGGAAGAATCAAATAATTCAATGGAAAAGAGCTTTGATGAAGGTTTTGGAGGATGAACAAGTTAAGAGAAATTTGAGAGAGAATGAGATTAATTATGAATTTGAAAATGAAATTATGAGTGATTAGATGTTTTGCTTTGGAGTGGATCACTTAAATATCACCTAGGCTTGGATCCAAAGGTAAGGTTTCGAATAAGGAATGGAAAATTTGGATTGGAATGAGGAATGGGCATTTGGAGGGAAAATGAAAGTAACCAAATTTCAAATAGGTTCTAGATCCTTCCCAAAGTGAAAATCATACTTGCACACGACCAAAATTAGACCCCAAAATGACTTGGATTGAAAATTCACGTGCAGAGGCAAAATCTGCACTGGTTAATCGATTAACCATATAGGTTAATCGGTTAACACCTTCAAAATTTCAGGTTTGACCTGATTTTGACTTGGTTAATCGATTAACCATATGTGTTAATCGATTAACACCTCAAAAATTTGAATTTTGGCGCATTTTGGAGGGAAATCTGCCCGTTTGCCCGTTTTCATCCATTCTGAGTTCTGTTCAACTTCTAAAACTTGCTTTTGAATATCATAACCATGAAAATGCTCGCGATAGCCTGAATGCTGCTTTCTGAGCTGAAAATATCTTGTAAAATAAAATAAAATCGGTCGCCCGACCGCTGGACAAAATAAATGCCAGAGCCTCTGATGCTCACTGTTCCGATTCAGGCACTGAGATGAAAACTGAGCCACGGGAAAACCTTGATCCCCTGTCTCAAGAGCGAATGCTATGCAAATGCAGAAATGCGAAAATGCAAAGAAACAAAATCCAGATACTGCCAAAACGAAAAGCAAATTTTGGGGTGTTACAACTACGAAGACTCTGAATCCACTCCCGTCAGGATACGTAGGCACAAGATGCGATTTCTTGGAGAGCATACTTAGAAATAAACCCCTAGGTCACCCTTAGCAAACAACAATAATACATATAAAACAATAGGTTCATGTAGAGTACTACAAATGCTTAGGATGCTAGTACCTTCCCTAAGTTTAACCAACCCCCGAACCTTAGATTCTCCAGCTTTGCATTGCATTGCATACTCATAGGTTATTCGATCTTTTTCCCTTCCTTTAGAAAAATTAAAGACCGGTGGTGAATAATGATTTGCGATTCAAGTTAATCAATAATTGTTAGAAAGTATTTTGCGGTAGTGTTTTATCATATCCATAGGGATTGTAGAGAATATAGATGCTTGTCGATCAACGGTTTAATGACTTAAGAAAAATGGGGGTTTTTATAATGGTTTCAATTTTGTAACATAAGTTTGCAAGAATTAAAACGGAATAAAAGTCGGTCTAAGTTTGATAAAATCATGCCAAGATTAGGGTTTGCTAGTCCGTCTTAAACGTATCCAACCAATCAAATATGTGAACAAAGTTCTAACCAACATAACCGCGTATCCTCGCAAAAACGTTCATCTCTAAAGTGATTTCGTGGATGTTATTGTTTCGACCGTTAGATGATCTCTCTAAATAACAACGAAACAATAATCATTAAGAACAATAAAAAGCGGATATCAAATTTCAAATCTATCTCTAGCATTTTGTATAGTTGATAGATGAAGATATTAGGTCAAGACTTGGAAAGTTCATGTCTAAAGCAATCCAAACAATAAATGTACAAATAGTAGCAAATAACTTCATCTACATTGATCATAACATTGTTCACATACAAGAGATTAAGAAGAATACATAAAATCTGAACTAACTACTCCTAACCTTGACAAGAGAGGGATTTAACCACTCATTTCCATGATATCTTGAACAACAAGTTTCGGAAGAAGGTTGATCAACATCCAAGTCGAATAATCGAGAATGGATGGGAATCTACCTTCATTGGGTGAAATATTGCTAAGGGATGATGAGAAATGAAAGAATGGGTTTCTAGGTCAGAAAAATCCTCTCCAATACAAGTACAAGAAATTTGATATTTTTACAAAAAGTAGCCCATACTACTTATAGAAGGGTCACCTGAGCTGTCATGTTCGCTAGGCGAACAAAGTGGTTCGCCTAGTGAACTCCAGAAATGCCACCTGAAGTGCATGTGCCCTGTGGACTCTCCCCAGGAAAGTTTCCAAAAGTTAGCTAGGCGAGTAATCCTTCGCTTAGCAAATCCTTCGCTGTGAACTTCGCCTAGCGAGTTTATGGCCCTTTCCTTGTTGTTTTAAGTCTGGGAGTGTTCGCTGGTTACTCGCTGCTTCTTCGCCTAGCGAGTGCTTCGCTGCCTCCCTCGCCTAGAGAGTTTATGGCCCTTTCCTTGCTGTTTTGGATACTTGGCCTTCGCTACATAGTTTTCCTAGCAAACTTTGTGAAGTTTTGGAGGGGGCTTCGCTGGCCAGTTCGCCTAGCGAACTTGCTGATGTTTACTTGCTGTCTTGGTTTCCTTGCCATCTTTCTTGTGTCTTAATTCTCACTTTTTCATGCCAAATTCCTGCACAATAACACACAAATTAAAGGTACCAAGATAGTTTCACACAAAGTTGCAAACCAACCAAAGCAAGAGTGATTTTGAACACTTTCTTGACAAAAAAGGAGTGAAAGATGCCCACATTTGATAGCTCAAATAAGCATAATTGGGCATCTAACAACTCTCCCCAACTAGAATCTTGCTTGCCCTCAAGCAAAGTATGCCTCTTGATGAACAAGAGCATTTGCTTAAGAAAACGATTTCTCTGAAATTGGATCAAATGGCTCAAACACAATAATTTCCGCCAGACACAAGTTCCCAATTGTTAGAATAAAACAACACATAAGAACTAAAGTCTTAAAGCAATGCAAAACATATATCAATCAACAATAATGTTATCCTGAATGAATCACCCTATCTCTCCTCTTCGAATAAGGATTGAAGAAATTATGCGTTTGCAACCGCGGGGACAATTTCACTCTCAAACAAACAATGCCAAAATCAATTCAACTCATACAACATCTAATAATTATAAATGAAAATATGGACGCAAGAAGATCACTAAGGTCTTTCCCGGTTGTAGCTTGGTCAGGTTTACAAACAAGGGATATATCTAAGGCCATTGAAACGAAATTACTGATGCAAAAGAGACATTCACTGTACAAGTTATTCACACATCCCAACTTCATTCCACTTGTTCTCATTTGAAACCTTCCCAACTCTTATTTCACAACTTATTTTTGTTTTTCACTATTTTTCTTCCAAGCAAGCATTCTTTTTCTCTTTTTTTTTTCACATTCATATTCACATAACAACTTTTCTTTTCTTTTCAATGCTTGCTCGATTTTTTTAAGAGTTATGGCAACCTACCAAATTTCATTTCTGTTCTCCCCAACTTATCTTTTACTCAAACCTCAAGTGAACACTCTTAATTTTTTTAAGGCAAAAAGAACGATTAACATCTGTCGCAACTGCGAAAACACCCGACAGAAAAACAGAAGAGTCGCCACCGTTTGTCATTTATCCCAAAGAGAGGGAAAGGAAACGATTATAGAAAACCTACGATAAAGGGAAAAGACAAGATCGTCGTAACCAAATCTTGGGTTCGGGAGTCGGTTACACAAGGGGAAGGTATTAGCACTCCTCACGTTCGTTGTACTCAACGAGATTCATGCTTGTTGTCTAATCAAAAGGTGTGTTTATCTATCAAAGCTACAGGGCACAGGGACAAAAGAAAAGAAAATAGAATCGATAGAGCATCGCCTCTCTATGCCTACGTACTCCCTCGTGCAATGGGAAAGTCAGAGTCAACGTAGTTCGGGAAACTACGGGTAAAGGTAGGGAAGGTTGCTCGCCAAGACATCGCCTTCTTGTGCCAACGTATTCTCATCTGGTATGAGAAATCAGAGCAAACGTAGTTCGGGCTGACACGACCATATATTAGTTAAGTGTTTTAATCGAGTGGGGTTAAACCTTCGTTCTAGTAGTTAGGGATGATGCCTATTTGCGGTAAAACCAAGACTTAACAACACTATTTCTGAAAATGGTTTTCAATTAATCCCAAGGGATAAAAAGGTTTGAGGTTTTGTTTCTGTTTTTTAGTGAAGTGAATTGATTGATTTGTGATTCACGTTGCACTAAAGACTATGACATAGGAACGGATGCGTCACATATCGCCCCCAAACGGGACGTACACTAAACACTCTAGACAAACGAGGGGAGACCCCTCACTCATCATTTCCCATGTGCTTAAGGCTCGTAGCGTACAACATTCATCGTATTTATTAGATGAGTTAGGATGTGTTTTGAGATGAGAAGAGAGACGCATGGAAGGTCTAAAGGAAACTCGGCCCTAATGTTGTCATGCAAAATGGACCTAAAGATGGGATTGAAAGGGAAATCTACCCTAATGTTAGCATGCTTGGATTGAACGCCTAATGTCTCTCCTACTTCCATCCTAAACTGAGGGACTAGGAATCCTAAGGGATCATGGTAAAGGAACAAGAAAACACAAAGCAATTCAATCACAAATAAAAAGAAATGAAAGATGAAATGCAAACATGAAATGCTACCTTCAATCATCAAAGAAAAGTGGGAGGAAAAAGTGTGGGATAGCAGCCACCACAAGCACATCTCAACCAAGCAATTCTTCAAACTCAAGCAAATGCAAAGGAAACATGCACTCATCATTTGAACAACATCCACAAAGTATGCATTCAAATGGAAACCGAAGTACACGTGTCGAATAATCAAGATTAAACAATCAAGAACAGCAACACATATCCAAAACAACTCACTCCAAATGCATCATAGTGATCCATGAAGATTCAAAGTGGGTAGCTACCAAAACAAACTTGAAAACAAACAAAAATGGCATTCTGGTTCAGTGTTAATCAGTTAACACTATGGGTTAACCGATTAACCACCTTAAAATTTTTGAAAATGCGCACTTGTTAATCGATTAACCAGTTTGTACTACAACTGGTTAACCGATTAACACTGTACCAGAAGCAGAAAAACAACAACTCAAAAGCACTTTCAGCAATTAATCACTTATGCAATAATCCATATGATCATATAATCAATTATGCACGAATTAACACCAGAATTCAGTGATCCAACAACATGTAAACACATTCAAACATCAAGATCACAATTCACACAAATCAAAATCAACAAAATCAATCAAAAATGAAGATCAACATGATGATTATGCAAATAAGCTCAAAAACAGAATCGGATCTAGAATTTCCAACCTACAAAGCGGAGAATTGCTTTGGTAATTGTTGATTCAACTCCAATTGAGCAGATCCAAGCTAGAAATCCGGAAATCCTTCCAGATCCAAGTGAGTTCTTGTAGTAGAAATGAATATCCACCAAAATTAAGCTAAATCAAACCAAATAAGCTCTTCTAGATCAACTTCAAAATTCAGATCCACAATCGCACAAAAATTGAATGGAGAATAAGAGATGATAAGGATGAAGGATGAAGGTTTAGCTCTAGAATTCAATGATTCCAATAGAGAATCAAAGAATTCAAGGTGAGAAGAGCTTTGGTGGAGTTTGGGAGATGGAAAAGTTGAGAGAAAATTGAGAGAATGAGAGTGAATTCTAAAAATGAAAATGGAATTATGAGGATTGTGTGTGTGAGGTTTGGAGCAAATTACTTAAATATGCTCTAGGTTAGGAGTAGATTGGTGGTTTGGAGTGTGGTTATGAAAATTGGTTTGGGATTAGGAATGGGAATTTGGAGGGAATTTGAATTGATTTGAAAATTAACCAAAATTCAAAGTGGTTCTAAATCCTCCTTCTGGTGTAAAATCAAATTCACAAGTGATCAAAATGGACCCCAAAGTGGATGCCTTTGAAAATTCACGTGCAGAGGCAAAATTTGCCTCGGTTAATTAGTTAACCATTTGGGTTAATCGATTAACACCTTTAAAAATCCAAATTTGATCTGATTTTGCTATGGTTAACCGGTTAACCATATTGGTTAATCGGTTAACACCTTAAAATTTTGAATTTTGGTGCCTTTTGGAGGGAAAAGTGCACATTCGCTTGTTTTCATCCGTTCTAAGCTCTGTCCAGCCTCTGAAACTTGCTCTTGAATATTATATCTATGGGAATGCTTGAGATAGCCTGAGTGTTGCCTCCGGAACTAAAAATATCCTGCAAAATAAAAATAAAATCGGTCGTTCAATCACCGGGCAAAATAAATGTCAGTGCTCCTGATGCTTGTTGTTCCAATTCTTGCACCGAAAGAGATCCCTGAGCCACAGAAATGCCTTGATCCCATGCCTCGAGACCAAATGCTATGATATGAGGAAATGAAAAATGCAGAGAAGCAAAATCCATTTAAGGTCAAAACGGAAGGGCAAATTTTGAGGTGCTACAATTGCCCTTATTCAATCGACTTGGACTTGAAGGGGAAAAGCATCAACTTTTAAACATTCAAGGTAGAAGACGATTGAATACCAAAAGAACACAACGAATACCAACCAAAAGTTGGAATGCAACACGCTGAGGATAACCGTCCAATATGAAACACCAACCAAACGATACCAACCAAGAGTTGGGATAGCATTCAAAGGATACCAACCAAAAGTTGGGATAACAACCAAAGAATACCAACCAAGAGTTGGGATAACAAACCAAGGATACCAACCAAGAGTTAAGATAACAACCAAAGGATACTAAAAAGAGTTGGGATAACAACTGAAGGGTACCAACCAAAGGTTAGGATAACAAATACCAGATACCAACCAAGAGTTGGGATAAGCGAAGACCGGATACCAACCAAAAGTTGGGATAAAACGATAATGTCGACCAAAGGTAACCTCCTGGGGACAAAACTCAAATCAAGAACCTGCAGAATGTACAATCAACAGACTTACAACCTGAGGAAAGGACAAACTCCGCTGGGAAAAGAGTAGACTATCCAGACAACTCTGTGGGGACCAAGCGTCCACCAAATAACAATCAAATGAAACCATCCAAAAGATGGGATGACCAGCAAATGAGTACCAACCAAGAGTTGGGATAAAGGTCACCGACTTTACGAGCTAAAGATGACCCCACTGGGGAAGGAGTAGACTAACCAGACAACTCCTCACAAGATAAACATCCACCAAAAGATAATAATCAAATTATACCATCCAAAAGATGGGATAAAGGTTACTCTCTAGGGATAAAACAAACCAAACACTACCAACCAAGAGTTGGAATCACCACAACACTGGCCGAAGGTGAAATGGAGGGACTATTTAACTGGGGGAGTACACTGACCAAAAGTCAGAATGCCACGAGAAGGTAATGAACACAAGCTACCAACCAAAAGTAGGAATCGCCGCAATACCGAACAAAGTTGAACCCAAACTATCAACCAAAAGTTGAAAACATCCGATGAAACACAACAACCACAAGCTACCAACCAAAAGTTGGAATCACTTCAACAAAATCTCACCAACCAAAAAATGGAATCATACAAAGCTACCAACCAAAAGTTCGAGGGACGACTCCGCCGGAGAATAGAGGAGGACTGCCAACCAAAAGTTGGGATAAACATACCACCACCAAAGGATTACCAACCAAAAGTTGGAATAACAAAATCCAGGAAAGGAAGACTACCAACCAAAAGTTGGAATAATGTCAACAAAGCTTTGGACCCAACTGAGAATTACTAACCAAAAGTTGGGACGACGTCCAACAAACGACAAACTACCAACCAAAAGTTGGGATAACGTCCAACAAGTGACAGACTACCAACCAAAAGTTGGGATAACGTCCAACAAGCAACAAACTACCAACCAAAAGTTGGAATAACGACTGCAGGGAATAACATCCAACCAAAAGTTGCGACACAAGCTACTAACCAAAAGTTAGGATCGCCAAGAAAAGATCATCATCGACCAAAATCGAAACACAAGCTACTAACCAAAAGTTAGGATCGCTGGAGTCGCTGAACAAAGCTGACTCCACCACAGAAGACTACCAACCAAAAGTTGGGATGATCATCCAGGATTACCAACCAAAAGTTGGAATAAAAGGCTACTAACCAAAAGTTAGGATTGCCGGAAACGCTAAACAAGAGCGAACTGACCACAACAAAGGTTACCAACCAAAAGTTAAAATACCCGACTTTGTTGAAGAAAACGAGGATTACCAAATAAAAGTTGGAATAACATCCAAACGCCAATAGGTCACCAACCAAAATTTGGAACGAAGCAAAGATTACCAACCAAAAGTTGGAATAAAGACTCTGCGAGGGGGAACCAGAGATTACCAACCAAAAGTTGGGATAAACCACCCTAGAATTACCAACCAAAAGTTGGAATACCAAATACAATAATTCGGACCACGCTGGGGAGTACCAATCACAAGTTGGGATAACGCACCCGAAATAGGCAAGCAACATAATCAACCGACTCACAATTTGGAATGAAAAATCCCAATAGGAAAAGAGAGTTTTAAATAAACAACTCTGCCGAGGAACATCAGTTCACCAAACAACTCTGTTGGGGAAAAGAGACATCTGAACAACAGGCTCGACCAGGGAAGAAGGCGTTTACAAGCGACTCACCTAGGGAGAACGAAGACGTCTAACCAAACGACTTAGCTGAAGAAAGACGTTTAACCAAACGAACAGCTGGGAAGAATCTGATAAAATGACCAACCCAAAGATCCACAACAACGGGGATAACACGCAAATCTCCTGAATCAAACAACCTCTGGCACCAAACTTGGCTTATGCTTTAGATGCATATGTTTGAAAATGGCATAATGCTCCATAAAAAATGGAAATGCTACGCATTTAGGAGGATACTATGCAAAAATGCAAGTGCAAAGGAACCGCTCCAGCAAAATAAATACTGGAGAGAAGCGACCAACTCTGCTAGGGAAGAAATCAGATTCTGCTGAGGGAAACATCCCCGATGACCCAACAAAATAAACTCTTCTGGCGAACAAAAGACTCGGCTGGGGAAATGCCCTGGATGGCCTCCCTTGAAAAACTTCATCCTGCTAGGGAAAACACCAAACACTTCACTCAGTGGGGAGTCAAGAACCACGATGAAGACTCCACTCTGCTTGGAAAGAACTTCCACCCTGTTGGGGACGCACCGGTAACAACCCGCCCTGCTGAGGAATATCAGAGACCTCTACTGAGGACCCCACTCTACTGAGGAATGGGTTATGCTTCTATTTGAACACTTGCTATGTCGAGGGAATTAGCACTAAATTCTGCTCGAGGAAGAAAATCCTGAATACCGAAATTACTGGAAACACATTAGAACATCAACTCCTTTGGGGAAAGGGCGTCAAAGACGTTGCCTTTGCTGGAGAATAATACTGGATTGCAATCTACCCTGCCGCCGAGGGAATATCCTTCCACCTTACTATGCTGGGAACATGTTGGGAACAACTCCACCCTGTTGGGGATTATTGTAGGAAGACAAAACTTTGTTCTGTAGGAGACACACCACACTTTTCCTTACGACATCTGACTTGATAATGATATTCTCTAGGGAAACAAAATCTTAGTTGAAAAAAATGCCTGACTGCATTCCACCTGAAGGAACCCTTCGAAAAATTGTTGGGTTGTAATAAACCCGCTTACGCTGGGAAACAGAACTCTGAACTTTCGCTAGGGAAAAAGTGAATCATCTTGTACTGCCATTAAAATCTCATCATTGGGGAGAGTCTACCAGGGAGAAGACCCTGCCATCCTGTAACAAACAAAAGCATGTCTGACATGTAAAATGGTTACTTTAGTTACCATTCATGATACCTGTCGCCCAAGAAAAATCATTGCTTCCGTTATGCTCTGTAAAGCCTCATGTTTTCACCTGCAACGTTTACCAAATAACAGACATTTTTTGCAAACAAAATGATAACAGTAAAAACAAGGAACAAAAAATTCTTCGACTGAAGTGAATACTTTATTGATAAGAAGCCTGCAAATAGGTGAATTACAATTCGGATGCAATTCCTAAAAAGAGGTAATTGCGTAAAAGCAAAAGAATATATACAAATGTTGGAAATATGGAAACAGACAACCACCATATGTCTATTCAGCTATGACCTGTATGTCTTCGATGTTCCCCATGTTTTGCCTTCTGAAAAGACTGACTGGACTGATTCCTTTCCTTCGAGATAACCGCTCACAGGCTTACAGATCGAACACGGACCGCAGTCGTTTGCTTTCCAATCCCTAACTTTTTCCTGGATCGCCCTTTCGGGTTTTCAATCCACTGAGATACCCATTTTTTCCAAAGTCGCCTTTCCAGGTTTTCAACTTTGCGGGTTTACATTTTTCTTTTTTATCCCTAATTTTTGGCCCGAACCTTTCTTTTTCTGGTTCGCCAGGATGCCCCTTTTTGCCTGAACTTTTCTTTTTCTGTCCAGCGGGTCTCTTTTAAGCCAAGTATTTTTTAACCGCGTCTGCGTTCACAGGGGATGAAAAATCTTCACCATCCATGGTAGGTAGTAATAAGGCTCCGCCAAAGAAAACCTTTCTTACCACATACAGACCTTCATAATTAGGAGTCCATTTTCCCCTGTGATCTGTATGAGGAGGAAGGATCCTTTTCAACACCAAACTACCCATCTGGAAGCACCGAGGACGCACTTTATGATCGATGGCTTCGTTCATCCTACTCTGGTACAACCTGCCATGAGCAATGGCTGCCAATCTCTTCTCGTCAATCAAGCTCAGCTGATTCAAACTGGTCTGCACCCATTACGCCTCGCCAAGCTTCACATCCGACAGTACCCTTAAAGAAGGAATCTCGACTTCTAATGGTAGGACAACCTCCGTACCATACACTAGTGAAAAAGGAGTTGACCCGGTTGACGTACGTACCATGGTACGATAATCGTGAAGAGCGAAGGGAAATATCTCGTGCCAATCCTTATAGGTTACAACCATCTTCTACAAAATCTTCTTGATATTCTTGTTAGCTTCCTTGACAGCGTCATTCATCTTCGGACGATATGGAGAAGAGTTGTGATGCTCAATCTTGAAACTCTGGCGCAGTTCCTTCATCATTTTGTTATTCAAATTCGAACCATTATCAGTAATGATTCTCTCCAGAATTCCATAACGACAAATGATGTCCTTCTTTATGAATCGGGTAACCACCTGCTTCGTGACATTGGCGAAGGAAGCTGCTTCTACCCACTTCGTAAAGTAATCAATCGCAACCAGAATGAAGCGATGTCCGTTAGAAGCAGTCGACTCAATCTTGCCGATCATATTGATTACCCATATAGCAAAAGGCCACAGGGACGTTAACAAATTCAGAGGAGTCGGTGGCATATGCACCTTATCAGCATAAATCTGGCATTTATGGCATCTTCTGGCGTATTTGAAGCAATCGGATTCCATGGTCATCTAATAATACCCAGCTCTCAATAATTTTCTAGCCATTGCATGTCCACTGGCATGAGTACCGAAAGAACCCTCGTGGACTTCCTCCATCAACAAGCTTGCTTCCAATTAATCAACACAATGCAGCAAGACCATGTCAAAGTTTCTCCTGTAGAGCACATCATCCTTGTTCAGATAAAAATTACCGGCTAATCTCCTCAAAGTTTTCTTATCTTTGTTGGATGCCTCAGATGGGTACTCTTGAGTCTTGAGAAAATGCTTGATATCGAAACACCAAGGCCTTCCATCTGATGCTTTCTCAATCGCAAACACAAAAGCGGGTCTATCAAGACACATGATGGTGATAGCTGGAGCTTCATTCCAGTAATTAACTTTGTACATTGAGGATAATGTGGCCAAGGCATCTTCTATCTGATTCTCAGCTCTTGGCATATGATGGAACTCAGTTCTATCGAAGAAAGGCAACAGTTTCCTTGCATAGTCCTTGTAAGGCACCAGGTTGGCCTGACGAGTTTCCCACTCTCCTTTGATTTGATTGACGACTAGCGTTGAATCGCCGTATACATTTAGATTCTTAATCCTCAGCTCAATGGCCTCTTCTAAACCCATAATGCATGCTTCATACTCAGATTCACTGTTGGTGCATGCGAAAGTCAATCGGGCAGTGAACGGTATGTGGGAACCCTGAGAGTTGTAATGATCGCACCGATTCCATTACCATATGAATTAATCGCTCCGTCGAAAACCAGTTTCCACTGAGATCCAATCTCATGACCCTCGTCAAGTAAAGGCTCATCACAGTCTTTCATCCTCAAAAACATGACGTCTTCATCTGGAAAATCAAACTTCATCGGCTGATAATCCTCAATCGGCTGTTCAGCGAGATATTCTGACAGAATGCTTCTCTTAATGGCTTTCTGGGAAACATACTGAATATCATATTCTGTTAAAACCATTTGCCACTGGGCAATCCTTCCGGAGAGTGCTTGTTTTTCAAAGACGTACTTGATCGGATCCATCTTCGAAATCAACAGGGTTGTATGGTTTAACATGTACTGTCTCAAACGCTTAGCAGCCCAAGCGAGTGCACAACATGTTTTTTCCAGCATTGAGTATCTCGACTCACAATCAGTGAATTTCTTAGTCAGGTAGTAGACGACATGCTCTTTTCTACCTGACTTGTCTTGTTGACCGAGCACACATCCCATTGAATTCTCAAGAACCGTGAGATACATGATCAGAGGTCTCCCTGCAACTGGAGGCATGAGTATTGGAGGTTCCTACAGATATTCTTTTATTCTTTCAAATGCCTTCTGGCAATTTTCATTCCACCTGACCGTGTGATCTTTTCTTAGCAATTTAAAAATTGGTTCACAAGTGGCTGTAAGATGAGATATGAACCTGGCAATATAGTTCAATCTCCCCAGGAAACCACGAATCTCTTTTTCCGTTCTCGGCTCAGGCATTTCTTGTATAGCTTTTATTTTGGCAGGATCTACCTCAATACCCTTTTCACTGACAATGAATCCCAATAACTTTCCAGATCTTACCCCGAAGGTGCACTTGTTAGCATTCAGCCTTAGCTTGAACTTCCTTAACCTTTCAAACAATTTCAGAAGATCGACCAGATGTCCTTCCTTTGTCTGTGACTTTACAATCATGTTATTAACATATACTTCAACCTCATGATGAATCATATCATGAAAGAGCGTCACCATTGCCCGCTGATAGGTTGCCCCTGCATTTTTCAATCCAAAAGGCATTACCTTATAGTAAAAAGTTCCCCATGGTGTAATGAAAGTGGTTTTCTCCATGTCTTATGGGGCCATCTTGATTTGGTTATACCCAGAGAAGCCATCCATGAATGAAAACATGGAATACTGAACGGTGTTATCGACCAACACATCTATATGGGGGAGTGGGAAATCGTCTTTCGGGCATACTTTATTCGCACATCCTGACCTTTCCATCTTTCTTAGGTACAAGAACAATATTAGCGACCCACGAAGGGTAATTTGTGACAGCAAGAAAACCAGCGTTCAACTGCTTATGAACCTCTTCTTTTATCTTGACTGCCATGTCAGGCCTTGTCCGTCTCAACTTCTGCTTGACTGGAGAACATTCTTCTCTGAGAGGTAATCGGTGTACCACAATATCTGTATCCAGCCCAGGCATGTCTTGGTAAGACCAAACGAAGATATCCTTATACTCATAGAGAATTTCAACCAATATTCTCTTGATACTGTCTCCCAATGCATCCCCCCACTTTTACCTCTTTCCTGTCATCTTCGGTACCCAGATTGATAACTTCAATATCCTCCTGATGAGGCACAGGACCCTTTCCTCTTGCTTGAGAAGTCTGGCTAGCTCTTCGGGTAGTTCATAGTCTTCGTCAGTCTCTTCTTCAGCTTGATAAATGGGATTATAAAAGTCATATAAAGTCATAGCTAAACTTGAATCGATGGGATCTGATGGAAAAGACTTGCATGATGATGTTCATGTTTATTATGCGATGCAACAAACAAAACACATTGCCATTTTTCTATTTAATATAAATGCAAAAGAAAAATACAAAAAAACAGGGATCACAGCATGCGAAAAACTTCCTTTATTTATGATAAAGTGCAAATAACAAGAAGGCCCCACAAATTGGGTTACTACGTCTTGGGCAGAACGTAGGACTGAACATAAACAAAACAATGAACATTACTCTGCAGTAGTAACATGAATGACTTCTTCTGTAGTCCAGTTGCACAACTTTCGGCTAAGAGTACATGGACGAATCCAGGCATCCATATCGCAATCGTTGTCACCTTTGTCATCTCAAACGACATTAACTCTGTCAAATATCACACCGCTGCTGGTGAATCGAACGGGTCCCCTGTACCTCAGAATGTTTTGAGGAGAACTGGAAGGTTTGTATCCTAGATCGAACTTGTCCTTCTTGACGGTAACATTAAGAACTTGGCCCCACTTCTGAGATGCACCAAATTCTACGATAGCACGAGCTTCCTTGAATGATGACATCGAAACCTTTGGGTTCTTGGCTTCTACAGGTGACTTCTCTTGAATCTGAACTGTTTCAAACGCCTGGCAAAGTGTTTCGTGGATCTCCCCGTCCACTTCCACATACTTAAAGGACGAAAAATGGCTGACCATAATGTCCTCTTCACCGCATACTATGACAATTTTCCCTTCCATCATGTACTTCAGCTTTTGATGCAACGTTGAGGTGACTACTCCCGCAGCGTGTATCCAAAGTCGGCCAAGCAAACAGCTTTATGCCGGCTGGATATCCATAATGTAAAAAGTTGCATCAAAGGTCTCTAGCCCTACCTGAATAGGCATCATAATCTCCCTAAACACCGATCCCTTAGACCCATCAAAAGCCCTCACAACCAAATCACTTGACGTGCATATCAAACCTTGAGTATCCAATTTCATCAATGCCTTCTTTAGAAGCACATTGAGGGATGATCTTGTGTCGACCAGAACATGCGACATCAAATACCCTCTATACTCCACAGATATGTGCAAAGCACTGTTATGGTTTCTCTGGGCAGGAGTCAAATCCAGATCAGTAAAACCAAGACCATTACCGGCGTTTACATGAGCTACTACCCCCTCTAGCTGATTGACAGAAATCTCCTGGGGTACCCATGCTGCATTCAAAATTCTCAATAAAACATTTCGATATGCCTCCGAACACAACAATAATGCCAGAATGGAAATCTTCGAAGGAGTCTGATTTAAGTGATCCACAACCTTGTAGTCACTTTTTCGTATGAGTCTCATAAATTCCTCCGCATCCTTCGAAAAAACATCAGTATCAACCTGTTGTTGGATATTCTCCTCAATCACGGCCTTACCTTTACCTTTTTCATTCTTATCAACGTTAACCTCTGGTCGAGAAAAGATCCTACCACTTCTGGTAATACCTCCGGCACCAACTATATTCTCAACTGACGAACCTCCGCCTATAGACGTTGCCCATTCCTGTCTCTACCGATTACAGAACACCTCTCCCCCATAGTTCCATGGGATGACTTTAGTGCTCTCGTATGGCACAAGTCCAGGTACAGTGATGATAACTGGAGCTGGCCTAGCAGGCACTGAAATATTGATTGTCCGGTATGGAATAGAGATCGTAGCAACTTCGCTTCCGCTCTTACTCACCATCTTCCTTTACAACCTTGTCAAATTGTAAACGACCCTTATTGATCATGCTCAAAATACCCTTTCTCAAAAGATCACAACCCTCAGGCTGCACTTCACATTTTGAACAGTCAGTAGAACATCCAGGAAACACTCCCTTTTCCAACAACCTAGCCTTCACAAAACTCAACGGAGTCTTCAAATCCCCAACATCAGTTATCAGATCTAACTGTTCTCCCTCAATAACAGCATTAACCCCTGCCGCCCCATGATTTGGCATCGGGTTTTGATTCACATTAGGCCCATCGTTGGTGAAGTTGATAGCCTTTGAGTCAAGCAAGTCCTGAAATTTATGCTTGAAGGCTTTGCAATTATCAATATTATGGCCCAGGGCGCCTAAATGAAAATCACATCTGGCATTCGCATCGTAACCAGAAGGCGGTGTACCAGTGAGAGGAGTCAAATTCCTCTTCTGAACCTGTTGTAATTGTAGCAGATGTTGTAACAACTGAGAATACGGCATCGAAGGATTCTCGAACTGTCTATCAGTCATTCTGTGTCTAGCATTGTAAGGTCGAGGAACATTAGCTCGCTGCTGAGTTGCGGACGAGATATCTATAGTAGCAACTTGTTGATTATAACGAGACTGAGCTCTACCTTTACCCTTGTGAGAAATAGCATTTGCATCTCCTTCCCTCCTCTTAGGGGTTGCTGAATATGGTTTATTTGTTCCTCTTGAAGAGGATCCACCACCATTTGGAATCTTTCCAGACTTAATCCCACTTTCGACTCTCTCACCAGCCATTACCAGATCAAAAAACCCTGTAGACATGCATCCTATCAACTTCTCAAAATACACATTGGGAAGCGAGGCCATGAACATGTCTATCAGCTCCCTTTCCACCATAGGAGGTTGCACTCTTGCAACTAGATCTCGCCGTCTCTGGGCGTATTCCTTGAAGCTCTCAGTATTTTTCTGAGACAAACTCTACAATTGTACCCTGTTCGGTGCCAGATCACTGTTATACTGATAGTGACGCACAAAAGCCTCGGCCAATTCTCTCCATCTGCGGATATGAGTTCTGTCAAGTCCCATATACCATTCAAAAGATGCCCCGCCAGACTATCTTGGAAAAAGTGCATTAGCAACATTTCATCATCGGAGTAAGCAAACATTTTCCTGAAATATGCCCGAATATGCATTCTTAGACAGGTCGTCCCTTTATATTTGTCAAAATCTTGTACCTTGAACTTGGGAGGAATCCTGACCCCAGGAACTAGACCAAGATATGACATAGCAAGACCCAAAGAGTTCTGATTTTCAAAAGACTTCATCTTCTCCTCGATCAATTTAAACCTTCGGTCAGCTTCAGTTGGCAAACCACCCTGTATATCTCTCACAGAGAAGACATCATCCTGATGATCTTCCCAATGGGGGCCAGCAGCCCCGTGCATAACGCACACACTTTCATTACCAGCAACATTACTATTTTCATTCGCAGCACCTCCGCCCAGAGGTATGCCGACAATAGGAATACCCTATGGAACAGATCCACCATCTAGTGGAGGAATGACACCAACTCCTCCGTGTAAAACGCCCTCTTCATCAAACCATGCTATCAACGGATGAACCATAGTTCTTAATTGTTCCTGCCCACTAGCAACAGTCTGCATCAACTCCATGAATTGGGCCATGCGAGCCCTGACTTCCTGCAATTCAGCTTGAACCTAATCCATTACTCTTCGCTGATTCCCTCGAGTTGAATATCTGTGGAAACTGAACTCCTCAATCCTATTACTGAAGAAAACTAAGTAGAGATAAGAACAAAAAGGCCATCGAGAACACCTACGATGCAAATGAAAATGCAAGATGCAAAATACAGACATGTCTATGTATTTACAGGGAGATCTCCCCCTTGATCCCAGTTTCAATAAACAAGAACAGCAGAGATGGATAGGAACACTACGATAATCTTCCCATATATCAGGTAAAGCTGAGACAATACAACCACCAATGAGAAATATATACATACAAAGGGGATTGATCTCATCCAACACATCTAGTGATGATCAAGATACAAAAGCAAAGAAACTACAAAAGATAAACATCCCTAGTAGTCATGCTCTCTGCCCCAGGCCTGAGCCTCTCTAAGAATCGCCTTCGTATCTGGATGGTCCAGTCTGACAACAAACTCTCTGATGAGGATATCTTTTTTGTGTATCACATCCCGAAGATAACAACAATGATCCTCCCAAGCATCTTCGCTGAAGACATCTTCAAGCCCGGGTTTCTTCATCTCTACGCGTATCTTGAGCTCTTCAAGTGCTGATAAGGTCTCCTGGTATTTCTGCTCAATCGTGCATTTGCAGAATGATTCTATCAATACCTCTTTCTCCTTAGCCTTGAGTTGCGCCTTCAACTTATCGACCTGAGTACGAAGCTGATCCTCTCTACTCTTGTTGGCGGTCAAAATAACGTTCCACTGCTCATCGAACTTGGATATCTTCAGATATGCTCTATCTAAATCGTCCTTCTTGCACTTTAGAATGCTGCAGGTGCTTTTTAAATCATGACCGACCCGCTCTCATACTTGTACCTGATCAGCAAGTTCTTTCTCCAACTTGATCAATGACTCTGACTTCATCTTGGCCAAATAAACAGCTTCACCTTTATCATGCTTCAGCTGACCGATCTCTTGTTTCAACCCGTCATTCTCTTCGCGCAGCTTTTCCGTCTCTACCCAAAGCTCGTTATACCTCAGGATGTCGATCATTGTAGGTGGGTCAATGACTAAGGGATACAATGGTTCTTCGACAGGAAACGACAATAGAACCTTCCCAACTCTCTTCTGAATCCACTCCAAGTAAGGGTCATAGGCTCTACAATCGCCTTTTGTAACTCCCATTTTTAATTATTTAGTTTTTCCGTATTATTTGTTTTCGGTAAACCAAGTGTGGTAATTTCTTGGAGAATTAAGCTCCATAATATTCAAAAATATGAATGATAATAATATTAATATTGATATTATTGTTATTATTATTATGTTTAAAATATTATTGGAAAATTAATTAAAGAATTGAGAAATAAGAGAAAATGTCCTTATTATTATTATTAATTGGAAATATGAGAAATAAGGATTTATTGGAACTAAGGGCAAGCTTGGCATTTAGGAAAAGAGGAAAGGAGGAACACGCTTAGAAGCACGGTTGTGAAAAGAGAAGGACGATCAAGAGCAAGCTTGAGGAGAAGAGCGTTTGGGCTATCAATTCATGTGGATTCTTGAAGTTCTTCAGCATCAAAGCTGCATGTTGAGGTAAGGGGGGAGGGGGGATTGATCGGTTAAATTCGGTATTGCATGAAAAATTGGTAGAACGGGGAATTCCCTAAACCCCATAGATGAATGATGAAATTATGTTGTTGCATGTTGTTGATTTCTGTTGTAATTGTGATTATAATGTTTGAGTTCATTGCATGTGCTATGGAATGGTTGTTTGATGATTTTGGGTTTCTGGTAAATTCGGAGTTAATGCCGGAAGTTGGAGAATTGAGTAGAACTGAGGATTTATCGAGTATGAACTAGGATAATCGGTGTAGTCTCATGGGATAGTACTGTACTGGTATAGTGTAGGATTTCTTGGGATTTAATCGGACGAAATCGGAGTGTGAGGCTGTTTCTGAACAACAGTTTTTCTGCAGAATTCGCGTGCATTCGCTGGGCGAATGGGGGCGAGCCTTCGCCAGGTTTCTCCAGGAGAACTGGGCAGCGAATGTTGCCTGTTGCTTCTGTTTGGCTTCACTAGGAGTTTCGCCGGGCGAGTCCCAGTGAGTGTTCACTGCGGGGCTTCGCCAGGCAAATGGCAGCGAGCATGATAACATTTTATGGTTTTTATGTAGTGCTGTTCTGTTTCTCGCGTGGTTAGACCCTTGTTGGTCGTGAGCGAGTACGTGGTTATCGTGAATCGGTTGAGAGCATCAAGGTGATGTAGGGAGCGTATGGTTGAATATTCATTGATACGAACGATTGAACCAAAGTACGTTGTGATGCCTAAAGTGGCTATGTATCCTTCAATTAGGAATGAATACGTGTGATACGGGAGTGTGATTCTCGTGGTAATTGTATAACCGAATAAGTGACCTGGTATACGTTATGAGTGTATGTGATATTGTAAGAAACTCTTGAGATGTGGTTGTATGAGATTCAGGTGATAGGTGGTGAGCATAGCAGAACTTTGTTTTCCCTGTAAATGTGTGCAGCTGTGATTGCTGAGCGTGGCCAGTCTGAAGTACCGTGATGATTTATGGGTGTTGGGTGTATGTTGGGTGTTAGAGGGCTATGTGGCTGGCGTTTTACGCATTCGACGTGATCGGTGGATTATGTGGTATAATTATATGTGTGTGCTATAAGTTGTGTGACTGTGGAACAGTAGGATCGATACGCCTTGTGTGCGTAGTTCTCATATATTGAGTGACCGTAGATCAGTAGGATCGGGTACGCCTTGTGTGTGTTGTGACTGTGTGTTGTACGTTGATGGATCAGTAGGATCGTGTGCACCGTGAGTGCTGTGTTGATGATTGAGATATCTTTGATATATGATAAATTGTGATCAGTAGGATCGATACGCTTTATATGCGTTATGATTATATGTTGTTGTGTGATGAGTGGATCAGTGGGATCGATATGCCTTATATGCATAGTGTGTGATATGTTGTAGTGATGTGTTGTGGTGAGTGGATCCGTAGGATCGATACGCTTTATATGCATTGCGTTTGTACGCTGTTGTGTGGGGGTTGTGATCAGTAGGATCGATATGCCTTGTGTGCATTATATTGACGTGTTGTTGTGATGGATTGGATCAGTAGGATCAATGCACTTTGTGTGCTTGTGTGTATATGCATTATATGATACGATGGATCAATAGGATCATGTGCACTGTGTGTGCTATGTGGTGCATTGTGTTATGCATGGTATGTGAAGGGGTTGATCATACTGCTCGGTGGGGCGTATGAAATAAACTCAGGCTCCGAAAAGGAGTGGATGCAGGGGTTGATCATATTGCTCGGTGGGGCATATGAGATAGACTCGGGATTCCGTAAGGGAATGTGAAGGGGTTGATCATACTGCTCGGTGGGGCGTATGAAATAAACTTAGGCTCCGAAAAGGAGTGGATGCAGGGGTTGATCATATTGCTCGGTGGGGCATATGAGATATACTCAGTGGGATAGATCGTTTCCTAGGGTGGCTCGAGTGATCTATCCGGGTTCGATGATGAACCGTGAGTCGGTACCGCATTTCATGTGTCGAGTTGCATGTGTTGCATAGTCGTGTGTTGTGATTGTTGATGATGGGACAATAGGTCTGGGTGTGAGATATATGAAATAATTAAGTTATTGTTTCTGCCTTTTATTTCATGTATGTTTATACCATTAATATTTGATCGTGAATCTCACCCCTTTGTTGTTGTTGTGGTCTGTGCTTCTTCGAAAGTACAGACGATCCAGGTGTTTAGCTAGCTTGGATTGTGGCGTCGTTGTAGGACATGCTCTGATACGTAACACCGGGGCTTTTGGGAGTTTGTTGTCATTTGTTGTTTATGTGTGCCCCTGTGGCGTATCTGTTCTTTTGTGGGATGTGTGATGATGCTTGATGGATATATATATATATATATATATATATATATATATATATATATATATATATATATATATATATATATATATATATATATATATATATATATATATATATATATATATATATATATATATATATATATATATATATATATATATATATATATATATATATTTTAGGCAGGTGGCCGATTTTTGTATATATGATGTTGTATATATACATGTTATGTGGTTTATGGAAGACTAATTTAATTTTTCCGCTGCAATATTACTGAAAATGATTTTGAGAAATGTTATGTGGAATTTTGTGGAAAAATTGTGACATCCCGTAAGTGGGAGAAACTCTTACATGTGTTTATTTTAATCGTTTTATTTTATTTTGGGAAACGGGGTGTTACACCTTTTCCCAAAGAAAGCTTTCCCTTCTTGTGAATTTTACCCCATGCGTCCACGAATTTGGCCAGAATACAAGGATCAGCTACACCAGTGAAGTACAGAGATTCCTGCACTTCTTCTTCTTTCGGAGGTCCTCTCAAAGCATAACCAAACTGTCTCATAGCAAGAGAAGGATTATAATTGATGCCGCCTTTCCTCCTCATCAAAGGCACATTAGGAAAGCTACCACAACTAAAGATAAGCTCACAACCAAGCAGGTCTCGATTGAACCAGGCAATATCCTTTTCTGTTAAACCCATAAGCCCCTTTGACTATTCAGATGAGTTCGGTAAATCCACATAAGCTCCAGAGCGAGGAAGATGATCAACAAACCACTTGTGCAGTAGTGGTGCACAACAAGAAACCGTTTCCCATCTTCTTTTCTCATTCTTATAGTGTACTGAATGATATAAATCTCCCAAAAGAGTAGGTATAAGATTCCCAGAGGCAAAGATATGAAAAGCATCAAGATCAACAAAATCTGGTACATTAGGGAACAACACAATGCCATAGACGCACAAAGTTAAAATGGCACTAAAGACCACCCAACAACCCTCTTCAGCATACTTTCGGGCTTTATCCACCAAGAAAGATAAAGTAAAGCCGGAAACTTCATTTCTGCTGATAACATGGTCTACCAACTCAGAGGCGCTCAAATAAAGAGCGGCGAATAACTTCTCGAGACCAGGTTCTTCTTCGGACTTGAAGAACGACACCTTATCTTGAATCGGAACACCTAAGATGAAAGCGAACTCCTCCAAAGTCGGAATCAACACATAGTCCGAGAACATAAAACACCGCAGTGGTGGATCATAAAACTGTAATACAGAATGAATAGCTCCATGCTCATAACTCGTGATGTTACGGACAAGATTTAAAATTCTCCCATAATCTTCCCTGAAGGTTTCCAGGACGCCAGGATCAACTAGGGAAATTAGACCAAATAAAGGTCCCAACTCAAGTGCAGGAAACTTGTATACCACAATCCTCTTTCTACCAACTTCCATCTCTACAGAAGACCAGTACCAGAATCAAAGGAGAGACGAGAACCTGTAACACACACAGACATGCAATGTTAAATGCATAATGATTATGTAGATGCAAACATGGGATCAAGGTATCCACTGCTCAAACTTGCTGCTGTGCCGTTGACTGAATTCAACCATAGCTCCGCGCTAATCAGAACATTGAGATAATAGAAAACCGGAGTACTCAGGATCAAAAAATCCGCACTGACAAGAAAATCGGGTTGGTTGAAAGTCAATTTTCCTGCAAAACCCATCCCCTCTCACGTGACGGTTCTAGTCTTGAAAGGTACGACATCCTATGCAGGTCATCAACGTCACAGGCTTTCGAGAAACGATGATACGTTCACCATTTCTGGTTTGGCATCATGGTCTAACAAAGCAGCCTCACTTAGCTAACTTCCCAATGAACGGTCTCCCGAGTCGTTAGTCTTTCTAAGTCGATACTCCCTCAACTGCACCAGACGTGCAGGATAGAGTATCTCCCCAGAAAAACCTCTTCTGGACGTGAATTTCGCACGAGATATTGCCTGGCCAAATGCCACACAAGCTCCCACTACTCTCCATACTAATCCTGTGTGTATACTCAAGCCTAGGTATTGGGCTTATCTCTCGATGGAACAACCCACCCCACAGCACAGCAGCAGCATAATATGATAATAAAATGCAAATGCAATAATATACAACAGATAATTTACATGAAGCATAATAAATGCGCAAAAGTAAACACCCAAAGACGCAAAACAGAAAAGCGCTAGGATTGACTCGCATAGGGAACCATCGCAGTCCCCAGCAGAGTCGCCAGCTGTCGCAACTGCGAAAACACCCACCGGAAAAACAAAAAAGTCAGCACCATTCGTTATTTATCCCAAAGAGAGGGAAAGGAAACGATCATAGAAAACCTACGAAAAAGGGAAAAGAAAAGGTTACACAAGGGGAAGGTATTAGCACCCCTCACGTCCGTTGTACTCAACGGGATCCACGCTTGTTGTCTAATCAAAGGGTGTGTTTATCTATCAAAGCTACAGGGCACAGCGACAAAAGAAAAGAAAATAGAATCGATAGAGCATCGCCTCTCTATGCCTACGTACTCCCTTGTGCAATGGGAAAGTCAGAGTCAACGTAGTTTGGGAAACTACAGGTGAAGGTAGGGAAGGTTGCTCGCCAAGACATCGCCGTCTTGTGCCGACGTATTCTCATCTGGTATGAGAAATCAGAGCAAACGTAGTTCTGGATGACACGACCACAAATTAGTTAAGTGTTTTAATCGAGTGGGGTTAAACCTTCATTCTAGTAGTTAGGGATGATGCCTGTTTGCGGTAAAACCAAGACTTAACAACACTCTTTCTGAAAATGGTTTTCAATTAATCCCAAGGGATAAAAAGGTTTGAGGTTTTGTTTGTGTTTTTTAGTGAAGTGAATTGATTGATTTGTGATTCATGTTGCACTAAAGACTATGACATAGGAACGAATGCATCGCATATGGCCCCCAAACGGGACGTACACTAAACACTCTAGACAAACGAGGGGATACCCCTCACTCATCATTTCCCATGTGCTTAAGGCTCGTAGCGTACAACATTCATCACATTTATTAGATGAGTTAGAATGTGTTTTGAGATGAGAAGAGAGATGCACAGAAGGTCTAAGGGAAACTCGGCCCTAACGTTGTCATGCAAAATGGACCTAAAGTTGGGATTGAAAGGGAAATCTACCCTAATGTTAGCATGCTTGGATTGAACACCTAATGTCTCTCCTACTCCCATCCTAAACGGAGGGACTAGGAATCCTAAGGGATCATGGTAAAGGACCAAGAAAACACAAATCAATTCAATCACAAATAAAAAGAAATGAAAGATGAAATGCAAATATGAAATGCTACCTTCAATCATCAAAGAAAAGTGGGAGGAAAAAGTGTGGGACAGAAGCCACCACAAGCACATCTCAACCAAGTAATTCTTCAAACTCAAGCTAAAGCAAAGGAATCATCCACTCATCATTTGAACAACATCCATAAAGTATGAATTCAAATGGAAACCGAAGCACGAGTGTCGAATAATCAAGATTAAACAATCAAGAACAACAACACATATCCAAAACAACTCACTCCAAATGCATCATACTGATCCATGAAGATTCAAAGTGAGTAGCTACCAAAACAAACTTGAAAACAAACAAAAATGGCATTCTGGTTCAGTGTTAATCGGTTAACACTATGGGTTAACCGATTAACCACCTTAAAGTTTTTGAAAATGAGCACTGGTTAATCGATTAACCAGTTTGTACTGCAACTGGTTAACCGATTAACACTGTACCAGAAGCAGAAAAACAGCAACTCAAAAGCTCTTTCAGCAATTAATCACTTATGCAATAATCCAAATGATCATATAATCAATTATGCACGAATTAACACCAGAATTCAGTGATCCAACAACATGTAAACACATTCAAACATCAAGATCACAATTCACATAAATCAAAATAAAAAAAATCAATCAAAAATGAAGATCAACATGATGATTATGCAAATAAGCTCAAAAACAGAATCAGATCTAGAATTTCCAACCTACAGAGCGGAGAATTGCTTTGGTAATTGTTGATTCAACTTCAATTGAGCAGATCCAAGCTATAAATCCAGTAATCCTTCAAGATCCAAGTGAGTTCTTGTAGTAGAAATGAAGATCCACCAAAATTAAGCTAAATCAAACCAAATAAGCTCTTATAAGTCAACTTCAAAATTCAGATCCACAATAGCAAAAAAATTGAAGGGAGAATTGGAGATGATAAGGATGAAGGATGAAGGTTTAGCTCTAGAATTCAATGATTCCAATGGAGAATCAAAGAATTCAAGGTAAGAAGAGCTTTGGTGGAGTTTGGGAGATGGAAAAGTTGAGAGAAAATTGAGAGAATGAGAGCGAATTCTGAAAATGAAAATGCAATTATGAGGATTCTGTGTGTGAGGTTTGGAGCAAATTACTTAAATATGCTCTAGGTTAGGAGTAGAGTGGTGGTTTGGAGTGTGGTTATGAAAATTGGTTTGGGATTAGGAATGGGAATTTGGGGGGAATTTGAATTGGTTTGGAAATTAACCAAAATTCAAAGTGGTTCTAGATCCTCCTTCTGGTGTAAAATCAAATTCACAAGTGATCAAAATGGACCCCAAAGTGGCTGCCTTTGAAAATTCACGTGCAGAGGAAAAATTTGCCTCGGTTAATCGGTTAACCATTTGGGTTAATCGATTAACACCTTTAAAAATCCAAATTTGACCTGATTTTTCTATGGTTAACCGGTTAACCATATTGGTTAATCGGTTAACACCTTAAAAATTTGAATTTTGGCGCCTTTTGGAGGGAAAAGTGCACATTCACCTGTTTTCATCCGTTCTAAGCCCTGTCCAGCCTCTGAAACTTGCTCTTGAATATTATAATTATGGGAATGCTTAAGATAGTCTAAGTGTTTCCTCCGGAACTAAAAATATCCTGCAAAATAAAAATAAAATCGGCCGTTCGATCACCGGGCAAAATAAATGTCAGAGCTCCTGATGCTTGTTGTTCCAATTCTTGCACCGAAAGAGAACCTTGAGTCACAAAAATGCCTTGATCCTATGCCTCGAGACCAAATGCTATGATATGAGGAAATGCAAAATACAGAGAAACAAAAGCCAGTTAAGGTTAAAACAGAAGGGCAAATTTTGGGGTGCTACAACATCAAATTCCGGGGTTCAAGAAAAACGTTTTTGGAATCTCGCACAATTTAAAGTCGAGATTCATACGGTTTAGGCTCAAGGGGGTTTACGAATACTCTCTGCTCAAGGGTAAGTAGACTTTGGAACCGGTTGTGCTCGATAAAAACAAGCGCCTTGATCATTTATAAATACTTCCATAAATTCACAATAATAAAAGACAAAGCATGAGTCAAATGAATCAACACAGTTTATTAGAATCCAACATTTAGTGTACAATGGAGGTTTCCTCATAATTTTTTGTTCTAAGTCCTAGGTGAACCATTCTTTCAACAATGTTGCAAAAAGAACAATATTTATTTATGACAAGATTAAAGTTCTTAATGCATTCTAAAATTCTAGTAAAAGGTAACCATGTACCTTAGCACTATTCGCTTGTTTATTTTTATCATTGCCATCTAAACTCGGATGCCTCTTCATTGGATACTTCTTTTTGGAGAGCAACCTATCTAGAAGTTTCGACAACTCAACAACCAGAAAATTATTAAAAATCACTTAAAAGAAACAAAATATTTTAAACATAAAAATTTAACATTACTTCAAACAAATTAAAATGTGCATAGGGGAAAAATACCCCAAAATAGTACACAACCCAAATATCTGAAATAACAAAACAAAATATCCGAAACATAAAGCAATAAAATCAAAATATCAAAGACTTAGTCCTCTTCGGACTTGGTCTCTTCCACACTCTCTGAACCAGAAGCAGAACCATCATCATCATCCTCATCATCATCAGCATCTACCTCAGCGCCACTATCACCAGAACCAGAAGCACCCGCCCCCTCTCCGAAAACAGGCCTGACCTCGGGCTAGCTTGCGTGTTGTAGGAACTGCTCACGTGTCATCATAGTGCACTCCACAGAAGGGTCACGGCATTGCAGCTGGAGTACCTGCATAGAATAATGAATATCGATCATGGCACGCTGAGTCTCCGCTGTTGTACTCCAAATTTGCCCAACCTTTTTCTTTACTTGGCTTGTGTTTCATTGCATTCTTTAGCATTTGCATCTGCATAGCATTGTCCTTTTCAGGGGATCAAGGGAAGTGTGCCATCCAAGAGAGGGTTATCAAGGGTTTCAAGCCCAACCAAGAGTGTTTACTCAAGTTATCCATTGCTTACAATCATCAAGAAGCGATCAAAGTTCTCTGAGGGAGAAGATTGAAAAGTGTGGCTTATCTTCTATCTTGGAGGTCAACTAAAGATCATCAGGAGTTCTCAAGGCCATGGTTATGAATATGAGCTTCATGGGCCTCTATTTACATCACAAATCCATAATATAAAAGTTCAAAATCAAAATTGAGAGCTCAGAAGGTGAAATTCATGGATAAAGCATAGAGTTCAAGTTTGGAAAGTGAGAGCAAATTTGAAAATCATGAATCAAGATCCAAGCCATTTCAAAGCAAATTGAAGCAATCTTCTTCTTCCTTGAGCTCAGTGGAATAGATCTGCACCTTTGGAACCAAGGAATCAAGCTGTAGAAGCACCAACGGAGTGTCTCCGTTAGGTAATCTTCAATTCCATATTTCTCTCATGCTAGGCATTAAACTAAGGTCATTGTTGATGCATATGAAGTCCTACATCTTGTAGGCAATGTTTGACATCTTAATTGCTATGTTTGATGAGTTTTAAAATTTAGCACTTGAAACTTTCTTCGTTTGAATCTCACAATATACGCATGATAAATGAAAATGGAGACTGGATTTGGATAGTACGTAATGAGACCTTCAATTTGGTATAAAATTTTGCATGATTTGGTGAGTTTTGAGTACCTGAACTCCGGCCACCTCGCTGGAGAAGCCGACTGGAGCTAGGGCTCCGGCGTCTGGTTCAAACTCATGTCAGCTGAGTTGGATTTGTTTGACTCATTGACCAAGCTTGATGTGTGGCCTGGATTTGTCTGACTTCCGTGCGTGGCTCAGTTGACCTCCACGTCAATTAATGGAACGATGAATTTTGATTAGTTTCTGATTTGTCTTGGTTATGGGCCAAACATTCTATGTGCACCTCCCTCTTGGTCCAGCCCATTGATTTACACTGTTTTTCTTGCTATTTGCACCACGCTCCATTTATTTCTTTTATGTTATTTTATTTGATTTCTGTTTTGTTTTTAATTCATTAAAAATAGTTCCAATCATTTAAAAATTCCACCAAAAAATATTTTCTAATACCTTACGGTGTTAATTAATTTTTGATATTTTTTAATTTCATTTTTCTTTTATTTTTCAATTAAAATGGAATTAAATGATTGGAGATATTTTTGAATGGTTTTTCATTTGTTCTTATTTGTTTCATGCTTGATTCTTGACCAATGGATACCTCCAATGAGTGAGACTTTTTCCTCATTTGAATGATGAGTTGAGGGGTCTTAGAGGAGGGTTTTCGCCCTGGTTTGATTTATTTTTGGTTGGCTCTCAAGTCCATTTGTTTGACCCTCGACAACCCTCTTTCAAAATAGGGCACCCTAGTGGATCAATTCCTTTGGTGATGTTTTCAATGGACTTTAGTTGTGTTGTTTTGGCCTTTGGTTGCCAACATCTTTAAGAGCTTTATGTATTTTTTTTGGATTTATTTGAATCAATTTCCTATTTTTGGTGTGCCTTGCAAGTCAAGCTATTCCAAAGGATGGTTCACATACACACTTGGCCTAGTTTTGATGGAAAATGACCCTTGTGGATCCCATATGCTTCCAACTCTTTTTGATTCACATTCCTAACATGTTGAGGTGGTTGGTTTATAAATTTTAGGTCATACACTTGTTTGGTTCCTGTTTCAAGTTGCATTTGTTTAAGGCTTTCCATTTGATGTTGAATGTTGAAAGTCTTTAGAACCCATGTTCTTTACCATGCCTCATCTTGCAACTTTATTTGGCTTGCTTCCTTCTTGCATTTGCATATTCTCTTCTCTTGTTCTCACTTTTGTACTAGGACCTTGGGGACTCATCCAAGTTGATTTGGTGCCTCTTGGTTGCACTTTCAGTTTGGCTTGGATGAGAGGCCATTTTGAGAACTTCTTTTGTTCTTTGATTGCATGATCATGGTGATGCCTTTGGTTGAGTTTCATATTGTGTTGCTTTCTGCCCAAACCTTATCTCCCATCCTCATCTTGATCATGTCTTCTCTTCTTTTTTGTTTGTTTTTCCTTTCAAGTCCATTTGTTTGACCCTCGACAACCCTCCTTCAAAATGGGGCACCCTAGTGGATTAATTCCTTTGGTGATGTTTTGAATGGACTTTAGTTGTGTTGTTTTGGCATCTGGTTGCCAACATCTTTAAGAGCTTTTTGTATTTTATTTGGATTTAGTTGAATTATTTTCCTATTTTTTGTGTGCCTTGCAAGTCAAGCTATTCCTAAGGATGGTTCACATACACACTTGACCTAGTTTTGATGGAAAATGACCATTGTGGATCCCATATGCTTCCAACTCTTTTTGATTCAAATTCCTAACATCTTGAGATGGTCGGTTGCTAATTTTTAGGTCATACACTTGTTTGTTTCATGTTTCAAGTTGCATTTGTTTAAGGCTTTCCATTTGATGTTGAATGTTGAAAGTGTTTAGAACCTAGGTTCTTTACCATGCCTCATCTTGCATTTTGCTTTGGCTTGCTTCCTTCTTGCATTTGCCTATTATATTCTCTTGTTCTCACTTCTGACCTAGGACCTTGGGGAATCATCCAAGTTGATTTGGTACCTCGTGGTTGCACTTTGAGTTTGGCTTGGATGAGAGGCCATTTTAAGAACTTCTTTTGTTCTTTTCTTGCATGATCATGGTGATGCCTTTGGTTGAGTTTCATTTTGTGTTGCTTGCTGCCCAAGCCTTATCTCCGATTCTCATCTTGATCATGTCTTCTCTTCTTGTTTGTTTGCTTTGTCTTGGTTAGTGATTGATGTACAAGTGGTTGTAGGAATTCTATTTCTCCCACTTCATTTCACTTTTGGCTTGAACTTGTTTAAGTTCTTTGGTTTGCATTTCTTTTTTTGTGTGTGGTATTTCTTATTTGTTTGAAGAGGTTGAGATGTGCTTGTGGTGGCTACTGCCCCACACTTTGTTCCTCCCTCTTTCTTCTTCTTTGTGTTGCATTGCATGTTTGCATATTCTTTCTTCTTTTACTTATGCTTTCTTCTTCTTCTTCTTTTGTCTTCTTTGCCCTGTTCCCTTAGGACCTTTAATCTTTCTTGTTCAAGATGGATTATGACAGACCTTAGGTTTGAACCCATGCATGATAACATTAGGTTAGCTTTCCCTTTTCATCCCAATCATATGTGTACTTTGCATGAGAACATTAGGTTGAGTTGAGTCTCCCTTTAGAGTTGTGTCTCCCTTTCCTCATCTTCAAAGTTCTTCAAGACATTTAATAATGGATAATGAATGTTATACACCACGAGCCTTAAGCATTTGGGAAATAATGATTGGGGGGCCTCCTCTCAATTGTCTAGAGTGTTTAGCGTATGTCCTTTGGAGGATATGCAACGCATTCGCTCATAAGTCATAGTCTTTAGTGCAACATGAGTTAAAAACAAAGTTCAATTGACTTCTTTCTTAAAAGACTCAAAAACAAACATCAAATTTTTTTATTCTTGGGGGTTAATTTGGAACCTTTTTTCATAAAGAGAGTTTTGTTAACTCTTGGTTCTACCGCAAATAGGTAACGCCTAAGTCTCCAATGGTCGACCTGCATACACCTAACTGCTAGAACTAAGTTTTAACCCCACTCGGATAAAACACTTGAACCAACCTGTGGTCTTGTTAGCCTGAAATATGTTTGCTCTGATTTCTCATATCAGACGAGGATACGTAGGCATAAGACGGCGATGTCTTGGCGAGCAATCTTCCCCCACCTTCACCCGTAGTCTTTCGAACTACATTGACTCTAACTTTCCCATTGCACGAGGGAGTACGTAGGCATAGAGCAACGATGCTCTATCGAGTCTCTTTTCTTTTCTTTTGTCCCTGTGGACTATAGTGTAGATAGATAAACACCCTTTTAGATAGACAATAAGCGTGGGTCCCGTCGAGTACGCCAGACGTGAGGGGTGCTAATTCCTTCCCCTTGCGTAACTGACTCCCGAACCCAAGATTTGGTTGTGATGACCTGTCTTTTCCCTTTTCCGTAGGTTTTCTCTGATCGTTTCCTTTCCCTCTCTTGGGATAAATAACGAACGGTGGCGACACTTCTGTCCTCTCTTTGCAGCGATGCGATAGCCGCCATCCAATCCCATTGTAGTTACACATAGCTTGCTGAAATAGATCAAAACCCTGCGAAAAAGCAACACCAGGACCATCAGCAGTCCCGGTATCTGCAACAGTTGTACTGACTCGGAAATTTTTAGGCCGGCAATACTTGTCCATGTAACGGTCATCGATCGCAGCTGGAATAGTCACCTGTCTCCGGGAGGGTAATTTCACCTTCGACTGAACACATAAGGCCATAGTGAGACATGGGAATGCAAGGGGGAAATTAACTCGCGCCCCCGCTTTCAGCCTGCACTATACCACGGACTTCAGCTCATCAGCAATAATTCTAGCCACGTTAATTTGTACGTTAGTTAGAATCGAGTGAACCAAGTGTGCCACTGGGATCGTCACTGTTGAAGTGTGGGATTTTGGTTTGATATTTGTCAAAATAAGCAGCAACACCAACTGGGCTAGAGGTGTCATGTCCTCATGGTGGTACCTCCTAGGAACCCCAGATGGGTTCAGCTCTACTGTCTTGCCCTCCATCAATATGGCTTCAAAAATGATATTTGTGTTTCTATGCAGCCTCAAATCACGGTTATAATCGTCAATCTCTTCCTCACCCAAGGTGAGAGGTCCTCCAAGCGCCCTATTGATGGCATCTCTATCAAACACAACCTGTCATCCTAACACCTTTGTGATTCAGGTAAAAGGTTCATCATCATTCGGAAGTGCATTAGCGTAAAACTCACGCACAATCTCAATGTTTTAACTATCCACTGCAGTCCCCAATTTATCTCACTTCTTGTCATGGATGAGTCCAGTAAACATTTTGTACTCGCCCTCTGGATGAATAAGAAACCGCTTTTCAGGCAGAATTTTGCGTTTTTCCATAGCCACATAATGTGCGGCTTGTTTCGGACCTACAAAGCGTCTTGTGTCGTATTGTATTAGTTGAGGACGAGATGTGCTGCCAACTTTCCTTTTTTTAGAACCACCAAACCTGGAAGCCATCTGCAGCAACACAGAAGTAAAATAAAAAGTGTCCACAAAACAAATTAGTAATCAGAGCAGAAAAATGAAAATCTGTCACATTCGCTGCAAGATTTGCCCAGCGAAGCCCAGCGAATACTCGCTCCAGGTTCGCCTAGCGAAAGTGCTAGCGAAGGTTGCGGGTTTTTGTTTTCCCCCACTGTTTTAAACAAAATCCAGGAAATCCATTTGTTTTTCATCAATATTCAAGACCCATAGTATTTGGCACGTTAAGAACAATATTACACAGACATGCAGCCCTAATTCTACAGATCTGTAACTCACCCACAACAACCCACATGGTTTGTTTTCAAGAAATTTAGAGCACTCAATCAAAGAAAAATAGAACAGATACATACCTGATTAAATAGAGTGATTGGGTTATTGAGGCAATGAGAAGAGAACTAGGGTTTTCAAGGAATCACCAATGATGTGAGTGAGATTGTAGTTTTTAGACGATGGCTCGGATCTACGAGGTGGGTTGAATAGATCCCAATTAAAAATCAGTAGGCGCTTACCAATTAAAAATTGGTTTTAAAAATATTTAATTTGCGGAAGCGGCCTTGGAAAAATTACCGTATAAAACGAACCGTTATTAGAAGACCGAATATGCGTCTAGCCTTATGGAAGTGATAATGAGCAAAAATAGATTCAACACACTATAGTCACACTTATCAATTGATTTTACCACTAATAAGTAGGACTAGTTCCAATGCTCCATAATCACCACCAAATATGCAAATAATCCAAGGGAATTTTGGTTTAGGCAATTTATCAATCACTTGGTGTACGAGGCACTCCAAGTGAATTTTGACTTGAGTAAGTAACTCTAAATTCCTTGTATAATATACTATTGTACTAGAGTTCAAAACAGTTAAAAGCACTTACTCAACTCAATCCAAATTTTGCTAGAATTGCTTAAACTAAAATTACTCAAATTCTAAAGCCAAAATGAAAGTGCAGAAAAATAAAGGAGACAAATATTTGTTGAGGCAGTTCCCCCGCCATCCTCGCTTCGGGGTACGTCTGCCCTCAATTCTAAATCTAGAATTGAGATCAATATAATAAATATGACCTGTAGAGTTGAAATGTTTATACAAGGATAGATAAGCAAAATATACAAACAAGCTCTCTTGATGTTGATGATGCTTTCTCTCCTTATTCCTTGATTCGAGTCGAATCAAGTTCTTCGATCGTTGCGAGTAGATCTCCGATTCCAGCCCCTTTGTTGAACAACCTTCCGTTATTCAAACCCTCGGCCCGGGTGATCTCAAACACACACAAATCGAACCCGGAACTCTCTTGTAAACTTCACCGATTCCTGCAACTAGATTGACGAAACCTTTCGCTTCTCAATCACCTTCGCTCAGCTGAAGTTGGTAGAGACGATCCGTACCAAAAACCCCCAAATTCTCCGAATCTTAGAGGGCAAAACCTTCAAGGTTTTATTCAAGAAAAACCTGCTACAAACTCAACCTGAACGGGATTCCCAATCAACGGCTTCAGACCTTGTCACCTTGAACGAGACACAAACCACAACAAAAATTGTTGTGTGTAATTGTTGTGTTGTGAATTGTTGAGGATGAAGATGAAGAGATTTGGTAGCACCTATTTCACTTTTCTTGTTCTTGTACAATTGACTCAAAATTTCAATTTTTGTTGTGAAAAGAACATAAAACAACTATATATAGTAACCAACAAGCCAACAAACATAACAACTTTTCACCCAAAGTGGAAAGCCTTCAAAAACAGCATAAATGAGCGAACGGTTGACCATAGCAGGACTATGCGTCGACGCATAGCCTGTAGATTTGGATAGATTGAAAAGTCTTCACAGTATGCGTCGACCATAGGTCGGTGTGCGAAGACCTGTGGGCTTTTGCACTGTTTCATGCGCCGACCATGCGTCGACCTGTGGTCGACTCAAACCCTGCAAAACTGCAAATAAACATATTTTTGTGGTTTTTATGCATTTAGTCATGATCACTGGTCTCCCATATATATTGAATTTAATATGACACATTAGATGGATATAAGAAGGATATAAGAGGTGAAATATTGCATTTGTTGTAGAGGTAGGATCGAGAAAAACTGATTCATTCATGATCACGTTTTGTTATCATTGAAACACAAGTATGTATGCTATTTGAGGGTTTGCCCTCACAGTAGTGTGGCAAGTGTGAAAGTGAACAGAAACCCTAAAACTTCTTCAGTCTAACACCAAAACAAACAAAACTGTTTTTGGGCCCAAATAGGTGGCCCACTAAATTGAAATAAAAGAACCTATTTCGCTTTGTTCGCCTAGCGAACGTCCTAGCGAACATGTTCGCTACTGTCTTCGCCTAGCGAAGGTGCTAGCAAACATGACAGGTCTTGGTTTTATAATCAAACAATGCACAACACAACTCAGCCAAGTTCCACCACATCAAGCACCAAATTCACATAACAGAAAACAATAAATACTTACAATGTTAGGGTGCCTCCCAACAAGGGCTTTGCTTAACATCGTTGGAGCTCAACGGTCAGATGCGACCAAAAATCGCCGAAATGCATCTTCACTCGGTCCATGTAAATCTTGTTCAACTCATAAGCTTGGAGGCGAATTTTGTCAAACTCATGAAGTTGGCTTTTTCTTTTTTCACCACTCAAGTTATGATTAAAATTAAGCAACTTCAAAGCCTAAAAGGCTTTATGTTCCAATTCCACCGGAAGCTGACAATTTTTTCTGTAGACCATTTTAAACGGTGTGAGACCAATTGGAGCTTTGAGAGCGGTCTGATAGGCCCACAAGGCCTCGTCAAGCTTGCTTGACCAATCCTTCCGTGAGGTAGACACGGTTTTTTCCAAAAAAAATTTAATCTCTCGGTTCGATACCTCCACTTGTCTGTTAGCTTGGGGATAATATGGTGTTGTAATTCTGTGCCGCACACCATATTGCGCTAAAGCTTTGGCTAATTGAGTGTTACAAAAGTGCGAGCCACCGTCACTTATTAACACTCTCGGAGTACCGAAACGAGAAAGTATATTTTTTTTCAAAACTTTTGTTATGGTTTTCTCGTCTTCCTTAGCTCTAGCTATGGCTTCCACCCATTTGAAGACGTAGTCTACCGCAACAAGAATGTATTCATTTCCAAACGACGGTGGAAATGGACCAACAAAATCAATGCCCCAACAATCGAAAACTTCGACTTCTATCATGTTTTACAATGGCATTTCATTTTGTTGCATTATTCCACCGATCCTTTGACATTTTGCCACAACTTTTTGTGTGTGCGTACACATCTTTGAACAAGGACGGCCAATAAAATCCCGATTGAAGGACTTTAGCGGCCATTCTTGTATTGTTAAAATGACCTTCATACGGAGAGTTATGACAATGTCACAGGATATCTTTGGCTTCCTTCTCAGAAACACATCTCCGCAAAATGTTATCGACACCAAGTTTAAAAAGATGTGGTTCATCCCAAACAAAGTACTTGGCGTCAGACAATTTTTTTTCTTTGGTGACTAGTTATACCTTCCGGCATCAATCCGGTGGCTTTGTAGTTAGCCATATCGGCGAACCAAGGTCTAACCTTCACCATATACAATTTTTCATCGGGGAACTCCTCCCTCACCTCTTTCTCATGTTTTGTGACTTCACCATTCACAAGTCGGGACAAGTGATCTGCTACCAAATTCTCGGACCCTTTTTCATCACGAATTTCAAGATCAAATTCTTGAAGTAAATGAATCCAACGAATTAACCGTTGCTTAGAATCCGGTTTGGTAAGCAGATACTTGATCGCCGCATGATCGGTGTAAACCATAACTTTTGATCCAATCAAATAAGACCTAAATTTTTCTAATGCGTACACTATAGCAAGCAATTACTTTTCCGTTGTTGCATAATTAATTTGAGTCTCATTTAGAACCTTGCTTGCATAATGTATCCCATGGAAAATTTTTGTTTTTCTTTGGCCTAAACTGCACGAACCGCATAATCGCTTGCGTTGCACATAAGTTCAAAATTATTTTTCCAGTTCGGTGCGACAATTATGGGTGCAGTTATTAGGCTTTGTTTCAAAGAATCAAAAGTTGTCATGCAAGAATCATCAAAAAGAAAAGACTTATCTTTGTTGAGCGGGTTGCTCAATGGCTTTGCTATCTTCGCGAAGTCCTTGATGAATCTTCGATAAAATCCCGCATGACCTAGAAAGCTTCGAATTCCATTCACATTCAGAGGTGGCAGTAGCTTTTTAATCACTTCCACTTTAGCTCTATCAGCTTTAAGTCCCTTTGAAGAAACCTTGTGCCCGAGCATAATACCTTCCGTGACCATGAAGTTGCATTTCTCCCAATTAAGCACTAGATTAGTATCCACACACCTCTCCAAGAAAACATCAAGATTTTTTAGACAAAGATCAAATGAAGGCCCCAAAACTGAGAAATCATCCATAAACACCTCGATCGTCTTCTCAATCAAGTCCGAGAATATAGCTTGCATACACCGTTGAAAAGTCGTTGGTGCATTACACAAACCAAACGGCATCCTCCGATAAGCAAAGATTCCGAAAGGCAAGTGAAAGCTATTTTTTTAAGATCTTCTGGGTTGACAATAATTTGATTATACCCAGAATACCCATCCAAAAAGCAATAGTATTCTTGACCGAAAAGCCTCTCGAGCATTTGATCCATGAAAGAAAGAGGAAAGTGATCTTTTCTCGTAGCTTGATTTAGCCTACGGTAGTCAATACACATTCTCCATCCCGTTACGATTTTTGTTGGAATCAACTCATTCATCTCATTACGGGCAACCGTCATTAGACCCTTCTTCAGCACCACTTGAACTGGACTCACCCACAGACTATCGGAAATAGGATAAATCATGCCGGCATCCAACATTTTTACAACTTCTTTCCTCACCACTTCTTTCATAGCGGGATTCAATCTTCTTTATGGTTGAGCTACTGACTTGAATCGTCCTCCATGAATATTCGATGCATACAATAGGAAGGACTTATACCTTTTAAGTCGGAAAGATTCCAACCCGTTGCCTCTTGATTTTTCTTCAACACCACAATTAATTTCCTTTCTTCATCCATGGTTAACTCCGAACTCATGATCACCGGCTTGTTTTTCTCTTCATCAAGGAAAACATACTTTAGATGAGATGGTAACAATTTCAACTCAAGCTTGCCTTCATCATTGTTTTCTTATTTCAAAATTTCCACCTTTTCTTTCAAAGGTGTGTTTTCCTCTAACTCTTCAAGTTCTCGCAAACACTTTTCAATTTCTCGTTGTTCTTCTTCATTGACTTTTGAAAGAGCATTGGTAAGAACTTATTGTAATGGTGTGGGAACTTGTAATAACTCCTTGACTTCTTCAATTGCGACTTTCGTTGCATCAATTCTAAAACAATCGGTTTTGTCTTTAGAAAGCTTCATGGCTTCGAAAAGATTGAAGCAAATCTCCTCATTAAGCACTCTTAATTTCATGAGACCATCATCCATATCAATTGCCATGTGTGCGATCTTCATGAAAGGTCAACCAAGAAACAATGGAGAGTCTTCATCTTCTTCCATATCAATTACTACAAAGTCAATTGGGAACAAAAATTTATCAACCTTTACCAACATATCTTCTGCTACACCATGAGGGCGAGTGGTAGATTTATCGGCAAGTTGCAAAGTCATTTGAGTAGATTTCAACTCCATGTATCCCAACCGCTTCATAATAGATAAGGGTATCAAATTTATGCTAGAGCCCAAATCAATCAACCCCTTTCCAACATAAGTATTTCCAATTGTGATGGGCAAAGTGACTCGTCCCGAATCACTTTCTTTCCTCGGGAGTGTACGTTGAATAATTGCGCTACAACTAGCATCCGCCATGATCGTTTCTTGATCCATATACCGCTTCTTCTCCGTGATAATGTCCTTCATGAATTTAGCATACTTTGGAATTTGCTTCAATGCTTTGGAAAATGGAATATTAATTTGCAATTGTTTGAATATATCCATAAACCGAGCATAGTGTCTGGCATTGTCTTTACTTTTCGGAGCATGCGGGTAAGGCAAATTTTGAATCAGTATCGTGTTCACTTGCTCTTTTCCTTTTCTCGACTTTCTCACTCTTTCCTCTCTCTTATTTTTCTCTCCTTCCTCATTTTTTTAACTTTCTCATTTTCAACTAAATCTCCCTCAACATTTTTTTCTACTTCTCCCTCAACATTTTCAATTTCTTTTTCAACTACAACTTCCTCTGCCACTTTCTTCTCACCTACGCCCATATCAATTTCTCTACCACTTCTTGTAAGAATCACCTTGCAATGCTCCTTCGGATTTGGAGTAGCGGTAGCCGTGAAAGGCCCTTTTTGTTGATCGGCCAATTATTTTGATAATTGGCCAACTTGAGTCTCCAAATTCTTGATAGTCGCATCAGTGTTCTTTTGATTTGACATTGACATTTGCATGAATTGAGTAAGAGCTTCCTCCATCTTTGACGGTGCACTTTGAGTTTGTGGAGGTTGAGTGTAGTTTTGATATTGTTGACGATTTGAAGTTCAGGCTTCTTGCGGCCTCCACGGTTGTTGGTAACCTTGATTAGGTCTTTGATAACCTTGATTTTATTGTTGATAAGGTGGTCTTTGTTGGTATCCTTGATTTTAATTTCCAGCATAATTGGCTTCTTCCAAAACGGGAGGAAAATATCCGGTAGGATGATCACCTTTACACAATTCGCAACTCGCCACTCGAACTTGAGTAGGAACTTCTTGCATCTCTTTTATTTGTTGTGGAAGCTTTGACATTTGTTGAGTTAAAAGCTCCACTTGTTGCGTAAGCAGTTTGTTTTGGGCAAGAATAGCGTCATTCCTACCTAACTCGAGCACGCCTGGTTTTAATTGAGCTACCCCACGGTTATGATTCCCTTGGTGATCATTAAGTGCCATCTTGTCAATAATTGCAATTACATCATCGACGCTTTTAGAAATCAATGAACCTCCCGCCGTAGCATCCAATATGGTCTTGTGAACCGAAAGGAGACCATTGCGGAAAATATGAACTCGAGTAAGTTCATCAAAACCGTGTTCTTTGCATTTTCTTAACATAAACTTGAATCTCTCCCAAGCTTCGTTGAGGGATTCACTTGCTCCTTGTGAAAACCCAGCTATCCCAGTTTTAGCTTCCATGAAACGGTTATGTGGAAAGAACCGTTCAAGAAACTTCTCTTCCAAAAGATTTCAATTCTTCATGATTGTTGTAGATTGATCAAGAAACCATTCCTTCACTTTCCCAATCAAGGAATGAGGAAATAGTCTCCTGAACAATGACTCTCCGTCAGCTTCGGTTGCTCCCGTTACACCCGCAACGACGCCATTTTGCTAGAAAGTATTTTGCGGTAGTGTTTTATCGTATCCACAGGGATTGTAGAGAATATAGATGCTCTCCGTTCAACGGTTTAATGACTTAAGTAAAAGGGGGGTTTTATAATGGTTTCAATTTCGTAACATAAGTTTGCAAGAATTAAAACGGAATAAAAGTTGGTCTAAGTTTGATAAAAGCATGCCAAGATTAGGGTTCGCTAGTCCGTCCTAAACATATCCAACCAATCAAATATGTGAATGAAGTTCTAACCAACATAACCGCGTATCCTCGCAAAAACGTTCACTCTAAAGCAATTTCGTGGATGTTATTGTTTCGACCGTTATATGATCTCTCTAAATAATAATCGAAACAATAGTTATTAAGAACGATACAAAGCAGATATCAACTTTCAAATCTATCTCTGGGATTTGTATAGTTGATAGATGAAGATATTAGGTCAAGACTTGGAAAGTTCATGTCTAAAGCAATCCAAACCATAAATGTACAAATAGTAGCAAATAACTTCATCTACATTGTTCATAACATTGTTCAGATACAAGAGATTAAGAAGAATACGTAAAATCTGAACTAACTAGTTGTTGATGCGGTAAAGCAGCAAGCAAAAAATATTAAGTACCCAGTTTTGTCGTCTCCACAGGGATTAGTGCGATATGAACGCCGTTCAACGACCTCTACATTTCTAAGCTTATTTTCAAAAGGTTTGGTTTAAACGGTTCAGGGAACCATAGATAAAAACAGAAAATATAAAATAAAGACTGAAATATAAACGGAGCCTTGTTGGGATTGGATTTCATTAATTGATAACACATGCATTCTTCTGATCAAATTAAACACAACGCAATCATTCGTTTTATATCCTTACGTATCACTCACAACAAAGCTTATCTCTAACGCGGCATCGAGAGAACAACTGTGTTGTCTCATTGGTGATCTCTCACCCAACAAAAACACAACACAGAGCATTAAGATCTGATACTCACGCAAATGCTAAGCCTAAACCTATCTCTAGAATTTAGGACCTAACAGGTAATCATCCTAGATCCAGATCTGAAAAGTATATCTCTATGACGGTTCAAATCAAAGATAAACATGAAAGCAAAGATAACACCCATATAGGATAAATGATTGTTTTGCATAAAATACAATGATCAGAATATGTACACACACTTAACCCTTTTTACATGTATTCATATAATCTGCCAAATGTCGGTGAACATCGTTCTTCATCACTATTATCACATACCCACACAATATATATTGATCTTACTCATGCTACCCATGCTACTTAATCAACACAACACCATGGAAGATACAATGAATATCAACTTCAAAACCATGTCAAAAGTTTTTCCATTGATAGAAGAAAATCTGAGATCAAATATGTGAAAAGGTTTTATCAAGACCCACAAATACATAATCAAAGATAATCAATCAATAGAGAATCCAAACTAGTTCACAAACATAAATTAGATGAAATACATAAGGTATCAAAAGATTACATCCAAACCGCAACAAGAGATCAAGGATCTTACCTCCTCCCTCCTAGGGTTTTGTGTTTCTCTCTCTAGAAAATAAAGAGAGATAAGTTCTGATGTTCCAAAATGTTACAAAATGAAATTATGAAAAGTTATGACCTAAAAAACACTAAAAACACTTAAATAACCCACTCAGGATCTGTCTTGTTCGCCTAGCGAACAACTAGCTAACCTAGCGAAATTTTGGTACTTTTGGTTCTGTCCAATTCTGGGCGCATCCACCGGCCTGCTCGCCTAGCGAGAAAGCTAGCGAAGCCTTCTCTGACACGTTCGCTACCAGCTCGCCTAGCGAGCATGACAGCATTTTGGTGGTTTTGCATGTTGTCTTGGTTTCCTTGCCCATTTCTTGTGTCTTACTCTTCACTTGTTTTGTGCCTAATTCCTGCACAATAACACACAAATCAAAGGTACCAAGAGATTTTCTCATAATGTTGCAAACCAACCAAAACAAGAGTGGTTTTCAACACTTAATTGACGAAAATGAGTGAAAGATGTCAACATTTGATAGATCAAATAAGTGAATTTTGGCGTATAACACTAGTCCTAACCTTGACAAGAGAGGGATTTAGCCACTTATTTCCATGATAGCTTGAGCAACAAGTTTCAGAAGAAGGTTGATCAACATTCAAGTCGAATAATCGAGAATGGATAGGAATCTACCTTCTTTTGGTGAAATATTGCTAAGGGATGATGAGAAGTGAAAGAATGGGTTTCTAGGTCAGAAAAATCCTCTCCAATGCAAGTACAAGAAATTAGATATTTTTACAAAACGTAGCCCATGATACTTATAGAAGGGTCACCTGAGCTGTCATGTTCGCTAGGCGAACAAAGTGGTTCGCCTAGCGAACCCCAAAAGTGCCACCTGAAGTGCCTGTGCCCTGTGAACTCTCCCCAAACAAGTTTCCAAAAGTTCGCTAGGCGAGTAATCCTTCGCTGTGAACTTCGCCTAGCGAGTTTATGCCCCTTTCCTTGTTGTTTTAAGTCTGGGAGTGTTCGCTGGTTACTTGCTGCTTCTTCGCCTAGCGAGTACTTTGTTGCCTCCCTCGCCTAGCGAGTTTATGGCCCTTTCCTTGCTGTTTTGGATTCTTGGCCTTCGCTACATAGTTCTCCTAGAGAACTTTGTGAAGGTTTGGAGGGGGATTCGCTGGCCAGTTCGCCTAGCGAACTTGCTGATGTTTGCTTGCTGTCTTGGTTTCCTTGCCATCTTTCTTGTGTCATAATTCTCATTATTTCATGCCAAGTTCCTGCACAATAACACACAAATTAAATATATCAAGATACTTTCACATAAATTTGCAAACCAACCAAAGCAAGAGTGATTTTGAACACTTTCTTGACAAAAAAGGAGTGAAAGATGCCCACATTTGATAGCTCAAATAAGCACAATTGGGCATCTAACAATAACTTGATATCCAATTCTCACCGCGACAGAAATAGAGACTTCACTGGGGATCTTGCTCGAGGGTTCCCATAACTTGTTTATTTTTGTTTATTATTGTATATATATGTTCATATATGTTTATGCTTTGGGTTGTTATCCTTGTGTGGTGAGAAAATTCCTACACCCGTACTTAAGTGTACTTATGATAGGAAGATGATATATTTGAGAAGGCTTATAGGGACTTGATTCCCGACAAAGCTGACTTAAGAATCACCACTTAGTTGAGGCCCTCTTAAGAATGGTACTGTTGAACGAGTATTCGTGAAAAAACTTACTATTTTCGACCTAGGATCCTGTGACACTCGAGAACTAGGTCGAGTTACCTTTAACTCAACTTGGCCTTTCTTAGGACGTAGTGCAATGACTATGAGGGAGTATCCCAAAATAGTTGATACATGATGCCACACTCAAAAGAGGTTCTCTTGAGAATATTATTAGCTACCAAGTATTTGGGAAATTGATAATATCCGAAAGATGGACTGATGACTTTGAGAAATTTTAGAACCCTTGTTCTATAGGTACATTCAACCCTTAGTCCACACCATTTGGGGATGGGTAGACCTTCACTCCATGCTCGTTGCCTTTCATACATAGGTTTTCTGTTTATTTAAATGTATATGTGTATCTTTGTGGATCTTTGCTTGCCTGTGTTTGTGCATCCATGCATTCATAAGCATCATATTGCATTGGTTTCATGGAATTCATAGTTTTATTTATAAACATCATAGGACTATTATGTAATGCAAAAGGAAAAACACTTTAAAATATTCTTTCAAGAGTCTTAAATTGAATGACCTAAGGAAGTTAGGAGCTCTGGTTGAAGATCAGGAAAAGTTCAGAAACAAGTATGGGAAGCTCTTATCATTATTAAATGTTTAGGTGGACAATGGACTTCTTTATACCTTACTACAATTTTATGATCCAAATTATCACTGCTTTACTTTCCTAGACTATCATCTTATGCCTACCTTAGAAGAGTATTCTCAATTGGTTGGTTTGCCCATTTTGGTTGAGTCTCCTTTCCCTTTTTTGGAAAAAGACCCTAAAGAACAGGACATTGCTAAAGCTAGATATATGAAGTTATTTGATGCCAAAGCTAATATGATTACTAAAGGTGGAGTTTTTGGACTAACCACAGATTTGCTGATCAAGAAATCCCAATATTACGCTGATCATATGAGCATGAACGCATTTAAAGCTATCTTCGCCTTACTCATCTATGAAGTGTTTTTGTTCCCAAGCTTTGAAGGATTTGTTGACCTTAACGCTATCAAAGCTTTCATGAAGAATAATCCAGTACCAACTTTTCTAGCTAATGCTTATCATTCAATTCACCTCAGAAACTCTCACGGTGGAGGAATGATTATGTTCTGTGTACCCTTATTGTACAAGTGGTTTATTTCGCACTTTCCCAAGTCTGGTTTCTTCTGGGACCTCAATAAAGATCGTTGGTCATAGAAGATTATGGCTCTTACCCATTCAGACATTGATTGGTATAACCGTGTCTATGATGGGATACCAGTCATTGACAGTTGTGGAGACTTCGCTAATGTACCTCTCCTTAGCATTAATGGAGGAATTAGTTACAATCATGTTCTAGCTCGCCGTTAGTTAGGATATCCTCTGAAAGATCAACCCAAGAGCGCTCATGTGGAAAATATTTTCTTAAAAGATAACAAGGAACTTCAGGAGAGGATTGTAACTGCATGGCGCCATCTACACAAAAAAGGAAAAAAAGTTTGGGGAAACCTAATTGTGTTTCTTTGGAACCTTATCTCCAATGGGTCAGAGATAGGGCTATCAAGTTGAAGATGCCTTAACCTCGACAAGAGCCCATGCCTTTGAAGAGAGAACCTGTGCTAATTTTCATGTCTGAAGCGGAAGAATTGAAGATTGCTCTGAGAAAAGCACAACGAGAAGGAGAGGCTTGGAAAAATAAGTATCAGGTGGTTGTTGAAGAGAATGTTGAACTCCAGAAACAACTACAGCTGAACAATGAAGAAGTACTTTTTTGAAAAAAGGGAAAAGTGCAGGAGGATTTATTTTCCTCTAGCACTCAGACTACTCCTTGGAAGTTAATCGTAGACAAGCTCATCTTCGAGAAGTCCCAGTTGGAGGAGCAGATTAAGAAGCAGAATACAAGACTTCCTTAAAACATTATTAGCTTTTAAGACTCTTTATTTTTAATCCGTTAATAAATAATAAATGTGTTTCTTTTGGTATTCTATGACATTTGTAAATACTCGAATTCCATGAAACTTTCCACATTCGCATCTTTGCATTTTGTTTTTCTCTAACCCTTCAAAAAAAAATCCAAATTGTTTTGCATATTTTGTAAAATGGATTTCGGAAGAAGAGAAATGCTGAAGTACACCTTCAAGAGTCCGAAGCATGAAAGCCTAAGGGAACTAGGAAGTCTAACCGATAATTTTTTGACCTTCTCGGATGAATATAAAAGAATCTTTCCGTTTTTTGAGACTCAAGATGATTGATGGGTTGCTAGACACGCACATCCAGTTCTATGATCCTCTTTACCACTGTTTCACTTTTCCCGACTAACAATTGGTGCCTACTTTGGAGAAGTATTCTGCCTTGATGGGAATGACCGTCACGTCTCGACCTATGTTCTCTAGAACAGAAGACACACCTAGTGATCAAGACATTGCAAATACTAAGCACCTGAGTTTGTTTGACATTCAAACTCACATGACTACTAAGGAAGGAGTCCTTGGATTACAGGCTGAATTCTTGATAGAGAAGATTTGTTATCATGCTGATAAGAAGAATACTGAAGTGCTTGAAGCTACCTTCACACTATTAGCCTATGGGATTTTCTTGTTTCTGAACATCGACGACTTTGTTGATATGGACACCATCAAGATCTTCATACTCAGGAATCCTATTCCCACCTTGCTGGTTGATACCTATCATTCCATTCATTTAAATAATTCTGAAGAAGGGGGTCAGATAGTTTGTTGTACTACTCTTTTTTACACATGGTTCATTTCTCGTTTGACAAGATTTACAACCATCTGAGATTTAAAGGAGACGCCCTGCTGGTCGAAGATAGTCATGTCCCTTACACATTCTGATGTTGTATGGTATGACCCTATGTATGGTGGAGTTAGAATGATTAATAACTGTAGAGATTTCCCAAATATACCTCTTGTTGGGACAAAAGGATGTATCAGTTATAATCCTGTTCTGGCACGTAGGCAGCTCAGACATCCAATGAAAGAGAACCCGGATCAGACTCTTCTAGAAGGAATTTTTCTCAAGGAAGGAGAAAATTCGGAACTCAAAGCTAGGATCATGCAAGCATGGTGTCACATTCACAAGAAAGAGATGACTGCATTAGGATATCCTGACTGTACCATCTCAGAATCTTATCTGCAATGGGTATGAAAGAGGGCTTTTGAGCTGAAAATGCCTTTTTCCTTTTCACGAACCCATGATACTAACCCTTCATGATTCCACCTGGACTGTTACAAGTGAAGAGGGGAAGATAAAAAGTGCTTTGGACGAGGCTGAAAAGGAAAAGAATGCTTGGAAGAATAAGTACTACATCCTTAATCTAGAGAACGAAAAATTGCAGAAGCTACTAGAGCAAAAGAAAGAAGAAGAACCTTCTAAGAAAAAGAAAGTACAAGAGGATTTATTTTCCTCTTGTGCATCATCAGGGTCAGCTACTAGCTCGGGTCTTCCTCCAACTTCTGTGGCTTGGTGTCGCTACTGCGAAAATCGGCGCCGGCTGAACAGAAGAGTCGCCACCGTGCGTTATTTATCCCACGGGAGGGAAAGGAAACGCTCAGAGTAAACCTCGCACAACATGGGAAAGGTATGGTCGTCGCAACCAAAACCTGGATTCGGGAGTCGGTTACGCAAGGGGAAGGTATTAGCACCCCTCACGTCCGTCGTACTCGACGGGATCCACGCTTGTTTTCGGGTATGGATTGTTATTCTATCTAAACTATAGGTCAAGGGTTAAAAAGAAAATAAAATGAAAATGAAAATGACTCGGCAAAGTATCGCACTTTATGCCTACGTATTCCCGTCGGGAACGAGAAATCAGAGTCAACGTAGTTCGCCTACCTACGGGAAAGGAGGGGAAGGTTGCTCGCTAGGATATCGCATCCTATGCCTACGTACTTCCACACAGCATGGAAGATCAGAGCAAACGTAGTTCGGGCCACGTACGACACAAGTCTGTCTTGATTGATTTTATTCCTTCTGAAAAAGGTTTTTTTCTGATTAACAGTCCCAGCGGACAAAAATGACGTTTTGATGAGTTCACATTCTTTTACGAAAGAAGTGTCTTTTATTGTGTTTGAAATATTTATTGTATTTTTTGTTTGTTTTGAGGAAGAAGAGACAGAACTCTAACCTACAGTTGCAAAGGGAATCAAACTAACCTAATGTTATCATGCATGGGTTAAGACCTAGTGTCTATCATGCTCCTCTCTTGCGCAGAGAGAAACAGAGATCCTAAGGGATAGGCAGAAATAGAAACCATATCAGATATATACAGTAAAACAGTAAAATGCATGAATGCAACAATACAAGCGAGGCAAGGGAGTCCCACTCAACCTCGAACCTAGAAAACAATAGGCGAAAGTGAACAGGATTCACTTTCAACCCAACAGGGTAAACAGCAAACAATACAGTCCAGAAAACCAATCAATACATCAGAAATGAAATACAGCAATAAAACAAACAGCTTCAGCAGCTCTGAATCAACATCTAGCTCCAAGTAATCTCCAATCAGCTACAGGCTTCAACAAGCATCAATCTCCATCTTCATGGCCTTCAGGCAAGGGCTTTGATCATCAGTTTCCTATAAGCAATGGCTTTTCTTCAAGTCTCCAATCTTCAGGGATGGACATCAGTCAACAAGAGGAGATGAATGTTAAACAGTAAATTGCCTACCAAGGGTGGCTCATCAACTGTTAACATTATACAGACAGGTTTCTCTCAAAAGTTCTATCTTCCAAATACATTCACTGATCCTTCCAAAGGAAGGAGGTGGATATCTGAAAGAGACTTTGAATCATAGAGAAAGGATGGATGCAGACAAGGCATTCCATGTTTGAGAAACAAGCTTTCTAATCTAGAGCTCTGCCTAGCTCCTAAACCCTAGTCTCCTCAGCAGCTGCTAGCAAGAACCTCCTTTCCAACTCTGGCAGTTGATCTTCAATCTCTGGCTCTCCAATGGTCTTTATCTCCTCAAGTCTTCAGCTCTCCCAAGTCCCCAGACAACCCCAATACCCAAGCAAGCAAGCAATAATCCCCAGAGGGCACACCACACCAGTCAATCAGATATATACAGAGTATTAATAGCAGTAGGGGAAGCCTGACTTTTTCTAAGGGGATCTAATAACTACCCATAGCCCCTATAGTCCCATAACTAAACTATTCAAACCCTAAGTCCTAAGGGAAAAGAATCAAATCTCCTAAGTCATCACTTAAAACCCTAGTTTTATCCATGTTGTTCAAGCCTACATTAAGCACCTAAAATTAATTTCTAAAAATGGGAACTAAATTGTATCTACAAGTTCAATGTCTAACCTAAACAACCTAAAAAGGATGGATGAAAAATATGAAAGCATTTAATAGAACAAAAAATAACAAAATCATGTATGAAATGGAATTATGTAAAATGTCATTTATTTAGAAAATATGGGAAAAATATCAAATAAAAAATAAAATGCAATTTTTATTTTTTATAATTTTCTTGACATCCTAAAGAAAAATATGCAAAAAGAATTAATTAAAAATAATGATTTTTAGATTTTATATGATTTTTAGAAAATGCATGAAAAAATTAAAGAAAATAAAAGAAAATATAAAGAAATAAGATGGAGGGGGTGAAAATAGCAGGAAAACCAAGTTCAGCGCGTTGGGCTTATGAAATTGGGGGGTGCGGATAGCTATCTGAGCCCAATCCCCCCCAATTAATGAAACGGTGCGTTTGGGATTTTAAATTTTCCCACCAGATTGAAGCTTTAATCATGGCCGTTGGATACTCTCCCCAGGTCAAAAGTCCAACCTTCATCGTACGGCCCCCCACCCTTCTTCAACCTCCAGCGTCTAGGGTTTCAGAAACCCTCCATGCACGATCCCATCTTCAAGCATTCGGTTCTCTCTCATCTCCTCATAAAAATCAAAACTACAAACACCAAACTTGCTTCATTTTCCACGTAGAATGCAACTACATCATCAGTTTTTGTTAAATCTCACCCAATCAATAAACACGATAGCTTCCCTTCCATGGCTGCCTCAAATCTGACCTTCACTAAACCCTAATCTCTTGCTAATAGAACATTAAACAAGCATCACTGATCATGCTACACTAATCCAAATGAGCCACCACTCACTAATCTTCTGGCTATGGCTCAAAACAGTTTGATGGCTCATGCAAGAATCTTCACCAATTCACACTAAAAGCTTCAGGATTAATCCTCTAACCACCTAGGTCATTATTACCCTAACAAACCTATGCCATGCTAACTACATCAAGCCAATTTGAATAGAGAACATACCTGGTATAATTTGGAAAACAGAATGATGAATCCTTCACCTCGAGCTCAACAATGGCTTAAACTTGATCAATGTGCTGGGATCTTGATTCTGTATGCATCTACACTTGCCCAAACACTCTGAATTCTTGTAATGGATTCTTCTTGCACCTTTGAGAATGGACTTTCAACACACGAATTTGGCACTATTTCCACTGGATCTTGCTTGAAACTGGTTATGTGATGATTGTAGAGAATGATGGGATCAAGAATTTTGCAAAATGATCAAGATTTGAGGGAGTTTTAGTAGTTTATGCAAGAATGAGAAAATGGATGAAAATGGAGATTTTTGACAAATGGGAGCACCAACCCTTGCATGAATCAGCTTGCATGAATATATAGATTGCATTAGAACTTCCTAGAACATTGGAGAAATTTCCCTTACACTTTTCCCTTTCAATTTGGATTATGTTACTTTCAATTCAAGCAACCATGGATAACTCACAAATTATGACCTAAGCTCAAAATTCAACTTTAGCCAATGTTTTTAAAATGCCTTTTCCATTCAAAATGACCTATAATTTTGCATCATTTGGCCAATATATGAAAAATATCATTTTTTAAGCCATTTTCCTTCATTAAATTCACCAATTTTGAAACCTTGTGCTATTGACATTTCCAATCTCTCATGGTCACTTTTCTAGACTCAAAATGTCATTTGGAGCAAGTTTGATGTTGTAAGTTTTTCCATTTGAGGCCTCCTTGTATGAGTTTTGGGCATAGGTTAAAATGACCTGTAATTCACAAATGACCAAAATACCCTTTGCTTGCCAAGACCATAAGTTGAGTTCCACACATCATATGAAGGCATACTATACCATTATAGAAAGCTAAGACAATGAGGAACAATTCTTATGTTGACCAGAAATTCATTTGAAATCTCCTTGAGGGGTAAAAGTTGCTTGGAAGTCAAGTCACTTTCACAGACAAAATTTCAGATACCTCAGATGACCTGTAACTTGCAAGGACCATAACTTGAGTTCTATAAATCTCCTTGATGTCTTCCACCACTCAAATGAAAGGTCTTGAGATCCTATACAAGTTTCATGTTGGCCAAGGATCCATTTGAAGCTTGCATTTTGACTTATCTTGCTTGGAAATTTGACCTAAACTAGGGGATTTTACATAGAAACCCTAATTTAGAAACTCCTCTTCTCCTTGATTCCTCTTGATTTCTTCTTAGCATGACAACATATCCTTATTCTCCATGTCAAATGATGAACCCCACATCCCTTCAATAGACCTGAATGCCCTCAAATCAATCAATTGACCTAGGGTTGACCTAGGGTTGACCCAGATGAAACCCTAGTTGACTGTCTTCAACTGCAATTCTTGTGATCACATCAACAACTTGTTTTCTTCTCCAAATGACTTTCTAAGTCCTCCAAGATGTCTAGATACTCTCCATGCCTTCAATTCACAGCTCACAACCCCCTTGTTGACCCTCAGATACCCTCAGATAGGAGATAGACTCAAGGCTTGATCTTCTGAACTCTTTGCTTTCAAATTCTTTTCTGATGACCTGAATGAGATTGAATTAGGGTAATAACCTCTTGATAGGCCTCTAGAGATGAGACTAATGCTTGATCCCCTGTTGGATGGCTTGCCATGCTATGCTATGCAGATGATTAGTCTATGTACATGACTCTATATGCAAATGTTAATGATATTGAAACATAAACCAAGTGAATAAGGTTGAGCAAATTTTAGGGTGCAACAGCTGCCCCTATTCAAGCGACTTGGACCCGATTGGGTGAAGAGCGAACGGCCTTCAAACATTCGAGGTACGAGACGGTTGAATACTAAGAACCCAGAAATTTGCCAACCGCAGAAATAAACTGCGCCACTGCTTGGGGAATGACATTCATCAGCTGAATCTGACTGTTACGGCAACCCACTGATCTCGTGCGACCGTGCTGGGGAATTCTTCTCATCATCCTGACAAAGATTGAATCATCGGAAACTTCGTCCTTTGCTTGTCCACATCAGGACTCTATCTGCTGTCAACTCGGAAAAAACTTCAACAACTTTGCTGGGGACGGCTCGTCTGCCTTCTCGTCAGAGATAAATCGTCCACATTAGGAATAAACTCTTCCACGTTAGGAGTACCACCATCCACGTAAGGAATCCTCCTCCTATGTGTCCGCGTAAGGACTCAATCTTTTCCACATAAGGAACACGATCTCCTTTCTCCGTAAGGAGCCAATTTTCTGATTTGTCCACGTAAGGACTCCCATCTTTCCACGTAAGGACCTGAAGTTTCTCTTTCTCTTCCACGTAAGGAACACGCCTTCTTTCCACGTTAGGCATACTTCTTCTTCTGAATCTGTCCACGTCAGGACTAAACTTACCACGTAAGGAATCTATCTTCTTCTTTCCACGTCAGGAATCAATCTCGATATGTCCGCGTGAGGACTCAATCTTTTCCACGTAAGGAAACCCATTCTTTTCCACGTAAGGAATCTCATCTTTCCACGTTAGGAATAAACTCGTCTTTCCACGTAAGGAAACCATCTTCTTTCCACGTAAGGAATAAATTCGTCTTTCACCATAAGGAGAACATCTTCCATGTTAGGACCCACCTTTCCACGTAAGGAATCACAATTTTAATCTGCCCACGTAAGGACTCCCATCTTTCCACGTAAGGAATGAACTTGCTCTTCCACGTAAGGAACTGAAACCTCTTTTTCCACGTAAGGAATAGATTCGTCCACGTCAGGACCCATGTTTCGTCTTGATTTGTCCACGTCAGGACTCAGGCATCTTCGACCCGCTGGGGAAATAAAACTTGTCCACGTCAGGACTCACATCTCCTCTGTTGAGAAAATAAAACTTGTCCGCGTCAGGATTCACATCTTCGTCCGATCTGTCCACGTCAGGACCCACGCTTCACCAACACGAAGAAAGATAACTGCTGAGAGTAAATGGTCCACGTCAGGACACCAACACAAAGAGTAATCAGTTTTGTCAACGTCGTGACTTCACATTCCACCAATTCCGAGAACCCGAATCTGTCCATGTTAGGACTAACACATCTCATCAACCCGGGGAAATAAATCTGTCTACGTTAGGACGCCCACTTCTTGAAGAAATCCCGTCAATATAGGAATAAATTGTCCATGTCAGGACTTAGTTCTTCATTGATCCCAACCCACAAACTTCTTTAGCACTGACGTGACAGCGACTTTGAGGCGGACTCTACTGGGGATATCTGGAAACCAAACTACCGGACGCCTGTTCTGATAACTGGTGGTGGCCTCTGAAATTCTGATTCAGGGAACCCCTGATGACAACTAATTCTGCCTGGAAATAAAGAGAAACTTATCCCGGTAACTCTGTGGGGAATACTGCCGAACTGACATTATCATTGGATGTCCCATGCCGCGATCTTGAATGTTTGGTAGTTCATTTGAGCAAGAGCTCTCTCTACCTGAATTGCTAAAATACAGGAACTGTTTCAGCAAAATGAATGCTGGAGGTAATGCCAACTCCGCTGGGAATAGCCAGATGCTACAGAATTATTCCAGCAAAATAAATGCTGGGAGGGTGAAGTCAACCATGCTGGGAGGTTGGGAGCTCAAACCAAACACCCTGTTGAGGTAACCCCCTGCCGGGGAATATAACTCTGCTGGGGAATAGCAGATGTGCACAGTACGATCGAACTTTCTGCTGGAGAGTGAACTGATATTACACAGTATCCCTGACAAAATAAATGACAGGACCCACCACCAACTCTGCTGGGGAGAGTCTTGATCTCCGGGTTCCACTGGGAGGAAAGAACATTTACTAAAAGGAGAGAACTCCGCTGGGGGTGGGACTATTCTCTCGGGGGAAATCCACTGACTCCACTGGGGGAGAGTGAATGACCCTGCGGGGAAAGATGAACCTGTCTGAATACAGCCTTACGATCTTGGAATCGTCAATCCTTTTTGCACAAACTACGACTAGCTGGAGAGTTCTATCCTTCTTCAGGAAGAACCTGCATGACCTGCGTGAGGGCTGAGTCTTTAGTTACTGCAATCTTTTGATCATCTTCCTCGTACGGTTATGAAACCTGCAACAACACAAACAAGACAAGACAAGCCTATGCAACCAAATCAATTCAGGTTAGTGACGTTATTTTCAGTTAATTCAAAGCTTTAGCAACTGTTGGCAAGTGTTGCACCCTAAAATTTGCCCAACCTTATTCACTTGGTTTATGTTTCAATATCATTAGCATCTGCATATAGAGTCATGTACATAGACTAACCATCTGCATAGCATAAGCATAGCAAGTCATTCAACAGGGGACCAATCATTATTCTCATCTCTAGAGGCCTATCAAGAGGTTATTATCCCAATTCAATCTCAGTCAAGTCATCAGAAAAGAATTTGAAAGCAAAGAGCTCAGCAGATCAAGCCTTGAGTCCTTCTCCTAGCTGAGGGTATCTGAGGAACAACAAGAGGGTTATGAGCTGTGAGTTGAAGGCATGGAGAGTATCTAGACCTTATGAGAGACTTAGAAAGTCATTTTGAGAAGGAGACAAGTCATTGAGGAGAGCACAAGAGCTACAGTTGAAGACAGTCAACTAGGGTTTCATCTGGGTCAACCCTAGGTCAACCCTAGGTCAATTGACTGATTTAAGGGGCATTCAAGTCTATTTGGAGAGATGTGGGGTTCATCATTGGATATATAAAGAAGGATATGGAGATATGCCAAGGAGAATTCAAGAGAAATCAAGGAGAAGAGGAGTTTCTAAATTAGGGTTTCTGTGTAAAATCCCCTAGTTTAGGTCAAATTTCCAAGCAAGATAAGTCAAAATGCTAGCTTCAAATGGCTTCTTGGCCAACATGAAACTTGTAGAGGATCTCAAGACCTTTAATTTGAGTGGTGGAAGACATCAAGGAGATTTATAGAACTCAAGTTATGGTCCTTGCAAGTTACAGGTCATCTGAGGTGTCTGAAATTTTGTCTGTGAAAGTGACTTGACTTCCAAGCAATTTTTACCCCTCAAGGAGATTTCAAATGAATTCTTGGTCAACATAAGAATTGTTCCTCATTGTCTTAGCTTTCTAGAATGGTATGGCATGCCTTCATATGATGTGGGGAACTCAACTTATGGTCTTGGCAAGCAAAGGGTATTTTGGGCATTTGTGAATTACAGGTCATTTTAACCTATGTCCAAAACTCATACAAGGAGGCCTCAAATGGAAAAACTTACAACATCAAACTTGCTCCAAATGGGATTTTAAGTCTAGAAAGAAGGTCACAAATTATTGGAGAAGCTCATAACATGAAGTTGCATAATTGGTCAAAAGTTGAACTAAAATGGCTTATAAAGTGAATAAATTCAAAGTGAAAAATGGTTTGGGAGATTTATGAGTCCAAATGGAGACTTCCAATATATGATTTTGAATGGAAAAACAATTCTAAGAACAATGGTTCAAACACTTTTTTGAGTTTAGAAGGAAAAAAGAAAGTTATCTTTGGTTACTTGTACTTTAAGAAACACTTCAAAAATGGATCAAAGTTGGAAGGCAAGGGAATGTGTAAGATGGGTCTAGAATGTTCATATGAGGTCTATATATTCATGAAATGTAGATTGATCAAGGGTTGGCTTCATTTTCACCAAGAATTTCCAAAATCATCTCATTCTTTTCTCATTGCAATTCTCTCAAAATCTCACAAAATCTTCATCAATTTTCATCCACATCAATTCAGTCTCATTCAATCATCATCATAGATCATAATTCAATCAAGAATCAAGTGTGAATCATCAATTTTCGAGCACTTCCATCATCAACATCAAAATTGAAGTTGCAAGTGGATAGCACAATTCAAGCCAAGTCTCACTCAAGTGTTGCATACAGAATTGAGTATTGAGTGTGTAGATCAAGATCCAAGCCTTGGAAGCCTCAGATCCTCAATCTTCCATAGCTGTCTTCAAGCTTTTGCACCAGGTATGTTTTCATTCACACAGCTTGATCTAGTTGGTTTAGCATGTTGTTGTTAGTTTAGATATGATCTAGGTGGTTAGTAGAGTAATTAGGATGAATTTGAGGCTGAATAGAGACAATTGTTAGCAGGTGCCATAAACTGTTAGGGCTTGAAACTCTTAGGTTAGTGCATTATAATGTTAGGTTGTTAGCGCAGGTTAATCACCATTATGCATAGAGTAGATTAGGGTAGGTTTGATGAAGAATTGTGATGGTGCATCTCAGAGTAATTTCATGGTGACCAGATTTTGCCTCGATCGGGTTTGTTGTTGTGGTGAGTTTCAAAACAATCTAATGCCATAGGATTATAGAGGGAGAGATTCTGAGCATCTTTCATGTTGGAATCGTGTTGATTCATGGTCTGGATAGGGAGAACAGAGTGGTGTAAGTTTGCTCGTGCATGAGGTTTAATGGCAGAAACCCTAAGTTCAGTTGATCCATTGAGGAAGACGCAATCTGAGCCGTCCATTTCATGTTGGACCCTTGACTTGTTGAGCCATCGTGTGGGCGGCATTTAATCTGATTTTTGGAGGGAAGCGTTAGCCCTAAACGCACCGTTTCATTAATTGAAACGGGCGGGCCTGAGTTTGATGTTGATATCCCCACCCCCAGGTTTAAGCCCATTTCCAATTTGCACGTGATTTCCCTTCTATTTTCACCCCCAGCTTGTATTGTATTCTGAGCTAGTTTTCTGGGCCTTAATCAAAATGCTAAGCGCACCCCCTGTCTGCCTGGCCCAATGGATTATTAACTGCGCGTGGTTTCTATTCTAACCCCCCTCCCTCATTTTAGTTCAATTTAATTTCTTAATTCATTTTAATTTTTACCAATTTTCATAAATTCATAATAAATGCATAAAAAATCATTTTCAGTTCATTCTTTTTACATCATTTTCATTAAAATGTCTAGAAAATCTTCATTAAATAAAATTGCATTTTTATTTTTATTTCATATTTTTTTTCATATTTTCTAAATAAATGTCATTTTAAGTAGTTTCATTTCATGCATAAATTTGTTAATTTTTGTTCTATCAAATGCTTTAGTATTTTTTGCTCATTCTTTTTATATTGTTTAGATTAGATGTTGAACTTGTAGAAATATTTTAGTTCCCATTTTTAGGAGTTAATTTTAGGTGATTAATGTAGTCTTGAACAACATGAACAAATTAGGGTTTTTCAGGTGATGACTTAGGAAGTTTAATTCTTTCCCTTAGGACTTAGGGTTTGACTAGATTAGTTATGGGACTATAGGGGTTATGGGTAGTTATTAGATCCCTTAGAAAAGAGTCAGGATTCCCCTACTGCTATTACTGTCTGTGTATATCTGATTGTCTGGTGTGGTGTGCCCTCTGGGGATTATTGCTTGCTTGCTTGGGTATTGGGTTTGTCTGGGGACCTGGGGAAGCTGAAGACTTGAGGAGATGAAAGCCATTGGAGATCCAAAGATTGAAGATCAACTTCCAGAGTTGAAGAGAAGATTCTTGCTAGCAGCTGCTGAGGAGACTAGGGTTTAGGAGCTAGGCAGAGCTCTAGGTTAGAAAGTTTGTTTCTCAAACATGGATTGCCTTGTCTGCATCCATTCTTCTCTGTGATTCAGAGTCTCTTTAAGACACTCACCCCCTTCCTTTGGAAGGCTTGGTGATAGTGTCTATGAGATAGAACTCTTGAGAGAAAATGTCTCTTGTGTTAGAAGCAGTCTGTTCACCACCTTTGGTAGTCAATTGATTGCTTAACACCCAATTCACTCTTGTGACTAATCCCTCATCCTGGAGGCTAGAGCTTGAAGAAAAGCCATTGCAGATAGAAGACTGATGATCAAAGCCCTTACCTGAAGGCCATGAAGAATGGAGATTGATGCTTGTTGAAGCCTGTAGCTGATTGGAGATTACTTGAAGCCAGATGTTGAATCAGAGCTGCTGATGCTGTTTCTTTTGCTGCTGTATTTCATTTGCTGATGTATTGATTGGTTTTCTGGACTGTATTGTTTGCTGTTTACCCTGCTGGGTTGAAAGTGAAGCCTGTTCACTTTTGCCTATTGTTTTCTAGGTTCGAGGTTGAGTGGGACTCCCTTGCCTCTCTTGTACTGTTGCATCCATGCATTTTACTGCTTTACTGTATATATCTGTTATTGTTTCTGTTTCTGCCTATCCCGTAGGATCTCTGTTTCTCTCTGTGCAAGAGAGGAGCATGATAGACACTAGGTCTTAACCCATGCATGATAACATTAGGTTAGTTTGTTTCCCTTCGCAACCGTAGGTTAGAGTTCTGTCTCTTCTTCCTCAAAACAAACAGAAAAACACGTAAAGATTTCAAACACAATAAAAGACACTTCTTTCGTAAAAGAAGGTGAACTCATCAAAGCGTCATTTTTGTCTGCTTGGACTGTTAATCAGAAAACCTTTTTCAGAGGGAATAAAATCAACCAAGACAAGCTTGTGTCATACGTGGCCCGAACTACGTTTGCTCTGATCTTTCATGCTGTATGAAAGTACGTAGGCATAGGATGCGATATCCTAGCGAGCAACCTTCCCCTCCTTTCCCGTAGGTAGGCGAACTACGCTGACTCTGATTTCTCGTTCCAGACGGGAATACGTAGGCATAAAGTGCGATACTTTGCCGAGTCATTTTTATTTTCATTTTTATTTTCTTTTTAACCCTTGACCTATAGTTTAGATAGAATAACAATCCATACCCGAAAACAAGCGTGGATCCCGTCGAGTACGACGGACGTGAGGGGTGCTAATACCTTCCCCTTGCGTAACCGACTCCCGAATCCAGGTTTTGGTTGCGACGACCATACCTTTCCCATGTTGTGCGAGGTTTACTCTGAGCGTTTCCTTTCCCTCCCGTGGGATAAATAACGCACGGTGGCGACTCTACTGTTCAGCCGGCGCCGATTTTCGCAGTAGCGACAGCTGGCGACTCTGCTGGGGACCCAGCGTCCCCTGGCTGCTATGAACTGCGATGGTTCTTATGCATTTGGGATCCAACGTCCCTTAAGAGAGTCAATCCTAGCGCTTGTTTTCCCGTCGAGGATTTTGTTTGGAGTTATTGTATATTTCTAACCTTGTATTTTCAGCTTTGTATATTGATTATTATTGCTGTATTTGGGGTGTGACGGGTGTTCTGATATTGAGAGATAAGCCGGACCTGGGCTTGAGTGCACCTAGAATTAGAGTAGAAATTAGTGGGCGCCCGCTTGCTTTGCTTGCTTTGGTGTCCCATGAAATCTACACTCAGACGAGGTTCCTCTGGTTGGCCTCCTGCCCCTTCCTTTGGTTGGCGTGGGTTGCTGGTTAGTTGGATTGTCGACTCTGGGGACCGATCATTTGGAAGTTGGCTAAGTGAGGCCTCTTCAGGAATTGATGATGCCACTCCTTCTGGGAATCGTATCATCAACCCTGAAAGTCTGTGACGCCGACGACCGCATAGGATGCCGTACCTTGTGCCAGTTATAGGGCCACCCACCTGTGAGGGGATTCAGGGTTATGCAGGTAACCAGACCTTCAGATACCGGTTATTTCTTGATCAGAGATCCTGGTTATTTATGGAGAGTTATGAGGTCCGTCAGAGACCATTTGGAGATGTGTTCTGAGGTCTGTCAGAGACCAGTCGGAGAGTCTTGAGGTCTGTCAGAGACCAATTAGAGATTTGATTTGAGGTCTACCAGAGACCAGTTGGGGTTATGGTTTGAGGTCTGTCAGAGACCAGTATTGGATCTTTGTGTAGGTCTATCTGAGACCAGGGTTTGATGACTTCTGGATGGTCTATCTGAGACCTTTCTTGATTGGGTTTAGGCTATTCAGCTGCAGCTTTGGTCCCTGTTGAATGTTACTTGCATTGCATTGCCTGCATATCCATTACCATTTGCATTTCACTAACGTGTGTCTGTGCTGCAGGTGCATTTGCATTTCCCTAGTTCTAGTGCCCAGACTTCTGAGTGTTTGATCATGACTAGCTTAAGGAGAACAGTTGCCTACAAATTGCCTACGCCTGATATTGTTCCTTTACTTGGGTTGATCTCTCTTGCTGATGAGGGTGTTCGTAGGAGTTTCCGGATGAGCTATGGTAGATTACTGAGATTGGTGTGCAAACCTACAGAGGTAGAGTTAGATGGGCTGTATGCTTTGATGCAATTCTACGACCCTGCTTTGAGGTGTTTCACGTTCTCTGACTTTATTATGGGACCAACCCTTGAGGAATACGCTGAGTATGTTGAGCTGCCCATGCAGAACCAGGTTCCATTCATTCATTATGATGCCAAACCCAAGCCGGAGGATTTGGCAAAAGCCTTGCATGTTGATGCTTCTGAACTTGTGACTACTGTTTCCCGTGGAGTTTCGGGCTTCTCATTTCAGTTCTTAGTTGGTAAAGCCCAAGAGTACGCTAAGAGCGGGTGCTGGGTTGCTTTCAATGCTGTGTTGGCCTTGTGCATTTATGGCATAGTACTATTCCCCAATATACCGGATTTTGTGGACTTCGATGCTTTCTACTTGTTTGCCGCTGGTAATCCTGTACCTACTTTACTCGGAGACCTCTACCACTCACTGCATTACAAGAATGAGAAGGGAAGAGGAAAGAATGTTCATCTTTGTGTACCCTTGTTGAGTATGTGGTTTGAGAGTCACCTTCCTAAGAGAGGATCTGCTGCAGAGACTACAGTTCCAGTTGGTTGGTCAGAGCGCCTGATGAGGCTATCGTCGGAAGATATGGAGTGGTTTGATCGAGACCTGTTGGGATCTGAGCTCATCTTCAGTTGTTCTGGGTACCCTAATGTGCCGTTGATAGGAAGAAAAGGGTGTATCAATTACAACCCTTCTCTATTCATTCGCCAGTTCGGATATGCGCTGAAGAATCCACCTCAGGAGGAAGAAGTACAGGAATCTCTGTACTTCACCGGAGACGTGAAAGGGGAGTTATTAGCCAAGCTGCAGCGTGCCTGGACGCGTATTAACCGCATAGGGAAACCACTGTTAGGAAAGAATGACTGTCAGGCCTATGCACCTTACAGGGTCTGGATCCAGGAAAGAGCAAGCCAGTTGAAGATGCCATTTCCAGACGCACCAATTCTCGTTCTTATTCCGGCGGAAGAGCCAACTACTGTTTCTAGGGAGGCGTACGAGCAAATTGTGAAAGAAAAGGAAGCCTTGATGAAGATTAACGAAGGGTTAGAGCAAGAGTTAGCCCAAGTACGCAGCGGGAAAAACAAGGCCGTATATGCTTTCCAACAACAGATCGAGCTGGTAAACAGGTTAGGAGCTGAGTTGACCGAGGAGAAGAAAAAGCGCGAACGTCTGGGGCAAGAGTTCAGAAGCTCCCATGACATGCTGGAAGCCAAAAAGAAAGCGCTCGACGCAGCACACCGAGAGATATCCTCTTGCAATAAGACTTGGAATGCTACGCTCACCAACAATAAGAAGAGGGAAGATAAGTTGAAGCAGCAAATTTCCGACCTCGAAGAGAAGTTGAAGTCTAGCATCAAGAAGTGTGAGGAAGAAGTGATGACCCGGTATAGTGTCCAGCATGCACTGAACAAGGCAATCAAATCCAGAGATGAAGCAGTGTCTCAGAAGCGAAAACTAGAAGATTGCTTCGGAGAAGCAACGTGGGAAGAAACTGCTGAAGACGTGCGCCGTGTTCTTAAGAAGAGAAACCAACTTGTTGAAGGGCTGCTTGATCGACCAAGCCATCCGGAGACCAAGAAGTTGATAGAGGAGTACCAGACTTTTGGGAGGATTTGATCATCTTATGTAGTTATTTGTATGCTTTATTTGCATAGTGCTGACCATCACCAGGGTTGTTGGTTGAGGTCATGCCTTCTTTGTACTCTCAGTGATATTGTACCCTGGGCTTATTGATTCTCTCTGCAATATATGAGGCTTTCTATGATTCAGCTCCGATATTCCTATTGTCAGCACTGTCACTGCACCGGCACCTTCGCACTAGAACTGGGGGAATGAACTTCCCTAATGCACAGACACATTGCATTGCATTCATATTCATATTGCATTACAGGTAATCTTTGAATGGTGTCTTATTTCTGGTTCTGTACCAGGTACTTAACAGGATTCCAGATCAACATCCGCACCGCTATTCTACACGCTCCAACTGTCGGAAAGTCATGGACCAAATACAGAACGAGATGCAGGATGTGCGCGAGAAGCTTGCCCTCTTCATGCAGACCATGGAAGCTATAGCAAAAGGGCAGGAGAATTTGCAGGCCATGGTCCAGCCTCTGTTGGCTCGCAACGCTGGTCATGGTAACGAAGATCATCAGTCTGTCCGGGTTGATACTGCCCATGGAGACGGCACTCCCACGCCAGTGGCTCCGCCCGTAATCAATATGACTGCTGCTAACGTCAACAACGCTACCGCTGCTGTGAATGGTAACGTCGGAGTGGGGAATGAGACTGCTGTCCATAATGCTGGGCTGGGTGATGTCAATTTGGGAGATAATCTAGGAGGCAACGGCTTTGTCAATACTGGATTCGGATTCAATGATCAGGGATTCGACAACACTGGCAAGTATGGCTTTAATGCTCAAGGCTTTGGGCAAGATGGTTATGGTATGGTCAATCAGGGTTACGGAGGCTTTGGAAACGGAAACGGTACTGGATTTATGGCTCATGGTCCTGCTGGAGGTGTTCAAGGGTACGGCAACAGAGGCCGAGGTCCGGGGATGAATCAGATCAGAGCTGGACGTAATAATGCGTACGATGGGTACGGGGCTGGAAACGGTATGTGGCAAGAGGATCAGCAGGAAGACGCCTTCTCCGGAGGAGGTTTTGAAGGACCGATGGATGATTCCCAAAAGATTAGAATGCTGGAAGAGCAGATGAAGGGAGTCCTAAACCAGAGTGCTGTGGGTTTGGACATGGCAACAATGGGCTTGGTACCTGGCTTGAGGGTGCCAATTAAGTTCAAAGCCCCTGCGTTCGATAAGTACAAAGGAGACACATGTCCGAAAGTGCATGTACGAGCTTATTACAGAAAGATGTCTGCATACTCCACTGATGAAAGAATGCTAATGCATTTCTTTCAGGATAGTCTGTCGGGCCCTTCCTTGGAGTGGTACATGGGGTTGGAGCCAACTGATATCAAGACTTGGAAGCAATTGGCGGAGGCGTTTGTAGCCCATTACAAGTATAACAGCGACCTGGCACCCAATCGGGTCCAGTTGGCCGGGCTGTCGCAGAAGAAGGGGGAGAGTTTTAAAGAGTACGCGCAAAGGTGGCGCGATATGGCTGCCAGGGTCCGTCCTCCTGTGGAAGATAAGGAAATGAATGACATGTTTGTCGGCACATTCACAGGGTTGTTTCATGATATGCTGTTTCATACGTCTCTGGCCAGTTTCTCAGACCTGATTCTAATGGGGGAAAAGATTGAGCGTAACATTAAGCAAGGAAAGTTCCAAGTCGACGAATCAACTGCATCTGGCAGTAATAGGAAAGCTTATGGTGGGTGCCGTCAGGGCGAAGCTAGCGCAGTATTTGGAGGCCGAGGCCGAGGCCGAGGCAGGGGAAGAGGTCAATATCGTCAGCCGCAGCAGGTGTCGAGTGTTACTATCCCATATCAGCAACAACCAATCCAGCAACAACAACCGGTTCAGCAGCAACCAATGCCACAGCAGCAGCAGCCTCAGCAGGGGGCACAGCAGGCTCAACGAAGATTCCAGGGTAATAAACCGAGAAGAGTGTTTGAGAAGCCTCCCTCTACCTATGCTGATTTATTGCAGACATTGTTGGGATTGAATCTAGTAGAGAAAAGAACCCTGGCACCGATAACGGGAACTCCCCCGTTTGGTTACGATGCAAGCCGACACTGTGAGTTTCATTCTGGGGCCCCGGGTCACGATATAGAAGGTTGCCATGCTTTTAAGCACGTGGTGCAGGATCTTTTGGACAACAAGACTATCAACTTCGGAACGGCAGGTCCGAATATAGTGCAGAAACCCATGCCTAATCATGGGGCGAACGCCATTCTGACTGAGGAAGGGTTGAATCTGATTATGAATGTCGATGATTTGAAGACGCCGCTGAGCGAGATAAAGAGCCGACTGTTGCAAGGGGGTGTTTACCCGGGATGTGATGAGTATTGCTTAGAATGTTGGACCCTAGCTGGGGGGTGTGATGATTTGAAGAAAGGCATTCAGGCTTTAATCGATGAAGGTATATTGCAGTTTGACCAGGCAGCAACTGAAGAGCCCGCAGGGGCAATAGTAGATGATCAGAATGATGTGGCCACGGTAACGATTCCTCGGAAGACGATCACTATTGCAGCACCAGCTCAGCGACCACCAATCACTATCATTAAAGCCGGACCAAGCCCGTACGAGAGTACGAAAGCAGTCCCATGGTCATATGGGTTGGAGGTGTATTGTGACGGAATAAAGATTGATGTCAACAAGCAGCCAGCTGAGACTGTGGATAACGTTGTTGGTTCGGGAGGTATGACGAGGAGTGGTAGGATCTTTATATCCCCCGAAGTGGAGGCCGAAAGACTAGCGAAAGGAAAAGGGAAAGCAGTTGAGAATGTCCCAACGCAAGCAAGTGACAAAGAATCGGCATCGAAATACGTAGAAGAGTTCATGCGTTTGATTCGAAAAAGTGATTATAAGATTGTGGAGCATCTGCAGCAGACGCCGTCCAAAATATCTATCCTGTCATTGCTGTTGTGTTCGGAAGCTCACAGGAACGCTTTGCTGAAAGTCCTGGACACCTCTTTTGTACCCCAGGATGTCTCCGTAAATCAGCTAGAAGGAGTATTGGCACATGTGAATGCTGGCCACAGTCTGGGTTTTACCGATTTTGACTTGACTCCGAAAGGGAGAGATCATAATATGGCATTACACGTGTCTGTGGAGTGTAGGGGATCAACAATGTCGCACGTATTGGTTGACACCGGATCATCTTTGAATGTGCTGCCCAAGAAGGCGATGATGAAGCTGGATGTTCGAGGGATTTTGTGTACACCCAGCGATTTGGTAGTCAGAGCATTTGACGGCACGCGGAGAACAGTCTTCGGATCGATTACCTTGCCTCTGCAAGTGGGGCCGGAAGTGTTTGCAACTGAGTTTTATATCATGGATATACAGCCTGCGTACAGCTGCTTGCTGGGAAGACCCTGGATTCACGGGGCAGGGGCAGTCACGTCTACCCTGCATCAGAAGTTAAAGTATATGGTCGGAGACAGCGTAGTCACCGTGTGCGGAGAAGAAGACATCCTGGTCAGCCATCTATCTTCGTTTAAATATGTGGAAGTCGACGGAGAGATCCACGAGACACCATGCCAGGCATTCGAAGGTTTACGCATCAAGGACAAAGGTCCCGGGCTGAGCAAAGTGCCAGAGATAGCTGTCTCATCGTATAAAGAAGCTCAAGCGCTAGTGGAAGCAGGAGAAGCCAAGGGCTGGGGCAAAGTGCTGGACATTCCTGTGAAAATGGACCGGTTCGGACTGGGGTACCGACCGTCGTCATCAACTCCTTCCGTGGGGGCCCCCCATTTCAGAAAGTCAATCACCATCTCTGCCAGTGGAGTATGTCATGAAACTGTCAATGCTGCTTCAGAGTCTGATGAAGGAGACAGCGACTGTGATATGGATGCCTGGATTCAGCCAAGCACGCCAGGACTAGGACTGTGCAACTGGTCTATTCAGGAGCTTGTTCCTGTGACTTTTAAACAGTAATGCTTTGCTTTATTAATTGTTGAATAATCTGATGTCTTGCCCGGGGCATCAGGATTTGCTTAGGGCTGTGTTGTTATAAACATTGCGTGTTAATCATTAAATAAATGGCGTCTTTTCATGTGCAAATGCTGTAATCCCTGTCTTTCTTGTTTTATATTTTTCAATAAAATGGCAATGTGGTTACTCGCTTTATACGCATTTTGAAGCACTTAACCCTTCCTTTTGCAGGATAACATTTTCAGATGACATCCTTGAGCCACCTATGACTCGTCCCGACTTCGAGCACCCGGTATTCCAGACCGAAGAAGAGGTTGTCGAAGATAGCGACGTTCCCGAAGAACTGTCTTGGTTAGTGAAGCAAGAGGAAAGAGCCATTCTGCCTCACGACGAGGTCATCGAAATCATCAATTTGGGGTCGGAAGGGGTTGAGAAGAATATTCGTATCGGAGCCGCACTGCAGAGTGATATCAAGCGAAGACTGGTTGAAATGCTCCGAGAGTATAATGATGTATTCGCTTGGTCATATGAGGATATGCCGGGGCTCGATACTGATATGGTTGTGCATCGCCTGCCACTGAAAGAGGATTGCCCGCCAGTCAAACAAAAGCTTCGCAGAACTCGACCAGATATGGCAATGAAGATCAAAGAGGAGGTGCAGAAACAGTGGGACGCTGGTTTCCTGGCTGTGACGAAGTATCCTTCATGGGTTGCCAACATCGTACCAGTGCCAAAGAAAGATGGCAAGGTTCGAATGTGCGTGGATTATAGAGATTTGAATAAAGTAAGCCCAAAAGACGATTTTCCACTTCCTCATATTGACGTGTTAGTTGATAATACTGCTCAATACTCCGTATTCTCCTTCATGGATGGCTTTTCAGGCTATAATCAGATTAAAATGGCGCCAGAGGATATGGAGAAGACTACTTTCATAACGCCTTGGGGAACATTTTGCTACAAAGTGATGCCCTTCGGTTTGAAAAATGCTGGGGCAACATATCAGCGTGCGATGACGACTCTTTTTCATGACATGATGCACAAAGAGATCGAAGTTTATGTTGACGATATGATTGCCAAATCCCAGACGGAGGAAGAGCATCTGGTGAATCTGCTGAAGTTGTTTAAAAGACTTAGGAAGTTCAGGCTGAGGCTGAACCCTAACAAATGCACCTTCGGGGTGAGATCGGGTAAACTGCTGGGGTTTATCGTAAGCGAAAGAGGAATAGAGGTCGATCCTGCTAAAATAAAAGCGATTCAAGAAATGCCGACGCCTAAAACAGAGAAAGAGGTGCGCGGGTTTTTAGGGAGATTGAACTACATTGCCCGGTTCATATCTCACCTAACGGCCACGTGTGAACCATTATTCAAGCTGTTGAAGAAAGATCAAGCTGTAACGTGGAACGGTAGTTGTCAAAAGGCGTTCGATAAAATAAAGAAGTATCTGCAGGAGCCTCCTATTTTGATACCCCCAGTGGCAGGAAGACCCTTGATAATGTATTTGACGGTTCTTGAGGGAAGCATGGGTTGTGTTCTCGGTCAACACGACGAGACGGGGAGAAAAGAGCATGCGATCTATTACCTGAGTAAGAAATTTACAGACTGTGAATCTCGATACTCAATGTTGGAGAAAACTTGTTGCGCGCTAGCCTGGGCCGCCAAGCGTTTGAGGCAGTACATGCTGAATCATACAACCATGCTCATCTCGAAGATGGATCCAATCAAATATATATTCGAAAAGCAGGCGTTGTCAGGTAGAATTGCCCGGTGGCAGATGGTCTTGACTGAATATGACATTCAATATGTCTCGCAAAAGGCAATAAAGGGGAGTGTGCTGTCTGAGTATCTGGCGGAGCAGCCTATTGAAGAGTACCAATCAATGAGGTTTGATTTTCCTGACGAGGATATCATGTACCTCAAGATGAAAGATTGTGAAGAGTCGTTGCCAGACGAGGGACCAGAACCGGGGTCCCAATGGAAGATGATATTTGACGGAGCTGTGAATGCTTATGGTAGCGGAATAGGGGCAATTATCACTACGCCGCACGGGTCGCACATCCCGTTTACTGCCCGATTGACCTTTGCCGTTACCAACAATGAGGCCGAATACGAAGCTTGTATAATGGGGCTTGAAGAAGCCATTGATTTGCGAATCAAACATCTAGACGTATACGGAGACTCAGCTCTGGTAGTGAATCAGATCAAGGGGGAATGGGAGACACGGCAGCCCAATTTGATACATTACATGAATTATGCAAGGAGATTGTTGCCTTTCTTTGACAAAGTTGAATTGCATCACGTACCGCGGGCAGAAAATCAAATGGCTGACGCCCTTGCCACTTTGTCTTCCATGTACAAGGTCAACTTCTGGAACGAAGCTCCCCAAATCACTATCTCTCGGTTGGACAGGCCAGCTTATGTATTTGCTATTGATGAAGCGTCTGATGACAAACCGTGGTATTTTGATATCCTTAATTTCCTGAAGAATAAAGAGTATCCGGCTGGGGCATCCAGTCAAGATCAGAAGACTCTCAGGAGATTAGCGGGTAATTTCTACTTGAATCCAGATGGCGTCTTGTACAGAAGAAACCACGATTTGGTGTTGTTGCGTTGTGTAGACGAGAAAGAGGCAAAGCTTCTCATGGAGGAAATTCACGAAGGTGCCTTTGGTACGCATGCTGGTGGACATGCTATGACGAGAAAGCTGCTGAGGGCAGGCTATTTTTGGCTGACGATGGAAACTGATTGTTTCAAGTTTGCAAGGAAGTGCCACAAGTGCCAAATATATGCTGACAAGATACACGTGCCTCCGAGTCCTCTAAATGTGATGTCATCTCCATGGCCATTCTCGATGTGGGGAATCGATATGATTGGAAAGATCGAGCCGACGGCTTCTAACGGGCATCGGTTCATCCTAGTAGCAATCGATTATTTCACCAAGTGGGTGGAAGCGGCGTCTTACGCAAATGTAACGAAGCAAGTGGTGGCTAGATTCATCAAGAGAGATATCATTTGCCGATATGGGATTCCCGAGCGGATAATCACGGATAACGGTTCTAATCTGAACAACAAAATGATGAAGGAGCTCTGTCAGAATTTCAAGATCGAACATCACAACTCCTCCCCTTACCGACCCAAGATGAATGGCGCTGTCGAAGCGGCCAATAAGAATATCAAGAAAATTGTTCAGAAAATGGTGGTGACCTATAAGGATTGGCATGAAATGCTACCTTTCGCTTTGCACGGTTATCGTACGACGGTACGCACATCAACCGGGGCAACTCCGTTCTCGTTGGTATACGGAATGGAAGCGGTATTACCATTGGAAGTTGAGATCCCTTCTCTGAGGGTATTGCGAGACGTTCAGCTGGACGAGGCAGAATGGGTAACGAATAGATTGAACCAACTGAGTTTGATGGATGAGAAGAGGCTAGCTTCTCTGGCATACGGTCGTTTGTACCAAAGACGAATGAAGAAAGCGTACGACAAGAAGATACTTCCGCGAAGCTTTCAGACGGGCGACCTTGTGCTGAAAAGGATTCTCCCGCCGCAAGCAGATCACAGGGGCAAGTGGACCCCCAACTACGAAGGGCCATACGTTGTCAGTAAGGTCTTTTCAGGAGGAGCGTTGTTGTTGTCCACCATGGACGGAGAAGACTTTGCGTCACCTGTAAATTCGGACGCAGTTAAAAAATACTTTGCTTGAAATAGACCCGCTGGACAAAAAAAAAGAGAGTCCAGGCAAAAATGGGGCATCCTGGCGAACCAAAAAACAGAATGAAAGGTTCGGGCAAAAGTTAGGGATAAAATTGAAAAAATGTACACCCGCGAAGTTGAAAACCTACACTGGGCGGCTTCGGCAAAAAAGGGTATCCCGGTGAACTGAAAACCCGTAAAGGGCGGTTCATGCAAAAGTTAGGGATGTGAAAAGCAAATGACTGCGGTCCGAATTTGATCACAATGAGCATCAATGCGGGAGAATACATTTGAGGAGTCAGTTATCAGATACAACCTCTTCAAAAGTGGGGATACCGGGAAAGTATTAGAGTCGGACGAGTCATGGGAGGATCAGTTCGTGGTGTTCATCTGCATCCCGTTGCCGACATGTGTACAAAATTTAATTTGTCAAAATATTCTTGCTTCTTGTGCATACTTATGTATTTGCTTTGCGTAGCTTCCTCTTTTCAGGAGTTACATCCCGTGTACAAAAACTCCGCCCATTCAGGGGCCCAATCAATGAAAATGTGTTATTCAGTACTTGATGCCTGTTCTTTACTGTTTTGTGCATGATTAACGCCTAAGTTTGATGAAGCTAGCATGAGTATAACATTACTGGCCCTTGCCAACAATTGTTAAAAGCTTTGAATTAACTGGGTGTAACGTCACTAACCTGAATTGATTTGATTGCATAGGCTTGTCGTGTCTTGTTTGTGTTGTCGCAGGTTTCATAACCATACGAAGAAGGTGATCAAAAGATTGCAATAACGAAAGACTCAGTCCCCATGCAGGGCATGCATGTTTTTCCTGAAGAAGGATAGAATTCCCCAGCTAGCTGTAGCTTATCCAAAGGACGTGCTCCAGAAAAGTTATTCGTCCTCAGCAGAGTTTGGCGATTCCAAGATCGTAAGGCTGTATTCAGACAGGTTCATCTTTCCCCGCAGGGTCAGTCACTCTCTCCCAGCGGAGTCAGTTAATTTTCCCCAAGAGAATCATCCCATCCCCAGCGGAATTCTCTTTGCAAGTGTTTTCATTCCTTCCAGTGGAATTCGAAGATCAAGACTCTCCAAAGCGGAGTTGATGGTGGGTCCTGTCATTTATTTTGTCAGAGATACTGGTGATATCAGTTCACGTTCCAGCAGAAAGTCCGATCGAACTATGCGCATCTGCTATTCCCCAGCAAAGTTATATTCCCCAGCAGGGGGTTACCTCAACAGGGTGTTTGGTTTGAGTTCCCAATTTCCCAGCAGGGATGACTTCACCCTTCCAGCATTTATTTTGCTGGAATAATTCTGTAGCATCTGGCTATCCCCGGCGGAGTCGGCATTATCCTCCCAGCATTTATTTTGCTGAAGCAGTTTCTGTACTCTAATAGTTCAGGTGAAGAGAGCTCTTGCTCAAATGAACAATCAAACATTCAAGATCTCGGCATGGGACATCCAATGTCAGTTTCGGCGGTATTCTCCCACAGAGTTAGCATGATGAGATTCTCTTTGTCTCTAACAGGGTCATTTATGCAAATGTCTCTTATTTTCCCCGCAGAGTTACCAGGATAAGTTTCTCTTTGTCCCCAAGCAGAGTTACTTATGTCCCCGCCAGAGTTTTGTTGAAGTTTCTCTAGTCCGATCAGCGGATTGTTTCTTTCAAAGTTGTTGTTACGTCAACGTTAAAAGGTTTCATGAGGCAGAATTTCAGAGGTCACCGCCGGTTATCAGAACAGGCGTCCGATAGTTTGGGTTTCCAGACATCCCCAGTAGAGTTCATCTCAAAGTCGCTGTTACGTCAGTGCTGAGAGGTTTGTGGGTGAGAATCATGGAGAACTAAGTCCTGACGTGGACCATTTACTCCTATATTGACGGGATTTCTTCAGAAGTGGGCGTCCTAACGTGGACAGGTTTACCTCCCCGGGTTAGTGAGGTGTGTTAGTCCTATCGTGGGCAGATTCGGGTTCTCGAAATTAGTAGAATGGGAGGTCATGACGTTGACAAAAATAATTACTCTTTGTGATGGTGTCCTGACGTGGACCAGTGCCTCTCAGCAGTTATCTTTCTTTGCGTTGGCAAATCATGGGTCCTAACGTGGACAGATCAGACAAGGATGGGAGTCCTTAAGGGGACAAGTCTTATTTCCTCAGCAGGCCGAAGACGCTTGAGTCCTAACGTGGACAAATCAAGACGAGATCAGCGTCCTGATGTGGACAAATCAAAGAAATTGTTATTCCTAACGTGGAAAAGTGGGTCCTAACGTGGACGATGTAGTCCTTACGCGGACATATCAAAAGAGATCATTCCTTACGTGGAAAGAGTAGAGTCCTTACGTGGGCAGATTAAGATGGCATTCCTTACGTGGAAAAATGTAGTCCTGACGCGGACAAATCGGAAAGAAGTTGGTATTCCTTACGTGGAAAGATCAGAGTCCTTACGTGGACATATCAAGAGCATTCCTTACGTGGAAGAAAATTGGTTTCCTTACGTGGAAAGACGAGTTTATTCCTTACGTGGAAAGATTGAGTCCTTACGCGGACATATCAAGATTGATGGATTATTCCTGACGTGGAAGAGTTTAGTCCTGACGCGGGCAGATCAAAGAAGTTACTCCTAACGTGGAAGAAAAATGGTGATTCCTTACGTGGAGAGATTGGAGTCCTGAAGCGGACATGTCAAGTGGTATTGGAGTCCTTACGTGGACAGACCGATATAGAAAGAAGATTGCTTCCTGACGTGGAAAGATGAAAGGGTTAGTCCTGACGTGGACAGATACAGAAGAAATGATTCCTAAAGTGGACGATGTTATTCCTAGCATGGACAGGTGTTACTCCTAACGTGGAAGAGTTTTATTCCTAACGTGGACGATTCAGTTTATGGAAATGCAGACGAATTATCCCCAGCGGAGTTGCCGAGATTTTCCTGGGTTAGCAGCAAGTGGAGTCCTAACGTGGACAGGTTTTAGTTGAGATTTTTTCGTATTGACGACAGACAGAGTCCTAACGTGGACAAGCAAGCAATCTGTGATGACAGAATCCTCTTCAGAACGATGAAGACAATCCCCAGCACAGTCGCACGAGATCCGTGGGTTGCTGTAACAGTCAGATTCAGCTGATGAATGTCATTCCTCAAGCAGGAGCGCAATTTGGTTTTGCGGTTGGCAAATTTTTGGTTTCACTAGTATTCAACCGTCTCGTACCGCGAATGTCTGAAGGCTCCGGGTTCTTCACCCAATCGGGTCCAAGTCGCTTGAATAGGGGCAGCTGTTGCACCCTAAAATTTGCCCAACCTTATTCACTTGGTTTATGTTTCAATATCATTAGCATCTGCATATAGAGTCATGTACATAGACTAACCATCTGCATAGCATAAGCATAGCAAGTCATTCAACAGGGGACCAATCATTATTCTCATCTCTAGAGGCCTATCAATAGGTTATTATCCCAATTCAATCTCAGTCAAGTCATCAGAAAAGAATTTGAAAGCAAAGAGCTCAGCAGATCAAGCCTTGAGTCCTTCTCCTAGCTGAGGGTATCTGAGGATCAACAAGAGGGTTATGAGTTGTGAGTTGAAGGCATGGAGAGTATCTAGACCTTATGAGAGACTTATAAAGTCATTTGGAGAAGGAGACAAGTCATTAAGGAGAGCACAAGAGCTACAGTTGAAGACAGTCAACTAGGGTTTCATCTGGGTCAACCCTAGGTCAACCCTAGGTCAATTGACTGATTTAAGGGGCATTCAAGTCTATTTGGAGAGATGTGGGGTTCATCATTGGATATATAAAGAAGGATATGGAGATATGCCAAGGAGAATTCAAGAGAAATCAAGGAGAAGAGGAGTTTCTAAATTAGGGTTTCTGTGTAAAATCCCCTAGTTTAGGTCAAATTTCCAAGCAAGATAAGTCAAAATGCTAGCTTCAAATGGCTTCTTAGCCAACATGAAACTTGTAGAGGATCTCAAGACCTTTAATTTGAGTGGTGGAAGACATCAAGGAGATTTATAGAACTCAAGTTATGGTCCTTGCAAGTTACAGGTCATCTGAGGTGTCTGAAATTTTGTCTGTGAAAGTGACTTGACTTCCAAGCAATTTTTACCCCTCAAGGAGATTTCAAATGAATTCTTGGTCAACATAAGAATTGTTCCTAATTGTCTTAGCTTTCTAGAATGGTATGGCATGCCTTCATATGATGTGGGGAACTCAACTTATGGTCTTGGCAAGCAAAGGGTATTTTGGGCATTTGTGAATTACAGGTCATTTTAACCTATGTCCAAAACTCATACAAGGAGGCCTCAAATGGAAAAACTTACAACATCAAACTTGCTCCAAATGGGATTTTAAGTCTAGAAAGAAGGTCACAAATTATTGGAGAAGCTCATAACATGAAGTTGCATAATTGGTCAAAAGTTGAACTAAAATGGCTTATAAAGTGAATAAATTCAAAGTGAAAAATGGTTTGGGAGATTTATGAGTCCAAATGGAGACTTCCAATATATGATTTTGAATGGAAAAACAATTCTAAGAACAATGGTTCAAACACTTTTTTGAGTTTAGAAGGAAAAAAGAAAGTTATCTTTGGTTACTTGTACTTTAAGAAACACTTCAAAAATGGATCAAAGTTGGAAGGCAAGGGAATGTGTAAGATGGGTCTAGAATGTTCATATGAGGTCTATATATTCATGAAATGTAGATTGATCAAGGGTTGGCTTCATTTTCACCAAGAATTTCCAAAATCATCTCATTCTTTTCTCATTGCAATTCTCTCAAAATCTCACAAAATCTTCATCAATTTTCATCCACATCAATTCAGTCTCATTCAATCATCATCATAGATCATAATTCAATCAAGAATCAAGTGTGAATCATCCATTTTCGAGCACTTCCATCATCAACATCAAAATTGAAGTTGCAAGTGGATAGCACAATTCAAGCCAAGTCTCACTCAAGTGTTGCATACAGAATTGAGTATTGAGTGTGTAGATCAAGATCCAAGCCTTGGAAGCCTCAGATCCTCAATCTTCCATAGTTGTCTTCAAGCTTTTGCACCAGGTATGTTTTCATTCACACAGCTTGATCTAGTTGGTTTAGCATGTTGTTGTTAGTTTAGATATGATCTAGGTGGTTAGTAGAGTAATTAGGATGAATTTGAGGCTGAATAGAGACAATTGTTAGCAGGTGCCATAAACTGTTAGGGCTTGAAACTCTTAGGTTAGTGCATTATAATGTTAGGTTGTTAGCGCAGGTTAATCACCATTATGCATAGAGTAGATTAGGGTAGGTTTGATGAAGAATTGTGATGGTGCATCTCAGAGTAATTTCATGGTGACCAGATTTTGCCTCGATCGGGTTTGTTGTTGTGGTGAGTTTCAAAACAATCTAATGCCATAGGATTATAGAGGGAGAGATTCTGAGCATCTTTCATGTTGGAATCGTGTTGATTCATGGTCTGGATAGGGAGAACAGAGTGGTGTAAGTTTGCTCGTGCATGAGGTTTAATGGCAGAAACCCTAAGTTCAGTTGATCCATTGAGGAAGACGCAATCTGAGCCGTCCATTTCATGTTGGACCCTTGACTTGTTGAGCCATCGTGTGGGCGGCATTTAATCTGATTTTTGGAGGGAAGCGTTAGCCCTAAACGCACCGTTTCATTAATTGAAACGGGCGGGCCTGAGTTTGATGTTGATATCCCCACCCCCAGGTTTAAGCCCATTTCCAATTTGCACGTGATTTCCCTTCTATTTTCACCCCCAGCTTGTATTGTATTCTGAGCTAGTTTTCTGGGCCTTAATCAAAATGCTAAGCGCACCCCCTGTCTGCCTGGCCCAATGGATTATTAACTGCGCGTGGTTTCTATTCTAACCCCCCTCCCTCATTTTAGTTCAATTTAATTTCTTAATTCATTTTAATTTTTACCAATTTTCATAAATTCATAATAAATGCATAAAAAATCATTTTCAGTTCATTCTTTTTACATCATTTTCATTAAAATGTCTAGAAAATCTTCATTAAATAAAATTGCATTTTTATTTTTATTTCATATTTTTTTTCATATTTTCTAAATAAATGTCATTTTAAGTAGTTTCATTTCATGCATAAATTTGTTAATTTTTGTTCTATCAAATGCTTTAGTATTTTTTGCTCATTCTTTTTATATTGTTTAGATTAGATGTTGAACTTGTAGAAATATTTTAGTTCCCATTTTTAGGAGTTAATTTTAGGTGATTAATGTAGTCTTGAACAACATGAACAAATTAGGGTTTTTCAGGTGATGACTTAGGAAGTTTAATTCTTTCCCTTAGGACTTAGGGTTTGACTAGATTAGTTATGGGACTATAGGGGTTATGGGTAGTTATTAGATCCCTTAGAAAAGAGTCAGGATTCCCCTACTGCTATTACTGTCTGTGTATATCTGATTGTCTGGTGTGGTGTGCCCTCTGGGGATTATTGCTTGCTTGCTTGGGTATTGGGTTTGTCTGGGGACCTGGGGAAGCTGAAGACTTGAGGAGATGAAAGCCATTGGAGATCCAAAGATTGAAGATCAACTTCCAGAGTTGAAGAGAAGATTCTTGCTAGCAGCTGCTGAGGAGACTAGGGTTTAGGAGCTAGGCAGAGCTCTAGGTTAGAAAGTTTGTTTCTCAAACATGGATTGCCTTGTCTGCATCCATTCTTCTCTGTGATTCAGAGTCTCTTTAAGACACTCACCCCCTTCCTTTGGAAGGCTTGGTGATAGTGTCTATGAGATAGAACTCTTGAGAGAAAATGTCTCTTGTGTTAGAAGCAGTCTGTTCACCACCTTTGGTAGTCAATTGATTGCTTAACACCCAATTCACTCTTGTGACTAATCCCTCATCCTGGAGGCTAGAGCTTGAAGAAAAGCCATTGCAGATAGAAGACTGATGATCAAAGCCCTTACCTGAAGGCCATGAAGAATGGAGATTGATGCTTGTTGAAGCCTGTAGCTGATTGGAGATTACTTGAAGCCAGATGTTGAATCAGAGCTGCTGATGCTGTTTCTTTTGCTGCTGTATTTCATTTGCTGATGTATTGATTGGTTTTCTGGACTGTATTGTTTGCTGTTTACCCTGCTGGGTTGAAAGTGAAGCCTGTTCACTTTTGCCTATTGTTTTCTAGGTTCGAGGTTGAGTGGGACTCCCTTGCCTCGCTTGTACTGTTGCATCCATGCATTTTACTGCTTTACTGTATATATCTGTTATTGTTTCTGTTTCTGCCTATCCCGTAGGATCTCTGTTTCTCTCTGTGCAAGAGAGGAGCATGATAGACACTAGGTCTTAACCCATGCATGATAACATTAGGTTAGTTTGTTTCCCTTCGCAACCGTAGGTTAGAGTTCTGTCTCTTCTTCCTCAAAACAAACAGAAAAACACGTAAAGATTTCAAACACAATAAAAGACACTTCTTTCGTAAAAGAAGGTGAACTCATCAAAGCGTCATTTTTGTCCGCTTGGACTGTTAATCAGAAAACCTTTTTCAGAGGGAATAAAATCAACCAAGACAAGCTTGTGTCATACGTGGCCCGAACTACGTTTGCTCTGATCTTTCATGCTGTATGAAAGTACGTAGGCATAGGATGCGATATCCTAGCGAGCAACCTTCCCCTCCTTTCCCGTAGGTAGGCGAACTACGCTGACTCTGATTTCTCGTTCCAGACGGGAATACGTAGGCATAAAGTGCGATACTTTGCCGAGTCATTTTTATTTTCATTTTTATTTTCTTTTTAACCCTTGACCTATAGTTTAGATAGAATAACAATCCATACCCGAAAACAAGCGTGGATCCCGTCGAGTACGACGGACGTGAGGGGTGCTAATACCTTCCCCTTGCGTAACCGACTCCCGAATCCAGGTTTTGGTTGCGACGACCATACCTTTCCCATGTTGTGCGAGGTTTACTCTGAGCGTTTCCTTTCCCTCCCGTGGGATAAATAACGCACGGTGGCGACTCTTCTGTTCAGCCGGCGCCGATTTTCGCAGTAGCGACAGCAAGGGCCAGTGACGTTATACACACGCTAGTTTCATCAAACTTAGGCGTTAATCATGCACAAAACAGTAAAGGACAGTGTCAAGTACTGAATAACATATTTTATTGATTGGGCCCCTGAATGGGCGGAGTTTTGTACACGGGATGTAACTTCTGAAATGAGGAAGCTACACAAAGCAAATATACAAGTATACAAGCATGCACAAGAAGCATAAATATTGACAACTTAAATTTGTACACATGTCGGCAACGGGATGCAGATGAACACCACGAACTGATCCTCCTATGACTCGTCCGACTCTAATGCTTTTCCCAGTATTCATACTTCTGAAAAGGTTGTACCAGATAACCGATCCTCCCCGATGTATTCTCCCGCATTGACGCTCAGTGCAATATCAAATTCGGACCGCAGTCATTTGCTTTTCAAATCCCTAACTTTTGCGTGAACCGCCCTTTACGGGTTTTCAGTTCACCGGGATACCCCTTTTTGCCGAAGTCGCCCAGTGTAGGTTTTCAACTTCGCGGGTGTACATTTTTCAATTTTATCCCTAATTTTTGCCCGAACCTTTCATTCTGTTTTTGGTTCGCCAGGATGCCCCATTTTTGCCTGGACTCTCTTTTTTCTGTCCAGCGGGTCTATTTTAATCAAAGTATTTTTTAACTGCGTCCGAATTAACAGGCGACGTAAAGCCTTCACCGTCCATAGTGGACAGCAACAATGCTCCTCCTGAAAAGACTTTCCTGACAACGTATGGCCCTTCGTAGTTGGGGGTCCACTTGCCCCTGTGATCTGCTTGCGGCGGGAGAATCCTTTTTAGCACAAGGTCGCTCGTCTGAAAACTTCGCGGATGTATCTTCTTGTCGTACGCTTTCTTCATTCGGCTCTGGTACAAACGACCGTATGCTAGAGAAGCTAGTCTCTTTTCGTCCATCAAACTCAATTGGTTCAACCTGTCTTTTACCCATTCTGCCTCGTCCAGCTGAACGTCTCGCAACACCCTCAGAGAAGGGATCTCAACTTCCAATGGTAACACTGCTTCCATTCCGTATACCAGCGAGAACGGGGTTGCCCCGGTTGATGTGCGTACCGTCGTACGATAACCGTGCAAAGCGAAAGGTAGCATCTCGTGCCAATCCTTATAGGTCACCACCATTTTCTGAACGATCTTCTTGATATTCTTATTGGCCGCCTCAACAGCGCCATTCATCTTGGGTCGGTAAGGGGAGGAGTTGTGATGTTCGATCTTGAAATTCTGACAGAGCTCCTTCATCATTTTGTTGTTCAGGTTTGAACCATTGTCCGTGATTATCCGCTCGGGGATCCCGTATCGGCAAATGATATCTCTCTTGATGAATCTGGCCACCACTTGCTTTGTTACATTTGCGTATGACGCCGCTTCTACCCACTTGGTGAAATAATCGATTGCTACTAGGATGAACCGATGCCCGTTAGAAGCTGTCGGCTCGATCTTTCCAATCATATTGATCCCCCACATCGAGAATGGCCAAGGTGATGACATCACATTTAGAGGACTTGGAGGCACATGGATCTTATCAGCATAGATTTGGCACTTGTGGCATTTCCTCGCAAACTTGAAGCAATCAGTTTCCATAGTCAGCCAAAAATAGCCTGCCCGCAGCAGCTTTCTCGTCATAGCATGTCCTCCAGCATGCGTACCAAAGGTACCTTCGTGTATTTCCTCCATGAGAAGCTTTGCCTCTTTTTCGTCTACACAACGCAACAGCACCAAATCGTGGTTCCTTCTGTATAAGACGCCATCCGGGTTCAAATAGAAATTGCCTGCTAACCTCCTGAGAGTCTTCTGATCTTGACTGGATGCCCCAGCCGGATACTCTTTATTCTTCAGGAAATTAAGGATATCGAAATACCATGGTTTGTCATCAGATGCTTCATCAAGAGCAAATACATAAGCTGGTCTGTCAAGCCGAGAGATGACGATTCGGGGAGCCTCATTCCAGAAGTTGACTTTGTACATGGAAGACAAAGTGGCCAGGGCGTCAGCCATTTGATTCTCTGCCCGCGGTACATGATGCAATTCAACCTTGTCGAAGAAAGGCAACAATCTCCTTGCATAATTCATGTAATGTATCAAATTGGGCTGCCGTGTCTCCCATTCCCCTTTGATCTGATTCACCACCAGAGCTGAGTCTCCGTATACGTCCAGATGTTTGATTCGCAAATCAATGGCTTCTTCAAGCCCCATTATACAAGCTTCGTATTCGGCCTCATTATTGGTAACAGCAAATGTCAGTCGGGCAGTAAACGGGATGTGCGACCCGTGTGGCGTGGTGATGATTGCCCCTATTCCACTACCATAAGCATTCACAGCTCCGTCAAATATCATCTTCCATTTAGAACCCAACTCTGGTCCCTCGTCTGGCAACGGCTCTTCACAATCTTTCATCTTTAGGTACATGATATCCTCGTCAGGAAAATCAAACCTCATTGATTGATACTCTTCAATAGGCTGCTCCTCCAGATACTCAGACAGCACACTTCCCTTTATAGCCTTTTGCGAGACGTATTGGATGTCATATTCAGTCAAGACCATCTGCCAACGGGCAATTCTACCTGACAATGCCTGCTTTTCAAATACATATTTGATAGGATCCATCTTCGAGATGAGCATGGTTGTATGATTCAGCATGTATTGTCTCAAACGCTTGGCGGCCCAGGCTAGCGCGCAACAAGTTTTCTCCAGCATTGAATATCGAGATTCGCAGTCTGTAAATTTCTTACTCAAGTAGTAGATCGCATGCTCTTTTCTCCCCGTCTCGTTGTGTTGACCGAGAACACAACCCATGCTTCCCTCAAGAACCGTCAAATACATTATCAAGGGTCTACCCGCCACTGGGGGTATCAAAATAGGAGGCTCCTGCAAATACTGCTTTATTTTATCGAACGCCTTTTGACAATTCTCGTTCCACGTTACAGCTTGATCTTTCTTTAGCAGCTTGAATAATGGTTCACACGTGGCCGTTAGGTGAGATATGAACCGGGCGATGTAGTTCAACCTCCCTAAAAACCCGCGCACCTCTTTCTCTGTTTTAGGCGTCGGCATTTCTTGAATTTCTTTTATTTTAGCAGGATCGACCTCTATTCCTCTTTCGCTTACGATAAACCCCAGCAGTTTACCCGACCTCACCCCGAAGGTGCATTTGTTAGGGTTCAGCCTCAGCCTGAACTTCCTAAGCCTTTTAAACAACTTCAGCAGATTCACCAGATGCTCTTCCTCCGTCTGGGATTTGGCAATCATATCGTCAACATAAACTTCGATCTCTTTGTGCATCATGTCATGAAAAAGAGTCGTCATCGCACGCTGATATGTTGCCCCAACATTTTTCAAACCGAAGGGCATCACTTTGTAGCAAAATGTTCCCCAAGGCGTTATGAAAGTAGTCTTCTCCATATCCTCTGGCGCCATTTTAATCTGATTATAGCCTGAAAAGCCATCCATGAAGGAGAATACGGAGTATTGAGCAGTATTATCAACTAACACGTCAATATGAGGAAGTGGAAAATCGTCTTTTGGGCTTGCTTTATTCAAATCTCTATAATCCACGCACATTCGAACTTTGCCATCTTTCTTTGGCACTGGTACGATATTGGCAACCCATGAGGGATACTTCGTCACAGCCAGGAAACCAGCGTCCCACTGTTTTTGAACTTCCTCTTTGATCTTCATTGCCATATCTGGTCGAGTTCTGCGAAGCTTTTGCTTGACTGGCGGGCAATCTTCTTTCAGTGGCAGGCGATGCACAACCATGTCTGTATCGAGCCCCGGCATATCTTCATATGACCAAGCGAAGACATCATTATACTCTCGGAGCATTTCAACCAGTCTTCGCTTGATATCACTCTGCAGTGCGGCTCCGATACGAATATTCTTCTCAACCCCTTCCGACCCCAAGTTGATAATTTCGATGACCTCATCGTGAGGCAGAATGGCTCTTTCCTCTTGCTTCACTAACCAAGACAGTTCTTCAGGAACGTCGTTATCTTCGACAACCTCTTCTTCGGCCTGAAATACCGGGTGCTCAAAGTCGGGACGAGTCATAGGTGGTTCAAGGATGTTATCTGAACATGTCATCCTGCAAAAGGAATGGTTAAGCGCTTCAAAATGCGTATAAAGCAAACAACCACGTTGCCATTTTATTGAAAAGTATAAAACGAGAAAGACAGGGATTACAGTATTTGCACATGAAAAAACGCCATTTATTTAATGATTGACACGCAATGTTCATAACAACACAGCCCTAAGCAAATCCTGATGCCCCGGGCAAGACATCAGATTATTCAACAATTAATAAAGCAAAGCATTACTGTTTAAAAGTCACAGAAACAAGCTCCTGAATAGACCAGTTGCACAATCCTTGTCCTGGCGTGCTTGGCTGAATCCAGGCATCCATATCACAGTCGCTGTCTCCTTCATCAGACTCCGAAGCAGCATTGACAGTTTCATGACACACTCCACTGGCAGAGATGGTGATTGGCCCTCTGAAACGGGGTGCTTCCTTGGAAGGAGTTGATGACGACGGTTGGTATCCCAGCCCGAACCGGTCCATCTTCACAGGAATGTCCAGCACTTTGCCCCAGCCCTTTGCTTCTCCTGCTTCTACCAGAGCTTGAGCTTCTTTATACGATGAGACGGCTATCTCTGGCACTTTGCTCGGCCCGGGACCTTTGTCCTTGATGCGCAAACCTTCGAATGCCTGGCAGAGTGTTTCGTGGATCTCTCCGTCGACCTCCACATATTTAAATGACGACAGATGGCTGACCAGGATGTCCTCCTCTCCGCACACGGTGACTACGCTGTCTCCAACCATATATTTTAACTTCTGATGCAGGGTGGACGTGACTGCCCCTGCCCCATGAATCCAGGGTCTTCCAAGCAAGCAGTTGTACGCAGGCTGTATATCCATGATATAAAACTCAGTCGCAAACACCTCCGGCCCCACCTGCAGAGGCAATGTAATCGATCCAAAGACTGTTCTCCGCGTGCCATCAAACGCTCTGACTACCAAATCACTGGGCGTGCACAAAATTCCTCTAACATCCAGCTTCATCATCGCCTTCTTGGGCAGCACATTCAAAGACGATCCGGTGTCAACCAATACGTGCGACATTACTGATCCTCTACACTCGACAGATACGTGCAGCGCCATATTATGATCTCTTCCTTTCGGCGTCAAGTCGAAATCGGTAAAGCCCAAACTGTGGCCTGCATTCACATGTGCCAATACTCCTTCCAGTTGATTCACGGAGACGTCTTGGGGTACAAAGGAAGTATCCAGGACTTTCAACAAAGCATTTCTGTGAGCTTCCGAACATAAGAGCAATGACAAGATTGATATTTTGGACGGCGTCTGCTGCAGATGCTCCACAATCTTATAATCATTTTTTCGAATCAAGCGCATGAACTCTTCTACGTCTTTCGATGCCGATTCTTTTTCGCTTGCTTGCACCGGGACATTATCAACCGCTTTCCCTTTTCCTTTCGCTAGTCTTTCAGCCTCCACCTCAGGAGATATAAAGATCCTGCCACTCCTTGTCATGCCTCCTGAGCCGACAACATTATCCACAGTCTCGGCTGGCTGCTTATTAACATCAATTTTTATCCCGTCACAATACACCTCCAACCCATATGACCATGGGACTGCTTTTGTGTTCTCGTACGGGATCGGCCCGACCTTAGTTATGGTGATCGGTGGGCGCTGAGCTGGCGCAGCGATAGTGATCGTCTTTCGAGGAACCGTTACAGTGGCCACATCATTCTGATCATCTGCTACTGCCCCTGCGGGCTCTTCAGTTGCTGCTTGGACAAACTGCAATATACCTTCATCGATTAAAGCCTGAATGCCTTTCTTCAAATCATCGCACCCCCCAACTAGGGTCCAACAGTCTAAGCAATACTCGTCACATCCTGGGTAAACACCCCCTTGCAACAGTCGGCTCTTTATCTCACTCAGCGGCGTCTTTAAATCTTCAACATTCATAATCAGATTCAACCCTTCCTCAGTTAGAATGGCGTTAGCCCCATGATTAGGCATGGGTTTCTGCACTATATTCGGACCTGCCGTTCCGAAATTGATAGTCTTATTGTCCAAAAGATCCTGCACAACATGCTTAAAAGCATGGCAACCCTCTATATCGTGGCCCGGAGCCCCAGAATGAAACTCACAGTGCCTGCTTGCATCATAACCATACGGGGGAGCTCCCGTTATCGGTGCTAGAGTTCTTTTCTCTACCAGATTCAATCCCAACAATGTTTGCAACAAATCTGCGTAGGTTGAGGGAGGCTTCTCAAACACTCTTCTCGGTTTACTGCCCTGGAATCTTCGTTGAGCCTGCTGTGCCCCCTGCTGAGGCTGCTGCTGCTGTTGCATTGGCTGTTGCTGAACCGGTTGTTGTTGCTGGAGTGGTTGTTGTTGGTACGGGATAGTAACACTCGCCACCTGCTGTGGCTGACGATATTGACCTCGTCCCCTGCCTCGGCCCCGGCCTCGGCCTCCAAATACTGCACTTGCCTCGCCCTGACGGCGCCCACCATAAGCTTTCCTATTACTGCCGGATGCAGTTGATTCCTCGACTTGGAACTTTCCTTGCTTAATATTACGTTCAATCTTTTCTCCCATCAGAATCAGGTCTGAAAAACTGGCCAGAGACGTGTGAAACAGCATGTCATGAAACAAGCCTGTGAATGTGCCGACGAACATGTCATTCATTTCCTTATCTTCTACCGGAGGACGGACCCGGGCAGCCATATCACGCCATCTTTGCGCGTACTCTTTAAAGCTCTCCCCCTTCTTCTGCGACAGCCCTGCCAACTGGACCCGATTGGGTGCCAAGTCGCTGTTATACTTGTAGTGAGCTATAAATGCCTCTGCTAATTGCTTCCACGTCTTGATATCAGTTGGCTCCAACCCCATGTACCACTCTAGGGAAGGACCCGACAGACTATCCTGAAAGAAATGCATTAGCATTCTTTCATCAGTTGAGTATGCAAACATCTTTCTGTAATAAGCTCGTACATGCACTTTTGGACATGTGTCTCCTTTATACTTGTCAAACGCAGGAGCTTTGAATTTAATTGGCACCCTCAAGCCAGGTACCAGCCCCATTGTTGCCATGTCCAAACCCACAGCACTTTGGTTTAGGACTCCCCTCATCTGCTCTTCCAGCATTCTGATCTTCTGGGAGTCATCCATCGGCCCTTCAAAACCTCCTCCGGAGAAAGCGTCCTCCTGCTGATCTTCTTGCCACATACCGTTTCCAGCCCCATACCCATCATATCCATTATTACGTCCATCTCTGATCTGATTCATCCCCGGACCTCGGCCCCTGTTGCCATACCCTTGAACACCTCCAGCAGGACCAAAAGCCATAAATCCAGTACCGTTTCCGTTTCCAAAGCCTCCGTAACCCTGGTTGGTCGCGCCATAGCCATCCTGCCCACAGCCTTGAGCATTAAAGCCATACTTCCCAGCGTTATCGAATCCCTGATCGTTGAACCCGAATCCAGTATTGACAAAGCCGTTGCCTCCCATATTGTCACCCAAATTGACATCACCCAGCCCAACGTTATGGACAGCAGTCTCATTTCCAACTCCGACGTTACCATTTGCAGCAGCGGTAGTGTTGTTGACATTAGCAGCGGGTATATTGACTACGGGTGGAGCCACTGGCGTGGGAGTGCCGTCTCCATGAGCAGTATCGACCCGTACAGACTGATGATCCTCGTTTCCATGACCAGCGTTTCGAGCCAACAGAGGTTGGACCATGGCCTGCAAACTCTCCTGTCCTTTCGCAATAGCTTCCATGGTCTGCATAAAGAGAGCGAGCTTCTCGCGCACATCTTGCATCTCGTTCTGCATTTGATCCATGATTCTTCGACAGTTGGTGCGGGTAGAATAGCGGTGCGAGTGCTGATCTGCAATCCTGGAAAGTACCTGTTACCGAGCAGGACATAAGACACTTATTCAAAGATTACCTGTAATGCAATATGAATATGAATGCAATGCAATGTGTCTGTGCATTAGGGAAATTCATTCCCCCAGTTCTAGTGTGAAGGTGCCAGTGCAGTGACAGTGTTGACAATAGGAATACCGGAGCTGAATCATAGAAAGCCTCATATATTGCAGGGAAAACCAGAATACAATGTCGCTGAGAGTACGATAAGAAGGCATGACATCAACCAACAATCCTGGTGATGGTCAGCACTTATGCAAATAAAGCATACAAGTTACTACAAGTTACTACATGGAATGATCAAATCCTCCCAAAAGTCTGGTACTCTTCTATCAACTTCTTGGTCTCTGGATGACTTGGTCGATCAAGCAGCCCTTCAACAAGTTGGTTTCTCTTCTTAAGAACACGGCGCACGTCTTCAGCAGTTTCTTCCCATGTTGCTTCTCCGAAGCAATCTTCTAGCTTTCGCTTCTGAGACACCGCTTCATCTCTGGATTTGATTGCTTTGTTCAGTGCATGCTGGACACTGTACCGGGTCATCACTTCTTCCTCACACTTCTTGATGCTAGACTTCAACTTCTCTTCGAGGTCGGAGATTTGCTGCTTCAGCTTATCTTCTCTCATCTTATTGTTGGTGAGAGTAGCATTCCAAGTCTTATTGCAAGAGGAGATTTCTCGGTGTGCTGCGTCGAGCGCCTTCTTTTTGGCTTCCAGCATGTCATGGGAGCTTCTGAACTCTTGCCCCAGACGTTCACGCCTTTTCTTTTCCTCAGTCAACTCAGCCCCTAACCTGTTTAACAGCTCGATTTGTTGTTGGAAAGCATATACGGCCTTGTCTTTCTCGCTGCGCACTTGAGCTAGCTCTTGCTCTAACCCTTCGTTGATCTTCAACAAGGCTTCCTTTTCCCTCACAACTTGCTCGTAGACCTCCCTAGAGACAGTAGTTGGCTCTTCTGCCGGAATAGGAGCAATGACGGGTGCAGCTGGAAACGGCATTAACAACTGACTTGTTCTTTCCTGGATCCAAACCTTGTAAGGTGCATATGCCTGACAGTCATTCTTTCCTAACAACGGCTTCCCTCTGCGGTTAATACGCGTCCAGGCATGTTGCAACTTGGCTAATAACTCCCCCTTCACGTCACCTGTGAAGTACAGAGATTCCTGTACTTCTTCCTCCTGAGGTGGATTCTTCAGCGCATATCCGAACTGACGAATGAATAGAGAAGGGTTGTAATTGATACACCCTTTTCTTCCTATCAGCGGCACATTAGGGTACCCAGAACAACTGAAGATGAGCTCAGATCCCAACAGGTCTCGATCAAACCACACAACGTCTTCGGAATATAGCCTCATTAGGCGCTCTGACCAACTGGCTGAGGTTGCCCTGTCTACAAATGGTCCCTTCATGGGGAGATGACTTTTGAACCACATATTCAATAGAGGAGCACAGCAGTAGACAACTTTTCCCCTTCGGTTTTCGTTCTTATAGTGCAATGAATGGTAGAAGTCTCCGATCAACGTTGGCACTGGGTTGCCTGCAGCAAACAGATAGAAAGCGTCCAGGTCCACAAAGTTGGGCAAGTTAGGAAACAGCACAATTCCATAAATGCATAAAGCCAAAATAGCATTGAAAACCACCCAACAACCGTTCTTGGCGTACTCTTGAGCCTTGCCAACCAGAAAATCCAGCGAGAAACCGGGAACCCCGAGCCAAGAAGTCACTAACAACTCAGCAGCATTCATATGCAAGGCTTTGGCTAAGTCCTCCAGCTTGGGCTCAGCAGCAGAGTGAATAAAGGGAACCTTGTTCTGCACGGGAAGCTCAGTAAACTCCACATACTCCTCAATGGTGGGTCCTAGAATGAAGTCAGCAAAAGTAAAGCATCTCAATGCGGGGTCATAGAACTGCATCAAGGTGTATAGCCCGTTCATCTCATCAGCCGTGGGCTTGCAGACTAATCTCAGTAATCTCCCATGACTCATTCTAAAGCTTCTCCTAACCTCCTCATCAGCGAGAGATATCAGACCAAGCAAAGAAGTAATATCAGGTGAAGGCAGCTTATACGCAACTGTCTTCCTCAAACTAGCCATAGTCAATACTCAGAAGTCTGGGTACTAGAACCGGGGAATATGCAAATGCACCTGCAGCACAGACACACGTTAGTGGAATGCAAGTGGTAATGGATATGCAGGCAATGCAATGCAAGTAACATGCAACAGGGACCAAAGCTGTAGCTGAATAGCCTGAACCCAATCAAGAAAGGTCTCAGATAGACCAACCGGAAGTCATCAAACCATAACTCCAACTGGTCTCTGGTAGACCTCAAATCACATCTCCAATTGGTCTCTGACAGACCTCAGAACTCTCCAACTGGTCTCTGACAGACCTCAGAACACTCCAACTGGTCTCTGACAGACCTCAGAACACATCTCCAAATGGTCTTTGACAGACCTCCTAACTCTCCATAAATACCCAGGATCTCTGATCAAGAAATAAACGGTAGTCTGAAGGTCTAGTTACCTGCATAACCCCAAACCCTCTCACAGGTGGATGTCCTAGTAACTGACAAAGGTATGGCATCCTATGCGGTCGTCGGCGTCACAGACTTTCAGGGTTGATGATACGATTCCCAGAAGGAGTGGCATCATCAAATCCTGAAGAGGCCTCACTTAGCCAACTTCCAAATGATCGGTTCCCGGAGTTGACAATTCAGCTGACCAACAACCCCTTCGACCCAAAGGGTAGAAAAAGAAGCCAACCAGAAGAACCTCGTCCGAGTGTAGATTTCATGAGACACTAATGCAAGCAAAGCCGGCACGCGCCCACTACTTTCTACTCTAATTCTAGGTGCACTCAAGCCCAGGTCCGGCTTCTCACTCAATATCAGAACACCCGTCACACCCCAATATAGCAATAATAATCCATATATACAAAGCTGAAAATAAAGGTCAGAAATATACAATAACTCCATACAAAATCCTCGACGGGAAAACAAGCGTTAGGGTTGACTCTCTTAAGGGACGTTGGATCCCAAATGCATAAGAACCATCGCAGTCCTTAGCAGCCAGGGGACGTTGGATCCCCAGCAGAGTCGCCAGCTGTCGCTACTGCGAAAATCGGCGCCGGCTGAACAGAAGAGTCGCCACCGTGCGTTATTTATCCCACGGGAGGGAAAGGAAACGCTCAGAGTAAACCTCGCACAACATGGGAAAGGTATGGTCGTCGCAACCAAAACCTGGATTCGGGAGTCGGTTACGCAAGGGGAAGGTATTAGCACCCCTCGCGTCCGTCGTACTCGACGGGATCCACGCTTGTTTTCGGGTATGGATTGTTATTCTATCTAAACTATAGGTCAAGGGTTAAAAAGAAAATAAAATGAAAATGAAAATGACTCGGCAAAGTATCGCACTTTATGCCTACGTATTCCCGTCGGGAACGAGAAATCAGAGTCAACGTAGTTCGCCTACCTACGGGAAAGGAGGGGAAGGTTGCTCGCTAGGATATCGCATCCTATGCCTACGTACTTCCACACAGCATGGAAGATCAGAGCAAACGTAGTTCGGGCCACGTACGACACAAGTCTGTCTTGATTGATTTTATTCCTTCTGAAAAAGGTTTTTTTCTGATTAACAGTCCCAGCGGACAAAAATGACGTTTTGATGAGTTCACATTCTTTTACGAAAGAAGTGTCTTTTATTGTGTTTGAAATATTTATTGTATTTTCTGTTTGTTTTGAGGAAGAAGAGACAGAACTCTAACCTACAGTTGCGAAGGGAATCAAACTAACCTAATGTTATCATGCATGGGTTAAGACCTAGTGTCTATCATGTTCCTCTCTTGCGCAGAGAGAAACAGAGATCCTAAGGGATAGGCAGAAATAGAAACCATATCAGATATATACAGTAAAACAGTAAAATGCATGAATGCAACAATACAAGCGAGGCAAGGGAGTCCCACTCAACCTCGAACCTAGAAAACAATAGGCGAAAGTGAACAGGATTCACTTTCAACCCAACAGGGTAAACAGCAAACAATACAGTCCAGAAAACCAATCAATACATCAGAAATGAAATACAGCAATAAAACAAACAGCTTCAGCAGCTCTGAATCAACATCTAGCTCCAAGTAATCTCCAATCAGCTACAGGCTTCAACAAGCATCAATCTCCATCTTCATGGCCTTCAGGCAAGGGCTTTGATCATCAGTTTCCTATAAGCAATGGCTTTTCTTCAAGTCTCCAATCTTCAGGGATGGACATCAGTCAACAAGAGGAGATGAATGTTAAACAGTAAATTGCCTACCAAGGGTGGCTCATCAACTGTTAACATTATACAGACAGGTTTCTCTCAAAAGTTCTATCTTCCAAATACATTCACTGATCCTTCCAAAGGAAGGAGGTGGATATCTGAAAGAGACTTTGAATCATAGAGAAAGGATGGATGCAGACAAGGCATTCCATGTTTGAGAAACAAGCTTTCTAATCTAGAGCTCTGCCTAGCTCCTAAACCCCAGTCTCCTCAGCAGCTGCTAGCAAGAACCTCCTTTCCAACTCTGGCAGTTGATCTTCAATCTCTGGCTCTCCAATGGTCTTCATCTCCTCAAGTCTTCAGCTCTCCCAAGTCCCCAGACAACCCCAATACCCAAGCAAGCAAGCAATAATCCCCAGAGGGCACACCACACCAGTCAATCAGATATATACAGAGTATTAATAGCAGTAGGGGAAGCCTGACTTTTTCTAAGGGGATCTAATAACTACCCATAGCCCCTATAGTCCCATAACTAAACTATTCAAACCCTAAGTCCTAAGGGAAAAGAATCAAATCTCCTAAGTCATCACTTAAAACCCTAGTTTTATCCATGTTGTTCAAGCCTACATTAAGCACCTAAAATTAATTTCTAAAAATGGGAACTAAATTGTATCTACAAGTTCAATGTCTAACCTAAACAACCTAAAAAGGATGGATGAAAAATATGAAAGCATTTAATAGAACAAAAAATAACAAAATCATGTATGAAATGGAATTATGTAAAATGTCATTTATTTAGAAAATATGGGAAAAATATCAAATAAAAAATAAAATGCAATTTTTATTTTTTATAATTTTCTTGACATCCTAAAGAAAAATATGCAAAAAGAATGAATTAAAAATAATGATTTTTAGATTTTATATGATTTTTAGAAAATGCATGAAAAAATTAAAGAAAATAAAAGAAAATATAAAGAAATAAGATGGAGGGGGTGAAAATAGCAGGAAAACCAAGTTCAGCGCGTTGGGCTTATGAAATTGGGGGGTGCGGATAGCTATCTGAGCCCAATCCCCCCCAATTAATGAAACGGTGCGTTTGGGATTTTAAATTTTCCCACCAGATTGAAGCTTTAATCATGGCCGTTGGATACTCTCCCCAGGTCAAAAGTCCAACCTTCATCGTACGGCCCCCCACCCTTCTTCAACCTCCAGCGTCTAGGGTTTCAGAAACCCTCCATGCACGATCCCATCTTCAAGCATTCGGTTCTCTCTCATCTCCTCATAAAAATCAAAACTACAAACACCAAACTTGCTTCATTTTCCACGTAGAATGCAACTACATCATCAGTTTTTGTTAAATCTCACCCAATCAATAAACACGATAGCTTCCCTTCCATGGCTGCCTCAAATCTGACCTTCACTAAACCCTAATCTCTTGCTAACAGAACATTAAACAAGCATCACTGATCATGCTACACTAATCCAAATGAGCCACCACTCACTAATCTTCTGGCTATGGCTCAAAACAGTTTGATGGCTCATGCAAGAATCTTCACCAATTCACACTAAAAGCTTCAGGATTAATCCTCTAACCACCTAGAACATTGGAGAAATTTCCCTTACACTTTTCCCTTTCAATTTGGATTATGTTACTTTCAATTCAAGCAACCATGGATAACTCACAAATTATGACCTAAGCTCAAAATTCCACTTTATCCAATGTTTTTAAAATGCCTTTTCCATTCAAAATGACCTATAATTTTGCATCATTTGGCCAAGATATGAAAAATATCATTTTTTAAGCCATTTTCCTTCATTAAATTCACCAATTTTGAAACCTTGTGCTATTGACATTTCCAATCTCTCATGGTCACTTTTCTAGACTCAAAATGTCATTTGGAGCAAGTTTGATGTTGTAAGTTTTTCCATTTGAGGCCTCCTTATATGAGTTTTGGGCATAGGTTAAAATGACCTGTAATTCACAAATGACCAAAATACCCTTTGCTTGCCAAGACCATAAGTTGAGTTCCACACATCATATGAAGGCATACTATACCATTATAGAAAGCTAAGACAATGAGGAACAATTCTTATGTTTACCAGAAATTCATTTGAAATCTCCTTGAGGGGTAAAAGTTGCTTGGAAGTCAAGTCACTTTCACAGACAAAATTTCAGATACCTCAGATGACCTGTAACTTGCAAGGACCATAACTTGAGTTCTATAAATCTCCTTGATGTCTTCCACAACTCAAATTAAAGGTCTTGAGATCCTCTACAAGTTTCATGTTGGCCAAGGATCCATTTGAAGCTTGCATTTTGACTTATCTTGCTTGGAAATTTGACCTAAACTAGGGGATTTTACATAGAAACCCTAATTTAGAAACTCCTCTTCTCCTTGATTCCTCTTGATTTCTTCTTAGCATGACAACATATCCTTATTCTCCATGTCAAATGATGAACCCCACATCCCTTCAATAGACCTGAATGCCCTCAAATCAATCAATTGACCTAGGGTTGACCTAGGGTTGACCCAGATGAAACCCTAGTTGACTGTCTTCAACTGCAATTCTTGTGATCACATCAACAACTTGTTTTCTTCTCCAAATGACTTTCTAAGTCCTCCAAGATGTCTAGATACTCTCCATGCCTTCAATTCACAGCTCACAACCCCCTTGTTGACCCTCAGATACCCTCAGATAGGAGATAGACTCAAGGCTTGATCTTCTGAACTCTTTGCTTTCAAATTCTTTTCTGATGACCTGAATGAGATTGAATTAGGGTAATAACCTCTTGATAGGCCTCTAGAGATGAGACTAATGCTTGATCCCCTGTTGGATGGCTTGCCATGCTATGCTATGCAGATGATTAGTCTATGTACATGACTCTATATGCAAATGTTAATGATATTGAAACATAAACCAAGTGAATAAGGTTGAGCAAATTTTAGGGTGCAACACTTGGAAATAATATGCGGACAAGCTTATACTCAAAAAAGAGAAGATGCAAGAACAGATCAACCATCTTATAGAGAAACTTCACGGAAAGAAAGGGTCGTAATAAAGAGGATTAGACTTTTAGTTTCCATTTTCTTTTTTTGTTTTGATATATTGAGTCTTGAAGGAGTACCTTTCACTTTGTAATAATTCTTTAGTTTGAGTAATAAAATGAGTTTTTCGATTATTCTGAAATCCTATTATTACAATATTTACAAATACAGTTTTTGAGTTTCTTGAAGTTTCATTTGCATTTGTGCATGTGCATATGCATTAGCATGTCATCCTTTGCATTCTAGGTTCTTACTCTTGCTTCATGTTCACAAACAAGCTGAATCACGAATATAACACTCGAGCCAACCAACATCGAAGAATGGATCAACTAGAGCAAGAGAATCAAGTGCTCCGTGATGAAGTCACTACTTTAAAGGAGAGTTTGGAAAGACTTAATGGATTGGTTGATGCATTGACGAATCAGTCGTCGCATAATTCTCAAGAGAACCCTCAGAGGATTTCTATTTCTGAAATCATATCAGCACCGATCCCAGTGGTGTCTCCTACTACTGAACCTCCATACAACATGCCACCAGGTTTCCTATGGGAGATGCCTCCCTTTTTCACTCCAGCTGGATACTGTCTGCCTGTCCCTGAAGTTCTTGTTGTGACCGCCATTCTTGTTGTGACTACAATTCATGCCACCACTGTTGTGATGTCTATGCCACCATCGTATGTGAATTCTACTCCCTATGTCTTAGAAGAACCAGTATATCATGGTGCACCCAGCGAGACTGTAGGATTTGATGAAAGGATGGACGAATTTCAGGATAAATTCTTAGAAATTCAGAAAGAACTGAATGCTCTCTGAGGGAAAGAATTATTCGGGAAAAGTGCTTTTAACCTTTGTTTGGTCCCAAATGTCAAAGTCCCTTCGAAATTCAAGGTTCTAGATTTTGAAAAGTACAAAGGTAACACGTGTCCTCAAAGTCATCTCGTTATGTATGCTCATAAAATGTCGGCACAAACAGACAATGACCAGCTACTCATACACTATTTTCAAGACAACTTGACTGGTGCAGCCCTCAAATGGTATATGGGGTTAGATGGCATGAAGATTCAGACTTTCAACGACCTCTGTGAAGCTTTTATTAAGCAGTATAAATACAATGTTGACATGGCGCCTGAACGAGATCAGCTAAGGGTCATGACCCAAAGGGACCAGGAAAAATTTCAAACAGTACGCCCAGCGCTGGCGTGAGTTAGCCGCTCAAGTTGCACCACCGTTGGAAGAGAAACGAATGCCCAAGATCTTTTTGAAGACACTGGGTTCATTTTTCTACGAGAGAATGGTAGCTAGAGCTCCTAGTGACTTCACTGAAATGGTGAATATGGGTATGCGGTTAGAGGAAGGAGTCTGTGAAGGAAGATTAGTTAAGGAAGGAAGTAATCCTAACAGTGCGAAAAAATATGGAAGTAACTTTGTCAAGAAGAAAGAACAAGATGTGAGTGTCGTGTATCAGGGACGACCAAGGAGGAGGTACCAACAACTTGAAAATGTTACTGCTATAACACCAGTAATCAATACTCCGACCTATCACCCACAGTTTGCTCAACCATATCAACCACGTCAAGCTCTCCAAGCTCCACAGTAACAACGCCAGCAGAATCAGCAATCTCCTCAACAATATCGACCACAGTTCAATAATCAGGGTTGTGTGCACATAAGACTGAATTTTGATCCTATTCCTATGATATATAGAAAATTATTCCCGGTTTTTATACACAAGGGACACATCCAGACCAAGGCTTCACCAGAGGTACCCAAAAATATTGCATATTGGTATAGAGCAGATAAATTTTGTCCTTATCACCAGGGTACTTCGGGTCATGATATTGAGAATTGCTATGGGATGAAAGCAGATGTTCAAAGGCTAATTAAGTGCAAAATTTTATCTTTTAAAGATTTTAATCCTAATGTGCAAGACAATCCCCTGCCTCAGCATGGTTCGTCCACTGTAAATATGGTTCAGGGTTGCCCAGAACAATATGCGGTATTTGATTTGAAGTATATTCAGGAGTCCTTAGTAAGAATGCATGGTGGTCTGACGAGAATGGTTTTCTTCAATCATGAGCGTCATAACTATGCTGCTTGTTCCGTTTGTTCTGTAAACTCTCGAGGTTGTCGCCTTGTGAGGGAAGACATTCAAGACCTACTGAACAAAAGAGTTATTACAGTTTTATATGACAGAGATCCTTCTCCTATGGAAGAGGATGAAGAAGTATTTGTTATAGTACCCCACTTCAAGGAAGTGGAGCACATTGAAATCACATATGACAGTAGAAGACCTTCTGTAACTCCCTTGATAATTAATGTTCCTGGACCAATCCCTTATGCTTCCAACAAGGCGGTTCCATACAAGTATAACGCCACAATGATGGAAAACGGAAAAGAGGTGCCTTTACCTGTTCTACCATCAATTGTCAATATTGAAGACGTTAGTAGAGTAACTAGAAGCGGTTGAGTTTATCCCTCAATGCTTCCTAAGAACAAAGAGATTTCATTCGAACAACCAATTGCAAAAGATACAACTGTAGGGCAGCCTAGTGGAGCTAACTCTTCTAAACCTGATGAGTTTTTGAAGTTGATCAAAAGGAGTGAGTACAAAGTCGTGGATCAGTTGTTGCAAACCCCTTTTAATATTTCCATACTACAACTACTAATAATTTCAGAGGCCCATAGAGAAGCATTACAGAAGGTGTTAGAGCAGGCTTATGTTGAACATGATGTGACTATCGAGCAATTTGACGGTATTATGGGTAATTACTTCATGCAATAATCTCAGATTCTGTGAAGAGGATCTCCCGGAAGAAGGAAGAAAATATAACATGGCGTTACACATCTATGTGAATTGTGTGAATGACACGTTATCTAGTGTATTGGTCGACACGGGGTCCTCGCTATATGTAATGCCCATAACTACTCTCACAAAATTATCATACCAATTGCAATGTTATTGTTATAGCTTTTGATGGATCTAGAAAGATAGTAATTGGTGAAGTGGATTTGTCGATGACCATCGGATTGCAGGTTTTTCTGATTACATTCCAAGTCACGGACATTCATGCCGCCTATAGCTGTTTATTAGGAAGGTCGTGGATACATGAGGTTAGGGCAGTTACCTCTACACTACACCAAAAACTGAAGTATACCTTTGAAGGAAAGACAATTACGATTTGTGGGGAGAGAGCCTTGGTGGTAAGCCATCTTTCTTCATTTTCTTATGTTGATGCAGAGGAAGAAGTTAGGACTCAATTCCAAGAACTTTCAATTATTAATAATGATACTCGGAAGCCTGGAGTCTCTATGTCATCTTTCAAAGATGCACAACGAGTCGTGATGAGTGGTTCCCAAGAAGGATGGGGAAAGGTGTTATCTCTACCTGAGAACAAGAATATGGAAGGTCTTGGTTTTACTTCCAACTCCAACAAGCAAGCCGCTAAAAGTTCTTTTGTTCCACCTATTGAAGAAGTTTTCCGCAGTGGAGGGATTATTCATCCTCCTCATGTCAATGTGGTATCTAAAGATGAACCTGAGGGTTATATATCGGATGATTCCGAAAATCTCTCCATTTCATATAAAGACTATGAGCCTTACATGGTGGAAGACTATGAGCCTTACATGGAGGATCCTGTTTATAATTCTGAAACTGAAGATTCATATGTGCCTTTCTATTCTCCCAGATCGAGGCACAGAGAGTACCATTTTGAGGTCAATGCTATCTCCGGAGAAGTCTGGTGAAGACCTACCCAACTTCATGACGCCTGGAGCAGTCGCCCGAAATTGGAGTACAGTTGACATCCCTGTTATTGTCCATATATCAAAGTAATTATTTGTTTTGTTTTTCGCTTTTCCCAAGGAAAAAATATGTTATGTGGGCTTATTTTAAATAATTCACTTTGCTCTGCCCAAGGCAAAGGTGATCTTGTTAGGGAATGTTGTTTGAAATCTTGCTATCATTAATAAAAACATTATTTTGTACTCATATATTATCTTTTTCGCTTTTTCTGGAGGATGATAATAATAGGCAATAATCACTTTGCGTATTCTATGCACACACTTTCAGAAATAATGACCCATTGCCTTCTCTGAACTTCAAGTTTCCTGTGTTTGAAGCCGAGGAAGAAGAAGAAGAAGAGATCCTTAAAGAGATTTCCAGATTTCTTGAAAACGAGGAAAAAGGCATTCAGCCTCACAAAGAGCCTGTGGAAGTTATTAATCTCGATACAAAGGAAATTCGTAAAGAGGTGAAAATTTGAGTTCTGCTTATGCCTAACGTGAAATAAAATTTGATTGAGTTACTCAAGGAGTACATTGATGTGTTTGTCTGGTTATATCAAGATATGCCTGTTCTTGACACTACTATAGTGGAGCATCACTTGCCTTTGAAGCCCGAATGCCCACTGGTCAAACAGAAACATAGAAGAACTCGGCCCGACATGGCTTTGAAGATCAAAGCGGAAGTACAAAAGAAAATTGATGCATGTTTTCTTGTCACCTCTAAATACCCACAATGGTTAGCTAATATTGTGCCCATTCCAAAGAAAGATGGAAAATCCCATATGTGTGTTTATTATTAAGATTTGAACAATGCCAGTCCGAAGGATGACTTTCCGCTGCCTCATATTGATATATTGGTAGACAGTACTGCAAGGTATGGGGGGTACATCAGTTGCCCCTATTCAAGCGACTTGGACCTGACTGGGTGAAAAGCGAACGACTTTCAAACAATCAAGGTAAAAGACAGTTGAATACCAAAGAATCCGGAAATTAGCCAACCGCAAAAATAGAACTGCAAACTATTACTGGAACAAAAATCTCTGGAAATAATTGAAGCTGATAGTTGCAACAACAACAAACTAAATGATTACCAATCAAAAAGCATTGACACGCGATCGGAAGAAACATCTGTTATCACGCAGGCAACAACACTAATTCGGAAAGATCATCTGATATTAGCATCAGGCATCTATTGAAACAATAGGCATCAAACCCGAAGGCCGGCTCAACACGAAGCTGAGAAGAAACATCTGACATCACCGTCAGGCATCTGTTAAATAAAAACAGGCATCGAACCCGAAGGCCGGCTCAACACGAAGTTGAGAGTCTTCTGCTAACCAGCATGCATTCACTAAATAAAAGTGAGCATCAAACTCGAAGGCCGGATTAAAACTCAGTTGATAAACATCTGCTAACCTACAGACATTTGCTAAATAAAAGCGAGCATCAAACCCGAAGGCCGGCTCAACACGAAGTTGAGAAGAAACATCTAACATCGCCGCCAGGCATCTGTTAAATAAAAACAGGCATCGAACCTGAAGGTCGGCTCAACCCAAAGCTGAGACACTTATGCTAACCAGCAGGCATTCGCTAAATAAAACCGAACATCGAACCTAAAGGCCGGCTCAACACGAGGCTGAGATCATCTAACGATAATTCACAAGAGAACTCTGCTGGGGAGAAAGTGAGACTTAACCAAGAAACTCTGTTGGGACGCACATGATAAGAACGAACTAATCCATCAAATATTTCGCCATGGTCTGGATACCATATGGGCTAAAGAATCACATCGCACCTTGCCATGGTCTAGATAACAAGTGAGCAAAGAACAACAACATTTGTCAGGGTCTGGATCCCGTGCGGGCAAAGTAAGTCAGCATAAATTGGCATGGTCTGAAAACCATACGGGAAAAAGCAAATCCACCACAAATTGCCATGGTCTGAACACCACATGAGCAAAAGCAAATTCACCATCTGTTGGAGACACACCTAAAACCAAAGAGGTAACAACCTAGCTTATGTTTCGAATGCATATGTTTGAATATGGTGTAATGCTCCATAAGAAATGGAAACGTTACGCGTTTCTGAGAATGATATGCACAATGCAAATGCACCGGAACCAAATCAGCAAAATAAACGCTGAAAAGACAAAGCCAATTCCGCCGGGGGGAGAAATGGGAAACAAGCCCTGGAAGGCCTTTCAGACTACCACTTCTAGGGAACAAACGACCCTACTGGGGAGATAGCACAACATGCTAAACAATAACTCTACTCTGTCGGAGATCAAATCAAATCCTGCTGAGAGAAAAATGCTTTGAACGGCCTTCCAAGATACAACTCTCCTAGGGAAAAGACGACCCGACTAGGGAAAGACAGCCAAACGCTGGAGATAAGTCTAACCTGCTAGGGAAATCAACGACTCCGCAGGGGATAACAATAAACCACTGAGATTAACTTTGCTTTATCGGGGAAAACAACCCTGAACAGCCTCCTAGAACACCGAAGTCCTTCTAAGGTACAAAATACACCTCTGGGAACAACCCTGCTCTGCCGAAGATCAAAAATTCGATCTACCGGGGATTACTCAACTGGGGATAACCGAATAAGATTTAATGGGAAATTATTTGACACTCTCTCTGTTGAGGATAAAGAATAGCAATTTTCGAATCAAATCCGATCCGCGGGGAAGAATAACCACTCTTCGTACTTCTTTGGGGATTAGGAGCCAATGGGAAACTATTCCAACACTCGCTTTGACTCTGCCGGGGAATCAACCTCTGATTGGGGAATAGATCACCAATTAAAACCCTGAGGGAATACCAAGTCATATGCCTAGACTCTGCGGGGAAACAAAACCATGAACTTGCTCCGCTGCTGGGAAAACGGTTCCGAACCTGCCTGGTGGATAGAAATCTAATCTCGACTCGTTGAGGAGTAAGTGTGTACCTAAACTCTACTGGGGATACAAACACATACCTGACCTACACGAGGGATATCAATCTCGACCTTCTGGGGATGATTCTACCCTGTTGGAGAATTTAGTCTTGAACTACTGAGGAATGAGAGTATACAAACAATCTGCTAGGGAGTAGTGTATAATCTCTACCTGCACATCCTTTTTCTGGCAGAAACAAGCCTCTGCTGGAGAGAGAAATGAGTCTCAACTACCTGCCTCTTTTCTCGGGGAATGGTGATTCTACCGGGGATACACCTCTGGAAATTTTCCCCAAGGGTAACGACCCTGCAAATGAACAAACAACAAGATATCCTGCCCAAAGGGAACTACCTCAGCCATCATCTGCAACATTGTTCAAATAAATCAAAGTTTTAATGATTATCGGCCGAAGCCTGCAAGTTTATGTATGCGCAGTTTTATTAAAACTTCAGGCATTTTTCGTAACCAAAACAGTAAATATTAAAGCAAAACAAACAAATTACTGAATAGTATATGTTTTATTGACAAATGACCTGTAAATAGGCAGATTTTATAACAGATGCAACCCTTGAAAAGAGCAAGCTGCACAAAGATTTACAGAAATTAACAGAAATATACAGAATGTCAGCAATGTGGCACAGACAAACACCATGAGCTGATCCATCTATGACTCACCTTACTTTGATGCTTCTTCGACGCTTCGTCTTCTGAAAAGATTGATTTGGATGAATGACCCTCAGGTCCTCCCTCAATCCACTATACTCTGAAGATCAATACGCATACCGCAATCATTTGCTTTTCAAATCCCTAACTTTTTCCTGAATCTCCCTTTCGGGTTTTCAATTCACCGAGGTACCCATTTTTGCCAAAGTTGCCTTTTCAGGTTTTCAACTTTGTGGGTTTACATCTTTTCTCCTTTTATCCCTAATTTTTGCCCAAACCCATTCTTTTTATGGTTCGCTGGGATGCCCCATTCTTTCCTGGATATTCTTTTTTCTTTCCAGTGGGTCTCTTTAAGTAAAGTATTTTTTAACTGCGTCTACGTTCATATGGGATGTGAAGTCTTCACCATCCATGGTTGATAACAGCAAGGCTCCTCTAGAGAAAACCTTTAGCACGACATATGAACCTTCATAGTTGGGAGTCCATTTGCCCCTATGATCTGTTTGTGGAGGGAGAATCTTTTTTAGCACTAGACCGCCCGTTTGAAAGCTTCAAGGGCGCACCTTCTTGTCAAAAGCTTTCTTCATTCGACTCTGATACAACCAACCATATGCAATGGATGCTAGCTTTTTCTCGTCCATCAGGCTGAGTTGATTTAATTTACTCTTTACCCATTCTGCCTCATCAAGCTTGACATCAACCAGAACTCTCAAAGAAAGAATCTCGACTTCGAATAGTAGGATAGCTTCCATACCATACACCAGCGAGAAAGGAGTTGCCCCAGTTGAAGTGTGTATTGTAACACCCCACTTCCCAAAATCATCTAAATTAATAAACATTATAAATAAACAAAATCAGAGTTCCAATTCTCCCAAGTGGGATATCACATAAAAACAACGTTTCCTTATAAAAAGGTTTTTCTCCAAATACAGCGGAATGTTAAATAATAAAATTCAATAAAAGTTTGATACATTCACAGGGAAATAAAATATAAGTTCAACATAAAACAAATAAAAACGCCCAAGTCCCGTGCTACGTATCAGAGCATCCTAGACTCGACAATCACACCAATATCCAAGCTAGCTAAGCACCTGGATTATCTGTACTTCCGAAGAAGCACAAACCACAACAACAACAAAGGGGTGAGAAATCATGATCAAAAATATAATGGTAATGTAATACATGTAAATAAGGTAGTACAACGCACCAACACACCAAGATTCACCCCTAACAACACCATATGACGAACCTACTGTTCAAATTACAATATAACATATTATAATGCAAAATGCAACTCAACACCATGCATGCGGTACCGACTCGTTGGTTCATTCAATCGAACCTGGATAGATCACTTACGCTCCTCCTGAGACATGATCTATCCCCCACCATTCTCCCCAAAGGAGTACGGATGAATCACTTACGCTCCTCCTGAGACATGATTCATCCCACCAAAACACCATGATATGCACACACCAATGCATAACTAATATATTTAGGCACTCAACGGGCACACGATCCTCCTGATCATATCATCATACATCAATGCATATATGTACAGATATAACATACACCAACACCATATAAATCAACCAGATAGTAAACAAGTTCATATTCTATCACCAAGATACAAACACATCCCACTACTCGGGGATACACGATCCTACTGATCACTACATACATATATATCAACTAATTGTCCACTAGTCATTATTACGGGAAACATGCACTATCACCAAGTACACAAGTTAGTTCCCACACTCATCCTTCTTACAGTGCATCAAGGCCAAAGGGATCACACAAGCCCAAGCTCAAGGCCAAAACATCACAAAAATCACATTCTTGTTCTGCTACGTTCGCTGGCATTCGCCAGGCGAACCTGCTGGCGAAACCCTCATTTCACTATCGTGCACTCGCCAGGCGAACCTTCATTCGCCAGGAGAACCTTCGCTGGCACAACTTGCCAGGCGAAGTTCCTGCCCTTTAGGTCTGGGACTTAATTCTGAATTATTCGCTGCCACTCGCCTCAGCTCGCCAGGCAAACTCTCGCCTCCCTTCGCCAGGCGAAGCTTCGCCAACATTCGCCATGCGAAGCCCAGCGAATGCTGCGATTTACCAGTTTTTCTAACAGTTCAGCAGTGCTATTCTAGGCCAAATCATACCTAATATCTCAACTCAGGTTCTCAGTCTATTCTAGTACCAATCTTGCACATTACCACGAACAATCGGTTTCTAAATCCTATTCCCAAAATCAACGCCTACGTATTCTACCGATACCTCAAAAGGTCACACAGAACCTCCCCCAATTCAACTCTTAGGCATTCTATTGATATCCCAAAAGGTCACACAGAATTTTCCCTAAAATCATAACTCAACCTATACGCCAAATTAACCAAAAACAACAATTCATTCAACGATTACTATCCAATTATCAACAGTCATCATCAATCACAACATATCAACTCACAATATCATATATAGCTGATCTTTCTACGGGGTTAAGGAATCCCCAACTACCCTATACATGTATAAACCATTTCCCAATCAAGTTTCTCCCCCCTTACCTTGTTAATCGGTTGATCGATGAAAGAACCCTCCAAGGTTTGGCCAATTCTGATTTTCCCCCGTTCCTTCGTTCTTCGCTCCCTTTTCCGTTCTTCTCACTTCTCTCCTTTCTATCGTTCTTTTTCCACTTTCTCTAACTTCTCACAATGTATCGTAAAAACTACTAACCCCTCACATTCTCTATTTTAATTCTCTAATCCCAATAATAATAATAACAACTTAATAAAATAATAATAATAATAATAATAGTAATAATATTATTATCTCACCAAAATAATAATAATATTAGTAACAATAGTAACTATAATAAATATAATAATAATAATAATATTCCCACCAATATTAATATTATACACTATATTATTATATTCACCAAAACACCACCAATAATCCTCCCACATTAGGGACACCCACCAAACATCACCAAATACACCCCCACCAAAGGGTACACCAACATATAATATTTAAAATAATAATAAAATGACTAAATAATTAAAATGGGTGTTACAACTCTCCCCCACTTTAATTATTTTCGTCCTCGAAAATTACCGTATGGAAATAGCTCCGGATACGCTTCTCGCATCCTGCTTTCCAACTCCCAGGTCACACTGCCTCCTGCAGCACCTCCCCAAGCTACCTTCACCAAAGGTATCTCTTTCCCTCGGAGCTGTTTCATCTTACGGTCCTCGATCCTCAACGGCATCGTCTCAACAGTAAGATTCTCCCGAACCTGAACATCATCTCTCTGAATAACATGAGATGGATCAGAAACGTACTTTCGCAATTGCGACACATGAAACACATCATGTAGATTCGACAACTCAGGCGGTAACGCCACCCTATAAGCCACATCACCAATTCTCTGCAAAATCTCATAAGGTCCAATGAACTTAGGATCCAGCTTCTTGGACTTCAATGCACGACCCACACCAGTCATCGGATTAACTCTTCGGAATACGTGATCACCTACACAGAATTCCAACTCTTTCCTCCGATTATCATGATAGCTTTTCTGCCTACTCTGAGACACTTTCAATTTCTCACGAATCATTTGAATTGTCTCAGTAGTCTGCTGTACAATTTCTGGCCCAAGCACCATATTCTCACCAGTTTCATACCAACACAGAGGAGTCCTACACCTCCTCCCATACAAAGCTTCAAACGGTGCCATTTCGATACTAGAATGGTAACTGTTATTGTACGTGAACTCAATCAATGGTAAATGAGTATCCCACGCACCACCCTTTTCTAACACACAAGCTCTCAACAAATCTTCAAGCGATTGAATAGTCCTCTCCGACTGACCATCAGTTTGCAGATGATAAGCTGAACTCAATTTCAACTTAGTTCCCAAAGCTTCCTGCAAGCTCTTCCAAAATTCCGAAGTAAACCGTGGATCTCTATCCGACACAATACTGGACGGAACACCATGCAACTTCACAATTACTCGAATGTAAATATCCGCCAGCTTCGTTAATGGAAAACTAATATTGAGCGGCACAAAGTGTGCAGACTTTGTCAATCGATCCACAATCACCCATATAGCATCAAAACCTCTCGCCGTATTCGGCAAACCTGTCACAAAATCCATAGTAATGCAATCCCATTTCCAAACCGGAATCTCTAATGGTTGCATAAATCCAGAAGGTCTCTGGTGTTCCACCTTCGACTTCTGACATGTCAAACAGACATACACAAATTGAGCTATGTCTCTTTTCATACCAGACCACCAAAATAATTTCTTCAAATCATGATACATTTTCGTAGCTCCCGGATGAATACTCAGGCTACTACGATGTCCTTCGCTCAAAATTGACTTTTTCAATTCTTCATCATCTGGTACACAAATCCTGCCTCTAAATCTCAACACACCTGTACTATCCATTTTAAAGTCACTATCAGAGTCACTCCCTACTCCAGGCATCAAATCTACCAATTTCACATCCAACTTCTGATTTTCTCTAATCATATCCAAGAAGTCATTATTTACCTGCAACATACCCAACATTACACTATCTGCAGTAGTCTCACAAACCATGCTCAAATCTCTAAACTGTTCAATTAACTCAATTTCTTTCACCATTAGAGCTGCCATATCAATTGCTTTCCTACTCAAAGCATATGCCACTACATTGGCCTTTCCTGGATGATAACTCAAACTAAAGTCATAATCCTTCAAAAATTCCAACCATCTTCTCTGCCTCATATTCAGCTCTTTCTGATCAAACAGGTATCTCATACTCTTATGATCACTAAACACTTCAAATCTTGAACCATATAAATAGTGTCTCCAAATTTTCAACACAAAAACAACCGCAGCTAATTCAAGATCATGAGTCGGATAATTTCGCTCATGCACTCGCAATTGCCGCGATGCATATGCTACTACTTTACCATTCTGCATCAGAACCCCGCCTAATCCCATCTTAGACGCATCACAGTACACCACAAACGGTTCACTCGGAGTCGGTAACACTAACACCGGTGCCGTAGTCAATCTCTTTTTCAACTCTTCAAAACTTTCTTCACAAGCAGCATCCCATACAAAAACTTGGTTCTTTCTCGTCAACTGAGTTAATGGCAACGCCAAATTAGAGAACCCTTCAATAAACCTGCGGTAATAACCGGCTAACCCCAAAAAGCTTCTAATCTCTGTCGCTGTCTTCGGCGGTTCCCACTGCAATACTGCACTTACTTTTGACGGATCCACCGCTATTCCATCTTCAGATATTACATGCCCCAAGAAACTTACTTTCTTCAACCAAAAGTCACACTTTGACAGTTTAGCAAATAATTTATTTTCCTTCAACACTTGCAAGGCAATTCTCAGATGTCCTGCATGCTCTTCATCAGATTTTGAATAAATTAATATATCATCAATAAACACTACAATGAACTGATCCAAGTAAGAATGGAAAATTCTGTTCATATACTCCATAAATACTCCCGGTGCATTAGTCACTCCAAACGGCATTACAGCATATTCGTAATGTCCATATCGAGTCCTAAAGGCAGTCTTCTGAATATCACCTTCTCTTACTCTCATCTGATGATAACCCGATCTTAAGTCGATCTTACTAAATACACGAGCTCCCACCAGCTGGTCCATCAAATCATCAATCCTAGGTAAAGGATACTTATTCTTAATAGTCACTTTATTCAATTGACGGTAATCGATGCACAGACGCATACTACCATCCTTCTTCTTCACCAACAACACTGGAGCTCCCCACGGCGATACACTTGGTCTAATAAAATTTCTATCCAACAATTCTCCAATCTGAGACTTCAACTCAGCCAATTCCACTGCAGACATCCTGTACGGCGCCATAGAAATAGGTCTCGTACCAGGAACGAGATCAATACCAAATTCTACTTCTCGCGTCGGAGGCAATTCCGTAATGTCGTCAGGAAACACTTCTGGAAATTCATTCACCACTGCTAATTCCTTCATTGGCACTTTGTTATCCATCGATAAAGTTGCGAATAAATCAAACACTCTAGTTTCATCTTCCAACAAGGCCCTCAATTCTTTATTAGACAAAGAACTTGCCACAACTTCCTCTTCAGGGGTCAGGAACAACAATTTCTTCCGAAAACAATCGATGTAGACTCGGTTGAACTCTAACCAGTTCATACCCAGAATAACATCCAACTTACCAAGTGGTAGACAAATCAGATCCACTCCAAATTCTCTACCGAAAATAGTCAGCGGACACTTCAGGTATACCAAAGAAGTAGTCACTGAACCTATAGAGGGTGTCTCAATAGTCATTCGTCTCTCCAGAGTGGACGGCACCAAACCTATCCTCTCCACACAATCTATAGAAATAAACGAATGCGTTGCACCCGTATCAATAATAGCAACCAAAGGAATATTATTGATAATACAAGTACCTCTGATCACACGCTCATCACTGGCAGCATGAGTTCCTGCCAAGGCAAACACTTTTCCACCAGCCGGAGACGTTTGAGGCTTCTTCGGCTTCTCACAATGTGTACTGATATGACCCTTCTCACCACAATTATAACAGGTCGGCATAGTTGCTCTGCAATCAGCTATCACATGACCTGGTTTCCCACACTTAAAACATTTCTTGGCCTCATTAGGACAATCATTAGCACGGTGTCCCATACCACCGCACCGAAAACATTTCCCTTCAGCAGATGCTCTCCCATCTCTAGGCTTCTTATCAACAACAGCTTTACGTTTTCCCTTATCAGCAGCAACACTATAAGGAGTACCACTAAACCTCTGCTTACCCTTACGGTCATTAACAGCTTTGTAGTGCGCAATCCTTGCTCGGTTATCATTATCATATATTCTGCTCCTGCATACCAGCTCAGGATAGCTCCTGATCTTCAGACAAGCAATCCCCAACTTAATCTCTGGACGCAGTCCATTCTCAAACTTTAAGCACTTAGAGGTCATTGCCCCTTCCACATTATAGTGGGGACAATACTGCACCAGCTCCTCAAACTTGGCAGCATATTCTGCTACAGTCATGCTACCCTGTTTCAGCTCTAAGAATTCAATTTCCTTAGTGCTTCAGATATCTTCCGGGAAATACTTCTCCAGAAAACCTTTCCGAACCACCTCCCAAGTAATGGTAGTTCCAGCAGCTTCCAACCTTTGGCGACTATTGTCCCACCAGGCTTCAGCCTCACCCTCCAGCATGTGAGTACCAAACCTCACCTTTTGTTCATCGCTACATTCCATAGTCCTGAAGATCTTTTCAATTGCCTTCAGCCACTTCTGAGCAACTTCAGGGTCCAGAATTCCTCCTTCAAATGTTGGCGGCTTGTTGCTCCGAAACTGCGCCAAACTCCTGAATTGGGCATCTGCAGTTTGATTCTGATTAGCAACCGCCTGCGCCATTGCTTGCATAGCAGCAGTCAATGCAGCATCGTTCCTTCCTGCCATACTTCTCAGAAAGAACAACACCAGGTTGAAAGATATTCAACTACATCATAAAGGACAGACTCAACTCGACTCAACAACACTGGCCGGACGGACCGACCTGCTCTGATACCAATTGTAACACCCCACTTCCCAAAATCATCTAAATTAATAAACATTATAAATAAACAAAATCAGAGTTCCAATTCTCCCAAGTGGGATATCACATAAAAACAACGTTTCCTTATAAAAAGGTTTTTCTCCAAATACAGCGGAATGTTAAATAATAAAATTCAATAAAAGTTTGATACGTTCACAGGGAAATAAAATATAAGTTCAACATAAAACAAATAAAAACGCCCAAGTCCCGTGCTACGTATCAGAGCATCCTAGACTCGACAATCACACCAATATCCAAGCTATCTAAGCACCTGGATTATCTGTACTTCCGAAGAAGCACAAACCACAACAACAACAAAGGGGTGAGAAATCATGATCAAAAATATAATGGTAATGTAATACATGTAAATAAGGTAGTACAACGCACCAACACACCAAGATTCACCCCTAACAACACCATATGACGAACCTACTGTTCAAATTACAATATAACATATTATAATGCAAAATGCAACTCAACACCATGCATGCGGTACCGACTCGTTGGTTCATTCAATCGAACCTGGATAGATCACTTACGCTCCTCCTAAGACATGATCTATCCCCCACCATTCTCCCCAAAGGAGTACGGATGAATCACTTACGCTCCTCCTGAGACATGATTCATCCCACCAAAACACCATGATATGCACACACCAATGCATAACTAATATATTTAGGCACTCAACGGGCACACGATCCTCCTGATCATATCATCATACATCAATGCATATATGTACAGATATAACATACACCAACACCATATAAATCAACCAGATAGTAAACAAGTTCATATTCTATCACCAAGATACAAACACATCGCACTACTCGGGGATACACGATCCTACTGATCACTACATACATATATATCAACTAATTGTCCACTAGTCATTATTACGGGAAACATGCACTATCACCAAGTACACAAGTTAGTTCCCACACTCATCCTTCTTACAGTGCATCAAGGCCAAAGGGATCACACAAGCCCAAGCTCAAGGCCAAAACATCACAAAAATCACATTCTGGTTCTGCTACGTTCGCTGGCATTCTCCAGGCGAACCTACTGGCGAAACCCTCATTTCACTATCGTGCACTCGCCAGGCGAACCTTCATTCGCCAGGCGAACCTTCGCTGGCCACACTTGCCAGGCGAAGTTCCTACCCTTTAGGTCTGGGACTTAATTCTGAATTATTCGCTGCCACTCGCCTCAGCTCGCCAGGCGAACTCTCGCCTCCCTTCGCCAGGCGAAGCTTCGCCAACATTCGCCATGCGAAGCCCAGCGAATGCTGTGATTTACCAGTTTTTCTCACAGTTCAGCAGTGCTATTCTAGGCCAAATCATACCTAATATCTCAACTCAGGTTCTCAGTATATTCTAGTACCAATCTTGCACATTACCACGAACAATCGGTTTCTAAATCCTATTCCCAAAATCAACGCCTACGTATTCTACCGATACCTCAAAAGGTCACACAGAACCTCCCCCAATTCAACTCTTAGGCATTCTATCGATATCCCAAAAGGTCACACAGAATTTTCCCTAAAATCATAACTCAACCTATACGCCAAATTAACCAAAAACAACAATTCATTCAACGATTACTATCCAATTATCAACAGTCATCATCAATCACAACATATCAACTCACAATATCATATATAGCTGATCTTTCTACGGGGTTAAGGAATCCCCAACTACCCTATACATGTATAAACCATTTCCCAATCATGTTTCTCCCCCCTTACCTTGTTAATCGGTTGATCGATGAAAGAACCCTCCAAGGTTTGGCCAATTCTGATTTTCCCCCGTTCCTTCGTTCTTCGCTCCCTTTTCCGTTCTTCTCACTTCTCTCCTTTCTATCGTTCTTTTTCCACTTTCTCTAACTTCTCACAATGTATCGTAAAAACTACTAACCCCTCACATTCTCTATTTTAATTCTCTAATCCCAATAATAATAATAACTTAATAAAATAATAATAATAATAGTAATAATATTATTATCTCACCAAAATAATAATAATATTAGTAACAATAGTAACTATAATAAATATAATAACAATAATAATATTCCCACCAATGTTAATATTATACACTATATTATTATATTCACCAAAACACCACCAATAATCCTCCCACATTAGGGACACCCACCAAACATCACCAAATACACCCCCACCAAAGGGTACACCAACATATAATATTTAAAATAATAATAAAATGACTAAATAATTAAAATGGGTGTTACATGTACCATAGTAAGATATCCATGCAAAGCAAATGGCAACATCTCATGCCAATCTTTATAGGTTACAACCATCTTCTGCATTATCTTCTTGATGTTCTTATTGGCCGCTTCCACAGCGCCATTCATCTTCGGACGATAGAGAGATGAGTTGTGATGCTCAATTTTGAAATTCGGGGACAATTCCTTCATTATCTTGTTATTCAAATTCGAACCATTGTCATTAATGATTCTTTCAGGCACTCTGTAACGACAAATGATGTCCTTCTTGATAAACCGGGCTACCACTTGCTTAGTGACATTAGCATAGGAAGATGCTTCCTCCCACTTGGTGAAGTAATCAATGGCTACCAGGATGAAACAATGTCCATTAGATGCAGTGGGCTCGATCTTGCCTATCATGTTAATGCCCCACATGGAAAAGGGCTAAGGAGACGCAATAACATTCAATGGACTCGGCGACACATGAATCTTGTCAGCATAAATTTGGCATTTATGGCACTTCTTTGCATACTTGAAGCAATCAGACTCCATAGTCAACCAATAATACCCTGCTCGTAACAACTTTCGAGACATGGCATGGCCACTGTCATGTGTACCAAAGGCACCTTCGTAGACCTCTTCCATAAGCAGACTTGTGTCTTTTTCGTCTGCACATCTTAAAAGCACCAAGTCATAATTCCTCATGTAGAGTATACCATCCTAGTTTAGATAAAAGTTCCCAAACAACCTCCTCAGAGTCTTCTTATCCCGGGTCGAAGCCCCTGGCGGATACTCTTGGTTCTTAAGGAAGTTCTGGATGTCATAAAATCATGGCTTGCCATCAAAAGCTTCCTCAATGACGAATAGGAATGCTGGCCTATCAAGGCGCGAGATGACAATTCTTGGAGCATCATTCCAATAGTTCACCTTGTACATTGAGGACAACGTTGCCAGAGCGTCTGCCATTTTGTTCTCTGCGCTCGGAACGTGGTGAAATTCTACCCGATCAAAGAAAGGTAACATCCTCCTTGCATAGTTCATGTAAGGTACCAGGTTAGGCTACCGGATCTCCCATTCTCACTTGATCTAATTGATAACTAACACTGAATCGCCATACACATCTAGATTCTTGATCCTTAGATCAATGGCCTCTTCCAACCCCATAATGCATGCTTCGTATTCGGCTTCATTATTGGTGCAAGGAAATGTCAACTTGGCAGTGAATGGTATATGAGACCCATGAGGAGTCTTGATAATTGCCCCAATTCCACTACCATAGGAATTAACAGCACCATCAAATATCATCTGCCATTGGGAACCCTTCTCCGGACCTTCATCGGGTAATGGCTCATCATAATCCTTCATCTTTAAGAACATGATGTCTTCATCGGGAAATTCAAACTTCATTGGTTGGTAATCGTCAATTGGCTGTTCAGCAAGATATTCCGACAGAACACTCCCTTTGATAGCCTTCTGGGAGACGTACTGAATGTCGTATTCTGTCAGGACCATCTGCCACCTGGCAATTCTTTGTGAAAGTGCTTGCTTTTCAAAGACGTACTTAATCAAATCCATCTTCGAAATCAGTATGGTTGTATGGTTTAGCATATACTGTCTTAGGCGTTTGGCAGCCCAAGCAAGTGCGCAACACGATTTTTCCAACATCGAGTACTTGGATTCACAATCTGTGAACTTTTTACTCAAGTAGTAAATTGCATGCTCTTTTCTTCCAGTCTCGTCATGCTGACCGAGAACACAACCCATGTTGTTCTCAAGAACCGTTAAATACATTATCAATGGCCTTCCAGCTACTGGAGGTATCAGTATTAGAGGCTCCTGCAAATATTCTTTTATTTTATCAAATGCCCTTTGGCAATTTTCATTTCAGACGACCATTTGATCTTTCTTTAACAATTCTAACAAGGGTTCACATGTGGCTGTGAGATGAGATATGAACCTAGCAATGTAGTTTAATCTACCCAAGAAACCACAAACCTCTTTCTCCATTTTCGGTGCTGGCATTTCTTAAATTGCTTTTATTTTTGCAGGATCGACCTCGATTCCTTTTTCACTAACAATGAACCCCAGCAACTTTCCTGACCGTACAGCAAAAGTGCATTTGTTCGGATTCAACCTCAGTCTGAATTTCCTTAGCCTTTCAAACAGCTTCAACAAATTCACCAGATGTTCCTCCTCCGTCTGCGACTTTGCTATCATGTCATCAACATATACTTCAATCTCATGATGAATCATATCATGAAACAAAGTGACCATTGCCCGCGGATAGGTTGCCCCTGCATTTTTCAACCCAAAAGGCATTACCTTATAACAGAAAGTCCCCCATGGTGTAATGAAAGTTTTTTTCTCCATATCCTCCGACGCCATCTTAATCTAATTATATCCGAAAAAGCCGTCCATGAAGGAAAACACTGAATACTGAGCAGTATTATCAACCAATACGTCAATGTGGGGGAGCGGGAAGTCATCCTTCGGGCTCACTTTATTCAAGTATCTATAGTCAACACACATCCTTACCTTACCATCTTTCTTTGGTACAGGTACGATGTTAGCGACCTACAGAGGGTAAGTTTTTACGGCGAGAAATCCTGCATCCAACTGCTTCTGGACTTCTTCTTTGATTTTCACCGCCATATCTGGTCTAGTCCTTCTGAGCTTCTGCTTAATAGGCGGACACTCTTCACGCAAAGGCAAGCGATGAACCACAATATCTATGTCAAGACCGGGCATATCTTCGTATGACCAAGCAAAGATATCACTATACTCTCGGAGCATTTCAACCAATCTCTGCTTGATATCACCCTGCAACACAACCCCTATCCTGACATCTCTTCTAGCTTCCTCAACACCCAAGTTGACGACCTCAATTTCCTCCTGATGAGGCAGAATGATTTTCTATTCTTATTTCAAAAGCCTAGCTAGCTCTTCTGGTAGGTCTTCATCTTCATCAATCCCTTCTTCTGATTGAAATATCGGATTATCAAAGTCAAAGCGAGTCATAGACGGCTCTGGAGCGGTGTCATCTGCAATGTGAAACCTGCAATGATGATGATTTACTGCTTAAAATGATATGTGTTGCACCCCAAAATTTGCCCTCACAATACAAGACTTTGTGTTCCAGGAAGGTTCACAAGGTTCACAAAATTCACAATTGGTCAGAAGAGTTGACAATTCCCTCAGACAATGCACCTCCTAAGCAGTGCATCCAAAACTAGGGTTTTGACTTTAATCAGGCTAAATGGACTTCCAAGACTTCAAGTGAGCTTCATAACATCTTATATGTGTATAAGAACCCCCATGTCAAGTTTCAAGACTTTTCTCAAAAGTTGGCTCAGTCAGATGATCAGATAAGTCAAAAGCAGTCAATGCAGTTAAAAGGTCAAACTGAGGTCAACTGTGGTCAAACCAAAGTCAAACTTCATGATTTTTTTTTTGCCAACATCAAAGAGAGGTTGGGTGAGAAATATTATCATAATAACTGTAATACCCCAAATTTTGCCCTAAGATTTGTCGTCGCATTTCATTGCATTTAATCAATTACTAACAAATTTGTGTAGTCGTTTGACTTTTTGCAGGTAAATATCATATGGCATGCATTTTTTTTCTAAAAAGTAAAAATGGCACAATTGGCAGGAGGACATGTGTAAGGAGTTATGAGTGTGAGAGGTTGAGAGTTCGAATCTCACCTTTGTCATTTTTTTTGTTTTTTATTATTTTTACTCTAAATTTTTCTATCTTTCATTAAAAAAATAACAAAAATAGTTTTTTATTATTATTTAATTATTATTTTCGTATTTTAATTAAATCATTTTTTAAAATATTATTTTTTTCACTTTTTTCTAAATTATTCATAAAAATATCCAAAAAATCATAAAATAAAAAATATTGAAAAAAATTTTGTTCTTTTTATAATATTTTTTATTTTAGGAATCAATAGGATTATTAGTTTTTATTTTAAGTTTATTTTAATTATTTTAAATTATTTAAATTTTATTTTTTCTTAACTAATTATTTAGTTTGGGCTTTAAAATGGGCTTTAGGGACATTATTGACAATTTGGTGTTAACCCTAATTTGTTCCCTATATATACATGTGTTGCCTTGTTGGAAAAAAGAGGAGAAGGAAAAAAACCTAAGAGGAGTGAGTGCCGTTTGCCGTTATTTAGTTTTCTTCTTCATCCATTACTATTGTTTCTTTTTCTTCATCGTTTACCGTTATTTCTTTTCCTTCATCTATTACTATTGTTTCTTTTTCTTCATCGTTTACCGTTATTTCTTTTCCTTCATCTATTACTGTTGTTTCTTTTTCTTCATCTTTTACCGTTATTTCTTTTTCTTCATCTATTACCGTTATTTCTTTTTCTTTATCTATTACTGTTACGTTTATATATATATAATTTTTAAATTGTTAGAGTTTATATATATAAGATTTTTGATCGAATTATGTCGATACGATGTTTGCACATTTGTGTGCATGACGCGTGACATTTGTGTTAGTTCGATCTGGTTGCGATGATCGCATTTTTGTGTGAGCAATAATACTATATTTTGCTTAATTTCTTTTTCTTTGCGATAAATTTTGTTTCGTCCGATTTAGATCTGGTTGCGATGAGCGCATTTCTGCGTTAGCAACATTGTTGGGTTATTTGGCACATTTAAAATTCATTATTGCTTTATTATTATTATTATTATTATTATTATTATTATTATTATTATTATTATTATTATTATTATTATTATTATCATTATTTATTATTATTATCATTATTATCATTATTATTACCATTATTATTATTATTGTTATCATTAATTTATTAAAATTTGTTATAATATAAAAATCTGTTTTTTAAAATAAATAACATTAACATCTTTTCCAAATTAATATGAAAACCTATTATTTTTAAGAAAAACTTTTTTTTTAGATAAATTTAAAATAATAACTAAAATCTTTTTTTAAAATAATAACTAGAACCGTTATTTATTTTATTTTATTATTGTTCAATTCAAATTTCATTATCATATTGTATCTGCTCCTCTCATGTAACCTCGCGAACTTAACAATCGCTCTTTAAATTCTGCCTTTAAATTTCTGCTTGCATGGTTTAAATTATGACATTATCTCTCTGTTTGCATGATTCAATTATCTCACGCGTTTACTATTATTTCTGTCACATTGCACACATCCGAAGGTTAGGTCTAACTGTTTGGCCGCCGCGCCAATAGTCCGTAAAACTTCACACATTCAATTTCAAAACCTCAAAACTACAAACTACAAACCCTAATTTTCACAAATGCCTCGCCGCAGGCAAAATTACAATTTTACCCTTAGCATTAGGTCAAAGAGCCGCCGCGCTCATTTTAGGGTTTCCCGCCGTGGAATCCCTAATTTAACCCTAATTACAACTTAACATTTCAACGTAGAGATTTGGAGTTTCTACACTCCACGTAAGCGTGTCCTTAAGATGTGTTTATTCCCCTTGAGACCTTGACCACAGTCAAGAAGTTTCTAACCTCCCTATTGAGGGGAACTACGATTACTCTGATTCCACTCCCGTAAGGATACGTAGGCACAAGATGCGATGTCTTGCCGAGTAAACTTAGAATTAACCCCCTTTATTATTTATTATTGCTTATTTATATTTTATTTATCTTTGCTATTTAATTATTTTGCTTATTATTTTGTAATTGTTTCTTGGATGTAAAGTTGTTTAATTATTTAATTATTATTATGGTTAGTAATTAGGGAGTGTAACAACATGTATGTAATATTAAAATAAATTTAGATCACTTTTAAATAAAGATAATTAAAATAAACACGTCACACACGTAAGTCGATTTTAATCGCCGTCTCACTTCCTAAGGATATCCCTCAAGTTGCCTACGAATAATGGTTAAGTGGGGTGTATAAAGCAAGTCCCTCAAATAAAAAAAAATCATCAAAGTCCCTTATGGTTGCCTTTACGAATCAAGTCCCTTTCGAAAAATGATGATGGTCCCTTATATGTGCTTATTACATCCCACAATGGCCTTCAAAGTCAAATTGTCCCTCACATACCCCTTAACATCCAAAGTAAGGACTACCTACTCCATTATAGTAGGGATAGTCTTACTAAAGGAAAGAATGAAGAATAAGAAAGACCTTTAAACATTAGGGTAGGTTACTCCTAGGTGCTTGCTCACTTCAAAATTGTTTCGCACTTAAACAAATTTTCAACAAGTTTTCAAACAAGTTCTTAACACATCCTTACATGGATTATTTATTAACTATTCTGAAAATTTTCTATTCACACACTACAATTTCAAAACAATTCAAAAGTGAGCTTAAGTACCTAAGAGCCCATGGATAACCATGGATGAAAAGGATGCTAATACCTTCCCTTTTCATAACCTACCCCCCGGACCCAAAATATTCTCTAAGGTCTTTCCTGTTCTTTTATAACCTTTCCTTATGGATAAAATAAAAGTCGGTGGCGACTCTTGCTATCCGCAACATTGTTTAAAGTCAGTTCACCGGGTTACAGAACTGGCGACTCTGCTGGGGAATTATTTAAGAGGGGTACCCTTAGGAATTAAGATCACTTTAAATTGTTTGCCTTGTTTGCTTTATTATTATATTGTTGGGGTGCTCTTATGTGTGAAAGGTCCTAACCCGGATCTAGTGTACCTTAGGTAAATGGCAATAGACCAAGGAAACTGTACGACGTATATCGATACGGTTGATCTGGTGGCCATAGTTAGTGCGACTTCTTGGTTGGTGCTTATATTCCTTAAGTCAAGTTGAGGATAATATTGAGGCTGCCATATGTTGTCAATGCACTAACTGACTTTTAGAACCCTAGTTAACTCATCTTGGCCTTTAGAAAGTAGTGAGGTAACCGACTTTGGTGCAGACTGAAGTTGGTTGACACTCGATACTACGCTCATTGAGATCTTAAACTTGGAGGGTTTTGGTTGGCAAGTAAGTTGCCTTCTGAACAACCACCCTTGTGAAGGATCAATGATATTGAGATCCCTTAGAACCTGGTTACTTTTGTAGGACAGGATGAACCATCTAACTTCAGGGGAGGGTACTTGCCTTTGAACCTCATGCAAGCCTTTAAACCTAGGGCTATGGTGTGACTTGTTTGTGTGTGCCACATGTTTGTGATTGAGCATGACATCATGACATCATCATGCATCATAAGCATATCATTTTCCCTAACCATTTCAAGGACCAAAGGATTTGTCTTTGTTCTTTGTTGCAGGTCATGGCTTCTGCTCGTAGAAACACCATCAGGATCAACTTTGTAGGGATACCTGCTAAGCTCAAGGAGTTGGTTTCCCTAGTGCCTGATCATTCCCAGTTCAACAAGGGACATGGTCACTTATTGGATCTAGTTACTTCAGGGTTCAGTGAAGACATGATGAGTGTGCTGTTTCAGTTCTTTGACCCTAAGCACCATTGCTTTACATTTCCTGATTATCAGCTGGTTCCAACCATGGAGGAGTTCTCTAAACTTCTGGGTATACCTGTTCTTGATCAGAAGCCATTCACAGGCTTAGAGAAGGAGCTTAAACCAGAAGTTGTTGCTGCAACTCTACATCTGAAGAAGTCTGACATTGTTCTAGAGACGAGAAGTGGAGTTAAAGGTATTCTTGCCAAGGTATTAGTGGATAAAGCTCAAATGTTCTTGAAGGCTATGAGCTACGAGGCTTTTGAGGAGATCTTAGCCTTATTGATTTATGGCTTAGTGTTGTTCCCCAATCCTGATCAGTTCATAGACGTTCATGCCATCAACATATTCCTGAGTCACAATCCAGTGCCTACCTTACTTGGAGACATCCTACATTCTCTTCACACCCGTACTACAAGGGCAAGAGGAACTTTGATGTGCTGCATACCTTTACTTTCTAGGTGGTTTATTTCTCACCTTCCTCGCTCAGTAATGAAGAATGAGCAAGGGTTCAGATGGTCCAAGAGGATCATGTCACTTTCTCACTCAGACATCCATTGGTGCTCCAGATCTATGGAGAATGTCACCATCATTGACCGTTGTGGGGAGTTTCCTAATGTGCCACTTCTAGGCATAAGAGGAGGCATCACCTACAACCCATCTCTAGCTTTACGACAGTTTGGTTACGCCCGGAGCGATGGTCCACATGACATGTTGATTCAGGGCATTGTGTTTGACTACGACAACGATCTTCAGGGTTACCGTCAGAGATTCATACGAGCTTGGGAAAAGGTAAACAGGATTGACAGCAAGACACTGGAGCCTAAGTACACTATTCCTATGGAGGCTTATCTCAGATGGGTACGATTTCGTGCTCAGACACTCATGATGCCATATCCTGCCATCCTACCAGTTACCATGGAACCTGTTGCTGAAGGAGACACAGCTTATACCATCCTTCACCCAGACATGCCTACTGATATGGAAGACTTGCAGAGATCATGGATCCAACTGAAAAAGCAAAGGGATACTTTCGAGGCTCATTACAAAGCAAGCCAAGCAAGGATCCTAGAGCTAACAAAGCTACTTCATGAGGAACGAAACCTCAACTCATACCTCAACACCAAGAGGAAACGTCCATGGGAGACTTAAAACCCCATCTTTTGTACTTATTTCGTTTTCATTTTTTGTAAGCCTAAAAGGCAAAACAAGTTATTACTAATAAAAAGTTACTTTCTTGTTTGTTTAAGCAAATTTAAATCCTGCGGTCCTTGAAAACATTGCATATGCATTCCCATATCATTGCATCACAGGTTTATAATTGTGCACAGGTTTCTCATCTTCTCGCTGTTTATTTCAGCAATGGCTCTTGAACAATCAGTTAAGGATCTCCAGGCACAGAATGCACAGTTCCAAGAGCTGATCCTGAACCTATCCAAGGGGCAGGATGAATTGAAGACACTGCTGGCCAAGAAGACTAAGAAGGCTAGAAGGTCTGCTGGGTTGCTCAACATGGGAAGAAGGTTCAAAGGTCCTGTCAGGACCAAGGAACAGGTTGAAGACTATGAATCTGAAGAATCTGAGCAGGAGAGAGGCAGTCTCCACAACACTATGGGGGACTCTGATTCTGAGGCTAACTACTACCATGAGCCTAACGAAGACAAATTCAAGATGCTGGTGGATAGAATGGATGCTATGGAATTACAGAAATCATCTGGGCTGGATTTTGAGGATTTGAGCTTGATATCTGGGGTGGTCATACCCATTGGGTTCAAAGTTCCTACATTTGTTGTCTATGATGGGGTCTCTTGTCCCAAATTGCATCTGAGGTCTTATGTCAGAAGAATGCAACCCCACACTGCTGATAAAAAGTTGTGGATCCATTTCTTTCAAGAGAGTTTATCTGGAGCTCAGCTAGAGTGGTATTATCAGTTGGAGAGTGTCAACATCAGAGATTGGAATGACCTTGCTGAAGCTTTCTACAAGCAGTATCAATACAATGCTGACTTAGCCCCCACTCGCATGCAGCTTCAAAGCATGTCTATGGGTGCCAAAGAAAGCTTTAAGGAGTATGCTCAGAAGTGGAGAGACTTAGCTGGAAGAGTTCAACCCCCTTTGACTGATAGGGAGTTGGTTGATATGTTCATGTGTACGCTGAATGGTACGTTTTACAGTCATCTCATTGGAAGCTCATCATCTGGCTTCACTGAGTTGATCATGACAGGAGAGCGAGTAGAGAATGGTATCAAGAGTGGTAAGATCCAAGTGGGCACTTCTTCATTAGGTGCTGCAAAGAAGCCTCCCACTGGGAAGAAAGAATCTAATGCTGTGTATGGTCAGCCTGATCGTAACAGAAGGCATCAGTCTGTTAGTGCAGTTCATATTTCAAATCCAACTCCTGCAACAACAGAGCAGCCTCAAGGCAACCAACAGAGGGCTAGAAGACAGTTCACGAAGATCAACATGTCAATGGCTCAGGCATTGCAACACTTGTTGAAGGCTGAACTTATTACCCTGAGGGAGACTCCTCAGAATCCCAATGTTACCTCTCCCAAGTACAATCCCAATGCACGATGTGCATATCATTCAAACTGTCCAGGACATGATACTAATAACTGCTGGGTCTTGAAGAACAAAATTCAGGATATGATTGATGCTGGAGAAATTGAGTTTGATCCACCAGGTACTCCAAATGTGATTACAGCTCCAATGCCAAATCACGGGAAGACTGTCAACGCCATTGATGAAGATATTGATGAAGATCTGCATGTCTATTCAGTTATGGAGTTGAGCACACCATTGTCTGTTATCAAAAAGAGGTTAGTACAAGCTGGGATCTTTCCAGGTTGTCATGAAGATTGTCTATATTGTACCTATAAGCCGGATAGTTGCTTCATTTTGAGAGATGGGATTCAACGTCTCATGGATAGATATACTATAGTGTTTGAAAGAAGACCAGCATCTGTAGAAAGTATGGTGGATCATCTGACTCAGGGTAAGAAGATTGAAGAGGTTGACATGGTTGACAAAGTACCACTAAGAATCACTTCAAAGGGTCCCATTAAAATCACTCATCAGGGCCCAATCAAGATTACTGCTGAAGGTCCTGTGAAAGTTGTCGCTGAAGCCAGAGTAGCTCCTCTGATCATTACCACTCCTGGTCCTATTTCTTATACATCTGACAAAGCTGTGCCTTGGCACTATGGGTCTGAGGCTTACATCCATGGTGTCAAGCAGGAGCCTTTACCTGATATGCCTGTTGACATTGATAATATTGCTGGATCTAGCAAGATCACTCGTAGTGGAAGGGTCTTCTCTCCTCCAGTTGCTTCTAAGAGTGCAGTTACTCCTGCTGTTACTTCCACCACTGATGCTCGGGGCAAGGGTCCTGTTATTGAGCCTGTATCTACTGATGTGCCAGCTGCTGATGACCTCTCTAAGCAGATGGAAGAAGTATTGAAAATCATTCGCAAGAGTGATTATGATATTGTTGATCAGCTGGGGCATACTCCCTCAAAGATTTCTATACTCTCCCTGTTATTATGTTCTGAGGCTCATGCCAAGTCATTGATCAAGTTTCTAAAGATGGCTCATGTACCCAGTACAATTTCTGTGGACCAGTTTGAGAATTGTGTTGCTCACCTGACCTATGACAACGGGTTAGGATTTTCTGATGCTGACTTGACCCCTGCCAAGAGGGATCATAACAGGGCCTTGCATATTTCAATTGAATGCAGGGGCACTACCCTGTCTCATGTGCTGATAGACAATGGTTCCTCTCTGAATGTGTTGCCTAAGGAAGTCCTGAACAAGCTGAGTCCTGAAGATACGGTATTGAAGCCCAGTAATATTGTGGTAAAGGCTTTTGATGGTTCTAGAAGAGTAGTGCATGGGGAAATTGATCTTCCAATCAAGGTTGGCTCTCAGGTGTTTACTGCTACATTCTATGTGATGGATATTCGTCCTTCGTACTCATGTCTGCTTGGTCGTCCCTGGATCCATGGGGCAGGTGCTGTGACCTCCACATTACATCAAAAGTTGAGATATCCGGTGAATGGAAAAGTTGTTACTGTCTTTGGAGAGGAAGAATACTTTGTCAGCCATGTAAACACTTTCAAGTATCTGGAAGTAGAAGGTGAATACATTGAAACTCCATGTCAGTCATTTGAAGTAGTTCCCTGGGCTGTTAAGGATTGTGTGACTCCTCCTGCTGTGAAGAAGGTTCCTGTGGTCATCAGAAACCCTCCAACAATGGCAATGGCCTCCCTCAATGATGCAAAAGCTGTGGTGGAAGAAGGTGGTTGTACTATTTGGGGTCAGCTTCCTGATATTCCATACAAGTCTGACAAGTTTGGTTTGGGTTTCACTGCAGAGTCCCAGAAGGCTGTTCGTCGTGCTCGTGCTGTTCGTATCACCAATCAAGGGGTTATCAATGCTGTGGGAGATCAAGATGAAGACTACAACTTGGAGGCATGGATTTTTCCTACTGTGGGTGCTGGACTCAATAATTGGACAGCTGAAGATGTTATCCCTATCTCCCTTAGTCAGGAGTAAATACTATTACTGTGTTATGTTTTTAAATTTGTAATTTCTGGAACAATTAAAACTTTCAAGCCATATGCCTTACCCGGGGCACAATGGTGTGCTTGTTACGGGTTGTCATTTCATTTGCATACTTCATTCAATAAAATCAGTGGACGTTTCGTTTTCGTAAATATTGTGTTCCTTGTCTTTCTTTTTCTTTTATTTTTGCTTTATTAGCTATGTGTTCTTACACACACCCACGTCACTAAAATGCAGATCCTCATCCACTCTGGATCCAGTTGATAACAGTTCTACTATTGCCAATTACAATTTCGAGAATCCGATCTATCAAACTGAAGACGGAAACAAGGACGATTGTGAAATACCTGTAGAGCTTGCTAGGTTGTTACAACAAGAAGAGAAAGCTATACAGCCACATGAAGAGCCAGTCGAAGTTGTGAATCTGGGAACTAAAGAAAACAGAAAAGAGGTCAAGATAGGGGCTGATTTAGAGGACAGTGTCAAGAGCAGGTTGATTCAGATGCTACGTGACTATGTGGAGATCTTTGCTTGGTCTTATGAAGATATGCCAGGGTTGGATACAGACATTGTGGTTCACCGTTTGCCAGTGAAAGAAGATTGTCGTCCAAAGAAGCAGAAGGTTCGTCGTATGCGTCCTGAAATGTCAGAAAAGATCAAAGCAGAGGTAATGAAACAATTCAATGCAGGGTTCTTGGCCGTAACTTCTTATCCTCAGTGGGTTGCAAATGTGGTACCAGTTCCTAAGAAAGATGGTAAGGTACGTATGTGTGTAGACTACAGAGATCTGAACAAGGCTAGCCCTAAAGATGACTTTCCACTTCCTCATATTGATATTCTGGTAGACAACACTGCTCAGCATAAGGTATTCTCTTTTATGGATGGTTTCTCTAGTTACAATCAAATAAAGATGGCACCTGAAGATATGGAGAAGACTACATTTGTGACACAGTGGGGCACCTTTTGCTATAAGGTAATGCCATTTGGTTTGAAGAATGCAGGGGCAACATATCAGCGTGCTATGGTGGCTTTGTTTCATGATATGATTCATCATGAGATAGAGGTATATGTGGATGATATGATAGCCAGGTCTCAGAATGAAGAACAACATCTTGATCATCTGCACAAGTTGTTTGAGAGGTTGAAGAAATACAGGTTGAGATTAAATCCAAACAAGTGTACCTTTGGAGTTAGATCTGGAAAGCTCTTGGGTTTCATTGTCAGTGGAAAAGGTATTGAAGTGGATCCTGCAAAAGTGAAAGCTATACGAGAGATGCCAGCTCCCCGTACTGAGAAGGAGGTTAGAGGTTTCTTGGGACGATTGAACTACATTGCAAGATTTATTTCCCAATTAACTACCATCTGTGAGCCAATCTTCAAGTTGTTGAGGAAAGATCAGGTGATGGAATGGAATGATGAGTGCCAGACTGCCTTTGATGAAATCAAGAGATATTTGCTAGAACCTCCAATTTTAATGCCACCAGTTGATGGAAGACCCTTGATTATGTATTTAACAGTATTAGACAACTCAATGGGGTGTGTATTGGGGCAACATGACGAGTCTGGTCGAAAAGAGCAGGCAATATACTACCTTAGCAAAAAGTTTACCGACTGTGAAACAAGATACTCACTGCTCGAGAAAACTTGCTGCGCTTTGGCATGGGCTGCTCGCCGATTAAGACAGTATATGTTGACCCATACTACCTTGTTGATTTCGAAGATGGATCCAATCAAGTACATATTTGAGAAACCTGCTCTCTCCGGAAGAATTGCAAGATGGCAAATGATCTTGACGGAATATGATATACAGTATACCACTCAGAAGGCCATTAAGGGGAGTGTTGTTGCTGATCATTTGGCTCATCAAGCAGTAGATGATTACCAGTCAATGAATTTTGAGTTCCCTGATGAAGACATTATGTCTGTTACCAAAGAACCTGGACAATATGACGGACCTGAACAAGGATCCCGATGGACTATGGTTTTTGATGATGCCTCCAATGCACATGGTAATGGTGTTGGTGTTGTGATTAGTTCCCCTGAAGGTTGTCATACCCCGATTACTGCCATACTTTGTTTCTATTGTACCAATAACATGGCTGAGTATGAGGCATGTATCATGGGCATGCAAGTTGCTATTGATATGAAGATTCAGTTCCTTGAGGTGTATGGAGATTCAGCTCTGGTAGTAAGTCAGATTAAAGGAGATTGGGATACAAAGCATGATAATCTCATTCCTTACAGAGAACATGTGTTGTCTTTGATCCCACATTTCAAAGAGATTACTTTTGGACATATTCCACGAAGAGAGAATCAGTTGGCAGACGCATTGGCCACCATGGCATCTATGTTTGAGATCAGCTGGGATGATGAAGCTCCCAAGATTACCATTGATAGATTTGAGAAGCCTGCATACTGCAATGAGATTGACACTGAAGGGGCAGAGGAGAAGCCTTGGTTCTATGAAGTGAAAAACTATCTTGAAGCTCAGGAGTTCCCTGAAGGGGCATCTGTCAAAGATAGGAAGTTCCTGAGAAGGTTTTCTGCTAAGTTCTTTCTGAGTAATGGCATTCTGTATAAGCGTAATCATGATTCAACTATGCTTCGTTGTGTGGATAAGAAGGAAGCTACAGAAATTATGGAAGAGATGCATGATGGGACCTTTGGCACTCATTCTAGTGGTCATACCATGGCAAAGAAGATTTTGAGAGCAGGTTACTATTGGTCTACCATGGAAGCTGATTGCTATCAACACTCCAGAACATGCCACAAATGTCAAATCTATGCTGATAAAGTACATGTACCTCCATCTCCATTGAATGTGTTGACTGCTCCTTGGCCCTTTGCCATGTGGGGCATTGATATGATTGGTGAGATCAAGCCTACTGCTTCTAATGGGCATCGTTTCATCCTGGTTGCTATTGATTACTTCACGAAGTGGGTAGAGGCAGCTTCATTTGCATCTGTGACTAAGAATGTTGTGGCTCGGTTCATTAAGAATAATCTCATATGTAGGTATGGTATCCCTGAAAGGATTATCACTGACAATGGCTCTAATCTGAACAACACTATGATTACTGATCTCTGTACGCAGTTCAAGATTAAGCATCACAACTCTTCTCCGTATCGTCCAAAGATGAATGGGGCAGTTGAAGCTGCTAATAAGAACATTAAGAAGATTGTACAGAAGATGACTGTTACTTACAAGGATTGGCACGAGATGTTACCATTTGCTCTGCATGGTTATCGTACTACAATGCGTACTTCAACAGGGGCAACCCCATTCTCCTTAGTCTATGGTATGGAAGCAGTTCTGCCTATTGAAGTTCAGATCCCCTCCTTGAGAATTATGAAGGATGCAGGCTTGGATGAAGATGAGTGGATTCAGACTCGACTTGACCAGATAAATTTGATTGATGAGAAAAGGTTAGCAGCAGTTTGTCATGGCCAGATGTACCAGAAACAGATGATCAAAGCTTTTAACAAGAAGGTTAAGCCAAAGGTATATCAGGCTGGTGACTTGGTAATCAAGCGTATCATATTACCACAGGGTGATCCTAGGGGCAAGTGGACTCCAACTAGGGCTGGAAATGAGTCGAGTCGAGTCGAACTCACCTCAGCTCGGCTCGACTCGTTAAGAATTGTTCGAATTCGAGTTCGAGTTCGAGTTCGACACGAACTTTTTTTTAAGCTCAAACTCGACTCGTTATAAGTTCACGAACAGTTCGGTTCGACTCGTTAGGTTCATCTCATTAGGTTCAGCTCACATGGTTCACGAACTTAAAAACTATTTTTTAAAAATATATATATTTTTTTAGTATATTTGACATTTTAAATAAATATATATTTTTTAAATAAAATATTAAAATAAAATAAAAGTTATCATATTGAAATTTAAATTTATCTTCGAAATCTACTAATTCAAAACCTACACAACTTTCAAGAGATACATTTGAGAGTCTAATTCAAAAACTACTAAATTGAAGATTAAATTTGTCTAAGATTTGAAGTAAATATTTAAACCTAATCTTAAAGACAGTATAATTCTTTTCATATGTAATCGAGTTGACTCATGAACCTAACGAGTCGAACTATGTATAGTTCAAGTTCAGCTCATTTAGTTAACGAACTTAATTTTTCGCTCATACTCAACTCATTTAGTTCATGAACCTAGTTCAACGATTTAATTGTCGAGTCGAATTCCGAACTATCTTCGAGTTGGTTTGGTTCATTGCCAGCCCTAACTCCAACATATGAGGGACCATTTGTAGTCAAGACAGTGTTCTCAGGAGGTGCCATGATACTGACTACAATGGATGGTGAAGACTTCCCACAACCTGTAAACGCAGACATAGTTAAAAAATACTACGCATAAAAAGAGACCCGCTAGGTTGACAGGCCTAGGCAAAAATAAGGGCATCCCGGCAAACCAAAAGGGTTTGGGAAAAAATTAGGGATATATATATAAAAAGATGTACACTCGGCAAGTCGAAAACCTGAAAAGGCGGCTTGGGCAAAAAAGGGTATCCCGGTGGATTGAAAACCTGAAAGGGCAATCCAGGCAAAAGTTAGGGATTAAAGCGTATGACTATGTCTCGTTTGGATCACTCGTGAAACTGCAACCAGTTGTACTACTTACTCAAGCTCAAACAGATAAAGCTCAATCCAATCGTTTCCGTCTCAACAGCAAGAAGATGAGATACTTGAGTGGCAATAGTAGAATTGAAACTCAATAGGATTATTTCCCACATAGCTGATTCTTTTTGTAAAGCTTCATGACAAAATTCTCTTACTAGGGTTTATGTCTCCTTGTACAAACTTACCCGTGTATGGGTCACTTTTGATATAAATAAATTCCATCTTTTGAATCCAGATTCACTTTTACCCTATTTACATAAGCGAAACGTCCATTGGTTGTGTTTGAATGTATGTATGCCTTTGAATATGATTGATGTTTACCAGAAACGCATGTATGCTTTTAATATGATTGATGTTTACCAGAAATGCATGAAAATGCAGTAATAGTATTTACTAAGGACGAACGAGGGAAGGATTTCAACGAAGCTTCGCCGGTTCATCTTTACAAGACAGTTACAAACCATCAGTAGGACTAATCCATTTTCACAAAGTCTAATCTCCCCTGGAATTTATATCCATCTCTTTTATCCTCATACGGATATACGGGAAATTACTTTCCAATAAGGGCACGATGAACGAAGACGGGATGTTATACTTATCCTACTATCAAACGAAAACGAAGGTTATCTATACCCTACTATCCCCAACAATGGGAGGTTATCTATACCTTGTTATCCCCAACAACGGGAGGTTATCTATACCTTGTTATCCCCAGCAGACGGAGGGTTATATATTCTTCAACAACGAATCGGGATTTATTTTTCTTGGCCAGCAGTTGTTATACAAGGATATCCAGACACTTCCAGCAGTGTCATAGCATACATACATCATTTACATCATACCATAACATATATGTCTATAGTACATTACCTAAGTGCATCATGTCATACATGCATACATAAAGCATAAACTAACGTTGTTATACAGAATGCTACCTTGTTTTCAGGTTAATTATCCAACAAACAATCTTATGATCTTTGGGACTGCTTTATTGTAACCTCAGGGTTACTTTATCCTCCTGATGAGCTTCTTATTACTTTGGGACTGCTTTATTGTAACCTCAGGGTTATTTTATCCTCCTGATAGCCTCTCATGACTTCAAGACTGCTTTAGAGCTACTGATTGCTCTATCCTCCTGAAATCATCCTATTACTTCAAGACTGCTTTAGAGCTATTCATTGCTCTATCCTCCTGAGGTCATATTACTACTTCAAGACTGCTTTAGAGCTATTCATTGCTCTATCCTCCTGAAGCCATCTAATTATTTCAAGACTGCTTTAGAGTTATCCATTGCTCTATCCTCCTGAAATTACATTATTATTTCAAGACTGCTTTAGAGCTATCCATTGCTCTATCCTCCTGAAATCATTACTTCAAGACTGCTTTAGAGCTATTGATTGCTCTATCCTCCTGAAGACATATCACATTATTATTTCAAGACTGCTTTAGAGCTGTTGATTGCTCTATCCTACTGAAGCCATTCTATTACTTCAAGACTGCTTTAGAGCTATTGATTGCTCTATCCTCCTGAAGCCATTATTACTTCAAGACTGCTTTAGAGCTATTGATTGCTCTATCCTCCTGAGGTCAGATTTATCACTTCAAGACTGCTTTAGGGTTATCATTATTGATTGCTCTATCCTCATGAAGACATGCTGTTACATCAGTATTACTCCAGACTCCTGACAGTTCTCATTATACTACTGAAGAACTTTCCCCTAGTGGCATCTTTAAGCCCACTCAATCATGTTCAACCAACCATCAATATCACTCCATGCACTGGTGAGTGCAAATTTTTGGGCTTTTGTGTTCAATCCCCTTCAACCTTCCAGGTTACGACTGGCAAATATACCAATCTAACCCCTCAGGTTTCAGAAAATTGAACAGGGGCAGCTGTTGCACCCCAAAATTTGCCCTCACAATACAAGACTTTGTGTTCCAGGAAGGTTCACAAGGTTCACAAAATTCACAATTGGTCAGAAGAGTTGACAATTCCCTCAGACAATGCACCTCCTAAGCAGTGCATCCAAAACTAGGGTTTTGACTTTAATCAGGCTAAATGGACTTCCAAGACTTCAAGTGAGCTTCATAACATCTTATATGTGTATAAGAACCCCCATGTCAAGTTTCAAGACTTTTCTCAAAAGTTGGCTCAGTCAGATGATCAGATAAGTCAAAAGCAGTCAATGCAGTTAAAAGGTCAAACTGAGGTCAACTGTGGTCAAACCAAAGTCAAACTTCATGATTTTTTTTTTTGCCAACATCAAAGAGAGGTTGGGTGAGAAATATTATCATAATAACTGTAATACCCCAAATTTTGCCCTAAGATTTGTCGTCGCATTTCATTGCATTTAATCAATTACTAACAAATTTGTGTAGTCGTTTGACTTTTTGCAGGTAAATATCATATGGCATGCATTTTTTTTCTAAAAAGTAAAAATGGCACAATTGGCAGGAGGATATGTGTAAGGAGTTATGAGTGTGAGAGGTTGAGAGTTCGAATCTCACCTTTGTCATTTTTTTTGTTTTTTATTATTTTTACTCTAAATTTTTCTATCTTTCATTAAAAAAATAACAAAAATAGTTTTTTATTATTATTTAATTATTATTTTCGTATTTTAATTAAATCATTTTTTAAAATATTATCTTTTTTCACTTTTTTCTAAATTATTCATAAAAATATCCAAAAAATCATAAAATAAAAAATATTGAAAAAAATTTTGTTCTTTTTATAATATTTTTTATTTTAGGAATCAATAGGATTATTAGTTTTTATTTTAAGTTTATTTTAATTATTTTAAATTATTTAAATTTTATTTTTTCTTAACTAATTATTTAGTTTGGGCTTTAAAATGGGCTTTAGGGACATTATTGACAATTTGGTGTTAACCCTAATTTGTTCCCTATATATACATGTGTTGCCTTGTTGGAAAAAAGAGGAGAAGGAAAAAAACCTAAGAGGAGTGAGTGCCGTTTGCCGTTATTTAGTTTTCTTCTTCATCCATTACTATTGTTTCTTTTTCTTCATCGTTTACCGTTATTTCTTTTCCTTCATCTATTACTATTGTTTCTTTTTCTTCATCGTTTACCGTTATTTCTTTTCCTTCATCTATTACTGTTGTTTCTTTTTCTTCATCTTTTACCGTTATTTCTTTTTCTTCATCTATTACCGTTATTTCTTTTTCTTTATCTATTACTGTTACGTTTATATATATATATAATTTTTAAATTGTTAGAGTTTATATATATAAGATTTTTGATCGAATTATGTCGATACGATGTTTGCACATTTGTGTGCATGACGCGTGACATTTGTGTTAGTTCGATCTGGTTGCGATGATCGCATTTTTGTGTGAGCAATAATACTATTTTTTGCTTAATTTCTTTTTCTTTGCGATAAATTTTGTTTCGTCCGATTTAGATCTGGTTGCGATGAGCGCATTTCTGCGTTAGCAACATTGTTGGGTTATTTGGCACATTTAAAATTCATTATTGCTTTATTATTATTATTATTATTATTATTATTATTATTATTATTATTATTATTATTATTATTATTATTATTATTATCATTATTTATTATTATTATCATTATTATCATTATTATTACCATTATTATTATTATTGTTATCATTAATTTATTAAAATTTGTTATAATATAAAAATCTGTTTTTTAAAATAAATAACATTAACATCTTTTCCAAATTAATATGAAAACCTATTATTTTTAAGAAAAACTTTTTTTTTAGATAAATTTAAAATAATAACTAAAATCTTTTTTTAAAATAATAACTAGAACCGTTATTTATTTTATTTTATTATTGTTCAATTCAAATTTCATTATCATATTGTATCTGCTCCTCTCATGTAACCTCGCGAACTTAACAATCGCTCTTTAAATTCTGCCTTTAAATTTCTGCTTGCATGGTTTAAATTATGACATTATCTCTCTGTTTGCATGATTCAATTATCTCACGCGTTTACTATTATTTCTGTCACATTGCACACATCCGAAGGTTAGGTCTAACTGTTTGGCCGCCGCGCCAATAGTCCGTAAAACTTCACACATTCAATTTCAAAACCTCAAAACTACAAACTACAAACCCTAATTTTCACAAATGCCTCGCCGCAGGCAAAATTACAATTTTACCCTTAGCATTAGGTCAAAGAGCCGCCGCGCTCATTTTAGGGTTTCCCGCCGTGGAATCCCTAATTTAACCCTAATTACAACTTAACATTTCAACGTAGAGATTTGGAGTTTCTACACTCCACGTAAGCGTGTCCTTAAGATGCGTTTATTCCCCTTGAGACCTTGACCACAGTCAAGAAGTTTCTAACCTCCCTATTGAGGGGAACTACGATTACTCTGATTCCACTCCCGTAAGGATACGTAGGCACAAGATGCGATGTCTTGCCGAGTAAACTTAGAATTAACCCCCTTTATTATTTATTATTGCTTATTTATATTTTATTTATCTTTGCTATTTAATTATTTTGCTTATTATTTTGTAATTGTTTCTTGGATGTAAAGTTGTTTAATTATTTAATTATTATTATGGTTAGTAATTAGGGAGTGTAACAACATGTATGTAATATTAAAATAAATTTAGATCACTTTTAAATAAAGATAATTAAAATAAACACGTCACACACGTAAGTCGATTTTAATCGCCGTCTCACTTCCTAAGGATATCCCTCAAGTTGCCTACGAATAATGGTTAAGTGGGGTGTATAAAGCAAGTCCCTCAAATAAAAAAAAATCATCAAAGTCCCTTATGGTTGCCTTTACGAATCAAGTCCCTTTCGAAAAATGATGATGGTCCCTTATATGTGCTTATTACATCCCACAATGGCCTTCAAAGTCAAATTGTCCCTCACATACCCCTTAACATCCAAAGTAAGGACTACCTACTCCATTATAGTAGGGATAGTCTTACTAAAGGAAAGAATGAAGAATAAGAAAGACCTTTAAACATTAGGGTAGGTTACTCCTAGGTGCTTGCTCACTTCAAAATTGTTTCGCACTTAAACAAATTTTCAACAAGTTTTCAAACAAGTTCTTAACACATCCTTACATGGATTATTTATTAACTATTCTGAAAATTTTCTATTCACACACTACAATTTCAAAACAATTCAAAAGTGAGCTTAAGTACCTAAGAGCCCATGGATAACCATGGATGAAAAGGATGCTAATGCCTTCCCTTTTCATAACCTACCCCCCGGACCCAAAATATTCTCTAAGGTCTTTCCTGTTCTTTTATAACCTTTCCTTATGGATAAAATAAAAGTCGGTGGCGACTCTTGCTATCCGCAACATTGTTTAAAGTCAGTTCACCGGGTTACAATATGCAAACTGTAACACCCCACTTCCCAAAACAAATAAAATATGAATAACATAATAAAAATCAGAGTTTCCTTCCCAAGTGGGATATCACATAAAAATCACGTTTCCTTATAAAAAAGGTTTTTCTCCAAATACAGCGGAATATTTAAATAATACAATTAAATAAAAATTTTGATACGTTCGCAGGAAAAAAATAGGAGTTCAACATGAAACAATAAAAATGCCCAAGTCCCGTGCTACGTATCAGAGCATCCTAGACTCGACAGTCACACCAATATCCAAGCTAGCTAAGCACCTGGATTATCTGTACTTCCGAAGAAGCACAGACCACAACAACAACAAGGGGTGAGAAATCATGATCAAAAATATAATGGTAATGTAATACATGTAATAAGGCAGTAAAACACACCAACACATCAATTATTCACCCCAACAACACCATATAACGAACCTACTGTTCAAATTACAATATAACATATTATAATGCAATTATGCAACTCAACACCATGCATGCGGTACCGACTCATTGGTTCATTCAATCGAACCTGGATAGATCACTTACGCTCCTCCTGAGACATGATCTATCCCCCACCATTCTCCACAAAGGAGTACGGATGAATCACTTACGCTCCTCCTGAGACATGATTCATCCCACCAAAACACCATGATATGCAAGACACCAATGCATAATTATTATATTCTGGCACGCTAAGTGCACACGATCCTCCTGATCATATCATCATACAACAATGCATATGTATAGATATATTACACCAACACCATATAAATCAATCAGATAGTAAACGAATTCATACTATCACACCGGATATAACTACGCCCCCCCCCCCCCCACTCGGGGATACACGATCCTACTGATCACTACACACATATACATTACTAATTGCTCACCAACAATATTAAGGGAAACGCGTACTATCCCCAAGTACACAAGTTATATCCCATACTCATCATTTTCACACTACAGCAAGGCTAGAAGGATCACACGAGACCAATTCAGACATCTCACCAAAAGTCTCTGAGGTTACTCAGAACCTCCCTAAACCAACACCTCAGCCTATACACCAAAATCAATAATTCATCAACATCAATCCACAATCACAAACATGCCAATAGATATTATACTTACCAATTATCCTATAATTTCTACTCTAGAACCGACATTACGGTACACTACCGACATTTCAGAGTCACTCTGAATCTCACCAAGGTCCTAACCATAGTCATTAACGACGCTATAGGGAAACAACACATAACTTTTCCCAAAGCTATAATCACGGTCATTGCCAACACTACGGTAACAACACATAATCTCATCAGCTTTATATTCCTAGTTACTATCAACACTACAGTAACATCAACAATCCAACAAAATGGATCAATACTACAGTAACATCATCACCATATATATATATATATATATACCCCAAAATGCATCATCAGCATTCATCAATCCCCCAACATCAACAATAATCATAGCATGCCAATATAAAACTTTATATAACGATAAATTCCTACGGGGTTAAGGAATCCCCTCTACCCTATACATGTATAAACCATTCCCAATCAAATTTCTCCCCCCTTACCTTGACAATTGGTCGATCGATAGAATTCCTCCTAGAATTGGTCTCTTGGCCTTCTCCTTCCTCTTCCGTTCTTCGTTCCCTTTTTCCTTCGTTCTTTTTCACTTTCCTCGTTCTTTCCTCTTCTCTCTTTCTATCGCTCTTTTTCTCAATTTTCTAAAATGTATCGTAACTCTCCTAACCCCTCATATTCTATTTCCCTTTTTAATTATTCTAATCCCAATAATAATAACTAATAAAATAATATAATATTAATAATCTTAATAATAATAATAATAATACTAATATAATCTTACTAATATTAATAATACCACATATTAATAATAATAATAATAATAATAATAATAATAATAATAATAATAATAATAATATTAATAATTCTAATAATAATAATAATGATAATAATAATAATAATAATCTTAATAATAATAATACTATTAATAATAACAATAATAATAATATTATTATCTCTCCAATAATCATAATAATACTTTTAATAATAATAATAATAATAACACTAATAATAATAATAGTAATAATAATAATAATAATAATACTATTATTATTATCACACCAATATCCCACGCCTATGGTAATCCCTTTCCTCTCCATTCCAACTTTTCTAATATCTCCTTGCTACCCCTTCATATTTCCTTCCTCACGGTTTCTATCGTGATTTTTCATATTTCCATTCTAACTTCCCAATAACCCTTTCACCTCTTATTTTACTTATTCCAACCACTAATATTCCCAATAATAATTCTAATAATAATAATTATAATAATCATTATAATAATAATAATAATATAATATAATATAATACTATTATAATATTATAGTAATATTCAACATAATAATAATAATAGTGATACACCCAACAATAATTATAATTATAATAATAATAATATTATCACACCAATAATAATAATAATATTAATAAAAATAATATAATAATAATATAATAATACTAATATTATTATTTCACCAAAATAATAATAATATTAATAATAGTAACAAATATAATAAATATAATAATAACAATAACACCCCCACCAATGTTACTATTATTTTTATATTACTATATTTCACACCAAAATATCACCAATAGTCCTCCCACATTAGGGACACCCACCAAACATCATCAAATACACCCCCACCAAAGGGCACACCAACATATAATTTTTAAAATAATAATAAAGTGACTAAATAATTAAAATGGGTGTTACAACTCTCCCCTACTTTAATTATTTTCGTCCTCGAAAATTACCTGATGGAAATAGCTCCGGATACGCTTCTCGCATCCTGCTTTCCAACTCCCAGGTCACACTGCCTCCTGCAGCACCTCCCCAAGCTACCTTCACCAAAGGTATCTCTTTCCCTCGGAGCTGTTTCATCTTACGGTCCTCGATCCTCAACGGCATCGTCTCAATAGTAAGATTCTCCCGAACCTGAACATCATCTCTCTGAATCACATGAGATGGATCAGAAACATATTTTCGCAATTGCGACACATGAAACACATCATGTAGATTCGACAACTCCGGCGGCAACGCCACCCTATAGGCCACAGCACCAACTCTTTGCAAAATTTCATAAGGTCCAATAAACTTAGGATCCAGCTTCTTGGACTTCAACGCCCGACCCACACCAGTCATCGGGTTAACTCTTAGGAATACGTGATCACCTACACAGAATTCCAACTCTTTCCTCCGATTATCATGATAACTCTTCTGCCTACTCTGAGACACTTTCATTTTCTCACGAATCATCTGAATCGTCTCAGTAGTCTGCTGAACAATTTCTGGTCCAAGCACCACACTCTCACCGGTCTCATACCAACACAGAGGAGTCCTACACCTCCTCCCATACAAAGCTTCAAAGGGTGCCATTCCAATACTCGAATGGTAACTATTATTGTACGTGAATTCAATCAATGATAAATGAGTGTCCCACGCACCACCCTTTTCCAATACACAAGCTCTTAATAAATCCTCAAGCGACTGAATAGTCCTTTCCGATTGACCATCAGTTTGTGGATGATAAGCTGAACTTAATTTCAACTTAGTACCCAAAGCTTCTTGCAAGCTCTTCCAAAATTCTGAAGTAAACCTCGGATCTCTATCCGACACAATACTGGACGGAACACCATGTAACTTCACAATTACCCGAATATAAATCTCCGCCAGCTTCGTCAACGGAAAACTAATATTAATTGGCACAAAGTGTGCAGACTTCGTTAACCGATCCACAATCACCCATATAGCATCAAAACCTCTCGCCGTATTTGGCAATCCTGTAACAAAGTCCATAGAAATGCAATCCCATTTCCAAACCGGAATTTCCAACGGTTGCATAAATCCAGAAGGTCTCTGGTGTTCTACCTTCGATTTCTGACACGTCAAACAGGCATAAACAAATTGAGCAATGTCTCTTTTCATACCAGACCACCAAAATAATTTCTTTAAATCATGATACATCTTCGTAGCTCCGGGATGAATACTCAGATTACTACGGTGTCCTTCACTCAAAATTGACTTTTTTAATTCCTCATTATCTGGTACACAAATCCTGCCTCTAAATCTCAACACACCTGTACTATCCAATTTAAAGTCACTATCGGAGTCACTTCCTACTCCAGGCATCAAATCTACCAATTTCACATCCAACTTCTGATTTTCTCTAATCATATCCAAGAAGTCATTATTTACCTGCAACATACCCAACATTACACTATTTGCAGTAGTCTCACAAACCATGCTCAAATCTCTAAATTGTTTAATTAACTCAATTTCTTTCACCATTAGAGCTTCCATATGAATTGTCTTTCTACTCAAAGCGTCTGCCACTACATTGGCCTTTCCCGGATGATAACTCAAACTGAAGTCATAATCCTTCAAAAATTCTAACCATCTTCTCTGCCTCATATTCAGCTCTTTCTGATCAAACAGGTATCTCAGACTCTTATGATCACTAAACACTTCAAATCTTGAACCATACAGGTAATGCCTCCAAATTTTCAACACAAAAACAACTGCAGCTAACTCAAGATCATGAGTAGGATAATTTCGCTCATGCACTCTCAATTGCCGCGATGCATATGCTACTACTTTACCATTCTGCATAAGAACTCCTCCTAATCCCATCTTAGACGCATCACAGTACACCACAAACGGTTAACTCGGAGTCGGTAACACTAACACCGGTGCCGTAGTCAATCTCTTTTTCAACTCTTCAAAACTTTCTTCACAAGCAGCGTCCCATACGAAAACTTGGTTCTTTCTCGTCAACTGAGTTAATGGCAATGCCAAATTAGAGAACCCTTCAATAAACCTGCGGTAATAACCAGCTAAACCCAGAAAGCTCCTAATTTTTGTCGCTGTCTTCGGCGGTTCCCACTGCAATACTGCACTTACTTTTGACGGATCCACCGCTATTCCATCTTCAGATATTACATGCCCCAAGAAACTCACTCTCTTCAACCAGAAGTCACACTTTGACAGTTTAGCAAATAATTTATTTTCCTTCAACACTTGCAAGGCAATTCTCAAATGTCCTGCATGTTCTTCATCAGATTTAGAATAAATTAATATATCATCAATAAACACTACAATGAATTGATCCAAATAAGAATGGAAAATTCTGTTCATATACTCCATAGATACTCCCGGCGCATTAGTCACTCCAAACGGCATTACAGCATATTCATAATGTCCATATCGAGTTCTAAAAGCAGTCTTCTGAATATCACCTTCTTTTACTCTTATCTGATGATAACCCGATCTTAAGTCGATCTTACTAAATACACGAGCTCCCACCAGCTGGTCCATCAAGTCATCAATCCTAGGTAGAGGATACTTATTCTTAATAGTCACTTTATTCAATTGACGGTAATCGATGCACAAACGCATACTACCATCCTTCTTCTTCACCAATAACACTGGAGCTCCCCACGGCGATACACTTGGCCTAATAAACTTCCTATCCAACAATTCTCCAATCTGAGACTTCAACTCAGCCAATTCCACTGCAGACATCCTGTACGGCGCCATAGAAATAGGCCTCGTACCAGGAACAAGATCAATACCAAATTCCACTTCTCGCGTCGGAGGCAATTCCGTAATGTCGTCAGGAAACACTTCCGGAAATTCATTCACCACTGCCAATTCCTCCATTGACACTTTGCTATCCACCGATAAAGTTGCAAATAAAGCAAACACTCTAGTTTCATCTTCCAACAAGGCCCTCAATTCTTTATTAGACAAAGAACTTGCTAAAGCTTCCTCTTCAGGGGTCAAGAACAACAATTCCTTCCGAAAACAGTCGATGTAGACTCGGTTGAACTCTAACCAGTTCATACCCAGAATAACATCCAATTTACCAAGTGGTAGACAAATCAAATCCACTTCAAATTCTCTACCAAAAATAGTCAGCGGACACTTCAGGCATACCAAAGAAGTAGTCACTGAACCTATAGAGGGTGTCTCAATAGTCATTCGTCTCTCCAGAGTAGACGGCACCAATCCTATCCTCTCCACACAATCCACAGAAATAAACGAGTGTGTTGCACCCGTATCAATAATAGCAGTTAAAGGAATATTATTGATAATACAAGTACCTTTGATAACACGCTCATCACTGGCAGCTTGAGTTCCTGCCAAAGCAAACACTTTTCCACCAGCCGGAGACGTCTGAGGCTTCTTCGGCTTCTCACAATGGGTACTGATGTGACCCTTCTCACCACAGTTATAACAGGTCGACATAGTTGCTCTGCAGTCAGCTATCACATGACCTGGTTTTCCACACTTAAAACACTTTTTGGCTTCATTAGGACAATCATTAGCACGGTGTCCCATACCACCGCACCGAAAACATTTCCCTTCAGCAGATGCTCTCCCATCTCTAGGCTTCTTATCAACAACAGCTTTACGTTTTCCCTTATCAGCAGCAACACCATAAGGAGTACCACTAAACCTCTGCTTACCCTTACGGTCATTAACAGCTTTGTAGTGTGCAATCCTTGCCCGGTTATCGTTATCATAGATCCTGCTCCTGCTTACCAGCTCAGGATAGCTCCTGATCTTCTGACAAGCAATCCCCAGCTTAATCTCTGGACGCAGTCCATTCTCAAACTTTAAGCACTTAGAAGTCATTGCCCCTTCCACATTATAGTGAGGACAATACTGCACCAGCTCCTCAAACTTAGCAGCATACTCTGCTACAGTCATACTACCCTGCTTCAGCTCTAAGAATTCAATTTCCTTAGCACTCCGAATATCTTCCGGAAAATACTTCTCCAGAAAACCCTTCCGAACTACCTCCCAAGTAATGGCAGTTCCAGCAGCTTCCAATCTTTGGCGACTATTGTCCCACCAGGCTTCAGCCTCACCTTCCAGCATGTGAGTACCAAATCTCACCTTCTGCTCATCAGTACAATCCATAGTTCTGAAGATTTTCTCAATTGCCTTCAGCCACTTCTGAGCAGCTTCTGGGTCCAGAATTCCTCCTTCAAACGTTGGCGGCTTGTTGCTCCGAAACTGCGCCAAACTCCTGAATTGGGCATCTGCAGTTTGATTCTGATTAGCAACAGCTTGCGCCATTGCTTGCATAGCAGCAGCTAATGCAGCATCGTTCCTTCCTGCCATACTGCTCAAAACATAACAACACCAGGTTAAAAGATATTCAACTACATCATAACGGACAGACTCAACTCGACTCAACAACACTGGCCGGACGGACCGACCTGCTCTGATACCAATTGTAACACCCCACTTCCCAAAACAAATAAAATATGAATAACATAATAAAAATCAGAGTTTCCTTCCCAAGTGGGATATCACATAAAAATCACGTTTCCTTATAAAAAAGGTTTTTCTCCAAATACAGCGGAATATTTAAATAATACAATTAAATAAAAATTTTGATACGTTCGCAGGAAAAAAATAGGAGTTCAACATGAAACAATAAAAATGCCCAAGTCCCGTGCTACGTATCAGAGCATCCTAGACTCGACAGTCACACCAATATCCAAGCTAGCTAAGCACCTGGATTATCTGTACTTCCGAAGAAGCACAGACCACAACAACAACAAGGGGTGAGAAATCATGATCAAAAATATAATGGTAATGTAATACATGTAATAAGGCAGTAAAACACACCAACACATCAATTATTCACCCCAACAACACCATATAACGAACCTACTGTTCAAATTACAATATAACATATTATAATGCAATTATGCAACTCAACACCATGCATGCGGTACCGACTCATTGGTTCATTCAATCGAACCTGGATAGATCACTTACGCTCCTCCTGAGACATGATCTATCCCCCACCATTCTCCACAAAGGAGTACGGATGAATCACTTACGCTCCTCCTGAGACATGATTCATCCCACCAAAACACCATGATATGCAAGACACCAATGCATAATTATTATATTCTGGCACGCTAAGTGCACACGATCCTCCTGATCATATCATCATACAACAATGCATATGTATAGATATATTACACCAACACCATATAAATCAATCAGATAGTAAATGAATTCATACTATCACACCGGATATAACTACGTCCCCCCCCCCACTCGGGGATACACGATCCTACTGATCACTACACACATATACATTACTAATTGCTCACCAACAATATTAAGGGAAACGCGTACTATCCCCAAGTACACAAGTTATATCCCATACTCATCATTTTCACACTACAGCAAGGCTAGAAGGATCACACGAGACCAATTCAGACATCTCACCAAAAGTCTCTGAGGTTACTCAGAACCTCCCTAAACCAACACCTCAGCCTATACACCAAAATCAATAATTCATCAACATCAATCCACAATCACAAACATGCCAATAGATATTATACTTACCAATTATCCTATAATTTCTACTCTAGAACCGACATTACGGTACACTACCGACATTTCAGAGTCACTCTGAATCTCACCAAGGTCCTAACCATAGTCATTAACGACGCTATAGGGAAACAACACATAACTTTTCCCAAAGCTATAATCACGGTCATTGCCAACACTACGGTAACAACACATAATCTCATCAGCTTTATATTCCTAGTTACTATCAACACTACAGTAACATCAACAATCCAACAAAATGGATCAATACTACAGTAACATCATCACCATATATATATATACCCCAAAATGCATCATCAGCATTCATCAATCCCCCAACATCAACAATAATCATAGCATGCCAATATAAAACTTTATATAACGATAAATTCCTACGGGGTTAAGGAATCCCCTCTACCCTATACATGTATAAACCATTCCCAATCAAATTTCTCCCCCCTTACCTTGACAATTGGTCGATCGATAGAATTCCTCCTAGAATTGGTCTCTTGGCCTTCTCCTTCCTCTTCCGTTCTTCGTTCCCTTTTTCCTTCGTTCTTTTTCACTTTCCTCGTTCTTTCCTCTTCTCTCTTTCTATCGCTCTTTTTCTCAATTTTCTAAAATGTATCGTAACTCTCCTAACCCCTCATATTCTATTTCCCTTTTTAATTATTCTAATCCCAATAATAATAACTAATAAAATAATATAATATTAATAATCTTAATAATAATAATAATACTAATATAATCTTACTAATATTAATAATACCACATATTAATAATAATAATAATAATAATAATAATAATAATAATAATAATAATAATAATAATATTAATAATTCTAATAATAATAATAATGATAATAATAATAATAATAATCTTAATAATAATAATACTATTAATAATAACAATAATAATAATATTATTATCTCTCCAATAATCATAATAATACTTTTAATAATAATAATAATAATAACACTAATAATAATAATAGTAATAATAATAATAATAATAATACTATTATTATTATCACACCAATATCCCACGCCTATGGTAATCCCTTTCCTCTCCATTCCAACTTTTCTAATATCTCCTTGCTACCCCTTCATATTTCCTTCCTCACGGTTTCTATCGTGACTTTTCATATTTCCATTCTAACTTCCCAATAACCCTTTCACCTCTTATTTTACTTATTCCAACCACTAATATTCCCAATAATAATTCTAATAATAATAATTATAATAATCATTATAATAATAATAATAATATAATATAATATAATACTATTATAATATTATAGTAATATTCAACATAATAATAATAATAGTGATACACCCAACAATAATTATAATTATAATAATAATAATATTATCACACCAATAATAATAATAATATTAATAAAAATAATATAATAATAATATAATAATACTAATATTATTATTTCACCAAAATAATAATAATATTAATAATAGTAACAAATATAATAAATATAATAATAATAATAACACCCCCACCAATGTTACTATTATTTTTATATTACTATATTTCACACCAAAATATCACCAATAGTCCTCCCACATTAGGGACACCCACCAAACATCATCAAATACACCCCCACCAAAGGGCACACCAACATATAATTTTTAAAATAATAATAAAGTGACTAAATAATTAAAATGGGTGTTACACAAACAAGCACAAACCACATTGCCATTTTATTGTTAAAAATAAAACAAGAAAGACAGAGATCACAATATTTGAATGCAAAAAAACGCCCTTTGATTAATTGATAAAATGATTGTTCAAACATAAACAATTAGGCCTTGCATACAAAGACCGCTATGTTCCGGGTAGAACATAGGTCTACAGATAATCAAGAAAACAAATCATTACTCTTCTTTCGTCACTTGAATGACTTCTTCAACGGTCTAGTTGTTTAGGTTCTGACCAGGAGTACACGGCCAGATCCATGTATCCATGTCGCAATTGTTGTCACCGTCTTCATCTGATACGACATTAATCTGCTAAAAGATCACCCCGCCGCTGGTGAACTGGACGGGTCCCTTATAACGCGGCGCGCTCTACAAGGAGGAAGATGGGCTATACCCCAGTCCGAATTTGTCTTGTTTTTTGGGGATGTTCAACACTTGGCCCAAACCTTGTGATGCCATAGCCTTCACCACAGCCTGTGCTTCTTTAAAAGATGACATGACCACCTCAGGTGCCTTGGCCACAATTGGTGCTTTATCCTTAATCTGTATAGTCTCGAAAGCCTGGCATAAAGTATCATGGATTTTGCTGTCAACTTTGACATATTTGAACGAAGACAAACGACTTATCATGATATCTTCTTCTCCACACACAGTAACAACACTGCCACCCACCATGTATTTCAACTTTTGGTGCAGCGTAGACGTTACGGCGCCTGCCGAATGTATCCAGGGACGTCCCAGCAGACAACTATGAGCTGGCTGAATATCCATGATATAAAACACAACATCAAACACCTCCGGACCGACCTAGATTGGCAAAGTCAACTCCCCGAACACGGACCTTCGAGTCCCATTGAAAGCTCGTACCACCAAGTCACTTGGAGTACACATTATACCTCAGGTATCTAACTTCATCAGCGTTTTCTCGGGAAGTACATTCAAAGATGACCCGGTATCAACCAGCACATGCGACATTACGAACCTCAGACATTCAATAGAGATATAACAACGCCAGATTGTGATTCCGACCCTTGGGTGTCAAATCCAAATCAGTAAAGCCCAGCCTATTACCAGCATTAACGTGTGCCACTACTCCTTCAAGCTGATTCACAGGTATCTCCTGTGGCACGTAAGTTGTATTCAGGATTCTTAAAAGATCATTTCTATGTGCCTCAGAACACAACAACAATGACAAAATAGAGATCTTTGACGGAGTTTGCTATAAGTGATCTACAATCTTGTAATCACTCTTCCGAATTAAGCGCATGAACTCTTCCGCCTCCTTCAACAAGGACTCTTTCTCACCAGCTTGAGAAGTCTCCTCAACCACTACTTTACCTTTACCCTTGTCAGATTTCTCGGGATTCACCTCAGGAGATGAAAACACTCTTCCACTTCGGGTAATTCCACCAGCACCTACTAAATTTTCCACAGAATCCAACGGTGAACTTTTCAATTCTTGCTTCTGCCTATTACAATAGACTTCGGCTCCGTAATTCCAAGGAATCGCCTTAGTGCTCTCATATGGTATAGGACCAGCTTAGTAATAATGATGGTTGACGGCCTAGGCGGTGCAGAAATAGTGATAGTCTTGTACGGAATCGAAATTGTCGCCACTTCATTCCTTTCTTCATCAACTATTTTCTCCTCTTTCTTCTCCTCAGAGACTCTGTCAAATTGTAAGATACCATCGTTCATCAGCTTTTGAATATGATTTTTCAACTTCTCACACCCCTCAGGGTGGAACAAACACCCAACACAAGCTTTATCACACCCAGGAAATACCTCTCCACTTAATAGTTTATCCTTTACAAAGCTCAACAGCGTCTTTAACTCCTCAACATCAGCTACCAAATTCAAACTCTCATCTTCAATAATGGCACTGTTGCGGTGAAAATTGGATATCAAGCTATTAAATTAACTCGAATCTTAATTCTTTTTACAACCGGACTTTATTTTATCCAAAGGAAAGGTCTAAAGAAAGAAAAACCTTTTACGCGATGTAACGACAACGCTTAAGAGATTCGGGGATCGGGGGTTGGTTATACCTAGGGAAGGTGTTAGAACCCTAAATATCTGTAGTACTCTACAGGAACCTTTTGTTTGATTGATTGCTAAGTGAAAATATGTACTATGGATTTAGGATTGGGAGTTGAGTGTAAAGATAAGTAAAGACCTAGTTGGTTTTCTATGTTTGCTCGCAAAGACGTCGCATCTTCTGCCTACGTATCCTAACTAGGATAGAATTAGAGCAATCGTAGTTCACCTCACAAAGAAGAACACTTGATTATGATCAAGGTTCAGGGGGGAACAAACATGACAATGTTTGCGTGGAGTTTAACAAAACTCCCTAATCTAAGTTGTAATATTCAGAAGGGGAAGCAAGAAATCATGACGATGATTGTTACACAGAGTTGACAAACTCTTTCCTAGGGTTCTAGTTGAAGAACACTCCTAGTACAGGTGGATTTCTTAGATTCAAAGCAAAGTCTAATGGCTTATAAAATAGGGTTAAAGGGACTTAACAAAGTCAAGAGAGGGATGAGGGAGGTATCCTTGACATGAGAGTCAAATGGACAGACTTTTCCTTTGGAAGTAGACAGGGGGGCAACCGGATGAAAGCTAACAAGCTTCATCACTTGGGGAAAGAAAATAAAAGGAAAGCAACAACAAGATAAAGGTACATTTATGGTGACAACCAATAACTGAGCATATTCATGGTGACAACCATTAAATAAACATGTGGAATGATAAAGATGAAGGTGCATTGATGACAATCAAAGCAGATAAATAAACAGGAACTGTGACGACAGATCAAATTCAAATAAGTTTAACAGATATGGTAGCAACAAAAATGAATCTTTAACATGTTAATAAACATTTAAGAATGAGAATGCAAAAAAATATCACAAGCAAAACACAAGTATAACAAAGGAAAATTCATTTGCATCTGTCGATACGATCACAGGAAGTACACAACTTGCACACAGTCAAAAGAGATGAAAAATTTGTCAAACATGAAAATAAAAAATATGGCATGAAAGTATACATCAAGATGAACATAATGAAAAAAAAGGGTGAAAAACAATTAAAATTGAGAGAGATATGATTTTTTGAATTTGGAGTGAAAAATGACAAAAATTAATAAAAGAGTTGCCCTCCTCAGGGGTCGAACTCAGGTACAAGGTGTATTTGGCATAATGGTCTTACCAATGGGGTGGCTATACATCCGTTGATTGATGCCACCCCTTAAATATATAAGGGATATTCACTTAGAATTTCTGGGCAAGAATAACACTCAAAATACGTTTTACGTTTTCACTCGTAACTTTCTCGATTCGTAACCAAATGCGATGAAATTTATATCAATCTTGACCAGAAAAACATGAGGAACACGATGGTGATGTTGGTTTTCTCAGAATATGCTCATATTTAAAAACTCTAAGACACATGCATTTTGAACAATTGGTATGCATTTTGATCCTCATGACATGAACCAGCTGTTGTAAGAGTCAAATGAGGGTTTGAACATTTTAAGAATGATGTACTTGATGTATTCCAACAGTTGATTTGGATCAAAACACAACAGAATGAATACTGGTATGATCATGCAAGTGTAATGTTTTAAAAATGCATTTTGGTATCTCAAGATTAAGACAGCTACAACCAAAGGTATGTAAAGGCCTGAGCAATTTCTAAATGTGCTAAGGAAGCAACTCTAACTAAGAAATGGATTCTAACAGCCACCAAGTAAGAATTAGCATGTGAGTTGCAAGTAGCATGTTTGAAAATGCACATTTGAATCCAATGATCAAAACAAATGATTTTGACAGTGAGTGATTATTTGTGCAAGTTTGAAATGTGGTTTAGATGAAATTTCAACAAAAGATGTTATTCAAAAACCAAGTGAGCAAAATAGTGTATGTGAGTTGAAACTAGCAAGTTTTGGTCATGGTTCTGTGATGATCAAGACATCAAGTCTAGGAAATCCTAAGCATGAGTCAATAAGGGTGTTCAATTTCTAACAACAAATGGCCTAACTCAAATGACAACATTCAATTTTCAATGCCAATGCAGGCTTCTTAATGTAACAAGGCCAAAACAACAGTCTGAATCCAACAGTCCAAATCATGAGGTTTAAACCTTTGGTCTTATTCTGCACAAACCTACCATGTCATCATCACTTCCATTAGACACACTAAACTTGCCCAGTAGGTCTGAGGTCTCCCAAAAAAACCTCCCACATGTAGCAGACCAACCACATACTGCTAACAGCCCTCATGCTGATACAAACCTCAAACACACCTTACTGCATAATGAAATATTTTGCCCAGCACAACCATCTAAAAACCAAGATCTTGACATTATAAAACTAAATCTAAAGGAAATGTCAAGATAGTTCAAGGGGTCAACAGCCCTATCAACAGAGGTGACATAACCAAACCTGAATGTCTCCTCTGGTCACAATCCTCACCTAAACCACACATGTATTCACAAGCAAACTGGATCACTGCCATATTCTAAATTCATGAAGAACATCATGGCAGCAATAAGGTTCAATCTATGACAGTTCTAGGCAGTGAAACTTAATGACCAGTTCATGAATTTTACAACAATACTAAAATCACACCAGACCTCAACCATAGCACCAAAATCCCAACCAAACTTAATGTTCTAGCATCATAAAAGCATGAGTTACAATTTATTCCCCAAAACTGTTTTGACAGCACAATAACAAACTCCAACATACCAATATTTAAAACTTGACAAGAACAAGTTAACACACATGTTAAGATTCATCAAATCCTTACATTCATCAATAATCAAGTGTCATGAAAATCATTAAAAGTCCATAGCTCATATTTCTTAATATTGCTCAAAAATGCCAAAGTATGGAAAATGATGCAAAGGGAAATGTTTATAAGCTACATACCTCTTGTAGACTTTGTTGAACAAGTTAGAATAATCAAGAAACCCAAAGAACTTCAATCTTCCTTTTTGCCTTGAGTCTTTTCTTCCTTTTGAAGCAATGTGCAAATACAAGGACAGTTGGAGAAATAGGTCTCACCAATGAATTCTAACACTTTGGACAGGTGAAAAACAATATATAAGAGGTGTTTGAGTGATTAAAACACTAAGCAAATGCTTAGAACAAGATTTGGTAGAATTTGTAGCTTTTGGTCAAAGTATCTTGATGTAGAAGTTGACTTTTTGCAAAATGAGGTTTCTGAGAGGCTTAATGGTTTGGACACCTTCTATATTATGTTTATGGACTGTGTGGATGACATTTGAATGTTTAGAATGGTTGGAAATGGTTTTGGGTGTTGAACTGTCCAAGACAGATTTTGGAGGTTGTTTGGTGATTTTGCAATTTTGTGAATTGAGAGCAAAAAATGGAAAGAGTGAAGGTTTTCAATCTTTCTGGTTTTTAGAATATTGTTGGTGTTGAAAATGAGGTGGTGAGGACTTCCTTTTATAGGCAAATGAAGAGAGGGGAAGATTTGGAGGTTTCTTCATTTTGAAGAAAGGTTTTGGATTTTTTTGATTAAACCTCTACAAGAGGGTTTCCTTGGCTGCAAGGCAGGCCTTAATAGTCAAGAAAAATGATGGTTTAGTGTGGCTAATTGCAGGCTAGAGATTTAGTATCATGGCTGGTTCAGAATTGCTTTACACCTCATGCTTACTTTTTTACTTTAAGTGCAAGTTGCAAGGCAACTTGCAAGCCACTTGCAAAGCTTGGCTAAATTGATTTCCTCTGCATAATTTCTGTATTTTCAAGCTACAAACTCCTCACATATCAGATACAACATGATTCACCATCTGAGTTTGGGTCAACTTTGATGAAAGAATGAATTCTTGAATTTTGACAATGTGGGACTAAAGTGAAAAACCACCAACTTGCCATGACCATAACTTTCAGCTCACAAATCCTTTTGAGATGTGCTAGTACCTTTTAGAAAGCCCTCAAATAGCTCTAAAACATTCATGTTTTCATGAGTTTCAATTTCCCAAAGGAACTTGGCTAAAAAGCCTTCCAAAGTTGCTAAAAAATGAACTTAAAAGTGAAACTTCTCAAAGTCTTTTTCCCTTCTAGAAATGAATTTGATCATAACTCCAAATCTATGCATTTTCTGATCATGGACCACTTAGGGACTTTTGTAGGACTTGTCAAGAGCTTCCAAATGAGCTTTGAACCAACTCAATTGGATGTGTGGTTAAGGAGTTATGGTTTAGCCCCTTTCAAAACCCTAATTTCCCGATTTTTCGATTACTCCTTCATCCTTGATCCAATGGTCATGAAAATTGATATGCAAGTCCAATATGACATAAGGAACAAATATTTTTCACAACTTGAAGTCAAATTCCTAAAATTTGGAGAGTTGACTTTTCGGTCAACCGTACGACCGATCGGTGACTACCGAGTCGCTTGTTGACATTCTGGACCTCCTGAGACTTTGAAACTTCTTGAATGAACTTTATTAAGCTATATGAACTTCATGGATCATAATCTCATCATTAAAATACCTTCCAGCATCAAAGTCAAACTACAGTTGACTTTTACTAGTCAAAAACCTTAATCGGGTGCCCTGAAATACACTGCTATGAATTCTGGGGTAACAACCTCAAATTGGATTCTCAATTGTCATTATATGATACCCTTGATCTTGTTTCATAATTGAATGAGCCCAAAACATTGACTAATCACACCCTTGATGTTTTGATTTTGACTGCACGAAACCCTGATTCATCTGTAATTTGGCAAAGACAACCTTGCACCGGGTTAAGGTTAGACAATTCAGGAGTATGTTCCTAAAATGATAATGGGAATCTAAGGGGCCAAAATTTGGGGTGCAACAGGCACTAACCCCAGCTGCCCCATGATTGGGCATGGGATTCTGCACTACATTGGGTGCATCGTGAGAAAAGTTAATGGCTTTGCTGTTGTTGCACCCCAAATTTTGAACCCTTAGATCCTAGTCATCATCTTAGGATCATATTAATTTGATTAACTAACCTTAACCCATTTCCAGTTTATCTTTGTCAAGATGCAGATGAATTAGGGTTCCGTACCGTCAAAATCGGGAGTCCAATGGTCTGATCCGTCAATGCTTTGGATTGATTCAACCTCAACTAGGTCTCCACATCATCAAGAATACAACATTGGATCAAGTATGAATTCAATTTGAGGTGGTCACCCGAGAATTGAGAACAGTGCAATTCAAGACACCCGATTAGGGTTTTCGATTAGAAAAAGTCAACTATAGTTTGACTTTTGATTTAAAAAGTGTTTCAATGGTGGGATTTTGGTCCATTAAGTTACTATGGCTTAGTAAAGTCCATCCAAAGAGTTTCAAGTCCTTAGAATGTCCGGATCATGAACAGTCGGCTCGGTAGTCACCGATTGATCGAACGGTTGACCGAAAAGTCAACTCTTCAACAATAAGGAATTTGACTTCAAGATGTGAATAAAAAATGTTCCTTATGTCATATTACACCTCCCCATAAAATTTCATGACCATGGGATCAATGGTTAAGAAGTAATTGCAAAAATCGGGAATTAGGGTTTCAAAAGGGGCAAGACCATAACTCCTCAACCACACATCCAATTGAAGTGGTTCAAAGCTCATTGGAAATCACTTGACAAATCCTACAAAAGCCTCAAAGTGGTCCATGATCAAAAATGCATAGAATTGGAGTTATGACAAAATTCATTTTTAGAAGGGAAATAACTTAGAAAAATTCTAAGTTATTTAGCCTTTTTAAGTGATTTTTCAGCAAATTGGAAGGGTTTTTCAACCTAGCTCCATCAGGAATTTGGAAATTCCCAAAACATGAAAGTTATATAGATACTTAAGGACTTTCCAAATTGTGGTAGAACTCCTCAATATCATGTGTGAGCAGGAAGTTATGTATTATGGAAGTTAGGGCTGCCAACTCTTGAAACCACACTCCAACACTTCCCAAAAATCAGTTTTTCACAACTTGAAATCTCCTCATCCCTTGGATCAAGATTCAATATAATATTCAGATGTGTAGAGGAAAGGAGATGCAGAAAATGTAAGGTTTGGAGAGAGAGAGAGGCAAGTTGCAACTTGTGCAATATAATATTCAAATGTAAGAAGGAGAGAGAAACTTTTCATGCCAAAACTGTTGCAGCTGGCTCAACCTACCTTCATAGCTCATATCAGTAACTTCATGTCCATCTCCACTTGATTTTTCTGATCTTCATTGAACCATGGAGCTGATAGGAGAAGATTTTGCAAGATTCATTTGAAAAATCTCATGAAACTCCCTCCAAAAGTGGTAAAAATACAAAGCTAGCCTCACTCTTGTTTTTGCTATAAATAGAAGCCTCTTACATGAAGTTAGACACACTAGAGCAATCTCCAAAACCCAGAGAAACCATAGCTCTCAATTCCCTCTCATTCCTTAAGAATCTCAAAATTCCAAAATCTCCATTTTTCACCAAAAAGCTGTCTTGAGCAAAACTTTGCTCAAGATCAGTTCTACCACTTTTAAGACCTTTAAAACCATCTACACAATCTCTAAACATTGTGTAGAAGGTGTCCATACACCCAAACCTCTCAAAAATCTCATTTTCACAAAAGTCAACCTTCACACCTTAATAGTTTGACTTTCTTCCACTTTGAAAGCCAAATCCTCACTCAAACCATTTCTTACCATTCTAAAACTCCTAAAACCTCCTATACATCATATCTCAAGTGTCTAAGCCATAAAAAACCAGCTGGGTATCACATAACTCCAACTGTCTTGAGAGTTGGTTTGTTGCTTCAAGAGGAAGCAAGCTTTGTCTCTTTGCAAAGGGAGGAGGATCTCTGGGTTTCTAAGCTTTTTAGCTTGCTCAAGGCTTGTCTACAAGAGTTATGTGACATTCCAAATCCCTACTAATCATATATTATCATGTATTGTCATTTTGTGGTGATTTTTGTGAAAATATACCATGGCTGCCCCATTGTAGTTCTTTGTCAAGGACTCTAGTTTCATGATCATGATACTTGCTTTCATTAATATATTGTCATTTTTAAATGATATGTGGATTTTTATTACCAAGTTTGTGATTAGATTTCATGCTTATCTTTTTTGTGAGATTTTGGTCATGTGAGAGTTTTAGGGGTCAATGTTGAAATGTTGATGAACTTGCCCTAGGCTTGTTAGACCTAGCTCATTAGTGATGTTTGACTCAACTTGTAAGTTACTCATAGGATCCCCCTGCCCTTGATCATGTTTGAATCAAATGTGGCTCTTGTTTTCACATTATGTTTTTTTATGTCATTCTAGCTTTATCACTACCATGAATTGTGTATGGGACTGTTGTGCCTACCATGTTTGTATATCAATTGTTCTAAGTCATTCTTTTAATGCTTACATGATATTACCTGCCTATTTGAATTGGTTGAGTATGAGAAACATGAAGTTCGCTATTACAACCTGCTGTGAGACTTGTGTTTTTGCTGTCAATTTGATTTTACATACCATTTCTGGTTTGAATCATCTGTTGTTTGATTTTAAGATTGTGGACTCATTTGTCATCATGTTTTGAGAATGTGTTGGATGCCTATGTGCTCAAATCTCCTTAAATGTTCAAACTGCTCTGTCATGCTTCATTTGCATTTTTCAAACCTCATTGATACCACCAACACATCATATTCTGTTTCACTTGGTTTCTACTTGATTTATGTGCATTGAATCATTGTCATATCTATTTAAAACTTGTGTGTGCTATCAAACTTCCCAACTGTCATAGATATTTCCTGCTGCATATTTAAGTTATTGTTTTCGTATGACATGAGCTTCAAAATGCTATTTTCTGTTTGGTAAGGTTTTCATCCATTTTTTGAGTTGAGTCTCATCTGTTAGCATCTTTGTGGTATGTGTATAACAGTTACTTCATCGAAGAACTCATTGCTTTAAAATGCCTTGTTGTGATAAATGTATGCCAAGACAGTTTTTCACATTTCCCATCACTATGCCAATTTTCATTCCAACTGTCATGTGCTCATTCTTGGGGTTTGAAGTTCTTTCCTTATCATATTTATGGTGTGTGCACATTGTTATTTGATCTGTTCTTGCCTGTTTTTCACAATTCCACTCAATATTGCATTTCATACTAGAATATGCCATGAACATACTAAGATGTTGTCTTGTTTGCATATGCTTAATTTTTGAGTTGTAACTCACTCATATTCATGATTCTAATGTGTGTAGATGATTGGTTTGGTCTAGAATTACCTGCACTTGCATTTCACCCTCCCACTGCATTTTTGAGCTAAAACCTACCATGAATATGCCAAATTCTTGTTTGCTTGCAATATGCCTAGTTTATGAGTTGTGACTCATTCATTTATACATTTATGTTGTGTGTGCATCATTGTGTGGCATAAAACTCACCATCTTGAAATATACTGTTTGCTTGCTTATAAGTTGGCTCGATTTTTAGGTCATTACCTCACCTCTTGGTAAATTTCTCTTGAACCGTACTTGATTCATCTTGTAAACTTTATTTGTGTGTGTTTACCATATGTTAGTTAAAATGATAGGGTTTGTTCTCCTTTGTTTGTCACCATGATCTCATATTGTTTTCCTCCTAAATTATGAGGTTAAACTAATTTTGCTTGTGTTTTGATTGTCATCAATACATATTGTTGTTACATTTGTTATACCTTGAACCTACAACATGTTTACTTTCAATTTGTGATTTGTTTGCATGGTTGCTTTCAATCTTTGTTAAGATATGTCTCAATCTTTGTTAAGATATGTCTCAATCTTTGTTAAGATATGCCATCAATCTTCATGAAGATATGTTATCATCTTGGTTAAGATATTTGATTATTGGTTGTGACCATTCATCCTATTTGAAGTATTGTAATATGCATGCTTACTTGATTGTTCATCTTGTTCATTTTGCTTTGTTAAGTATTTCTTTCCCCAAGTGATGTAACTCTTTAGTTCTCATCCAAGTTGCCTCATCTTTTCCCTTCCAAAGGAAAGTCTCTCTATTGACCCTTGGGTCATAGATAGCTCATTTAACTCATAGGTCTGGATAGAACCTTCTCCCCCTTTTGGTCTGGATAGAACCAATAGGATTTAAACATCATAGGTCTGGATAGAACCTTCCCCCTTTTGGTCTGGATAGAACCAATAGGATACCCTCATAGGTCTGGATAGAACCTTCCCCTCCTTTTGGTCTTGATAGAACCAATAGGATTTAAACTCATAGGTCTGGATAGAACCTTCTCCCTCTTTTGGTCTGGAAAGAACCAATAGATCCTTATTCTGTAGTTCGTGCCCGAACTACGACCGCTCTGATTTCTCATTGGACAATGAGAATATGTAGGCACAAGATGCGATATCTTGACGAGCAACCTTTCCCTTTCTCCTACCTTTTGGTCTGGATAGAACCAATTGGTCTCACAACGTAGAACTTTAGGATAGAGTTTGGTTAACTCTATGTAAGAATCATGGAAATGATTACTTAGTTCCCTTTCTTGAGAGTTTAATATAGATCTAGAGAGTTTCGTGAAACTCTACACAAGCATGGATATGTTTGTTCCCCTTTGAACCTTGATCATAATCGAGTGTTCTTCAACCCTAGTGAGGTGAACTACGATTGCTCTGATTCTATCCTAGTAAGAATACGTAGGCAGAGGACGTGATGTTTTTGCGAGCAAATTTAGAAACTATCCCGAGGTCTTTACCTACAATTTTACCCTATACCCAAACCCAAACCTTAGCAAACATTTACCAACTTAGCATGCAACAAACAAAAGGTTCCTGTAGAGTACTACAGATGTTTAGGATGTGAGATACCTACCCTATGCATAACCAACCCCCGATCCCCGAATCTCTTAGCGTTGTTGTTACATCGCGAAAAAGGTTTTTCTTTCTTTAGAACTTTCCTTTGGATAAATTAAAGTCCGGTTGTAATTTAAGAATTTAAGATTCAAGTTAATCAATAGCTTGGTATCACGATTCTTACCGCAACAGAAATGGCGACTTCACTGGGGAATTAACTTGAGGGTTTAACCTATTTTGTTTAATTGTATGCTATATTTGTGAATATTTGCTTAACATGTATATTTGTCAATATATTTGTATGTTGGATATTGGGTGCTTTGAATGGTGAGACGGTCCTATACCCGGACTCGAGTGCACTTATGATAGGATGGTGGTATATTCAAGAAGGCTTATAGGGAGTTGATTCCCGACCAAGCTGACTTGAGAAACCACTGCTCAATGTAGGCCCTCTTGAGAGTTTAGTATTATTGATCGAGTATTCTTGAAAACAATGCTACTTTCGACGAAGGAGCCTATGACACTGTGGACTTTTAGATTACATTCTCCCCCATTTTGGCCTTATTAGGACGTAGTGCGATGGCTATAAGGAAGTATTTCCGAAGTAGTTGATACGCGATACTACACTCAGACGAGACTCTCTTGAGAATATTATCGATTACCGAGTAATTTGGGAAATTGATAATATCCGAAAGATGGGTTGTTGACCCTGGGAACTTTGTTAAGAACCCGTTCGGCAGGTACAAATTAACCCATAGTATAAATCTTTGGGGATGGTTAGACCTTTAACTCCTTGCTTTGATCTTGAGCCTAGGAGATCTTTGTATATTCTTTGTATTTGTGAATACTTGCCTTTATGTTATGTGTGCATCATCTCATCATATCACCATAAGCATATCATGTCGCAACTAGTTTTGTAAAACTCAGTCGATCTCTGGTATTTTTAAAAGTTGTAACTTTTCCAACGATGAATGAAATGAGGGTTTTGACCTAATCAAACTTCTGAGTTTTGTAAAACCAGTTGCGTTTTTGCACTTGCATCAACATTTTTCATATCATTCTTCGCTACGTCAGCCCTTTGGTTCATTTTGTGTTATGTTGATATCAGAGAAGAAAACGGAAGAGAGTATATCACAAAAGCTAGTATTCAAAGGGATGGATCACCTTGAGCTGGAAAACCAAGCCCTCCGGGAAGAAGTTGCTCGTTTGAAGAGTAACATTGAAGCTTTCGCTACTACCGTCAGGGATATAATGGATACTCAAGAACAGGAAAACCAGAAGCTCAGTGACGAGCTAGAGAGGGTAAAACGTGCCAAGAGGAGTCTGAAAATTTTTATCAAAGATTTGATCTTGTCCCAACGACAGGAAGGATCGGCTTCGTCCACCAATCTACCATATGGTGGGTCTCTGAGTATTCCTATACCTTATGCAAGGTTTCTCCCCCTACTTTTGCAGAATGGTTTAGTCCAAAAGGAATTTCCACCCGTTCTTCCTCTGGGCCACCAAAGTTATTTCACCGCTGACACTTTCTGTGCCTTCTATCATGGAGCGTCAGATCATGATATTGAGGAATGCTACATCCTCAAGAATAAGGTGAAAGAGATGATTGAAGCAGGGGTCATATCTTTCAAGATATGCGAACCTCGAGTACAAGTCAACCTTCTGCTTGACGAAGAAGCAACCCCATCCCTGTATAGGGTGGACTAAAGAAGAAGGCCCTTGATAGTGCTCTTTCCTTGTTTTGTTAAACAACTTTAGTTCCCTAAGGCTGGCAGCTGTAGACTGTTTCATCATTTTGTTGTGTTTTCTTTGCATTTGAATTGCTTGTAAGCTGTTGTTTATTTGAATTGGCAATATTTAATGAAATTTTTGTGCATATTTTGATGAAGTCCATTCGTTTCACTCTTTCTTTTTTCATTGTTATGAAATACCAAAAATGCAAAATTTTCTTCTAAACTGTTTTTTAAAAGCAAAGATTGGGGAGGATGATGAAAATTATATCCATAACTGTTGTTGATATGCTTTCAAATTTAACTTTATCGATGATGTAAGGCATTGTTTCAATCCCTAAACACTGGAGAAATAAGGAAGATAATCCCTCGTTAACCCCTTCGAGCCTAGGCGTAGGAGTTTTTCTTTCTTTACAAAACAAAACCTAAAATCTCAAACCTGGGGCGGGTAGTTCTCAGTTAACTTGAAGATATGTGCATACAAGACACTTTGCATATAAAAGTGGTGCACTCAGGTTTTCCTTCATACACAACAAGAAAGTGTCGAAGATGCTTTTCAGCATAAAAGACGATGATGGTTCACCGTATCCATTAAACTAGGTAGTCACCTCCTTTCTAAATAAAAAGAGAAGAAGAAAAAATAAAATTGAAAAGCCCGCTAAGTCGAAACCTATGAAGGAGACTTAGGCAAAAATGGGGCATCCCATTGACTGTTTATTCAAACAAAATAGTTCAAACAAAAGTCAGGGATAAATAAAAGAGAGGAATGCTGTAAGAGTTATCACTCTTAAAAATCCTCAAATATCAAAAGACTATCAAATACTGTAAGGGAGTCGTGACTACCCTAGGTTTGAAAACCATCACCAACTATCATCAGTCCAATTCTTAAGTCTGTAAGAACCTGAATGTGTAGTTTGAGTTAACTGAGCGTAGGATTGGAGTTCATCATGGAGAATGAGTGGGACAAATAACTTTGAGCCTTTATCCTTTATTTCAGGAACCATGAACCAAGCCACGTTACAACCCTCAAAAGACCTAATTGAGGTAAGGTTGTTTTGAAAGCATATTACAGCAAGGTTGGATAACCTGACTCCTAATGATCTTTGTTAATTGTGTGTGTTGATCACTTTATCCATCATTTGTAAATGATTGGATCACTTTGATCACTCCGCCGTGTGTGTTTCATCAAAAATGTTTCCAAAAGATTGCATGAATTTTACATTGAAAATTACCAATTTTTAATGAACAACATTGCGTGCAAAAACAATCCAATATCAAAGGAATCCCAACAAGCGCTGCCAGCTAGGGAATTTGACTTGATGAAGGAAGCTCAGCCTGGGGCAACCAATTCGAAGGATTTGTTAATCATTTATAACAACGTTCAGCTAATCAGAGCCGACCAGGTCAAGATCAGATGAAGCTCTCAACGAACAGTTTAGTTTGGGGCAGATCTTTTACAGTTACCAGCTAGCAGGGGCAAGTTTGTTCCCCAGTCGTTACTTCCACAGTCTAAAGGCTTTGTTGTGCAAGCACCGTTAAACAGGGGCAATCACGTCGATATTTGTAAATCTCTCTCTATAAGTATTTGAAGACATTGAAGCATCTTTATGCCGTTTCTTTTGTAAAAGCATCCTTATGACTTATTCTCACAGACCGTGTAATCTGGGGCAGAAAAGGTTAAAGACTGTTCGTCGCAAGAGCCGTTGCTCACTTGAAGATGATTATTATCATAATGGGGCATATATGTTTTGTTCTCATGGTACCTTTTTCCAAGCTCTCCAGTTAAGTTGTTACTTCGGTTGATCTGGGAATCTCTCGATATGGTTTTTATCCAATAAAGAATTCAAATTCATGATGGCAATCCAAGAGAAGTCATGATGGTGTGTCCTAAGTGGATTGCTCTCTCCCAGAGAAAGTTGTAACTTTGAGGTGGAATTGTTATTCTTCATGATCATCCCTTTGATGTCCAATCTTGGTGAAGTTGGTTGGGTCTCCGTGTCGAGATGTTTATTTCATCTCCTATTTTGTTTTGTCTGTTTTGTCAGCATAAACATAAGCATGGCATAAGCATATGCATAGTATCTATGCATTTCTGCATATCTCTGGTTGTTACTTGTTCCTGTTTCACTTTGGTTCCCTCCTCGATGATTAGGTGTGTTGTCTCTCTAAAAGAGTTGTCATCCCTTAAGCATAAAATGTCCATCCTTTCTCAATTCCCCACAGAGTTTAATCCTCGTGGATGATGGTTGCTTCAGTTATCTTTTTCCATGATTGGATAAGGCGAGTCACCATTCGAGTTCATTTCTCAATGGTTGGAGTCTTGTTTGACAGCTTCTTTCTGGCTATATTCTAGATTGAACTTTGGTCCCTGTCGGTCGCCAAACCTACCTGGACGTGCATTTATTTTGCATTATCTGTCAAGAAGAACATCTTACATGGCAATACAGATAAGTGACAATCTTTGACAAGAAGCTTATCATCTCAACGATAAATGGTAGTCTCTTCGGAGAAGTTTAATCGTCTTCAGCGGTGAGTGGCAATCTCTTGGGAGAAGCTTAACCGTCATCAACGATAAATGGCAGTCTCTTCGGAGAAGTTTAATCATCTTCAGCGGTGAGTGGCAATCTCTTGGGAGAAGCTTAACCTTCACCAACGATAAATGGCAGTCTCTTCGGAGAAGTTTAATCGTCCTCAGCGATAAATGGCAGTCTCTTCGGAGAAGTTTAATCGTCCTCAACGATAAATGGCAGTCTCTTCGGAGAAGTTTAATCGTCCTCAACGTTAAATGGCAGTCTCTTCGGAGAAGTTTAATCGTCTTCAATGATAAATGACAGTCTCTTCGGAGACGTGTAATCGTCTTCAACGATAAGTGGTAGTCTCTTCGGAGAAGCTTATCCTTCATCAGTAATAAGTGGCAGTCTCTTGAGAGAAACTTATCATTCTTCAACGATAAATGGCAGTCTCATTTGAGAAGTTTATCTTAAGGACGTCGACGCACGGTTGTAACCAGCATTGTTTAAAAATCTAGTGGATACTGGTATAAGTAATTTGGTGGTGACCAATCATATTTCAAGTAAGGCCTGTTGGTAACTGGCATTATGAAAATCAATGAATAATAAATACTGACAATTTGGTTGTATATCATTCCAAACTAAGTCACAATGGTTTCCATCCCAATCTCAAGTTTCGTACCTTTGGAGATGTATTGTTTGATTCCAAGCACAGGTTTTGTACCTTTGGAAGATGTTTGTTTCCATCCCAAGCTCAGGTTTTGTACCTTTGGAGATGTTTTGTTTGATTCCAAGCACAGGTTTTGTACCTTTGGAAGATGTATGTTTCTATCCCGAGTACAGGTTGTGTACCTTTGGAGATAGATGTATTGTTTGATTCCAAGCACAGGTTTCGTACCTTTGGAAGAAGTTTGTTTCTATCCTAAGCTCAGGTTTCGTACCTTTGGAGATAGATATTGGTTTCCATCCCAAGCTCAGGTTTCGTACCTTTGGAGATGTATTGTTTGATTCCAAGCACAGGTTTCGTACCTTCGGGAGAAGTTTGTTTCTATCCTAAGCTCAGGTTTCGTACCTTTGGAGATAGATATTGGTTTCCATCCCAAGCTCAGGTTTCGTACCTTTGGAGATGTATTGTTTGATTCCAAGCACAGGTTTTGTACCTTTGGAAGATGTTTGTTTCTATCCCGAGCACAGGTTGTGTACCTTTGGAGATAGATGTTTCTTGTCATCCCAAGCTCAAGTTTCGTACCTTTGGAGATGTACTGGCTGATTCTAAACACAGGTTTTGTACCTTTGGAAGATGTTTGTTGCCATCCCGAGCACAGGTTGTGTACCTTTGGAGATGTATACTTTGAATCCCGAGTTCAGAAATTCCCAGAGACTAAACTGGTTGCATTTGCATGAAGTGTTCTATATCCTAATATTTTGAAGGTATTAGTTTTTGATCCTAAGGTTTTGAGGGTCTTCGTCCAATCCTAATGTGTTGAGGGTGGTGTCTCTTCTATATCCTAATGTATTAAGGATGTTCATCTTTCGTTCCTAATGTTTTGAGAGCCTGGGTACAATCCTAACATGTTGAGGGTTGCGTCTCTGCTGTATCCTAACGCTTTGAGGAGATTAGCTTTTGTTCCTAAAGTATTGAGGGATATATTTATGCTTCCTATTTGCAGACCTGGTCATCACCAAACTCTTTGAAAATCCAGTTCTTTCTAAATCCAGTGGTTACTGGCATTGCTTGAAAATTAATCGTTACTAGTCGGTTGTTACCAATTCACCAACCGAAGCCCTGTGTTTCATCAATATCGTTTGGAATTCCCATTTGTATATGGAACTTTGATTTGGTTGTCACCATATCCCCAGGAAGTCTAACGATATTTAGCACTTTTTGGAAACCGAACTTTGGATTGGTCATCACCATCCTCCCCAATGAGTCTAGTGGAAACTAGCACCGTTCGAAGCTATTTGTTATTCTGGTCGTCACCAGTCTCCCCAGTTGAAGCTTTTTCTTTTCCAGTCGAGTCTCGGAGAACTAGTGGATACTAGTTTCCCCGGCGCGTCCGGTCTTGTTTCTAACCCTTTTCTTGAGGATCTCGTTTGAACTCTTCGTTATAGGAAATTTCTCATCTGGTTATCCCTAGTGAAATTCGTGTCTCCGTTCCGTCCTTTCCCCAGCAAGTTTTCCCCAGTGGGCTTCTTCCCCAGTGTGGTTTGCATTTCTTTTCTTTCGTTTCCCCAATGAAGAATTGTCATCTTCCCCGATGGGCTTCCTCGTCTGGTTATCCCCAATGAGGTTCGCATCTCCGTTCCCCAATGAAGATGTGTCTTCCCTGGTGGAATTTGTGTCCTCTGTGTGAAATATTTCCTTGAACAAGCATCTTTAGTCATGTCTGAACTATCTTGCTTACTTCACTTAGAATCTTCCCCCCAGTGTGTTGGGTTCCTCGTGAGTGGTTACTCGTAGTTTTGCCGTTCTTTTATATTTGTGTCTGCATTTGTCTTGCATTCAAGAATCATAAAGCATCATTGAGATTCATGGCATATTCGCATTTGTCCTTTTGCATACCATTTGATCTAAGGGACAAAATTTCTGGCTTGCTATATTTAAATACCTTTCACTACGATTCTATGAGGATTGTCATCTCTCATTGCCATCTAGTGAAGATATTTAAATAGGGGCATCTGTTGCACCCCAAATTTTGACCCCTTAGATCCTCGTCATCATCTTAGGATCATATTCATTTGATTAACTAACCTTAACCCATTTCCAGTTTATCTTTGTCAACATGCAGATGAATTAGGGTTCCGTACCGTCAAAATCGGGAGTCCAGTGGTCTGATCAGTCAATGCTTTGGATTGATTCAACCTCAACTAGGTCTCCACATCACCAAGAATACAACATTGGATCAAGTATGAATTCAATTTGAGGTGGTCACCCGGAAATTGAGAATAGTGTAATTCAAGACACCCGATTAGGGTTTTCGATTATAAAAAGTCAACTGTAGTTTGACATTTGATTTAAAAAGTGTTTCAATGGTGGGATTTTGGTCCATTAAGTTACTATGGCTTGTTAAAGTCCATCCAAAGAGTTTCAAGTCCTCAGAATGTCCGGATCATGAACAGTCGGCTCGGTAGTCACCGATTGATCGAACGGTTGACCGAAAAGTCAACTCTTCAACAATAAGGAATTTGACTTCAAGATGAGAATAAAAAATGTTCCTTATGTCATATTGCACCTCCCCATAAAATTTCATGACCATGGGATCATGGGTTAAGAAGTAATTGCAAAAATCGGGAATTAGGGTTTCAAAAGGGGCAAGACCATAACTCCTCAACCACACATCCAATTGAAGTGGTTCAAAGCTCATTGGAAAGCTCTTGACAAATCTTACAAAAGCCTAAAATTGGTCCATGATCAAAAAATGCATAGAATTGGAGTTATGACAAAATTCATTTTTAGAAGGGAAATAACTTAGAAAAATTCTAAGTTATTTAGCCTTTTTAAGTGATTTTTCAGCAACTTGGAAGGGTTTTTCAACCAGCTCCATCAGGAATTTGGAAATTCCCAAAACATGAAAGTTATAGAGATACTTAAGGGCTTTCCAAATTGTGGTAGAACTTTTCAATACCATGTGTGAGCAGGAAGTTATGCATTATGGAAGTTAGGGCTGTCAACACTTGAAACCACACTCCAACACTTCCCAAAAATCAGTTTTTCACAACTTGAGATCTCCTCAGCCCTTGGATCATGATTCAATATAATATTCAGATGTGTAGAGGAAAGGAGATGCAGAAAATGTAAGGTTTGGAGAGAGAGAGAGAGAGAGAGAGAGAGAGAGAGAGAGAGAGAGAGAGAGAGAGAGAGAGAGAGAGAGAGAGAGAGAGAGAGAGAGAGAGAGGCAAGTTGCAACTTGTGCAATATAATATTCAAATGTAAGAAGGAGAGTGAAACTTTTCATGCCAAAACTGTTGCAGCTGGCTCACCCTACCTTCATAGCTCATCTCAGTCACTTCATGTCCATCTCCACTTGATTTTTCTGATTTTCATTGAACCATGGAACTGATAGGAGAAGATTTTGCAAGATTCATTTGAAAAATCTCATGAAACTCCCTCCAAAAGTGGTAAAAATACAAAGCTACCCTCACTCTTATTTTTGCTATAAATAGAAGCCTCTTCCATGAAGTTAGACACACTAGAGCAATCTCCAAAACACAGAGAAACCATAGCTCTCAATTCCCTCTCATTCCTTAAGAATCTCAAAATTCCAAAATCTCCATTTTTCACCAAAAAGCTGTCTTGAGCAAAACTTTGCTCAAGATCAGTTCTACCACCTTTAAGACCTTCAAAACCATCTACACAATCTCTAAACATTGTGTAGAAGGTTTCCATACACCCAAACCTCTCAAAAATCTCATTTTCACAAAAGTCAACCTTCACACCTTAATAGTTTGACTTTCTTCCACTTTGAAAGCCAAATCCTCACTCAAACCATTTCTTACCATTCTAACACTCCTAACACCTCCTATACATCATATCTCAAGTGTCTAAGCCATAAAAAACCAGCTGGGTATCACATAACTCCAACTGTCTTGAGAGTTGGTTTGTTGCTTCAAGAGGAAGCAAGCTTTGTCTCTTTGCAAAGGGAGGAGGATCTCTGGGTTTCTAAGCTTTTTAGCTTGCTCAAGGCTTGTCTACAAGAGTTATGTGACATTCCAAATCCCTACTAATCATATATTATCATGTATTGTCATTTTGTGGTGATTTTTGTGAAAATATACCATGGCTGCCCCATTGTAGTTCTTTGTCAAGGACTCTAGTGTCATGATCATGATACTTGCTTTCATTAATATATTCTCATTTTTAAATGATATGTGGATTTTGTATTACCAAGTTTGTGATTAGATTTCATGCTTAGCTTGTTTGTGAGATTTTGGTCATGTGAGAGTTTTAGGGGTCAATGTTGAAATGTTGATGAACTTGCCCCAGGCTTGTTAGACCTAGCTCATTAGTGATGTTTGACTCAACTTGTAAGTTACTCATAGGATCCCCCTGCCCTTGATCATGTTTGAATCAAACGTGGCTCTTGTTTTCACATCATGTTTTTTTATGTCATTCTAGCTTTATCACTACCATGAATTGTGTATGGGACTGTTGTGCCTACCATGTTTGTATATCAATTGTTCTAAGTCATTTGTTTAATGCTTACATGATATTACCTGCCTATTTAAATTGGTTGAGTATGAGAAGCATGAAGTTCGCTATTACAACCTGCTGTGAGACTTGTGTTTTTGCTGTCAATTTGATTTTACATACCATTTCTGGTTTGGATCAGCTGTTGTTTGATTTTAAGATTGTGGACTCATTTGTCATAATGTTTTGAGAATGTGTGTGGTGCCTATGTGCTCAAATCTCCTTAAATGTTCAAACTGCTCTGTCATGCTTCATTTGCATTTTTCAAACCTCATTGATACCACCAACACATCATATTCTGTTTCACTTGGTTTCTACTTGATTTATGTGCATTGAATCATTGTCTTATCTATTTAAAACTTGTGTGTGCTATCAAACTTCCCAACTGTCATGGATATTGCCTGCTGCAGATTTAAGTTATTGTTTTCGTATGACATGAGCTTCAAAATGCTATTTTATGTTTGGTAAGGTTTTCATCCATTTTTTGAGTTGAGTCTCATCTGTTAGCATCTTTGTGGTATGTGTATAACACTTATTTCATCAAAGAACTCATTGCTTTAAAATGCCTTGTTGTGATAAATGTATGCCAAGACAGTTTTTCACATTTCCCATCACTATGCCAATTTTCATTCCAACTATCATGTGCTCATTCTTAGGGTTTGAAGTTCTTTCCTTATCATATTTATGGTGTGTGCACATTGTTATTTGATCTGTTCTTGCCTGTTTTTCACAATTCCACTCAATATTGCATTTCATACTAGAATATGCCATGAACATACTAAGATGTTGTCTTGTTTGCATATGCTTAATTTTTGAGTTGTAACTCACTCATATTCATGATTCTAATGTGTGTAGATGATTGGTTTGGTCTAGAATTACCTGCATTTGTATTTCACCCTCCAACTGCATTTTTGACCTAAAACCTACCATGAATATGCCAAATTCTTGTTTGCTTGCAATATGCCTAGTTTCTGAGTTGTGACTCATTCATTTATACATTTATGTTGTGTGTGCATCATTGTGTGGCATAAAACTCATCATCTTGAAATATACAGTTTGCTTGCTCATAAGTTGGCTCGATTTTTAGGTCGTTACCTCACGTCTTGGTAAATTTCTCTTGAACCGTACTTGATTCATCTTGTAAAATTTATTTGTGTGTGTTTACCATATGTTAGTTAACATGATAGGGTTTGTTCTCCTTTGTTTGTCACCATGATCTCATATTGTTTTCCTCCTAAATTATGAGGTTAAACTAATTTTCCTTGTGTTTTGATTGTCATCAATACAAATTGTTGTTACATTTGTTATACCTTGAACCTATGACATGTTTACTTTCAATTTGTGATTTGTTTGCATGGTTGCTTTCAATCTTTGTTAAGATATGTCTCAATCTTTGTTAAGATATGCCCTCAATCTTGTTAAGATATGTTATCATCTTGGTTAAGATATTTGATTATTGGTTGTGACCATTCATCCTATTTGAAGTATTGTAATATGCATGCTTACTTGATTGTTCATCTTGTTCATTTTGCTTTGTTAAGTATTTCTTTCCCCAAGTGATGGAACTCTTTAGTTCTCATCCAAGTTGCCTCATCTTTTTCCTTCCAAAGGAAAGTCTCTCTATTGACCCTTGGGTCATAGATAGCTCATTAAACTCATAGGTCTGGATAGAACCGTCTCCCCCTTTTGGTCTGGATAGAACCAATAGGATTTAAACATCATAGGTTTGGATAGAACCTTCCCCCTTTTGGTCTGGATAGAACCAATAGGATACCCTCATAGGTCTGGATAGAACCTTCCCCTCCTTTTGGTTTGGATAGAACCAATAGGATTTAAACTCATAGGTCTGGATAGAACCTTCTCCCTCATTTGGTCTGGAAAGAACCAATAGATCCTTATTCTGTAGTTCGTGCCTGAACTACGACCGCTCTGATTTCTCATTGGACAATGAGAATACGTAGGCACAAGATGCGATATCTTGACGAGCAACCTTTCCCTTTCTCCTACCTTTTGTTCTGGATAGAACCAATTGGTCTCACAATGTTGAACTTTAGAATAGAGTTTGGTTAACTCTATGTAAGAATCATGGAAATGATTACTTACTTCGCTTTCTTGAGAGTTCAACATAGATCTAGAGAGTTTCGTGAAACTCTACACAAGCATGGATATGTTTGTTCCCCTTTGAACCTTGATCATAATCGAGTGTTCTTCAACCCTAGTGAGGTGAACTACGATTGCTCTGATTCTATCCTAGTAAGAATACATAGGCAGAGGACGTGATGTCTTTGCGAGCAAATTTAGAAACTATCCCGAGGTCTTTACCTACAATTTTACCCTATACCCAAAACCAAACCTTAGCAAACATTTACCAACATAGCATGCAACAAACAAAAGGTTCATGTAGAGTACTGCAGATGTTTAGGATGTGAGATACCTACCCTATGCATAACCAACCCCCGATCCCCGAATCTCTTAGCGTTGTTGTTACATCGCGAAAAAGGTTTTTCTTTCTTTAGACCTTTCCTTTGGATAAATTAAAGTCCGGTTGTAATTTAAGAATTTAAGATTCAAGTTAATCAATAGCTTGGTATCACGACTCTCACCGCAACAGCTGTCTATAAGGTCCTGAACCTTGTGCTTGAACACTTTACAGTTGTCGATGTTGTGACCCGGAGCACCAGAATGAAATTCACACCTAGCATTAGCATCGTAACCAGGAGGTGGTGCACCTGTCAAAGGAGCCAGAGTCATTTTCTGTATCAACTGTAATTACAAAAAATGTTGAAGCAACAGCGAGTATGGCATCGATGGCGCATTAAACTGCGTGTTTACTGCCCTGCCCCGATCCTGAAATCTACGAGGAGTATAATTCTGTTGATTTTGTTGTGGTTGTTATTGTTGAGGTACCGCAGGTATGGTAATACTTGCAACCTGAGGTTGCTGTTGACGTTATTGTTGACGCTGATTTCTGCTTCTTCCTCGAGAACTAGCTACTGCATTAGCTTCTCCCTCCCTCTTCTTATTTCCAAAGGTTTTTCTTCCTCCTCCAGGTGAGGATCCTTCACCGGCTTGAATTTTACCCAGCTTAATTTCGCTCTCCACCCTTTCACCCGTAATGATTAGATCATAAAATCTTCCCGACATGTTGCCAATTAGCTTCTCGTAGTACACTCCTGTTAGCGTGGCAACAAACATATCTATCAGCTCCTGCTCCACCATGGGAGGTTGTACTCTAGCTTCCAATTCACGCCATCTTTGGGCGTACTCCTTAAAACATTCATTATTCCTCTCAGATAAATTTTGCAATTGGACCCTGTTAGGCGCCAGGTCACTGTTGTATTGGTAATGCTTAATAAATGCCTAAGCCAAATCCCTCTAGCGTCGGATTTTGACCGGTTCAAAGCTCATGTAACATTCAAGAGACGGACCAGAAAGGTTGTCCTGGAAAAAGTGCATAAGCAACTTTTCATCGTCAAAATAGGCGGACATCTTGCTGTTGCACCCCAAATTTTGACCCCTTAGATTCTCATAATCATCTTAGGAGCATACTCATAAATTATCTAACCCTAACCCAGTGCAAGTTTGTCTTTGTCAAGTTACAGATGGATCAGGGTTTTGTACAGTCAAATCAAAGCTTCAGGGTTTGTGATCAATCCAAGTTTTATACTACTTCAATCATAAAACAAGATCAAGGGTATCATATGATGTCAATTAAGAATCCAATTTGAGGTTGTTACCCCATAATCAAGAACAGTACATTTCAGGGCACCGATTAGGGTTTTGACCAATAAAAGTCAACAGTAGTTTGACTTTGGTGTTGGAAGGTGTTTTAATGGTGGGATTATGATCCATGGAGTTCATATAGCTTAATAAAGTTCATTCAAGAAGTATCAAAGTCTCAGGAGGTCCAGAGTGTCAATGGACGACTCGGTAGTCACCGATCGATCATACGGCTGACCGAAAAGTCAACTCTTCGAATTTAAGTAATTGGACTTCAAAGTGTGAATCAAAAATGTTCCTTATATCATATTGCACTTTCCTATCAATTTTCATGACCATTGGATCAAGGATGAGGAAGTAATCGAAAAATCGGGAAATTAGGGTTTTGAAAGGGGCTAAACCATAACTCCTTAACCACACATCCAAATGTAGTTGTTCAAAGCTCATTAGAAAGCTCTTGACAAATAATACAAAAGTACCTAAGATGTCCATGATCAGAAAATGCATAGATTTGGAGTTATGATCAAATTCATTTCAAGAAGGGAAAAAGACTTGGAGAAAATTCACTTTTAAGCTCATTTTTTAGCAACTTTGAGAGATTTTTTGGCCAAGATCCTTTGAGAATTTGAAACTCATGAAAATGTGAATGTTTTAGAGATATTTGAGGGCTTTTTAAAGAGTACTAGAACATCTCAAAAGGATTTGTGATCTGAGAGTTATGGATTTGGCAAGTTGGGGTTTCACACTTGAGTCCCACATTGACAAACTTTCAAAAATCAGTCCTTTGATCAATTGGGCCAATCTCAGCTTTTGAAACATCTTTTATCTGATATTTAGAGAGTTTGTAGCATGGGAATACAAAGGAAATGCAGAAGGTGTGGAATTAGCCAAGCTTGCAAGTGGGCTTGCAAGTGGCTTTACAACTTGCACTTAAAGTGAAAATGGCAAGCATGAGGTGTAAAGGCAAATCTGAACCAACCATCAACCTATGCATTCTAGCCTGCATTTAACCACTTCAAACTCATCATGAAGCTTGACTTTAGAGCTCACCTATCAGCCAAGGAAACCTCTTTGTGGAGGTTTGATCAAAAAGGCAAATCTTTCCTTCATATGAAGGAAATCTCCAAATATGCCCATACCATTCCTTTGCCTATAAAAAAAGGTCCTCACCACTTCATACCACACACAATATCTACTCTAAAAAACCAGAGACAGCACAAGCCTTTGCTCTTGCACACTTTGCTTCAAAATCACAAAATCACATTTTCACCAAAAACCACCAAAATCTGTCTTGGTACAATTGCTGCCAAAATCATTTCTCTACACTCAAACTCCCCAACAATCATCCACACAATCTCTAAATATGATATAGAAGGTGTCCAAGACCTTGGACCACTCGAAAACCTCACCATTCAAAAAGTCAACTTCCATACCAAGTTACTTTGACCAAAAGCCATAAAATCAGTCAAAACTTGTTCTAGGCATTTGCTTGATGTTCTAATCACTTAAACACCTCGCATATATCATTTCTCAACTGTCTAAAGTGTTAAGGATCATTGGTGGAGTTTATTTCTCCAACTGTCTTGAAGTTTGCATCCTTGCTTCAAAAAGAAGAAATCTCCAAAGCTAGGTACATTTGAAGTTTTCTCTGGGTTTCTTATTGAACAAACCTGCCCAACACAGTCTACTAGAGGTATGTAGACACTCCATCTTTGCTTTACACCATAATTTCATGTTTTAGCATTTTGAGTTCATTATGTTGGAAATATGTTATGTGTATGTCTTGTACCAAATTCTGTCATGAACATACCAGTTGTGATCTCAGGCCTTGAGGTGTTTAAGTTTGTGCTCAAATTCATCCAACATCATATATCCAATATGTGTGTGAAGTTAACTTGATCAAAGTTGCTTAGAATGTTGAACTGCATTTTTCCATGGTTGCATCAAAAAATGCGAATTTGCAACTCAAACCCTCCTTTTCCATGACAGACCTTCTTGAGCTCCTTTTTGTGTTTGAACTCATTTAACAACATATATGTGAACTGTTTGAGTGATTGGTTTGATCAAAATAAGCCTAAAACATGAATTGAGTTTTCTCATGCATAACCAAAACACAACACCACAGTTTGTATACCATTCTTCATAACAGTCTGATGATGACTTTAATTTGTGTTTAAACTTATTCAATACCATGTATGTGTGATGTGTACATGATTTATTTGGTCTGAAAATGTTTGGAATTGAAAATGAGAATCTTCATGCATATCACAAACACCAACTTGCACTTTGAATACCATTTTTCACACCAGTCAGTATGGAACCATAATTTGTGCTCAATCTCATTCATTAACATATATGTGATGTGTTTGTGTGTCTAATTGGATTAATATGTGCACATAAACTGAACTGCCATAAAACATGCATTTTACTTGACAAAATATCATCTTGGACACCACTTTCTATCACAGACCACTTTGAATCATTTTTGGGGCCTAAACTCATTCAATGGCATATATATAACTTGTAGGCAAGATTCATTTGATTGGTATGTGCTTAGAACTTGAAATTCATATCTTCATGCATCACATTTATGTCAATTTTTGCAACTCATATGTCAATTTGCTTAGCAACCTGTTTTGGATCCATCTTTGTGCTCATAATCCTTCATCAATTCATTTTTAATGTGTGTACATGATTTATTTGCCCACATCCTGCCTAGAACCTAAACTGATATTCATCATGCCTCATAACATGCCATTTTTGCAATTTGCATAACACTTTCCATGACAGTCTGTTTCCAACCTCATTGTTTGCTTGAATCCATTCAATACCATGTATGTATAGTGTAGGTATGATCTATGTGACTTGTATGTACATAAAACCAGAGTTGAGTACCTTCATGCACATCACAAACAAGATTGCACTATGAATAAATTTTTTTCACGCCAGTTTGTTTTAAGCCTCAATTTGTGTTTGAACTCATTCAAAATCATGTATATGTGCTATGTGTACAATTAATTTGATCAGAAAATGTTTAGAACTGAAGCTTCATCTCTTCATGCATCTCATTCATAACAGATTTGCATTTCATATAGTATTTTCCATTACAGCATGATTTGAACTCTACCTCTTGCATGAATTCATTCATTAATGTTTATGAGGTGTGTATACATGATCATATTGATTTAGAACTGACTGTAATGTATGCTTCATCCCAAAATGCATTTTCAAGCATCACAATGCACACACCATCGGGTTTTAAAATGGAGGAGGAATTTAAAAAAACTAAAAGTGCCATCATATTCCTTGTGTTTTTCTACTCAATTTGCACTAAAAGTTTGTTAAAAACCATCAAGATTTGAGTGAGTTACATGTGGAAATGCAAAACAGGATTTTGGCTTTGTTTTGTGCCCAGCTAGGTTTGAAAGCATCCCTTATATTTTAATTGGGTGGCATTTACAAACGGATGTATAGCCACCCCATTGGTAAGCAACTTGTCACTTAAGCGCCTATCACCTTGCAAGCATGGGTTCGACCCCTGAGGAGGGCAACCCTTTTACCAATTTTTGCCATTTTTCAACCAAATTTAAAAAATTCATATCTCCTTCAATATTTATCATTTTTCACCCATTATTTTTGCATTATGTTCATATTGATGCCTAATTTCATGAAATATTTTTAAACTCCATGTTTTCCTAATTTTTCATCACTTTTGATTAATTGCAAGTTAAGTGCGTTTTGTGATCGTTTTCGCGTATGCAGATGAATTTCTCTTGTTATACTTCTGATTGTTTGTAATACTTGCTTGCATTCATGTTCTTAAAATGTTAGTTAACATGCTCAGATTTCTTCTTTGGTTGTTACCATGTTTACTTTGTCCCCCCTGTTGAATTTACTTGAGCTCGATCTGTCGTCACAGTTCCTGCTTGATCATCTGTCTTGATTTCCATCAATGCATCTTTAATTTTATCATTTCACATGCTCATTTAATGGTTGTCACCATGAATGTACCTTTACCATGTTGTTACTTTGCTTATTGTTTTCTTTCCCCAAGTGATGTAGCTTGTTAGCTCTCATCTCAAGTTGCCTCCCCTCTCTCCTTCCAAAGGAAAAGTCTTTCCATTGACCTTTATGTCATGGATAGCTCGTACACCTTTCTCTTGGCTTTGTTAAGTCACTTTAACTTTAGTCCAAAGGCCATTAGACTTTTCTTTAAGTCTAAAAGACTCCCCTGTACTAGGAGTGTTCTTCAACTAGAACCCTAGGATAGAGTTTGTCAACTCTATGTAAGAATCCTCGTCACGATTTCTTACTTCCCCTTTTAAGTGTTACAATTTAGATTAGGGAGTTTTGTCAAACTCCACACAAACATTGTCATGTTTGTTCCCCCTTGAACCTTGATCATAATCAAGTGTTCTTCATCCCTTGTGAGGTGAACTATGATTGCTCTGATTCTATCCTAGTTAGGATACGTAGGTAGAAGTCGCGACGTCTTTGCGAGCAAACTTAGTGTATATAACTTTAGGTTTAAACTCATACCTTTTCCCAATCCATAGCACATTTTCACAAACTTAGCAAGCAACCAAACAAAAGGTTCCTGTATAGTACTACAGATGCTTAGGGTGCTAACACCTTCCCTAGGTATAACCAACCCCCGATCCCAGAATCTCTTAAGCGTTGTCGTTACATCGCGAAAAGGGTTTTTCTTTCTTTAGACCTTTTCCTTTGGATAAAATATAGTTCGGTTGTAAAAGAATTAAGATTCAAGTTAATATAATAGCTTGATATCCAATTTTCACAGCAACAGAGATAGCGACCTCACTGGGGAGTCTTTATTGCTTTGAGGGTTTAGCCTATCTTGTTTGAATACTTGATATATTTGTAAATACTTGTAAATATGTATATATGTGCCCTGTTGGATCTTGGGAACTTTGAGTGGTAAGACAACACTACACCCGTGTTTGAACGTACTTATGATAGGATGGTGGTATATTCAAGAAGGCTTATAGGGAGTTGATTCCCGACCAAGCTGACTTGAGAAAACCACCACTCAGTAGAGGCCCTTCTGAGAGTTAGTATTGTTGATTGAGTATTCATGAAAACAATGCTACTTTCTACATGGGAGCCCGTGATACTGAGAACTTTTAGATTACCTTTTCCCCCACTATGGCTTTAATAGGATGTAGTGCGATGGCTATAAGGAAGTAATTCCGAAATAGTTGATACGCGATACTACACTTGGATGAGACTCTCTTGAGAATATTATCGACCACCAAGTATTTGGGAAATTGATAATATCCGAAAGATGGGTCGAGGACTCTGGGAACCTTTTTAGAACCTTGTTCTACAGTTTTGAAAGCCCTAGTACATACTTTTGGGATGGGTAGACCTTGGCTCCATGCTCATGTTCTCCAAACCTAAACCTTCACCTGTTTACCTTTGTGTATATCTGAATTTGTGCTTACTTGTGTTTGTGCATTCATGTATTCATATCATAAAAGTTTCATGGAACTCAGATTTTGTTTGTAAACATTAGGATCCTCATGGATAATGGAAAAAAGAAAACTATGAAGTACACTTACAAAAGTCCTAACTTGGATGACACAGAGAGGTTGAGCACTTTGATAACAGATCTAGAAGGATTCAAGAGCAGGTATGGGAACTTATTGTCATTGTTGAGGGTAAAAAGGAAGATGGATCTGGGACTTCTCTCCACACTTCTCCAGTTTTATGATCCGCTCTACCATTGTTTCGCTTTTCCTGATTATCAGCTAGTACCTACACTTGAGGAATATTCTTGCTTGGTTGGATTACCCATTCTTGATGAGTCTCATTTCCCAATCATGGAGAAGGACCCTAAGGAGGAAGAAATTGCTAAAGCTACACATGTGGGATTGGTGGATATTCAGAAAAATATGGTTACTAAAGGAGGAGTATTTGGTTTGACTACGGAGTTCTTGGTTGGGAAAGCCCAATACTATGCTGATCATTTGAGTATGGATGCATTCGAGGCTATCCTCGCCTTGTTCATTTATGGGATCTTCTTGTTTCCAAGTTTTGATAATTTTGTGGATCTCAACGCCATTAAGATTTTCTTGAAGAAAAACCTTGTGCCTACTTTATTAGCTGACGCCTATCATTCTGTTTATTTGAGGAATTTGCATAAGGGAGGGATGGTTACCTGCTGTATCCCCTTACTATACAAGTGGTTTATTTCTCACTTACCTAAGGCTCATGCTTTTTGGAAGGAAGGTTGGTGGTCTTAGAAGGTTATGGCTCTTACTGACTCTGATATTGATTGGTACAGCCGTAATTACGATGGGATAAAGATCATTGACAGTTGTGCAAGTTTTGGTAACGTACCTCTTCTTGGTACAAATGGAGGAATCAGTTACAACCCTGTTCTCGCTCACTGACAGCTTGGATATCCTTTGAAGGACAAACCCAATAGCGCTCATGTGGAGAATATTTTCTTTAAGGGAGAATCAGAATTAAGAAAAGAGATCCTAAAAGCTTGGGGTCATGTGCATAAGAAAGGAAAGGAAGACTTAGGGAAACCTAATTGCATCTCTCTCGAGCCTTATCTCCAATGGGTCCGAAAGAGAGCCATTCAGCTGAAGATGCTTTATCCTCAGCAGGCACCCATGGTGTTGAAGGAGGAACCCCAATGATCTTTATGTCTGAAGAGGAGAAGTTGAAGATTGCTTTGAGGAAATCACAACAAACTGAAGTAGCATGGAGGTACAAGTACCAAGTGGCCGTGGAAGAAAATAATGAACTCCGTAGACAACTTCAGTTGAAGGATGAAGAAATGATTGCTTGTAAGAAAAGGAAGGCGCAGGAAGATTTATTTTATTCCAGCCATCAGTCAACTCCATGGAAGTTAATGATGGACAAGCTCATTCTTGAGAAGACGCAGATAGAAGAAGAACTCAAGAAGATCAAAGCAAGAAATGACTTTTGTTAGAATACCTTTAGCTCTATGTTTAGGACTTTTTGTAAGATGTACTATTTTGTAATTCAAAACTTGAAAAATCAGTGAAATGAAATGATGTTTTGATCTGAGTTCCATAAAACCTTTGCATTTGCATTCTCATTAATTAATCATTCAAGGAACTAAAGATTGTTTTGCAGATATTATAGGATGGATTATGGAAAGAAAGCAGAGATTGTGTTCCAAAGACCATAATTGGAGAACTTGAAGAAACTGGGAAGTTTAGTAGAAGACCCCGAGGCGTTCAGAGAGAGGTATGGAAATATGTTGTCTTTGCTAGAAGTTCAAGTATATGAAGAGATGTTGTCCGCACTCGTGCAGTTCTATGATTCAACCTATCACTGTTTCACATTCCCAGACTATCAGTTCCTGCCAACCTTGGAAGAATATTCTGCCCTGATGGGAGTAGGCGTCACTCCTAGACCATTTTCTGGAAGAGAAGGGACTCCTAATGAAAGAGCAATTGCAGTGGCCGCGTATTTGGAGGTGGACGAGGTACGATCTCATATGATTGCTAAGGGGTGGTTGTATGGATTTCCAGCTATGTTCCTGTATGAAAAAGCTCAAGGTTATGCCGTGTCAAAGAATATTGAAGCATTTGAGGCCATCCTGGTTTTACTAATTAACGGATTGTTCCTGTTCCCGACTGCTAACGATTTTGTGGATGCAAATGCAATCAACCTTTTCTTAATCAAGAATCCTGTACCTGCCTTGTTGGCTGATATGTACTTTTCCATCCACCGTAGGAACCATTATGGAGTTGGACAAATTAAGTGTTGCACCGTTCTCTTGTACAAGTGGTTTATTTCGCACTTACCAAAAATTCCAGCCCTCTGGGACAAGCAAAATGGGCTCTCATGGGTCGAAAAGCTGTTGTTGCTCAAACACTCAGATATTAAGTGGTATGACCCTATGTATGGGGGGATTGCCATGATCCAAAGCTGTGGGGATTTCCCAAATGTACCGCTCATCAGCGTTAATGGTTGCATCAACTATAATCCTATTTTAGCTCGTCGACAGTTGGGGCACCTGATGGAGAGTAAACCAGACCCAGACTTTTTGAGAAGCTTCTACATTGAAGAGGGGAAGAATCCCGCTTACAGGGCTCGAATTGTGTATGCTTGGCGTTATGTCCACACTAGGGGAGTAACTGCCCTAGGTTACCACGACACTACTGTTTCAGAATCTTACTTATCATGGGTAAAAGAAGCAGCGTTGAAGATGTTCTATACTCGCTTTGAGCCTGACTCCCCTAAACCTACTCTCGTAGAAGAATTGAAAGCTGCTTTGACAAAAGCTGAAAAAGAAGGAAAGGCTTAGAGGGATAAGTATTTCAAGGCTATGCAAGAGAAGGAAGAACTTCAAGAGTTGATCCGTCAAAGTGGAAAGAAGAGTCAGCCAGAAGACGAAGGGCCCTCCAACCAGAAGATCTAAGATCCTTTTGTTTTCCGTTTTATTTCATCATGTATTTGTATTGAAGACTTGTATTTCAGTTTCAGAATCATTGTTGTAAAACTCTCATTTATTAATCTATGAAGACTTTGAATTTGCTTATTTCCCCATTGTTATAATTTTTGCAAATATTTCTTTGGATTCCTTGAATGATTAATTTTGCATTGTTGCATTTTGCATTCATAAGCATTGCATGTGCATGTTCTGGTGTTGTGTCTCATCTCGCTGTCTTGTCTCCAGAAAGAATCACACTGAATCCTCAACACCGATACAACACCCAAGCCCAAGCTCGCCTAAGAATGGAAGGACAGAATTTGGATGTGGACAAGATTGATAATGAACTCGGAGAGCTACGAGGAGGCATAGGGCAGATCATGGAAGCCCTACAAGTCATTCGTGCAAAGTTGGACACTCAAGCCACTGTTGTTTCTGAAATCACTAGCATAGCTGTAGAGCCGGTCCCAACGGCAGTCACTGTTGCAAATATTCCACCATATGGGTTACCGCCTGGCTTTGTACCTCCACCAGCAGTCAATCAACAAGCAGTTCCCCTAGGGACAGAAGTTCCTCAAGCTATTCCTACATACACTCAGCCTTCTATTCAGATTCAAGCGCACCCTGTTTTTCATAATCCTCCACAAGTGTACGAAGGTCTTGACGGGTATGAAAAGGAGAGTGGACGACATGATAAATTGAAAGAAAGTGTAGAGACTATAGGCAGGAAAGTCCAGGCAATGGAAGGAAATGACATCTTTGGTACTGATGCCAGAGATATGTGCTTAGTGTCTGGATTGGTAATTCCGCCGAAATTCAAGGTTCCCAATTTTGATCAGTATTCTGGTGCTACTTGTCCTCGGACGCATCTGATTATGTATTGCCGAAGAATGGCCGCTCATGTAGAAGATGACAAGTTGATGATTCACTGTTTCCAAGATAGTTTGAAAGGAGCTCCTGCTAAATGGCATTTGGGTTTGGATCAGTCTCGTATTCACAGTTTCCAAGACTTGGTCGATGCTTTTGTAAAACATTACAAGTACAACATGGATTTAGCCCCTGATAGAAGACAGTTACTGAGTATGTCGCAGAAGAGTTCGGAATCTTTCAAAGAATATGCACAACGGTGGAGGGAAACCGCCTCTCAGGTAGAACCTCCTTTGAGTGAAAAAGAGTTGACAGATTGGTTCGTCGATACAGTAAGACCGGAGTTTTATGAGAAGATGATCAGTAGTGTAACCGCAAGTTTCTCAGATATAGTAGCAGTAGGGGTGAGAGTGGAGTTAGGATTAAAGAATGGAAAGGTGGCTAGCGGTTCCAGCAGTTCGAGTAACAACAATGTCTAGAAGTTCAGCAGTAATTTTCATAAAAAGAAGGAAGGGGAGACAAATGCAGTAATCGTGGGAAGAAAGAGTCGCACCTGGAGACCGCCTTACCAACAGCATCAGCAAAGTTATGTTCAACAACTTCAGCAAGGCTTTGTTCAGCAGCCTCAACCAAGTTATGTTCAGCAATCCCAGCAACAATGACCAATGTATCCGTTGCAGTATGCCCAACAACCATATGTGGCAGCTGTAACTCCGACTTTCAATCATCCTATTCCCAGCTATCAGGCAGTGCCATCACCTGTATATCAGCCAATTCAACAAGGGTATCAAAGAGCGCCCGACGCTCCACCCTATCAGCAACATCACCAGCCTAGAGCTCAGGCACCCAGACAAAACTATCAGAATCAAAGACCAACAACAAAACCTCTACTTCCTCAGATACCGATGACTTACACAGAGTTGTACCCCTCCTTAGTGCAGCAGGGACTGGTAACAACGCGACCGTTAAATCCAGACACTACATCTCCTCACTATAATCCAAACGCTCATTGTGCCTTTCACGAGGGCGCTGCCGGGCATGATTTAGAAGGTTGTCTTGCCTTAAAACATCTTGTCAGGGAGTTGATAAAAAAGAAAATCTTATCTTTTGATGATGTACCCCCAAACGTTAAAAGTAATCCATTGCCGAACCATGGAGGGGTTAATGTTGTAGAAGAAGTTTCAGATGAAAGGATAGTCCGAGGTGTGTCAGAGATCAAGACTCCGATAAAGTTACTTCACGAGAAGTTGTTGAAAGCAGGATTGATAGAAGGTACCCATAATGATTGTGAAGAATGTTCTGTTGATTCTAGAGGGTGTGATGTGATACGAAGAGATATACAAAGATTGATTGATGATGGAGTATTGCAAGTATGCAACAAAGTGAGGAAAGGAGAAGTTTCGGTAATTGAGCCTGTTTTTAATTTCCCAAAGAAAGGTGAGAAAGTTCCAGTGTTCAATACGATCAACAAAAGTGTAAAACCTATCTTCAACAAGTCGGCTATCGATCAACCTCAACCTATTATTATTCATAAACCAAAACCATTCACTTTTGAAAGCATAAAGGTCGTTCCATGGAAATATGACATGACTGTGATAGACCGAGGATCTGGGAAGGTGAGTCAGAGAGAGACAGTGAAAGACGACCAAGTGGACGTGAAAAACATTGCAGGTACAAGAAAAATGACCCGTAGTTGTCAAATCTATCAACCAAAGATGACAGTGGCCGATCCAAAAGAGGTTACCCCTGCTGCGACAAAAGAAGTACCAAGTACTGAGGGAGACGATGAGGAATTCTTAAGGATTATTCAGAAAAGTGATTACAGGGTTATTGATCAGCTTCACCAAACTCCATCGAAGATATCGATCTTGTCTCTCTTGATGAATTCTCCAGCTCACAGAGAAGCTCTGCAAAAAGTGTTGAGGCAGGAACATGTGACGAAAGACATAACTCTCGGCCAATTTGATTCAGTAATAGCCAACATTACTGCATGTAACACCCTGAGTTTTAGTGATGCAAAATTGCCAAAAGAAGGACGCAATCACAACCGTGCGTTGCACATATCTGCCAGGGGTGCCAGGAAGACACAATGGCACGAGTTTTAGTCGACAATGGATCCTCATTGAATGTATTGCCCGCAAGATTGCTCGCAAGGTTAGTATATACAGGGGTAGAAATGAAACCGACGTCATTAATTGTAAAAGCTTTTGACGGTTCAAGAAGAACGGTTGTTGGAGAGGTAGAATTGCCAATCATGACCGGACCTCATGTGTTCGATATTACATTCCAAGTCATGGACATTAACCCAGCTTATAGTTGTTTTTTGGGGCGACCTTGGATTCACGCAGTTGGGGCAGTGACTTCCACCTTACATCAAAGAATGAAATTTGTGGTGAATGACAAGTTGGTGATTGTACACGGTGAAGAGGACCTAATGGTGAGCAATATGTCATCATTTAAGTATATTGAAGCGGATGAGGGCGCGTTAGAAACTTCCTTTCAGGCACTCGAGATAGCTAACGCAATGATGTTAGAAGAAACAGTGGCTAAGAGTGGTCTGTCTTTTGCATCCGTTTAGAGCATCAAGTCTACACTGGAAGAAGGTACTCCTACAGGTTAGGGAGAGCTTATTGAAGTGAAGCCAAAGATGGATCGCCAAGGGTTTGGTTATAAACCAACTCATGATGAAGCACCAACACATGACAAAGGACGCCCAAAGACTATACAAGAAGTATTCATCAGTGGAGGTTTCCAAGTCAGTGCAGTGGAAGAAGAGTTTGAAGATGAATACCTTGAACAGTTAGTGTATCATTGCAACTCTGCCTTGAGCAACTCGAAAGCTATTGAGATTCCTATGGTCTTTCCTGAGTTAAAGTAATTTGTTTGTCTTTCTTTTCTTGTTGTTGTTTTGAATCTCCATAGCCATGCCCAAGGCTATAGGAATGTTTTGTAAGGGCCCCATGCTTTCAAGAAAATCAATGAAAAGTGAACTATTTTGTTAATTTCCTTGTGTTATTTCCTTTTCTGCTTTTGCTTTCTTTTAAAAAAAAAAGAAAAATGGAAATCTTAAAAAACCCAAAACAATTTTCTCTTTTGTGTGTTGCATTTGTCTTTGTGTGTTTTAATAAATCAAGCCATTCCAACGTGCAATGATGTCCTAAAACCCTTTGAATCCTATGACTTTGCATTCCCTCCTGACTTTGATTCACCAATATACCAAGCTGAAGATGAGGACGAAGAGTTTGAAATCCCTGATGAACTGGTAAAATGGGCACACTATGAGTACACAGAGCTTCAACCCTACAAAGAACAGGTAGAAGTCATCAATCTTGGCACCAAAGAAGACAAGAAAGAAGTCAAGATTTGGGCAGCTCTAGGGGCAGAAGTCAAGCAGCAATTAGAAAAGCTTTTGAAAGAGTATGTGGATGTATTTGCTTGGTCACACCAAGATATGCTGGGTTTAGACACTGACATAGTGGTTCACAAATTACCGCTTCGACCAGAATGCCCACCGGTTAAACAAAAGCTCCGAAGAACAAGACCTGACATGGCTCTCAAGATTCGAGATGAAGTGAAAAAGCAGATTGACGTCGGTTTCTTAGCAGTGTCCAAATACCCCGAATGGGTGGCCAATATTGTACCTGTACCAGAAAAGGATGAGAAAGTCAGAATGTGTGTGGATTATAGGGATCTAAACAAGGCCAGTCCGAAATATGATTTCCCTTTGCTGCATATTGATATGTTGGTGGATAACACGGCTCGTTTTGCAGTTTTCTCATTTATGGATGGTTTCTCCGGTTACAATCAGATTAAGATGGATCCCGATGACATGGAAAAAACTACTTTCATTACTCCATGGGGGACTTACTGTTATAGAGTTATGCCTTTTGGTCTGAAGAACGCAGGTGCTACCTATCAAAGAGCCATGGTGACTTTATTTCATGATATGATGCATAAGGAGATAGAGGTATATGTTGATGACATGATAGCCAAATCTCAGAGCGAGGAGGACCATTTGGAACATCTTCTGAAATTGTTTAAGAGACTCAGAAAATAACAGTTGAGGCTAAATCCAGCCAAGTGTACCTTTGGGGGAAGATCTGGGAAGTTACTCGATTTCATTGTCAGTCACCGAGGGATTGAGGTGGATCTAGATAAAGTCCAAGCTATTCAAGATATGCCATCTCCACAAACTGAGAAGCAAGTCAGAGGTTTTCTTGGAAGACTGAACTACATATCCAGTTTTATTTCCAATATGACTCCTAGTTGCGAGCCCATCTTCAAATTATTATGCAAGGATCAGACGGTTGTTTGGAATTCAGATTGTTAGCAAGCGTTTGATAAGTTCAAGGGTTACCTACAAGAACCTTCGATCTTGATACCTCCTGTTCCGGGAAGACCTCTCTTCATGTATTTGACAGTGCTCGAGAATTCAATGGGTTGTGTGTTAGGTCAGCAGGATGAGTCCGGACGAAAAGAACATGCTATCTATTATTTGAGTAAGAAGTTCACTGATTGTGAAAGCCGATATTCACTACTGGAGAAAACTTGTTGTGCCTTGGCATGGGCTGCTAGACGCTTGAGGCAGTATATGATTTGTCATACCACTTTGTTGATTTCAAAAATGGATCCGATAAAGTATATTTTTGAAAAGCCTGCTCAGACTGGAAGGCTCGCCCGTTGGCATATGTTATTATCAGAATACGATATCCAGTATGTAGCCCAGAAGTCTATCAAGGGTAGTGTGTTGTCAGAATATCTTGCAGATCAACCAGTGGAAGATTACGAGTCTCTCAAATTTGATTTCCCAGATGAAGACATTATGTTGGTAAAAGAGTGTGAAGAGCCAGGTCCTGATGAAGGCCCGCAGAAAGGTCTTTGGTGGAAAATGATGTTTGATGGTTCCTCCAACTACAGTGGGCATGGTGTAGGCGCTGTTTTAATGAATCCGGAGGGTGGTTACACTCCATTCACAGCCAGGTTAGATTTTGACTGCACAAACAATATCACCGAATATGAAGCATGCATTCTCGGCCTCGAAGCAGCTATTGGCCTCAAAATCAAACTTCTTGAAGTAAGTGGAGATTCAGCTTTGGTTATCTATCAAGTTACTGGTGACTGGGAGACTAGGCATGAGAATTTGATCCCTTACAGAGCTTACATCGTCAAAATGATGGAGTATTTTGATGCGATCACTTTCAAGCATGTTCCGAGATCTGAAAATCACATTGCCGATGCCCTAGCCATGTTAGCCTCAATGTGGAAGGTCAGGGATGTCAATGATGCCACTCTCATCCGAATTGAACCCAAGACCGAGCCCGCCTACTGTCAGATGGTTGAAGAAGAAACTGATGAGAAGCCCTGGTACCATGACATAAAGAATTACCTGTTAAAACAAGAGTATCCAGCAGATGCTACGTCACTTGACAAGAAAACTCTGAGACGATTAGCATCCAAGTTCTTTCTCAGCAGTGATGTGCTTTACAAAAGAAATCATGATATGGTCCTGCTTAGATGTGTCGACAGACGAGAAGCAGAATTGTTAATGCAAGATGTTCATGAGGGAATATTTGGCACTCACACCAATGGATATGCTATGTCTAAAAATATTTTAAGGGCTGGTTATTACTGGTTGACTTTGGAAACTGACTGTATTCAATACGCCAGGAGATGTCACAAGTGTCAGATTTATGCGGACAAGATGCATGTACCTCCGACATTGCTAAATGTGTTGTCATCACCGTGGCCTTTCTCTATGTGGGGCATTGATATGATTGGGGCAATTGAGCCAAAAGCTTCTAACGGACACCGATTTATTCTGGTTGCTATTGATTATTTCACAAAGTGGGTTGAAGCCGCATCCTACACCAACGTTACTCGACAAGTGGTGGCCCGTTTTATCAAGAAGGAAATTATCTGTCTTTACGGAATTCCGAGCCGAATCATAACGGAAAATGGTACCAATTTGAACAACAAAATCATGAAAGAGTTGTGCAATGACTTCAAAATTGAACATCACAACTCCTCCCTTTATCGTACCAAGATGAATGGAGTTGTAGAAGCTGCGAACAAAAACATCAAATTTTTTTTTCAAAAGATGGTACAAACTTACAAAGACTGGCATGAGATGCTACCATTTGCCTTGCATAGGTACAGAACATCCGTCCGCACCTCAACAGGGGCAACCCCTTTTTCTTTGGTATATGGAATGGATGCGGTACTTCCTATTGAGGTCGAAATACCTTCTTTAAGAGTCATAATGGAAACCAAGCTTGAAGAAGCAGAATGGGTGAGAGAAAGGGTTGATCAGTTGAATCTTATCGACGAGAAGTGCATGTCTGCAATGTGTCATGGCAGTTATATCAGAAAAGGATCAAGAGGGCTTTTGACAAGAAAGTTCGTGTTCGAGAATTCCGAGAAGGGGAGCTTGTACTCAAAAAGATTTTACCAGTTCACAAAGATGCACGGGGAAAATGGATGCCTAATTATGACGGCCCGTTTGCTGTGAAAACAGTCTTCTCGGGAGGCTCATTGATTCTCACAACCATGGATGGAGAGCAGCTTACACATCCAGTGAATTCTGATGCAGTATGAAAATATTATGCCTAAAAGAACCCGATAAGCCGAAAACTCAAAGGAGCGGCTTATGCAAAAGTTAGGGTTGAGAAAAAGAAAAGAAAATAAGAGCTCGCTAAGTTGAAAACCCGAAAGGGCGGCTTAGGCAAAAATGAGCGTCCCGGTGGATTGAAAACCTGAAAGGGCGATCCAGGCAAAAGTTAGGGACAAAGGCGTTTCACTGCATCAGATGAGTTGTCACTACCGCAGAAGATTCTACAAAGAAACCATCTCAACCGCTCTTGTCAGAAGCGAGGATTTTGGGGAGTTTTAGTCTTTAGGGATAGTTGGTCATGGGATTCAATGTAGCCTTATCCACGTTGCCATTTTTCACTTGTAAAACTTCTATGAAATTTTGTCATTTGCAAGATTTCATTCATGAATAAAATCAGTTTTTTGAGTTATTCTTTCTTTTGCAAATTTACCATTTCCTTTATTTTCTTTGTTATGCAAATATTGTTCGTTGATCAACGATAATTTTGAAAGCATTAGGGTCAAATTATTGGATAAAACTTGAAAAGATTAACAAACGTAAAAACTTCAACTCATGGAAAAGAGCCGAGGAAAATCGTACTTCCCCGAAACCTCAGGGTAGCAGATACTTTGATATGTAATCCTATCACACTCCCTGGTGAAGTGTAAGCAAGTTGAACTGTTGATTTTCCTTTGGTCATGTGTGGTTATCAAGCTTGATAACTCTCTCTCAATAACTTCTTATGATGATGTGAAGACTTGTCCCCAGCGGAGGATTTCTGAGCATGTGTTTGAATTTAATTTGTCATATTTGACTAGCTTGTTTAAAGCTCTGCTCCCCTATTAGGATTGGGTTTATTTCCCCAAATCTACATACACCCTTCAGCCTGGGTTCAGTGTGATTCATTTTGTCTCTCGGGTTCGGTGTGTTATCTATCGATTCCCCGTGAAAGCCTAATCACTGCTAGTGAATTTTCGTTTAAAGTCCAGTTGTAACTAACATTGTTTTAAAATCCAGTTGATTCGACCGTCACCACCTTTTTCCTTTAAAATCCAGTCATAACTGGCAGTGTTCGAAATCCAATCGTTATTGGTATTCTTTTGGGCGTCGCCATATTTTCCTTTGAAGTCCAGTCGTAACTGGCATTGTCTTAACTTTACTCGTTATTATCTTTTGGTTTGGTCGTTACCAACCTTTTCCCTCTGAAGTCTAGTCGTCACTAGCAAATCCCCATGAAGTCCAGTCGTAACTACCATCACTTGAAATCCAATCGTCATTGGTACCCGGACTTGGTCGTTACCAACCTCCTTTAAGTCCAGTAGTTACTGGCATTGCTTGAAATTCGGTCGTCACCAATTTCCCCAGTCAAGATCTTACGTGTTACCGATTGGATTTGAGAAATCTCATTTGTCATTATCTCAGGTTGGTCGTTACCAGTACCTCCGGAGAGTCTAGTGGTTACTAGCACTGTTTTGAACCATCTGTTAAAATTGGGTGACATCATTATCCCCTGTGAAATCTTTCTCCCCAGACAAGTCTCAGAGATCTAGTCGTCACTAGTATCCCCAATATGTTTGGTCCTTATTTCTAGTCCATTCCTGAAAATCCCGTTTGAACTCTTCACTATAGGAGGTTCCTCATCTGATCATCCCCAATAAAGTTCACGTCTCTGGTTCTTCACTTCCTCAGTATAAAATTGCTCTTTTTCCCCGGTGGAAATCTATCCCTCTCCCCAGTGGAGTGTTTTCTCTTCCCCAGTGAGATTGTCATCTTCATTGGAATTCTTGCACCCTCATGTGGAATTTTTCTCTCAGTTATCACTAGTCATGTTTGAATATTGATTGTTATATCTCGGTTTTCCCCCAGTATCAAAACCAGGTCCCTTGAGTAGTTACTCGTTGTTTTGTTTTTTTGTCCTCTGCATATGTCTTACATCCAAGCATCATGAAGCATCATTTAGAATTCATGGCATATCATGACTTGTCCTTTTGCACATCATCGATCAATCGTACGGTTGACCGAAAAGTCAACTCTGCAAATTTAAGTAATTGGACTTCAAAGTGTGAATAAAAAATGTTCCTTATATCATATTGCACTTGCCTATCAATTTTCATGACCATTGGATCAAGGATGAGGAAGTAATCGAAAAATCGGGAAATTAGGGTTTTGAAAGGGGCTAAACCATAACTCCTTAACCACACATCCAAATGAAGTGGTTCAAAGCTCATTAGAAAGCTCTTGACAAATCCTACAAAAGTCCCTAAATGGTCCATGATCATAAAATTCATAGATTTGGAGTTATGATCAAATTCATTTCAAGAAGGGAAAAAGACGGAGAAATTTCACTTTTAAGCTCATTTTCTTAGCAACTTTGAGAGATTTTTTAGCCAAGATCCTTTGAGAATTTGAAACTCATGAAAACATGAATGTTTTAGAGCTATTTGAGGGCTTTCTAAAGAGTACTAGAATATCTCAAAAGGATTTGTGAGCTGAGATTTATGGATTTGGCAAGTTGGTGTTTTCACACTTGAGTCCCACATTGACAAACTTTCAAAAATCAGCCCTTTGATCAATTAGGCCAATCTCAGCTTTTGAAACATGTTTTATCTGATATGTAGAGAGTTTGTAGCATGGAAATACAAAGGAAATGAAGAAGGTGTGGAATTAGCCAAGCTTGCAAGTGGGCTTGCAAGTGGCTTTACAACTTGCACTTAAAGTGAAAATGGCAAGCATGAGGTGTAAAGGCAAATCTGAACCAGCCATCAACCTATGCATTCTAGTCTGCATTTAGCCACTTCAAACTCATCATGAAGCTTGACTTTAGAGCTCACCTATCAGCCAAGAAAACCTCTTTGTGGAGGTTTGATCAAAAAGGCAAATCTTTCCTTCATATGAAGGAAATCTCCAAATATGCCCATACCATTCCTTTGCCTATAAAAAGAGGTCCTCACCACTTCATACCATACACAATATCTACTCTAAAAAACAATAGAAAGCTCAAGCCTTTGCTCTTGCACACTTTGCTTCAAAATCACAAAATCACATTTTCACCAAAAACCACCAAAATCTGTCTTGGTACAATTGCTGCCAAAATCATTTCTCTACACTCAAACTCCCCAACAATCATCCACACAATATCTAAATATGATATAGAAGGTGCCCAAGACCTTGTACCACTCAAAAACCTCACCATTCAAAAAGTCAACTTCCATACCAAGTTACTTTGACCAAAAGCCATAAAATCAGTCAAAACTTGTTCTAGGCATTTGCTTGATGTTCTAATCACTCAAACACCTCACATATATCATTTCCCAACTGTCTAAAGTGTTAAGGATCATTGGTGGAGTTTATTTCTCCAACTGTCTTGAAGTTTGCATCCTTGCATCAAAAAGAAGAAATCTCCAAAGCTAGGTGCATTTGAAGTTTTCTCTGGGTTTCTTATTGATCAAACCTGCTCAACACAGTCTACTAGAGGTATGTAGACACTCCATATTTGCTTTACACCATAATTTCATGTTTTAGCATTTTGAGTTCGTTATGTTGGAAATATGTTATGTGTATGTCTTGTACCAAAATTCTGTCATGAACATACCAGTTGTGATCTCAGGCCTTGAGGTGTTTAAATTTGTGCTCAAATTCATCCAACATCATGTATCCAATATGTGTGTGAAGTTAACTTGATCAAAGTTGCTTAGAATGTTGAACTGCATTTTCCATGGTTGCATCAAAAAATGCCAATTTGCAACTCAAACCCTCCTTTTCCATGACAGACCTTCTTGAGCTCCTTTTTGTGTTTGAACTCATTTAACAACATATATGTGAACTGTTTGAGTGATTGGTTTGATCAAAATAAGCCTAAAACATGAATTGAGTTTTCTCATGCATAACAAAAACACAACACCACAGTTTGTATACCATTCTTCATAACAGTCTGATGATGACTTTAATTTGTGTTTAAACTCATTCAATACCATGTATGTGTGATGTGTACATGATTTATTTGGTTTGAAAATGTTTGGAATTGAAAATGAGAATCTGCATGCATATCACAAACACCAACTTGCACTTTGAATACCATTTTTCATACCAGTCAGTATGGAACCATAATTTGTGCTCAATCTCATTCATTAACATGTATGTGATGTGTTTGTGTGTCTAATTGGATTAATATGTGCACAGAAACTAAACTGCCATAAAACATGCATTTTACTTGACAAAATTGCATCTTGGACACCACTTTCTATCACAGACCACTTTGAATCATTTTTGGGCCTAAACTCATTCAGTGGCATATATATAACTTGTAGACATGATTTATTTGATTGGTATGTGCTTAGAACTTGAAATTCATATCTTCATGCATCACATTTATGTCAATTTTTGCAACTCATATGTCAATTTGCTTAGCAACCTATTTTGGATCCATCTTTGTGCTCACAATCATTCATCAATTCATTTGTAATGTGTGTACATGATTTATTTGCCCACATCCTGCCTAGAACCTAAACTGAGATTCATTATGCCTCATAACATGCCATTTTTGCAATTTGCATAACACTTTCCATGACATTCTGTTTCCAACCTCATTATTTGCTTGAATCCATTCAATACCATGTATGTATAGTGTAGGTATGATCTATGTGACTTGTATGTACACAAAACCAGAGTTGAGTACCTTCATGCACATCGCAAACAAGATTGCACTATGAATACATTTTTTTCACACCAGTTTGTTTTAAGCCTCAATTTGTGTTTGAACTCATTCAAAATCATGTATATGTGCTATGTGTACAATTAGTTTGATCAGAAAATGTTTGGAACTGAAGCTTCATCTCTTCATGCATCCCATTCATAACAAATTTTCATTTCATATAGTATTTTCCATTACAGCATGATTTGAACTCTACCTCTTGCATGAATTCATTCATTGATGTTTATGAGGTGTGTATGCATGATCATATTGATTTAGAACTGATTGTAATGTATGCTTCATCCCAAAATGTATTTTCAAGCATCACAATGCACACACCATCGGGTTTTAAAACGGAGGAGGAATTTAAAAAACTAAAAGTGCCATCTTGTACCTTGTGTTTTTCTACTCAATTTGCACTAAAAGTTTGTTAAAAACCATCAAGATTTGAGTGAGTTACATGTGGAAATGCAAAACAGGATTTTGGCTTTGTTTTGTGCCCAACTAGGTTTGAAAGCATCCCTTATACTTTAATGGGGTGGCATTTACAAACGGATGTGTAGCTACCCCAGTGGTAAGCAACTTGTCACTTAAGCGCCTATCACCTTGCAAGCATGGGTTTGACCCCTAAGGAGGGCAACCCTTTTACCAATTTTTTCCATTTTTCAACCAAATTTCAAAAATTCATATCTCCTTCAATATTTATCATATTTCACCCATTCTTTTTGCATTATGTTCATATTTATACCTACCTTCATGCCATATTTTTAAATTCCATGTTTTCCTAATTTTTCATCACTTTTGATTAATTGCAAGTTAAGTGCGTTTTGTGATCGTTTTCGCGTATGCAGATGAATTTCTCTTGTTATACTTGTGATTGTTTGTAATACTTGCTTTCATTCACGTCCTTAAATGTTAGTTAACATGCTCGGATTTCTTCTTTGGTTGTTACCATGTTTACTTTGTCCCCCCTGTTGAATTTACTTGAGCTCGATCTGTCGTCACAGTTCCTGCTTGATCATCTGTCTTGATTGCCATCAATGCATCTTTATTTTTATCATTTCACATGCTCATTTAATGGTTGTCACCAGGAATGTACCTTTATCATGTTGTTACTTTTCTTATTGTTTTCTTTCCCCAAGTGATGAAGCTTGTTAGCTCTCATCTCAAGTTGCCTCCCCTCTCTCCTTCCAAAGGAAAAGTCTTTCCATTGACCTTTATGTCATGGATAGCTCGTACACCTTTCTCTTGACTTTGTTAAGTCACTTTAACTTTAGTCCAAAGGCCATTAGACTTTGCTTTAAGTCTAAAAGACTCCCCTGTACTAGGAGTGTTCTTCAACTAGAACCCTAGGATAGAGTTTGTCAACTCTATGTAAGAATCCTCGGTACGATTTCTTACTTCCCCTTTTGAGTGTTACAATTTAGATTAGGGAGTTTTGTCAAACTCCACACAAACATTGTCATGTTTGTTCCCCCTTGAGCCTTGATCATAATCAAGTGTTCTTCATCCCTTGTAAGGTGAACTACGATTGCTCTGATTCTATCCTAGTTAGGATACGTAGGCAGAAGACGCGACGTCTTTGCGAGCAAACTTAGTGTATATAACTTTAGGTTTCAACTCATACCTTTTCCCAATCCATAGCACATTTTCACAAACTTAGCAAGCAACCAAACAAAAGGTTCATGTAGAGTACTACAAATGCTTAGGGTGCTAACACCTTCCCTAGGTATAACCAACCCCCGATCCCTGAATCTCTTAAGCGTTGTCGTTACATAACGAAAAGGGTTTTTCTTTCTTTAGACCTTTCCTTTGGATAAAATAAAGTTCTGTTGTAAAAGAATTAAGATTCAAGTTAATATAATAGCTTGATATCCAATTTTCACCGCAACACTTACGATAGTAGGAAAGAAGATGAGCCCTAGGATAAGTAGTGCCTTTATATTTGTCGAAATCAGGAAATTTGAACTTTAAAGGTACTTCCAAATCTGGGATCAGCCCCAGATTAGCCATATCCAATCCCATAGAGTTCTGATTTTCATAGCTCTGCATCTTCTCTTCGATCAGCTTAAACCTCTTGTCGGCCTCAGACGGTAGTCCTGCGCCAACATTCCTCATAGAGAACACATCTTCCTACTGATCCTCATCCCACTGAGGAACATTGTTTCCATGCACAGCATACGCCATCTCAGGTATAGGGATTCCACCTACATTACCTCTTCCCGGAGGGATAACAACTGGAGGAACAATATTAGCATGTGGCGTACCACCATCAATACGAGGAGGGTTAGCAGCAGTTCCCCCGTGAAGTACACCATTCCCATCAACCCTAGCAATTAATGGTTGCACCAAAGTCCTCAAATGCTCTTGGCCATTCGCAACACCCTGCATCAAATCCATGAACTGGGCGATCCTGTCACGGAGTTCTTGCATCTCAACTTGCATCTGCTCCATAATCTTACGTTGATTTCTCCGAGTGGCGTAACGATGAGTCGTCTGGTTGTCAATCCTGAAACAAAATAACGCACCATGGAGATAAGGTTAACGGTTCCGGAGCACCTGCGGTGCAAAATGCAGTATGCAGACATATATATATGCGTTAGGGAAATTTCCCCCTCGATTCTAGTTCCTCGAGAACAGCACGACAATGGAGAGCTAACAGATAAGCAATAAGCAAACTCCTCATAAATAAAATGAGAGCCAATAGTCAGATACAGAGCATAGTGCTACAGCAATATAATGGAATCAAAATGACCTCAGCCAACAGATCTGGTGATGGTCACTATACATCATAACAAAAGACTACAAAGAGAAGAAATATGATCAAGTACGACAACAAGACCGAAAATCCTCTAACAACTCCTTCGTCTCTGGATGGTCTGACCTGACAAGAAAACCCTGGATGAGCAACTCTCTCCGGCTAATAGTGGTATGCAAACCCTGAGCATAATCCTCCTAGGCGCCTTCACCAAAAGCCTCCTCAAGCTTACACCTCTTCACATCAGCTCTAGACTTGTAATCATCCAATTTTGCAAGCGCTTCATTCAATTTGCAATCACTGTCACGTCGGTGTGAGGATTCAGCTGCAATCTTCTCATCCTTCACTTGGAGTTGGGCCTTCAACTTGGCAATCTGTTGTTTAAGCTCATCCTCCCGCTCTTTGCTATTAGTTAGGATGGCGTTCCATTGTGCATTAAACTTTGAGATCTCTAGATATGCTCCACCCAGCTCCTTCTTCTTGGAACTAAGAACATCACTGACGCTCTTCAAGTCTAAACCTAAACGCTCTCGGGCACGAATCTCTTTAGTTAACTTTGTACCTAGCATGTTCACCAACTCAGTTTGCTTCTTAGATAAATAAGTAGCTTCATTCCTCTCGCTTCGGAGCTGAATAATCTCTTTCTCCAATTCCTCGTTTGCCTTACGCAACTCCTCCTTCTTGAACCATAATTGATTATATCTCTGAACATAAATAGTAGTCAGCTCCTCAATCATCAAAGGATATAAAGGCTCACAAGGTGGAAAAGGCATCAACAATCTCTCAGCTCTCTCCTGAATCCAAGTCACATAAGGATCATAAGCTCTACTGTTACTCTTCCCCAAAGAAACTTTCCCTCTACGGTGAATCTTGTTCCAAGCTTTCTCAACTCGGATCAGGGTCTCATTCTCAAGCAAACCAGTGAAATACAAAGATTCTTGTATTTCCTCTTCCTTAGGAGGTTCCCTCAGAGCATACCCAAACTTCCTTACTGCAAGAGATGGGTTGTAGTTAATGCCTCATTTCCTTCCAATTAGCGGGACGTTAGGAAAACCACCATAACTATAGACAATCTCTGTACCTAACTGATCCCTATCAAACCATATGATGTTCTCAGAAGTCAAGCCCATCAATCTCTCTGACCACTCTGAGGTACCTGCAGTATCAACAAAAGGACCGGACTTGGGAAGGTGACTCACAAACTACCGGTATAAAAATGGTACACAACAAGACATGTTCTTTCCCCTCCAATTCTCATTCTTGTAATGCACAGAATGATATACATCCCCCAGTAGTGTAGGCACAGGATTTCCCGAAGCAAAAATGTGGAAAGCATCCAAATCCATAAAATTTGGAATATTCGGAAACAACATTATACCATATATGCACAGAGCCAAAATGGCATTAAAGACAACCCAACAACCATCCTTTGCAAACTATTCAGCCTTACCAACCAAGAAAGATAGTGGAAATCTAGACATTCCATTTCTCTTAACCAACTTCCCTTTTAGCTCAGAAGCATCCAAATGAAGGGCATTAGCAAGCTTAGTCAAATCAGGCTCAGTGTCAGTATGATAAAAAGGCATCTGGTCCAAGATAGGAACTCCAAGCAGCATAGAGAACTCCTCCAAAGTAGGCAGTAGCACATAACCCAGAAAAGTGAAACAGCGTAGTTGTGGATCATAGAACTGGAGTAAGGTGTGGAGACCACCCGATGCATATACTGAGGCTTTGCAAACACATCACAAAAGCTTCCCATATGTCTTCTTAAAATCCTTCATTACAGTACGACCGGCAACAGAAATCAAACTGAGCAAAGATCCTATGTCAGGAGTAGGAAACATATACACAACAGTCTTCTTCAAGCTAGGCTCCATGTCAGAAATGGAATAAAATCACTAGAATCGAAGGGAAAATATACACCTGCAACATAAATACATGTCAATGTTAATATGCAAATGAAAAATGCAAATGCAACATGGTATCAAAGTTGTTTTGGAAAGAACATAGCACAGTCATAAGGACCCACTATATCAAGAACACAGGTTCATACTAACAAGAAAACCGGTTAGGTTGGAGGTCAAAGTTTCCTGCATAACCCTCCCCACTCACTGGTATGAACCTATCAGTGATAAGGTCTGGCATCCTATGCGGTCATCAGTGTCACAGACTTTCGAGAAACGATGATACGTTCACCATATCTGGTTTGGCATCATAGTCTAACGAGGCGGCCTCACTTAGCTGACTTCCAAATGATCAGTCTCCAGAGTCGACAATCCTCAGATCCGACATCCTCTCAACTGTCCGAACAGACTGGAAAGGTAGTCATCAAAGAGAATCTCGTGTGAGCGCGAATTTCGTGGGAACTAGTGCATGCCAAACATACAGGTTCGCCAATACTTTCCACTTTTAATGTTATGGTTATACTCAAGCCTGGGTTTTAGCTTACCTCACAATGGAATATTCCCCCCCAACAACACAGCAGCAATGATAATATACAATGCTAGAAAGTAAAATGTGAATGCAAATAAAGTACAACACATATATACACACCCAAAGATAAAACACAAGCGCTAGGATTAACTCTCATAGGGAACCAGAATCACTAGTAGAGTTGCCAACTGTCGCATCGCTGTGAAGAGGGGTCGACAAGGACAGAAGAGTCACCACCGTTCGTTATTTATCCCAAAAGAGGGAAAGGAAATGATTAGAGAAAACCTATGAAGAAAGGAAAAAACAGGTCATCGCAACCAAATCTCGGGTTCGGGAGTCGGTTACGCAATGGGAAGGTATAAGCACCCCTCACGTTCGTTGTACCCAACGGGATCCACGCTTGTTATCTATCTAAAGGGTGTTAATCTATCTAAGCTACAGGCCACAGGACAAAAGAAAGGAAAAGAGACTCGATAGAGCATCACCGCTCTATGCCTACGTATTCCCTCGTGCAATGGGAAAGTCAGAGTCAACGTAGTTCGGAAGACTACGGGTGAAAGTGAGGAAGGTTGCTCGCCAAGACATCGTCGTCTTGTGCCTACGTATCCTCGTCTGGTATGAGAAATCAGAGCAAACGTAGTTCGGGCTGACACAACCACAGATTGGTTCAAGTGTTTTAACCGAGTAGGGTTAAACCTTAGTTCTAGAAGTTAGGTGTATTGTTGCTCGACCATTGGAGACTTAGGCGTTACCTATTTGCGGTAGAACCAAGAGTTAACAACACTCTCTTTGAAAATGGTTTTCAATTAATCCCGAAGGATGAAAAAAGTTTGATGTTTTTTTTAGTCTTTTATGAAGAAGTGAATTGAATTGTGTTTGTAATTCATGTTGCACTAAAGACTATGACTTAGGAGCGAATGCGTCGCATATTGCCCAAAGGGCATACGCTAAACACTCTAGAAAAATGAGAGGAGGCCCCCCAATCATCATTTCCCAAATGCTCAAGGCTCGTAGCGTACAACATTCATTATCCTTTATTAGATGTCTTGAAGAAGTTTTGAGATGAGAAGAGAGAAGACACAACTAAGGGGAAACTAACTCAACCCTAATGTTGTCATGCAATGTGCTCCTATGATTGAGATTAAGAGGGAAAAGACTATCCTAATATTATCGTGCTTGGATTGAACACCTAATGTCTCTCCTACTCCCATCTTAAACAAATGGGACTAGGAATCCTAAGGGATCATGGCAAAGAACACCAAGTAAACACAAGATAAATCAATCACAAATGAGATGAAAGAAAGAGATGCAAACATGGAATGCAACACAAATAAAAGAAGGAGGAAAAAAGTGTGGGGCAGCAACCACCACAAGCACATCTCAACCTCTTAAAGCCATGCAAGAGAAATGCAAGCAAGAAGACTTGAACAAGTCCAAGCAAAGGTGAGATGAAATGGGAGAAGTTACAACTCCTACAACCATTTGAGCATCAATCACTAAACCAAAAGGGAAACAAATAAGAAAGAGAAAAAAGACATGATCAAGATGAGGATGGGAGAATAGGCTTGGGCAGCAAGTAACATCAAATGAAATCTCAACCATAAGCATCAAAATGATCATGCAAACAAGAAAGCACAAAAAGGTTCTCAAAGTGGTATCTCATCCAAGCTAAACTCAAAGTGCAAATCAAAAGCACCAAATCAACTTGAATGAGTCCCCAAGGTCCTAGGACAGAAGTGAGAACAAGAGAAGAGGATGCACAAAGGAAAGAAGGAAGTAAAGCAAGGAAAGTTGCAAGATGAGGCATGGTAAAGAACCTAAGTTCTAAACACTTTCAACATTCAACATCAAATGGAAAGCCTTAAACAAATGCAACTTGTAACACAAACCACACAAATGTAGGACCTATAAATTTGCAACCAGCAACTTCAACATGTTAATACTGTGAATCAAGAGGTGTTGGAAGCATATGGGATCCACAAGGGTCATCTCCCACAAGAACTAGGTCAACTAGTATGTGTGAACCATCATTAGGGTGACTTGACTTGCAAGGTACACCGAAAATAGTGAAATGGTGCAATAAAATCCAAATAAAATGCACAAAGCCCTCAGAGATGTTGGAAACCCGAAGCCGAAACATCAAAACCAAAATCCAATCAAAGCATCACCAAAAGAATTGATCCACTAGGGTGCACCACTTTAAAAGGCATTTATCGAGGGTCAAATAAAAGCAAAAGAAAGTCAACTAAAAATAGGTCAAACCTTGACCAAAACCAGCCTTAAAGGCACCTCAACTCATCGTCAAAATGAGGAGGAAACCTTGCTCCTAGGTGATTAAAATTGGTCCAAACATCTAGCAAGAACACAAGAGAAACCAAGTTAAAAACACTTTCAATCATTAAATTCAAATTAAATTGAAATATAAATGGAAAGTGAAATTAAAAATTATGAAAAATTAAATAACACATTAAAGTGTTAGAAAATATTTTTGGTTGAATTTTATCATGATTGGAAGTATTTTTAATCAATTAAAATCAAAATAGAAATAAAATAAAGAAAATAAAACAATTAAAAGCCAAACGGTGCAAATAGCAAGGGAAATGCGTTGGAAATCATTGGGTTGATCACAAGGGGAGTGTGTATAGCACAAAAAGCCTAATCCACCCAGCTGAAACCAAAGCGCTGCGTTTCATTTATTGACGTGGAAGTCAATATCCACGCGTATGAGTCAAGCGAATCATGGAAAGCCACGCATCTGGCCTAAAGGTCCAAGGGAGTCCACCTCAGATCTGAGGTTTAAAACCAGACGCCGGAGCCCTAGCTTTGGTCGTCTTCTCCGGCGAGTTGGTCGGAGATCAGATGATCTCAACCTTCACCAAACCTGGAAAATTTTATATCAAAATGAAGCTGAAGTGATGTAGATCTCAAATCCACGGTTCATTTATCTTAAACAAGCATGAATAAAGAGAATCGAACGAAACAAAATCAAGATGCACATCTGAGATCTTCACCAAACATGAAAATTAAACCATAAAACATTGTCTACACGATGTAGGGCTTCAGATTCAGCAAACATGATCTTAATTCATTGCCTAACATGAGAGCAAAGTTGATTGGAAGTTTACCTAATGGAGACACTCTGTTGGTGCTTCAATTGAATGCTAGCTTGCTCCAAAACGCGCAGATCCACTCCAATTTACTTGAGGAAGAAAAAGCTTGCTTCAATTTGAGTTGAATTGCTTTGAATTTTGATTCATGATTTTGAGTTTCTCTCTCAAATTTCAAAACTGAATTTGCTTGCTCTGGCTCCAAAAAATACTTCTGAGAGCTCCTTTCTCAATTTCATTTTATATATGATGGATTTGGATGGGAATTAGAGGCCCATGAATCCTGATTGTGATGAATTTTGAAAATGCCCAAACTAGAAATGCTTTCCATGCACACGTGAAACTCACTCGCTAAACACATGAAAATCCTTTGGTCTTGCAACTGGGGGTTTGAATTTCATATTGGAATTAATTTGGGCTTTGTTTATGGTCCAATTATGGAGTTTGAATGTGAAACTTCCTTGTGAAGTAACTTGAAAATCTACAGGTTTTTGACTTCATGAACCAAAGTTAACTTGTGAATTTTACTTTTTGAAGTAATGTGAATGAAATTGAATCAAAATAAGGCATGGAAAAGACCTATAATCAATTCAATTCAAATCATGATTTTAAGTTCATTTCCACTTGGAATTTCCCACCCAATGTCTATAATCACTCATACTTCATGCTAATATTGAGTTTCATGATGTAATTGAAGTTATTTGGAGCAACTTTCACGTTGGTTGAAGTTTCATTTGAAGTACTTAAGTGCATGAAAATGACCTATAATTCAAATTGCATATAATCAAAGATTCCCAAAATACCCCTGCCTTGCAAGATCCATAACTTGAGTTCCACAAATGATATCAAGGACTTCTAGGACTTTTTAGAAAGCTAAGATCATGAGGAATAACTTTCATGTTCATCAAAAGTTGAGGAGAAACATGATTTTAGTTCAAAAGTGCTTTGGAAGTGAGTTGACTTTTGTTGACTGAAAAATATGTTCATTTGAGACCTATAACCTGATGGCATCATAACTTGAGTTCCACAAACCCAATGAATGAGTTATAGTACTCAAAATCAATCTTAGAACATGCCCCACAAGTCTCATGTTTCTAAGAAAATGAGATTGAACTTGTATCCTAAGGTAAATGGTCCTTGAAGTTGGATATTAAACAAGGGGATTTTACACTGAAATCCTCTGAAACCCTAATTTAGTAACCCCTTAGACTCTTGATTCTCCTTGATTTGAACTTGGCATGACATTCTAGATGTCTCAACATGACTTCCTATGATTCCAAAGACTTGGAACCAAGTCTCCAACTCCTTCAAGCCCACAGTTGACTTTAAGTTAAGCAGATGAAACCCTAGGTGCACAAACTTTGACTGCTGCCTCTTACATGTGAAATGAGTGCATAGACAAACTCCACAATAACTTCAAAGGCACTCAATGAGATTCTCAAACACCTCTTGTTTATAACCATGAACTTGTGGACCCCTGATGATCCTCAATTGCCCTCCAAGATAGGAGGTAAGCAACACTTATCAATCTTCTTTCTTAGTGAGCTTTGACCACTTCTTGATGGTTGTAAGCATTTAATGACTTGAATAAGCACTCTTGGTGGAGCTTGGTACCCTTGATAACTTATCTTGAATGGCACACCTCCCTTGATCCCCTGAAAAGGACAATGCTATGCAATGCAAATGTTAAAGAAAGAAATAAAACATAAGCCAAGTAAAGAAAAAGGTTGGGCAAATTTTGGGGTACAACAGCTAGAAAGGAACAAGGTGGGATCATATGGGCTTAAATCCCATCATCCATTCACAACACTAAAAATGGTAAGAAAAGAATAAAAAAAAGGGGTGCGTGGGAGATTTGTGTGGGGGTGAGATAACAAAATACCACGGGCCTATGAACCCATTAACACAAAGGACAACTCGGTCCTCATGACATAGTTTTCTTACCCTAATTTCTACTTCAAAATCCAATAGGTGCAAGGCAATGTTCAGAGTTCATTGAAAAACAACATAGAAAGGTCAATCCAACATTGTTAAACTTTAAAAGTGGAATAAATAGGGTACGGTCCAAGGAAATGGAATCAAGATGAAAGCCAAACTAAGTTACGAAAAAAAACAATCAATCTTCAACGTCATGCTATAAACTCGTCCCAATCCTTTAGCATGAATCGGTTCGTCTTGTCTTGTTCCTTGCAGATTCAATCACTCGAACTCGCTTCAGGTTTGTATGGTTTATTTTGCGTTTGATTCAAATTTGTTTGGTTTTGTTCTGAACTTTCTGCTTCATCTCTTTTCTAGTTCAGTTTGATGATTAAGATGGTGGATGAAGGTTAAAATAAAATTTTAAGGAGATTTGTGGGTTCTATTGAAAGTAGTTTGAAAGTGAGGTTGAGTTGTTATGGAGCAAGAAAGGATTAGGGTTACGGATTGGAGGAAGAAGAAGAAAGTTTGGGGAATTTTTCGGTAGCCTTTTTGTGTGGCTCCAGAGCCCCCTCTTCTAGAGTGAATGAGGATGATGTTGGTTTATATCAGAGGTTTGAGGAGAAGAAATGAGATTTTACATGGTGACATTGCGTAAAAAGTTTGTGAATTGGTTTATCAGTGTCGTACTGCGCAACGGTTTTGGGCTTTTGTGTAATTTTTATTGCGTATGTTGTTTATGCTAAAGGATGTGGTTTGGTGGGGTCAAGTTTGTGGTGTTAAGGTTTGTGCGATGGCTGCAAATATGTGAACAAGAAGATCGTGGCTACCGTCTGTAAAGTTGTGCAGGCTCAAAATATATTATGGAAAGTTGGCAAGGTCGTTTTATAGTACGTCAAGGTTTGAGTTCCAAAGACTACAGCGTGTTGTGTGGTCTGCTTGCTGAGACGCGTCGTTATATGTAGAATCATGTGAGTTTTTGCGTGTGAACTCATGTTGTTATTGTGCTAGCTGGGCTTTAGTGAAGGGATTTTGCCTTTTGGCATTATTCTAAAAAGTTGGCTGGAAGATAAAAAATGTGTGACTTGCTGATGTAGAGGAAAGAGTGTACAAAGTACATTAATCAGTCTTTGAAAGTCAATGAGCATTTTTTCTTCTTTTTTTTAATACCTTTGTTGTGATAAGGGCCTTAAGTTAAATGGGTCTGGAATGTGACATTAGACTCTTCCTATTTCTTCTAAAAGAATAATGGTTGCAAAACAAAATGATTGGGCTTGAAATGCATTATTGCCACCCCCTTATTTATTTGGACTTGACTCTTCTTAGATGCAACTTGAATTGCAATTAATACCTAAAATTCTTAAGCAACATTATGCTTGTCCATGGGAATAACAATTAGAGTCCTTTAAATTAGAATCACAACAACGTAATGCCATTCTTTAACTTTTAGAATTAAATTTGAAAATGATGAAAGTAATCGAACTTGAGATGTGAAATCAAAGTTAAACAATCATTGAATCTGTGAATGAATCACGATGAACCATAAATATTCATATTGACCATTCCTGGACAGTAATATAGATTTGATGAACATGTTTTGCAATCGGAGGAGTTGTCTCAAAATGTTGCATAAAAACCCTAATAGAATCCTGATGATTCTCAATCATGAAGCGCTGACAACTTGATCTACACACAGATAACCTGAATTGCCATTGAAGCTTCTCAATATGCCATTTGAATCATTACAACCCTAGATTTGATTTTGAAACACCTTCTTGCCTTACCAAACATATTAGGTCAAAATCACTAAACTACTCAAAACTTGCCTGAGTCACCTTGAATTTGACATTGCACAACCTTGAACAACAAACAGAAATAACATATTCTTTTGGATTTTCTGAATAACGTGAGTAGCTGGATGTACAGATGAAGGCAATATACCGGCGGGACAAATTTGGGGTATGACACATAGTTGAATTTGAATCGATGGTATCTGATAGAAAAGACCTACATGATGATGTTTATGTTTATTATGCGATGCAACAAACAAATACATTTCCATTTTTCTGTTTAATAAATGCAAAAAAAACAAAAACAAGAAAAACAGGGGTCACAATATTTGAATGTGAAAAACGTCCTTTATTTATGATAAAGTGCAAATAACAAAAGGGCCCCACAGATTGGGTCACTACGCCTTGGACTGGATGTAGGACTGAACATAATCAAAACAATAAACATTAATCTGCAGTAGTAACATGAATGACTTCTTCAGTAGTCTAGTTGCACAACTTCTGCCCGGGAGTACATGGATGAATCTAGGCATCCATATTGCAATCACTATCACCTTCGTCATCTTCAATGGCATTAATCCTGTCACATATCACACCACCACTGGTGAATTAAACAGGTCCCATGTATCTCGGTATGTCTTGAGAAGAACTGGAGGGTTTGTATCCCAAGCCTAACTTGTCCTACTTGACAGGAACGTTAAGACTTGGCCCCACTTCTATGATGAATCAAATTCTACGATAGCACGGACTTCCTTGTACGAGGACATGGAAACCTCTATGCTTTTGGCTTCTACACGAGACTTCTCATGAATCTGAACTGTTTCAAACGTCTGACAGAGTGTTTTGTGGATCTCCCCATCCACTTCCACATACTTGAAGGATGAAACATGGCTAACCATGATATCCTCTTCATCGCATACTATAACAACTTTCCCTTCCACCGTGTATTTTAGCTTCTGATGCAACATTGAAGTGACTGCTCCCGTAGCGTGTGTCCAAGGTCGGCCAAGCAAACAACTGTATGCTGGTTGGATATCCATAATGTAAAAAGTTGCATCAAAGATCTCAGATCCTACCTAAATGGGCATGGTGATCTCCCCGAACACTAATCTCTTAGATCCATCAAAAGTCCTCACAACCAAATCACTTGGCGTGCATATCAAACCTTGAGTATCTAATTTCATCAACGCCTTCTTCGGCAGAACATTGAGGATCCTGTATCAACCAGGACATGCGACAGCAGAGACCCTCTACATTTCATTGATATGTGTAAGGCATGGTTATGGTTCCTCCGAGCAGGAGTCAAATTCAGGTCCGTAAAACCCAAACCATTACCAGCATTCACATGAGCCACTACCCCCTCCAACTGATTAACAGAAATCTCTTGGGGTACATATGTTGAATTAAAAATTTTCAATAAAGCATTACGATGTGCCTCCGGACACAACAATAATGACATAATGGAAATCTTTGAAGGAGTCTAATTTAACTGATCCACAATCTTGTAGTCACTTTTTCGAATGAGTCTCATAAATTCCTCCGTGTCTTTCAAAAAAATGTCATTACCGACCTATTGTTGGGCATTCTCCTTAATCACTGCCTTACTCTTCCCTTTGCCATTCCTATCTGTATTAACCTCTGGTGGGGAAAAGATCCTGCCACTTCTAGTGATACCGCTGGCACCAACTATATTCTCAACCGAAGAACTTCCGCATGAAGATCCTATCAATTCTTGTCCCTTCCTATTACAGAACAACTCTGCCCCCTAATTCAATGGCCTTAGTGCTCTCGTATGGCACAAGTCCTAGAACAGTAATGATAATCGGTGTTGGCCTAGCAGGCGCTGAAATGTTGATTGTCCGGTATGTAATAGAGATTGTAACAACTTCGCTTCCATCATTACTCACCTTATCCTCAACGTCTTCTCGTACAACCTTGTCAAATTGTAAACAACCCTCATCAATCATTCTCTGAATACCCTTCTTCAAAAGATCACAACCCTCAGGTTACGCTTCACATTCTGAGATATCAGTAGAACACCCTGGAAACACTCCCTTCTTCAACAAACTAGCCTTCACGAAACTTAACGAAGTCTTCAAATCCTCAAAATCAGTTATCAGATTCAACTTTTCTCCCTCAATAACGACATTAGCTCTTGCCGCCCCATGATTTGGCATCGGGTTATGATTCACATTAGGCCCCTCATTGGTGAAGTTGATAGCCTTTGAGTCAAGTAAATCCTGAATTTTATACTTGAAGGCTTTGCAGTTGTCAATATTATGGCCCAGGGCGCCTGAATGAAAATTCCATCTGGCATTTGCACCATAACCAGGAGGCGATGTACCAGTGAGAGGAGCCAAAGTCCTCTTTTGAACCAGTTGCGACTGCAAAAGATGTTGTAACAACTGAGAATACGACATCGGAGGAGTCTCAATTTGCTTATCAGCCATTCTTGGTCTAGCAGCATAAGACCGTGGTGCATTAACTCGTTGTTGAGGTGAAGCCAGAATAGCTACAGTAGCAACTTATTGATGATAATGAGATTGTGCTCTACCTTTACCCTTGTGAGAAATAGAATTTGCATCTCCTTCCCTCCTTTTAGGGTTTACTGAATATGGTTTCTTTGCTCCTCCCGAAGAGGATCCACCACCATTTGGAATCTTCCCAGACTTATTCCCACTTTCGACTCTATCACCAACCATTACCAGATCAGAAAATTCTGCAGATATGCAGCCTATCAATTTCTCAAAATACACACCAGGCAATGAAGCCATGAACATATCGATCAGCTCTCTTTCCACAATAGGAGGTTGCACCCTTGCAGCTAAATCTTGCCATCTCTGGGTGTACTCTTTGAAGCTCTCAGTATTCTTCTGCAACAAACTCTGCAATTGTACCCTGTTTGGTGCCAGATCACTATTATACTAATAGTGACGAACGAAGGCCTCGGCCAATTCTTTCCATCTGCAGATATGAGTTCTCTCGAGCCCCATATACCATTCCAAAGACGCTCCTGCCAGACTATCTTGGAAAAAATGCATTAATAGCTTTTCATCGTCAGAGTACACTTACATTTTTTCTGAAATATGCTCGGATGTGTACTCTAGGGCAGGTCGTCCATTTGTACTTGTCAAAACCTGGTACCTTAAACTTGGGGGGAATCCTGACCCCGGGTACAAGTTCTAAATCTGACATATCAAGACCCAGAGAGTTCTGATTCTCGAAAGACTTCATCTTTTCCTCGATCTGCTTAAACTTTCTGCCAGCTTCAGTTGGCAAACCACCCTCCATATCTTTCATGGAAAAGATGTCATCCTGGTGATCTTCTCAATGAGGGCCAGCAGCCCCATGCACAACACACACACTCCCACCAGCAACATTACCATTTTCATTTACAGCACCTCCTCCCAGAGGTATGATGACAGTAAGAATACCCTATGGAACAGACCCACCAACCAGTGGAGGAATAACACCAAATCCTCCATGCAAAACACCCTCTTCGTCGGCCCATGCTATAAACGGCTGGACCATAGTTCTTAATTGTTCTTGCCCACTAGCAACATTCTGCATTAGTTCTATGAACCGGGCCATGCAAGCTCTGACTCCCTGCAATTCATCCTGAACCTGATCCATTACTTTTTGCTGATTCCCTCGAGTTGGATATCTGTGGAAACTAAACTCTTCAATCCTGTTACTGAAGAAAACTAAACAGAGATAAGAACAAAAGGCCACTGAGAACACCTGCGATGCAAATGAGAATGCAAGATGCAAAATGAAAACATGTCTATGCATTTACAGGGAGATCTCCCCTTTGATTCTAGTTTCAATAAACAAGAACAACAGAGATGGACGAGAATACCCCCAAAATCCTCTCATATACAAGTAAAGCTGAGACAATACATAACAACAAATTAGAAAGATCCGACTACAAAAAGGTATTGATCTTATCCAACAGGTCTGATGATGATCAAGATACAGAAGTTAAGAAACTATTGTGACATATCAGCAGATAATCCTCCCCAACAATCATGCTCTTTACCCCAAGCCTGAGCCTCCTTAAGCATCATCTTCGTATCGGGATGGTCTGGTCTGACAACCAACTCTCTGATGAGGATGTCCCTTTTATGTATCACATCCTGGAGACAGTGACAATAATCTTCCCAAGCATCTTCGCCGAAGGCATCTTCAAGCCTGGGTTTCTTCACACTTACTCGGATCTTGAGCTCTTCAAGCGCCGATAAAGTCTCGTGGAGTTTCTGATCAAACGTGTATCTGCGGGACGATTCCATCATTACTTATTTCTCTTTGACCTTGAGCTGTGCCTTCAGCTTATCAATCTGAGTGCGAAGCTAATCCTCCCTGTTCTTGTTGGCAGCCAAAGTAGCATTCCATTGCTCATTGAATTTGGATATCTCCATATACGCTCTATCTAAATCTGCCTTCCTAGGCTTCAAAATGTTGCAGGTGCTCTTTAGATCCTGACCGATTCGCTCTCGTACCCTGATCTGCTCGGTTAGGTCTTTCTCCAGCTTGGTCAATGATTCTGACTTTTTCTTGGCCAAGTAAACAACTTCACCTTTATCATGCTTCAACTGACTGATCTCTTGTTTCAACTCTTCATTCTCTTTGTGCAGCTCTTCCTTCTCTGCCCAAAGCTGATTATATCTTAGGATATTGATCATTGTAGGCTGCTCAACGATGAAGGGATACAATGGTTCTTCAACAGGGAATGGCAATAGTACCCTTTCAACTCTCTTCTGAACCTAATCCAAGTAGGAGTCATAAGCTCTGCAATCACCTTTACCCAAAGAAAGCTTTCCCGTCTTGTGGATTTCACCCCACGCATCAACGAATCTGCCCAGAAGGCAAGGATCAACTATACCAGTGAAGTACAAAGATTCCTGGAAGTGTAAATATGAAAGGCATCAAAATCAACAAAGTCTAGTACGTTGGGAAACAACACAATACCATAGACGCACAAAGCCAAGATGGCAGTGAAAACCACCCAACAACCCTCTTCAACATACTTTCGGGCTTTATCCACCAAGAAAGATAAAGTAAAGCCGGAAACTCCATTCCTGCTGGCAACATGATCAACCAACTCAAAGGCGCTCAAATAAAGAGCGTCAGCCAATTTCTCAAGATCGGGTTCTTCCTCTGAATAAAAGAATGGCACTTCATCTTGGACTGGAACACCTAAGATGAAAGCGAACTCCTCCTAAGTCGGAACCAATACATAATCCGGGAAAGTAAATCATCACAGCGGTGGATCATAAAACTACAACAGGGTATGAATAGCTCCATGATCATAACTCGTGATCTTCCGGACAAGATTCCGAATTCTCCCATGATTTTTCCTTAAGGTTTCAAGGATGCCAGGCTCAGCCATGGAAATCATACCAAATAAAGTTCCTAACTCAGGTGCCGGAAACTTGTATACAACAATCCTCTTTCTGTTTACTTCCATCTCTGCAGAAGATCAGTACCAGAATCAAAGGAGAGACGAGAACCTGTAAAACACACAGACGTGCAATGTTAAATGCAGGATGATTATGCAGATGCAAACATGGGATCAATGTATCAAATGCTTAAACTTGTTATTGTGTCATTGACTGAATACAACCATAGCTTCACTCTAATAAGAACTCCCAGAAAACCAGAACACTAAGATGATAGAAAATCGAAGTACTCAGGATCAAAATCCCGCTCTGACAAGAAAACCAAAAATCCGAGTTAGTTGAAGGTCAAAGTTTCCTGCAAAACCCATCCCCTCTCACATGTGGGTTCTAGTCTTGGACGGCACGACATCCTATGCAGATTATCAGTATCACAGACTCGTAGGTCAAGAGACGATGATACGTTCACCATTTCTGGTTTAGCATCATGGTCAATCAAGGAGGTCTCAACTGACTTCCCAATGAACGGTCTCCAAAGTCGTTACTTTTTCTATGTCAATACTCCCTCAACTGCAACATACACACATGGTAGAGTATCTCCAAAGAAAAACCTTGTCTCGACGTAAATTTTGCGCAAGCTAATGCGTGGCCATACGCCACATAAGCTCTCACTACTCTCCACACTAATCATGCGTGTATACTCAAGCCTGGGTGTTGAGCTTATCTCTCATGGAACAACCCACCCAACAGCACAACAACAACAACATAATATAACAATAAAATGAAAATGCAATAGTACATAACAGGATAATGTACATAAAAGAAAATAATTGCACAACAGTAAACACCCAAAGACCCAAAACAGACAAGCGCTAATATTGACTCGCATAGGGAACCGGGTAGTCCCCAAAAGAGTCGCCAGCTGTCACAACTGCGAAAACACCCGGCACAAAAATAGAAGAGTTTCCACCAAACGTTATTTATCCCAAAGAGAGGGAAAGGAAACGATCGAAGAAATCTTGAAGAACGGGAAAAGACAAGGTCATCGCAACCAAATCTTGGGTTCGGGAGTCGGTTACACAAGGGGAAGGTATTAGCACCCCTCACATATGTTGTACTCAACGGGATCCATGCTTGTTGTCTAACCAAAGGGTGTGTTTATCTATAAGCTACTGCTAAACGGAAACGAGAACAAAAGAAAAAGAAAAAGAGAGAATCGATAGGACATCGCCGCCCTACGCCTACGTATTCCCTCGTGCAATGGGAAAGTCAAGGTCAATGTAGTTCGGAAAACTGCGGGTGATGAGGGGAAGGTTTCACGCCAAGACATCGTCGTCTTGTGCCTACGTATCCTCATCTAGTATGGGAAATCAGAGAAAACGTAGTTCGGGAAACTACGGGTGATGGGGGGAAGGTTGCTCACCAAGACATATCCGTCTTGTGCCTACGTATCCTCATCTGGTATGGGAAATCAGAGCAAACGTAGTTCGGGAAAACGAAACCACAAGTTGGTTAAGTGTTTTTTATGAGTGGCGTTAAATTCTCATTCCAGCAGTTATGGTCGATGCCTTTTTGCGGTAGAACGGAAAAGTAACGTACTCTTCTCTGAAAACGAGTTTGAAGAACAAATCCTGAAGGATAAAAGGTTTGAATTTGGTTGGTAAATTTTAGTGAAGTTAATTAGTTTGTTTGAGATTCACGTTGCACTAAAGACTATGACATAGAAGCGAATGTATCGCATATTGTCCCCAGACTGGACGTACACTAAACACTCTAGACAAGGGAGAGGAGACCCCCTCACTCATCATTTCCCATGTGCTTAAGGCTCGTGGCGCAAAACGTTCATCGTATTTATTAAATGAGTTAGAACGTATTTTGAGATGAGAAGAGAGACACACGGAAGTTCTAAGGGAAACTCGGCCCTAACGTTGTCATGCAAAGTGGTCCTAAGGTCGGGATGCGAAAGGAGATTCTATCCTAATGTTAGCATGAAAAAGATGGTCCTAAGGTTGAGGTTAAAAGGGACTAGCCTAGTTGTTATCATGCATGGATTAAACTCATAATGCCTATCTTACTCCAAATTTAATCAGAAATTAAATTGGAATAAGAAACCTAAGGGAACACGCAAAGACAAAGCAAAAAATAAGAAAGCAAGGCAAAAACAGCAGCTACAACAGCGCCTCCTGCATAAAACAACAATAAAATCCAGCACACAAGCAAGACAGCATAATAGCACATGTTTCAGCATAAAAACAGGTGTGAAAAGTCAGACAGCAAGCAAGCAAAGCAATGACAGCATGCAAGTTCAAAGCATGGACATCTGTGGAAAGTATGGAGCAAACAAGCTTGAATGCAATTAATCAAGAACAAACACCAATCATAGATAGATATCATGCATCAATGGACATGCTGCGACAAACGTAATCTATCAACAACAATGCATCAACAAGAATCATCAAGATCAACATGTTTTTTTTATTCAAATCAAATAATCGAACGATCAAACAAACACACAACAAATTGGAATCGGAATCAAATGCAATCATGCATCACAATATTCAGCAACATAATCATCAATGACCACCAATTAACATGCTATAAACGAACAAGTGAAATGATCATTCATCAAACAATTCACATGAACATAGTGAACATTGAAAACGGAAACCAAAAGTTGCGCGTCGAAGAATCGAGATCACACATTCAAGAATGATGAAATATGTCAAAATAGCCTCGACGTGAAATTTGTACTAGTAATTGGTTACCCTATATAAGGTAATTGGTTACCACTGAACTAGAACCAGAAAAATAGCTTTTAAAATTAGTTTTCAACATCCAACAGCTTATCCAATCACTCATATGAACATGTTATCAATTGAGCACGAAATTGACATCAAATATCAATGATCAAACAACATGTAAGCATAATAAAACACTAAAATCACAAATCACCAAGATCCAAATCATCAAAATGGATCAAAAAAGCAGCAAGAACCATGGATCTACATTGTGATCATTCAAATAAGCTCAAAACAGAATTAGATCTAGAATTGCCAACCTTCAAAGCTGAGATTTGCTTTGGTGAGTGTTGATTCACTTAAAATTAGCAAATCCAAGAAAGAAACCTAGAGATTCTTCAAGATCCAAGTGCTTCCTTATGGTAGAAATGAAGATCAAGCAAGGTCAAGCAAAAATGATCCAAAAAGCACTTCCAATCTAGCTTCCAAATTCAGATCCAAAACCAAACGAAAATTGAGTGATAAATTAAAGATAATGGAGATGAATGATGGATGTTTAACTCTAGAATTCAAGGATTCTAATCAAGAATCAAATAACTCAAGTGAGAGAGCTTTAATGAAGGTTTTGGGAGGGGAAAAAGTTGAGAGAAAGTTGAGAGCAAATTCTCAAGAATGAAAGGTGAGATCTGAAAATGAAGGTAAATTGTGTGAGGTTTAGAGAAAATTCACTTAAATAAGCTCTAGGTTTGGAATCAAAGTGTGGTTTGGAGTATGGATTAGCATTTGGAATGGAAATTAGGAGTGGAATTAGGAATGGAGTGTTTGAAATTTGGAGGGAAATGGTGAAAATTGAAGCAATTCTAGACAAATTTGAATTTCTTGGCAAAATTCTCCTGAAGTAACCGGTTACTCTATATGTGGTAACCGGTTACCCTATTCAAAATTTTCCACTTTTGGCGCCAAATGAAGGAAATCCTATATAATTGCCCGTTGCCACCTGTTCTAAGCTTTGTTAAGCCTCTGAAACTCGCTCTTGAATATTATGATTGTGAGAATGCTTGAGATAGCCTTTACACCGTCTCCTGAGATGAAAATAAACTGCTAAAAAGAATAGAACCGACTGCTCGATCACTGGGCAAAATAAATGTCGGAGCCTTTGATGCTCACTGCTTGAACTCTTGCAACACAAAGGAACCCTGAGCCATAGAAATACCTTGATCTCATGTCTCGAGAACCAATGCTATGATATGCAGAAATGCAAAATGCAAGGACACATAAGCCAGTAAACCAAGAAACAAAGAGGCAAATTTTAGGGTGCTACAGTGGTGTACTGATGTAGAATGGTTAGGTTGTTGCTTATGCTTCCAAACAATTGAAGGTTCATGAAAGGAATTATGTTACACATGACTTAGAGTTAGCCACTGTGGTGTTCGTGTTGAAAGTTTGGAGACATTATCTTTTTGGGTCCAGGTTCGAAGTGTTCAGTGATCACAAGAGCCTGAAGTATTTGTTTGATCAGAAAGAGTTGAATATGAGGCAGAGGAAATGGCTTGAACTTCTAAAGGATTATGATTTTGAATTAAGTTACCACCCTGGTAAGGCTAATGTTGTAGTTGATGCATTAAGTAGGAAGTCCTTGCATATGTCGATGCTTATGGTTCGAGAGTTAGGACTGATTGAACAATTCAGAGATATGAGTCTAGTGTGTGAAGAGACTCCTAACAATGTGAAGTTGGGTATGCTAAAGTTGACTGGTGGTATTCTCCAAGAAATCGAAGAAGGTCAAAAATCAGATTTGAGTTTGGTGGATCGTCTCATGTTAATAAACCAAGGTACCAGGGGTGATTTTCAGGTCGATGAGAATGGTATGATGAGGTTCAGTGATAGGGTGTGTTTTCCAGATGTGCCAAAAATTAAAAAGAGCATTCTTGAGGAGGGTCACAGAAGTGGGTTAAGTATTCATTCGGGTGCCACAAAAATGTATCAAGACTTGAAGAAATTGTTTTGGTGGCCAGGGATGAAGAAAGAAATTGCAGACTTTGTGTATGCTTGTTTGACTTGTCAGAAGTCGAAGATTAAACATCAAAGACTGATGGGTGTGATGCAACCATTAAATATTCCATAGTGGAAATGGAATAGCATTTCTATGGATTTTGTGACAGGTCTACCGATGACTTTGAAGGGATATGATTCAATTTGGGTGATTGTTGATAGATTGACTAAATCGGATCATTTTATACCGATGAGGATCAATTATTCATTGCAGAAGCTGCCCGAATTGTATTTTGATGAGATTGTGAAACTGCATGGTATTCCTTCAAGTATTGTGTCTGATAGAGATCTGAGATTTACATCAAGGTTCTGGGAGAGTTTGTAGACAACTTTGGGTACTAAGCTGAGGTTGAGTTTTTCCTATCATCCGTAGACGGATGGACGGATAGAGATAACTATCCAGTCTTTAGAGGATTTGTTAAGAGCTTGTGTATTGGATCAAGGTGGATCATGGGATAGTTATTTGTCGTTGATTGAGTTGACCTACAAGAACAGTTACCATTCTCGTATCAGAATGGCACTGTATGAGGCATTGTATGATAGGAGATGTATGACTCTTTTGTGTTGGTATGAGTCAGGAGAGAGTGTTATGCTCGAACCTGAGATTATGCAAGAGACGACTGAAAAGATCAAGATGATCCGAGAAAAGATGAAAGTGTCGAAGAGTCATCAGAAAAGTTATCACGACAAGAGGAGGAAAGCACTTGAGTTCTAGGAGGGAGATCACATGTTTTTTAGAGTTACACCGGTAACTAGTATTGACCGAGCTTTGAAGTCTCGAAGGCTCACACCGCATTTTATTGGTTCGTATCAGATTTCGCAGAGGGTGGGAGAAGTAGCATATCAGATTGCTTTACCGTTGTCGCTTGCGAATTTGCATGATGTGTTTCATGTGTCTCAGTTGAGGAAGTACATTCCAGATCCGTCACATGTAATTCAAATGGATGATGTACAAGTGAGAGATAAATTGACTGTAAAGGAATTTCCAGTACGAATTGATGAACGAGAAGTGAAGCAACTGCGAGGTAAAGAGATTTCCTTGGTAAAGGTAGTTTGGGGAGGACCAGCTGGAGGGAGTATGACTTGGGAGCGTGAGGATCAAATGTGGGAGTCGTATCCGACTCTATTTTCTTGAGGTAATTTTCGAGGGAGAAAATTCTTTTAAGTGGGGGAGAGTTGTAGCACCCCAAGTTTATTGGAATATTTATTTAATTTATTTAAATATGAATATTCGTATTTTTGGTGATTTTCGGTGGTTGGTGTGAGTATTGGGAATTATGGAGTTTTGAGTTATTTATTTAAATAATAGTATATAATATGAATATATTTGGTATTATTATTAATTTAAATAAATATAAATTAATTTAAGAGCAAAGTGGACATTTGAGGAGGAGTTAGTGAGGGTGAAATTGGAAAGCCCATTTTAAAGGCCCAAAGTTAGGTTTAACAAAAAAGGATTTTGATGGAATTATGATTCATTCTTGTTAGACCGTGAAAAGGGAAGAAATAGAGGCCAGAGCTCTAAGGAAGAGGATTGAAGCAAAAGCTTCGCGAGGTTTCCAAGAATCAAGGAGAAAGGCTTAGAGTCGACAATTAAGGTATGGGGAGTATTTCCTTCATTGTTTTCAATATATGATTCAATGTATTTAAAGTCGATTTAAGGATTTATGAGGTTTTTGAGTTTGAGGAAAATTAGGCCTTTGTGGCCAAACCTGTTTTTAAGGTTGTTTAAGTATGGAGATATTACCTTCATTGTTTTCAATATATGATTCAATGTATTTAAAGCCAATTTAAGGATTTAGGAGGTTTTTGAGTTTGAGGAAATTAGGCCTTCGTGGCCAAACCTATTTTTGAGGTTGTTTAAGTATGGGGATATTACCTTCATTCGTTTTCAATATGCGATTCAATGTATTTAAAGCTGATTTAAGGGTTTAGGGATTTTGAGTATTGAATTATTGTTGCCTTTCTGGTGAGTTTAATGAGTCTGAGGGATTTGAACTGATGGTCTGATAGGTTGAGGCTGATTTGGGAGTAAGGGAAATTATGCCTTCATGGCCAAAATCTGTTGTTGAGGTTTTAACCGTATATGGTAATTGATTATGAGAACTATAATGAATGTGAGAAAATTGTAAGGATTTGATGGGAATTGGAGGCGTAAATATGATACGGGATTGACCTAATAAGTCATAGGTTTTGTGCCTTTATTGCTGTAATACCTTAGGAATGATTTAGGGATGTTTTTGGGGCATTGGGGAAGGAAATCGTAGGGACTTTTGGGCTGGTTTTGCTACTGGTGCGTAACAGCGTTTTATTGTAATTGCGAGTTCGCACAGCGAACAATCTTTCGCACGATGAACACTCGCCCTAGACTCGCACGGGGAACTGTCCAGCGAACGTAGCAGAGTTTCGTGAATTATTTTCTTGTGCAGTGTTGTCTTGATGCTGTGATTTTCTGGATGAATTACCTTGAGAATGACTGTGATTCATATGTGATTAATACATGATTGTATGATGATTCCTATAAGTAATGATGATGAGTTATGATGTTGATTCCATGAGTTTTTTATGATTATATGATGACATGATTATTATGATGATTTTGATGAAAGATGATGCACCTAATGAGTTTATTATGAGGATGATATTGACATGTGCATCATGCATTCATATGTATTCTGGACTTCGGTATAGTGTTTGATTCTTGTGGCTTCAGTCCCATTATGCGGATGTGAAGTATTTTTTTGTGCTCCGGTTCTTGTGTAGAATCGATCCTATTGATGGGGATCTATGGAGGGTTGATGGCCCAGTGTCCATCGAACTTTGATGAATTAGTACCACATGCATGAGTCTTGTTGCATTTGCATTTATGTGATAATTTGGTGTAATTTATGATATTATGGCTTTTTGATGTTTCCTTGATGATGTTGAATACGAAAATGATGTTATTTTATATATTGATTCCTATATTAATTATTATGAATCATTTTATTCACCCTGCCTATTTGAATGTTGCCTCCACGTGGGTAACATGCAGATGACCAGGTTTAGTCGTGGATGCCATCGAGGACTTTTTGGAGTTTTTGACTTTTGATTAACTTAGAGGGTCATGCTCTGATAGTGTAACATCAGGTTGGGGTCTTTGAGTTAAACCATGGTTTATTGATTATTATTATTTTGATTATGTTGCTGCGCAAGGAAAACTTTGGATTTTGCCTTTTTGAATTTTGTTGCCTTTTGAGCAGTTTCTGAGAAATTTTGGGAAAACCTGTGTTTCACGGAGCATTGACTCTTATTTGAGTTATTGAGAAATGTATGCCCTTTGAGGTGATTTTTATTGTGTTTAATATTTTACTCTGATAAATGTGATTGATTTGCCATTATATTTGTGGGATAGAAAAGGGTGTTACAATTCTAATAAATGATTTTTCAAACTCGCATGAGAATCGCATTAAAATTACCATTTGTGAACAGACAGTTTTGACTGTAAGTCAGTACTTGACATCAAGGAAATTCCAACAAGGAGCAATCAAGGAGGAGTTTATCACTCAGCAAAGTTGATCAGAATCAATATCACTTCGTAGCCTCATGAATCAGGGGCATGACATCCAACAGTTATGTGCACCAAGGAATCAGTCAGTCTAAAGCAAGTCCCCAAGCATTAGTTGATTATAGGACAAATAATTTAAGACTCGATTGATCAGAAGTGAATCATCTCAAGACTCCATCAACCAGGGGCAGGCCGCCCATAGATTCTTTGATTAAAGGAAAATCCCTCCAATGCTCAATCAGTATAAGTTAAATTACTTCAACACTCATTTTCGGACAAGCTACCTCAAGAGTACACTGAAAGAGCTGGTTAATCAAAGACAAATCCTTTTATGATGGAAGGTTCTGGAGCAAGCCATCTCAAGGTCATATCATGGCAAGCTACTTCTAACCTCCTTTCAAGGTGAAGTTTTCCAAGGACTAAACTGGAGTAAGTTTAACTAAAACTAGGGAAACTTCTTTCCATGCCTTCAAGCTTCTTATGAAAGCTCTACAACTTCATCAACAACATTTGAGCTCAGGACAAGTGTCAGGGAATCATGCTACCACCCCACCAAATCAACTTTCATAAATAAGAAGCCTCGAATGCAAGAAACCATTCCATCCATTATCCACACATGAGCATTTCTAGAAACCTTCATATCATTGTATAAATCATCTTCATGCAATAGTTGTGTCGCTTCACTCATGCATAAAGTCTTGCATATCATCTCATTCATTGGGCCTAACCTCACAACTTCAGCCTGACATCAAAAAACATTGAAAACTAAATCACTCCAAAACCAGTTCCCGTCTGGAAAATCATCTCAAGATACCAGTTCTCGTCTGGTAAACTCCATTTCAAAGTCCATTTATCGTCTGGAAAACCTTTTAAAAGTCAGTTCCCGCCTGATAGAAAACAGAAAGTCAATTCTCGTCTGACAAGTTAACCTTTTGCCACTAGTTCTCGTCTAGTAGCCTACCCTTTAAAAACCAGTTCTCGTCTGGTAATTCACCTTCAAAACCCAACCTCGCTTGGCACCCAAGACTAAAGCCCAACCTCGCTTGGCACCCAAAACAAAAGTCCAACTTCGCTTGGCACCTAAAATAAAAGCACAACCTCGCTTTGCACCCAAAATATAAGCCCAACCTCGTTTGGCACCCGAAATAAAATCCAAACCATACTTGGCCCGTCCATCACCCATAGCTCACATATCCTCATATCCCCAACATCTTGCATCATTACACACACGCTTAGTCAGTCCTTCTCTAAGACGCGATTTTCCTGTGGACATCCTGTCAGGAATCTTTCTGAGTACTTACCCCTTCACTTACCTTTTGTAAGTCCTTTCGTTCCTTTTGCACAAAGTATCTCCTCCTTGCCTTTCGCATAGGAGTCACCTTACCTTTTGTAAGGGATTTCATTGCCTTTTGTGTGAAATCTTATCCTTTTGCTTTCCTTTTGTAAGCGTTCTCGCTGCCTTTTGCACGCGGATGAACTTTGTATTGGGTACAAATATGGGACTATATGAATAATTTATTCCTCTTTCGATCAATTTGTACGCTCGAAGCTTGTGTGGCAAGGAACTGAATGGTCACCAATCCCTAAAAATGTCATCTCCTCCGTTGTGCCTGTGAAGTTAAATGATGTTCTAATACCCTATGCAAGTTTCCTCTACCTTTTGCATGAGGATGGTTATTGTTCTTAACTTACCTTTTGTAAGTTCTTTCGTACCTTTTGCACAAGATCTCTTCAACTTACCTTTTGTAAGTCTTTCCGTGTATTTTCCTCGAAGTACCTTCTCATTGCCTTTCGCAATGGATTCAGCTTACCTTTTATAAGTATCCTTTTTGCCTTTTGCAGAAGGAATATTTCTCCAAACCTTTTGTTATGGAGTCCTTTCTGCCTTTTGTAGAAGGAATATCTTTCTCCTAACCTTTTGCTCAGGAATCCTTTCTGCCTTTTGCAAAAGTAAATACAATTGTCTTCTCCCAAGGGAATCTCTTCTACCTTTTGTAGATGAAGTTATCATATTTCTCTTAACCTTTTGTTTAGGAGTCCTTACTGCCTTTGCAGAAGGAATTAGGTCATCCTTTTCTCCTAGCCTTTTGTTCAGGAGTCCTCGTTTCCTTTCGCACGAAAAAATCAAAGTTTCTTCTAACTTTTTGTTCAAGAGACCTTGCTACCTTTTGCACAAGGAAATTTATTTTCTCCTTTACCCTTTGCAAACATCTTCTACCTTATGTAGCAGAATATCCAGATTACTCCCTCAGTTGATTCGCACTTTCCTGTTGTTGCACCCCAAAATTTGACCAACATTTCTTTACTTAGCTTATGTTTCATTTCATTCACATTAGCATTATCAGTTGCATTTCATTGACATGTATGCAGGAGATCAAGAGGTAGGAGTACCAATAAAGAACTTTGAAGCTAGCTAAGAAGCCTATTCAAGTGTCCAAGGGTTGATATCCTTGTCAGAGAAGTTAGAAGATCCTCAGAGAGAGTGGTTGAAACCAAGAGTTGTGTGCCTCCTAACTTGAGAGTTTTGGGAGCTCCTCAGATGATTCTGAAGCCAAGAATGTGGACTTGAAGCCTTGAGATAGCTCATGAGATGTATTGAAAGCCATCATGAAGCCTAGACAGGTCATTATGCAAGAATAAGAAGCCTCAGCCATGAGTGGTGCAGTTAGGGTTTGACTGGGTCAACCCTAGGTCAACTGATGATTTGAGGATGGTTGAGACCTAATCCAAGAGCCATGTGATCATGGATTGATGCATTGAGATTTTATAAGTATGATTCCAAGGTCAAATCATCATGATTGAAGAGTTTGAGAAGTTTCAAGCTAGGGTTTCTAGGGCTTGACAGTGTAAAATCCCCTAGTTTGACCCCTATCTTCAAGGAAGTTTAGTTTAAGATGTGACTGTCATCTCATCTTGCCCCCAACATAAATGTTGTAGAGCTTGCTCTTAGCTTTAATTTGAGTACTAGAAGTACTTGATAGGATTTGTAGAGCGCAAGTAATGACTTTGACAAGTTACAGGTCATCTGAGGTATGTGAATCTGGGGCCTTGAAAGTCACCCAACTTGCATCAAACTTTTGCCATAGAAGGATGATTCCTATGAACCCTTGGTCAACATGAATGTTGTTCCTTATCTTCTTATCTTTCTATAGAGTACTAGAAGTCCTTGATAGGATTTGTAGAACTCAACTTATGGCTTTGACAAGTCAAAGGCATTTTGGTCATTTGGAGATTATAGGTCATTTCAAGCATAAGGCCATAACTCCTATTTCCAAGCTTCAAATGGAAAAATGTTCAACATCAAACTTGCTTAAAATTATGTTTTAAGGCTGGTAAGGAGTTCATGAGATGTTGAAAAGGCTTGTAGCTCAAAGTGGTAAAAATGACCTAAAATGAAGGCATAAGTTAAATAAGTCAAAGTTGGAAATTGAAATTTTCAAGCTACACATCCAAAACATGGCATGTAATATATCATTTTGACTCTAGAAAACATTTTAGAAAAAATGGTTTAGCCACATTTTTGATTTGAGGTCTAAATCATGGACTTGCTTTGGAAAATGGTTACTTGCATATTAAGCAACATTTGCAAAACATAGAATTGAGGCATGGGCAAGGAACTTGGCAAGCTAAACCATTCCAAAATGTCACTAGGGGAGATTTTGAAAGAGAATAGGATGGTTTTCAAGCTGCAAACAAAATTGAGCATGGCATGATAAGTGATTCAAAAACTCATGACATGAGAATCTCAAATTCTCATTGGATGCTTCCAGAAAGTTCTAGATGGTTCAGAACCATCCTATATATTGATTAGAAGCTGCTCATATGCAAGGTTGGTGAGAGTTGAGAGAGGAGACTGAGATTGCCATTTCATTTCTTCCATTGCAAGTAAAAACCAATTTCCATATTTTGCATCAATTCCATTGTTTCTTTCAATCCTAACACCTTTCATTGATCATACTGAGTGTGTGCATACAAATTTGGGAGCAAGATCATGAAGGTTTGAAGAGTTGGCATTTGGATTTGGAAAGAAGCAAGTCACCATCGGATTTTGAATTGCAAGCTTCTTGGATCGAATCTTTTGCAAACAGAAGCATTAATATCAATCAAGGAAAGATTCTGGAGAGTTAGAGGGCCTGAAGTGGAGTCTTACTACCACTGATATTCAGAAATGTCCAGGTTTGCAACTTTTGATCCACACCTTAATTTAGGCATTGTTAAGTTAGTTTGTTAGTATAGAACGGTTAGAAACAAGTAGGAGATGGATTCTGGAGATTTTGAGATCATTTGGAGAGGATCAAGATGATGACACCATTTCTTTATTGATCAAGAACATGAGGTGTAGTGAGATATAACATGAGTTCTATAGCAAGTTTTAATCAGGGTAATATGGTGAGTATGCTGGTATAATCAATTTCAAGAATAGTCAGAATTGAGATTTGAGCATAATTTGGATTCACTATCGGGTTTAGAGATTGAGGATGATTCTTTGAATTCTAAGACTATGGTTATGATCAGTATGGAATTTAGAGTAGATTAGTGTTTTAAAAGATGAATTTCGAGTGAGATTTGAGGTTCTGCGAATGGAGGGAGGTGATACTATGAAACTCTGTTTCCATGGATTCTTGCTTCCAAAACCCTGGCTGAAGGTAGGTGATGACTCAATGGCCGTTAGATTGCAGTAAGACTCATTGACTGGGATCAGATCCAAAGGCCACGTTTGATTTGAGCATTGTGAGAGGGAAAGTCTGAAAACGATGAAACGTAGCGTTTCATTAAAAGGAAGCTCTGGGCTTTAGTTGCTAGACCGCTAGTCACACCCCCATCCACGACCCAGTCATGATTTGCACTACATATCCTTACTTATTGCACCGCGTATTTTTTCTTTTTCTTTATATTTTTGATTTGTTTTCTGATTAAATACATGGGCTTAAGCGCTTTTGCTGCGCGCACCCCCATTTAAGCCCATCATCCATAAAACACTGCATATCATTGCTAAATACACCAACTGTTTTCACATTTTATTTTATTTTTCTTTATTTTTCTTTAAACTTTAGAAAATCATATTAAATAGAAAAATAATGATTTTGGCATCGGGATTTTTCCTCCTATTTCACATTTATGTCTAAAAAATTATAAAATCAAAATTTTTGCATTTCATGCATTTTTAATATTTTTTGTATATTTTCTCTTTTAATAGCTTTTTAATTCATTTTATGTTGATACATAGTTTTGTAGAATTTTGTTTAGCTAGTTCCCTTTATATTTTTGCACCATTCTTTTTAGGATAGTTAGATTAGGACTTTAGCTCCCCTCTGGATTTATTCCATAATTTTGTGATTAGTTTTGGATTAGTTTTGATTAGATGACTTTAGGTTGTGTAGATTTAGGTCAATCCTTAACATAGGTCCACAATAACACTAGAATTTTGAGGTTTTAGGTCAAGTTAGATATTGGGACATATAGGGTATTAAGGGTAGTTATATAGGATCCCATAGAAATTATATTAGATTTTAATATAATAGTATACTATTTTTAATTGATTTTTGTAATTGATTGTTGTTTGTGTTGCCCTTGTGGGCTTGTATTTTGTTTTGCTTTGCTTTGTGGGCTTTTGCTTGGCTTGGTGGGCTTGGTCTTGCTTTGTGGAGCATGGAGGAGCATAGTGGAAGACTTGAAGGTTGGAGAAGGAGCTTGAGAGCTTGAAGACTTGTTTGTTTTGTTGTTGTTTTAGGGTTAGGAATTAAGTAGAGCTTAGACTTAGTTAATTTCTTTCTTAAACATGGATGGTATCTTTCACCTCCATTCTTCCCCATGATTCAAGGTCCTTCCATGGTATTCACCTCCCTCCTTTGGAGGGATAAGTGATGGTACCTAGGAAGTAGAACTTTTGACGGAACCATTCTTCTGATGTTAAAACCTTATAGGCTTCCTTTGGTGGTCAATAAGCAGTTTAATATCCTAGCTTATCCAGTTAAGTGATTTCTTCTGGTTTGAGTATCTTGAAGATGTTGGGCTTGAGTGTGAAGATGAAGACTTCATTGGAGAGTATGGAAGAGGATGATTCCCTGAGCATTTCCATTGCAGCTGAGGCTTGAAGAGCAAGAAGAAACAAGTTGATACTTGAAGACCCAATGAAGATCCAGAAAAGACTGAATGAAGAGCTGAGGCTTAAAGACTGAAGGATGAAGTTGACATTCCCATATTATTGAGGACTACTCTGAGAAGCTGAAGCTTGTAGAAAGAGAAGACCAAGTTGAGACTGGTAAAGTAAGAGAGCTGAAGCTTGAAGACTGAGTTGATACTTATGAAGAGGATTCAATTGAGATTGAGTGTAGAGCTGAGGCTTGAAGAACAGAGGATGAGTTGATACTTACATTGATGCATTGAGAGCCTGAAGGAATCAAGTTGATACTTGTAGTTAGGAGTGAAGCCTGAAGGTGGAATTGACTGGAGAGCTGAAGCTTGGAGAAGAGAGGATAAGTTGATACTTATGTTTGATGGATTGAAACCTTGGAGAAGCAAGTTGATACTTGTCATGAAAGATGATAGCCCTGAAGAGCTGCTGGAGATTGATGACTGGACTGCTGTTAAGTTGGTTTAGTTGTAGGCGCTGTTGATCTGCTTTCTTTCTTGACTGTTTTCTTTTCTGTATTGATGTGACTTGTTTGACTTGCTTGATGCATTAGAATAAGTCCATGATTAGACTGACTTTAATCTAGGAGCATGATTGCACTAGAGGTTGAGTTGCTCCCTCTGCTTGTATTGTTACTGTATGGCTTTGCTTGCGGGTATTCGGTATAGCCCTGCTCCCTTGCCCATGTGGTTTCTGTTTGCTTGATAGCATGTTATTTATTCTGTATGATTGCAGTTTATTGTATTTTGCTTGATAGCATGTTGTTATTTCCTCAATGATTACTGTTATTCATTCTGGCTTGAGGTTGAGATGAGCTTGTGGAGGCTGCTGCCCCACACACATTTCCTCCCTCACTTGCATTGCATGCATTTTACAGTCATTTATTATTTACTGTTAAGCTGATGCTTTATCTGTGTCTGTTTATCATTGAAATGATCCCTTATGACACTCACTTCCTTTGATAAGGAAGTGATGATAGAACTTTAGGTTGAAACCTATGCATGATAACTTCTAGGAGTTCCCTGTTTCAAACTTCAACCATAGGATGAATCCTTGGCATGACAACAATAGGACTTGATAGTTTTCCCTTTAGTTAAGCATGTTCTCTTCTCATCTCAAAACAGCTTAAGATACAGTAATCATGAATGATTTCTTTCGTACGTTACGAGCCTTAAGCTACCTGAGAAAGGATTGTTGGAGAGTTTCTTTTCAACAGTCTGGATGTTTAGTATGGCACCCTTTGGGTGACATGTGACACATTCACTCTCAGGTCATAGTCTTTAGTGCGATTGAAATTGCAAACACAATAAAAAAACACTTCTTTCGTAAAAGACAGAAAACAAAGTTCAAACCTTTTTGCCCCGTGGGCCCATAATTCAAAGGAAGCTTTTCTGAAGAAAAGAGTGTCGTTAAACTTCAGCGCCAATGCAAACAGGCTTTGTCCCTAATTGCTGGAACTGTTGTTTAACCCTACTCGATAAAACAGATGAATCTGAATTCCCGTAATCCGTATTACCCCGAACTACGTAAGCTCTGATCTCTCATACCTGTTGAGAGTACGTAGGCACAATACTGATGTATTGGCGAGCCACCTTCCCCGTAACCCGTAGTTAGTCGAACTACGTTGACTCTGATTTCTCATTCTCTGATGGGAATACGTAGGCATAAAGTGCGATGCTTTGCCGAGTCATTTTCTTTTCTTTTTAAGCCAGCCTTGATAGGTAGATAGATAAACCAACTCGTCCAGTAAACACAACAAGCGTGGATCCCGTCGAGTACGACGGACGTGAGGGGTGCTAATACCTTTCCCTTGTGTAACCGACTCCCGAACCCAGACAATGGTTGCGATGACCTTGTCTTATACCTTTTCTTCAGGTTTTTCCGATCGTTTCCTTTCCCGTTCTGAGGGATAAATAACGAAAGGTGGCGACTCTTCTGTTTTGCCGGCACCTTATTTTCGCGGAAGCGACAGCTGGCGACTCTGCTGGGGACTTGATAGTTTCCCGGGATCCAACGTCCCTTATGCGAGTCAATCTGGGGATCCAACGTCCCCTGCGAGAGTCAATCCTAGCGCTTGTATGATTACTTGTTGGGTTGTGTTTATTCATCGCACTTTATTTCCCGCACTTTATTTTCGTTATGATATGATTATCTGTGCTATTGTGGGAGGGGCATTCTGATGAGTGAGAAGCCAGACCCAGGCTTGAGTGAACATAGCATTAGTTGTGGAAATTAGTGGGCGCGTGCTTGCTTGGCAGGCACTAGTGTCTCATGAAATCCACGCTCAGACGAGGTTCTCCCGGTTGACTTCTTTTTCAACCCTTTGGGTTAAGGGGGTTGTTGGTTTGGAGGATTGTCGACTCTAGGGACCGATCATTTGTGATTCAGCCGAGTGAGGCCACTTCATGAGCTGGTGATGCCACACCTTCTGGGTATCGTATCACCCCTCTTGAATGTCTGTGACGCTGATGAACACATAGGATGCCGAACTTGAGTCAGTTTAGGTCCATACTTGTGAGCAGGGTTGGGTTTATTGCAGGAAACTTTGACCTTCATACCACCTGGTTTTCTTGATAGTGGATCAGTTTTGTTGGGATCTGAGGATCTCATCTGCAGATATATGATTTTTCTTGACAGAGCAGGTTTTTGATTGGGATCAGAGGATCTTATCATCAGATGTGTATTTGTTCTTGATAGAGCAGGTTTTGATCAGAGGGTCTTATTATCAGATGTTTGTTCTTGACAGAGCAGAGCTTTGGTCCTGTATCAGAGGACCTTATATTCAGAGATATATGTGTGTGTTCTTGACAGAGTAGATTTATGATTGGGGTCTGAGGATCTCATCAGCAGATGTATGGTTGTTCTTGACAGAGTAGAGTTTTGGTCATCAGATGTGTGTTCTTGACAGAGCAGATTTTTGGTCCTGTATCAGAGGTCCTTATTATCAGATGTTTGTTCTTGACAGAGCAGATTTTTGGTCCTGTATCAGAGGTCCTTATTATCAGATGTTTGTTCTTGACAGAGCAGATTTTTGGTCCTGTATCAGAGGTCCTTATTATCAGATGTTTGTTCTTGACAGAGCAGATTTATGGTCCTATATGTGTGTGTTCTTGACAGAGCAAATTTGTGGTTCGATACCAGGGTTTTCTTCTTATCAGAGAAAGTGGTTGTTCTTGATAGAGCAGGATTATGGTTTTGTTGATGCAGAATCTCCACAGCACAGTTGCCTTGATCTCCTGCTTCATGATTGCATTTTACGTTGTTTTGCATACTCATTTGCATTTCATTAATGTGTGTCTGTGTTGCAGGTACCGTTTTCCCCGATCCAAGATTTCTTGCCTCCTATTGTATTATTATGGGTTCTCTGAGGAAGACCGTGGCTTACAAGCTCCCTGCCCCTGATGTGGTTCAGCTGACTGGTTTGATTGCTTTAGCAGATGGTTCTGTGAGAGATGAGTTCAGAAAATCTTACGGCAAATTTCTCAGTTTGGTTCGGAAACCCTCTGTGTTTGAGTTGAACGGGTTACACGCTCTGCTGCAGTTCTACGATCCTCCGTTGAGATGCTTTACTTTCCAGGATTTTGTTCTCGCGCCCACACTAGAGGAATATGCTGATTTGTTAGGTGTGCCTATCAAGAGGCAGATGCCTTTTGTGCATATGGATGTTGAGCCTGATCTGGCTAGTCTAGCTCCTTCACTTCATCTGGATGCCTCCGAGTTGGTATTGTCTAGTTGGAACAAGGTTCCCGGGTTCTCCTTGCAGTTTTTAGTGGGAAAGGCTCAGCAGTGCGCCAAAGACGGATGTTGGGTCGTGTTCAACGCCATCCTCTCTCTGTGCATATATGGCATTATTCTGTTCCCCAATATGCCCGATTTTGTAGACTTCGACGCATTTCACATCTTTGCATCAGGGAATCCAGTCCCTACCTTGATAGGAGATGTCTACCATTCCGTCCACTATAAAAACGAGAACAGAAGGGGCAAGAATGTCTCATGCTGTGTACCCTTGCTTTATAAATGGATTGATAGTCATCTGCCCAAGAGGGGTCCCTTTGTTTCGTCTGCAGCCACAGCTGAGTGGTCCGAGTGTTTGATGAATCTATCTGCAGAGGATATTGACTGGTTTGACAGAGATAGGTTGGGTACTGAGATCATCTTCAGCTGCATCGGGTTTCCGAACGTGCCTTTGATAGGCAGGAAGGGCTGTATAAACTATAATCCGTCTTTGCTGGTCCGACAGTTCGCGTATGCTTTGAGAGCTCCGCCGAAGGATGAAGAGGTGCAGGAATCTTTGTACCTCACTGGTCTGCTAGAAGGGGGTCTGTTATCTAAGCTTCAGCGCGCTTGGAATGGTATTAGTAAGCGAGGAAAACCATTGCTAGGGAGAAGCAATAATCAAGCCTACCCTCTGTATGTGACTTGGATCAGAGCCAGAACAGATGCTATAGGGATGCCGTTTCCTCATGCCAAGCCAGAAATCCCTCCAATGATTGAAGAGCCTACTGCCGTGCCCATTCAGCAGCATAATCAGGTGTTAGCTGAGCGAGATGAATTGAAGAGGGCAAACGAAGAACTGGAGAAAGAATTGGCTCAGCTCAGAAGCGAGAGAAACGAAGTCATTCATTCCTTCAAGAGGCAGACAGAGCTGGTGAACCAGCTGGGGACATATTTGACTAAGCAGATAGCCGAGCGTGAGCGCATGGGTCAGGACTTCAAAGCTGTCAATGACGTACTGGCTACGAAGAAGTAGCACTTGGACGAAGCGTATCAGAGGATATCCAAGTTCAACCAACACTGGAAGGCCTCCCTAGCCACCAGGAAAGAGCGGGAGGATAAGCTGATGCTACAAATCTCCAAGCTGGAAGCCCGGGTTAAGGCTAGTGAGAAGAGGTTTGATGCAGAAACCGCTCGCAGATACGCCGCCGAAGGCCAGCTCAACAGGGCTCTTGCTAACCTGAAGGAGCACAAACTGATGTTTGAATCCAAGAAGCGGAAGTTAGAAGATTGTTTCGGCGAAGGAGTATGGGAAGATTCGGTTGAAGGACTTCAGTACACCATTATGCAGAGAGAGTTACTCGTCGAAGGGTTGCTCACTCGGCCTGATCATCCAGAAATGAAAGGGTTGTTAGAAGAGTTTCGCGCCCGCGGCCGCGTTTGACTGTTTGTATTCCTTTTGTTTTGATCATTACTGTAGGCTGACCATCACCAGGCTTGTTGGTTGGGGTCATGCTATTGATTCTTCTTGTACTCGCTGATGTTGTGTACTTTCTTGATGGGCTTTCTTTATATATGAGATTGTTATTTCCATGACTGGACTCAGACTTCTTATTATCAGCACTGGCACTCAGGCACTAGGATTGGGGGGAAATCTCCCTAACGCACAGACACACGTTTGCATTTGCATGAAACATTTGCATAACTAGCACTTTGTCGTTTTTCCTAACCCTTTTGTATTTCCAGGTTGTTTCAGGTGGTTCTAGGATTGATCAGAGACCTATTCACCGCTATCCGACCAGAGCTAATCAAACCAGGATCATGGAGCAAGTGCAAACTGATGTTCAAGAACTCCGCGAAAGAATGGATCGCTTCATGGAGCTCATGCAAGCGGTCGCCAATGGCCAGGATCAGCTCAGAACCTTGGTTCAGCCCCTGATTTCAAGGGTCGATAGCAATGGCGTACTCCATGGTGGGAATGTGCCTACTCATCCACCAGTTGAAACTCCACAAAATGGTGTTCCCGTGACAGGGGGAAACGGCAGTGCCAACGGTAATGTGATGGCAAACATGGGACTCAATACGACGGGCGTCGGTAATGGGAGTCTGGAAGCTAATGTCAATGTTGGGCTGGGCAACGGCAATGCCGGTGTTGGGAATCTGTTTGGGCCTCAGCCATGGCTAGAGGATCGTCAGGACGATGTGTTCTCTCAGAGAGGTGCTGAAGGGGAGCTGAATGCTGAAGCACGTCTAAGGTTCAAGGCACTTGAGGATAAGATGAGAAATATCGAGAACCAGAACACCCTGGGTGTTGATATGTCCAAGTTGGGACTAATTGCTGATTTCAAGGTGCCTCCTAAGTTTAAGGTGCCTGACTTTGAAAAATATAAGGGCACCACTTGCCCTCGTGTCCACCTGAGATCGTATTACAGGAAAATGTCAGCTCATTCTGATGACGAGAAGTTGCTGATGCACTTCTTTCAGGATAGTCTGTCCGGGCCATCCCTCAAATGGAAGGATCTTGCTAGTGTGCACCACTACTAATACAACAGCGACTTGGCCCTGAACCGAGTCCAACTGATGAATTTGTCGCAAAGGAACAATGAAGGTTTCAAGGAATACGCCCAGCGGTGGCGTGAGTTGGCAGCCAGGGTTCAGCCGCCGATGATTGAACGTGATCTTGTGCAGATGTTCGTAGCCACCCTCCCAGGGGTTTACTATGAGAAGTTGGTCAGTGGTATGTCCGGAACCTTCTCAGATCTCATTATCACGGGTGAACACATCGAAAATGGGATCAAACTCGGGAAAATTCAAGGTGATTCATCCTCAGCTGGAGGAGGCGGAAAGAAACCTTATAGTGGCAAAAGACGGGAAGGAGAAGCGAGCGATGTTACCAACGCTCGAAGGAAGGGTAAAGGTCCTCACCAGAAGGTGGCCAGTATAACTATCCCGACAGTTCAACATCCACAGCAGCAGCAGCAGCAACCGAATCAACAAGGGTACAGAAAGTATCAGAATCGGGAACCTTTGTCGAGCCATCACCTCGAGACACCGCCCATGTCGTACGCGCAACTCTTATAGACTTTGCTTCAGCTACAGTTGATCCAGAAGAGAACGCTGGCTCCCTTGACAAGGGCACCGCCGCCAGGTTATGACGCAAATGCAACTTGTGAGTTTCACTCAGGGGCACCAGGCCACACAATAGAGAATTGCAAAGCCTTCAAGCACAAGGTGCAGGACATGGTGGATGCCAAGATCATCAACTTCTCGGACAATATGCCAAATGTCACGGAGAACCCCATGCCAAATCATAGGGGAGATGGAGTGAACGCCATTATCGAAGACGAGAGTTCGGATTTGTTGACTGACGTCAGAGATCTGAAGACGCCGCTTAGCTTCGTTAAAGCTAAGTCGATGAAAAGGGGTTTCTTTCCAGGTTGCGGAGAGCTATGTATGGGCTGTGCGACACGTCCTGATGGATGTGAACAGTTGATAGAGGGAATTCAAAGTCTGATGACTGAAGGTTTTTTACAGTTTAGCCGGAGGGCCGAATATGGATCAGGGGAGGTAGTGCTGAAGCAAGATGATGAGGTTGCCACCATTACCATCCCTCGCCAGACGATAACTATTTCTGTGCCCAGACCACCCACGATTACTATCACCAAAGCTGGGTCGATACCCTTCGAAAGCACTAATGCCGTCCCGTGGCATTATGGGGCTGAAGTCTACTGCAACGGACAGAAGTTGGAGCTAGAACCGTTTGGGTCATCTGTGGAGAACCTTGCAGGAATCAGTGGTATTACTCGCAGCGGAAGAGTGTTTGCACCACCAGAGGTCATGGCGAATAGAGCAGTCAGAGCTGATGCGGCTGATAAAGGTAAAAGTAAAGTCGTTGAGGAGATCCCGTGTGGGGTAGAAAAAGACTTACTTGTTAAAGACGTCGAGGAGTTTATGCGGTTGATTAAAAAGAGTGACTACAAGATTGTAGATCATCTCCATCAGACACCCTCAAAGATTTCCATCCTGAACTTATTGTTGTGTTCTGAAGCACACCGCAACGCGCTGCTGAAGGTGTTGAACGCCGCATATGTACCGCAGGAAATATCGGTAAATCAGCTAGAGGAAGTCGTAGCCCACGTGAATGCTGGAAATGGGTTAGGGTTCACTGATTTAGAGCTGACGCCGAAAGGGAGGAACCACAATAGCGCTCTGCACATCTCGATAGAGTGTAGGGGCACGGTTATGTCGCACGTGTTGGTGGACACGGGTTCGTCACTTAATGATCTGCACACCCAGTGATCTGGTTGTGAAGGCGTTTGATGGAACCAAACACCATGTTTTTGGGGAGGTGACCCTGCCAATCCAAGTTGGTCAGGAAACGTTCGACGCGGTCTTTTATATTATGGACATCATGCCTGCCTACAGCTGTCTCTTGGGCCAGCCGTGGATCCATGCTGCTGGTGCCGTGACCTCCACGTTGCACCAAAAACTCAGATATGCTGTCGGGGGTAGCATCGTAACTGTTTGTGGCGAGGAAGACATAATGGTGAGCCATTTGTCGTCCTTTAAGTATGTTGAGATGGATGGAGAAATCCATGAGAGTCTATGCCAAGCGTTCGAAGCTGTCAAAGTGAAGGACGTAGCTCCTGTAGTCACGGAAAAGCCAGAGATGACTCTCTCCTCATTCAAGGAAGCTTAGGCCGTTGTCCAAGCCGGATCTACCCCAGGCTGGGGGCGAATTTTGGAGATACCTAACAAGCAAGATAAGTTTGGGTTGGGATATTCTCCTGGAGCTGAAGCTTCTTCTTCTAGCAGTGCGTCGCGAGGTAAGGGGCCGATCCAGTTTACCAGTGGCAGAGTGATTTTCGAAAGCATCAACGCGGTGTCTGAAGACAGCGGAGATAGCGACTGTGACCTCGACTCTTGGATCCAGCCAAGCAAGCCAGGCGAGGGCCTCAACAATTGGTCCGTCAAGGATATCATCCAGATGACAAGCGAAGAGTAATGATTTACTTTTTCCAATCATTGTACAACCATATGTCCTACCCGGGGCATAGTGGTTTTATTGTCAGGGCCTTGTTGGATTATGTACATGCATTTTGTTAATAAATCAAAGGCGTTTTTCTTCGTATTCAAATATTGTGATCTCTGTTATTCCTGATTTCTATTTGTTTTGAAAAACAATAAAATGGCAATGGGGTTGTGCTAACCTGCACATCCTTGTTTTAAACTTAACCCTTGTTATTGCAGGATCCACATAGCAGATGACATCGACTCTGGACCTTCTACGGCTCACTTCGACTTCGATTGCCCGATCTATCAAGTCGAAGAAGAGATTGATGAAGACGAAGACCTTCCTGAAGAGTTGGCCCGCTTGTTGAAACAAGAAGAGAAAGTTATTCTGCCTCATGAAGAGGAGATTGAGATCGTAAATCTGGGTTCTGAAGAACTCGTCAGAAACGTCAGGATAGGGGCCGCATTGCAGAGCGATGTCAAGCAGAGATTAGTCGAGGTGCTGAGAGAGTATAGTGAGGTCTTTGCTTGGTCATACGAAGATATGCCCGGACTTGACACTGACATCGTGGTCCACCACTTACCGCTGCGAGAAGATTGTCCTCCCATTAAGCAGAAGCTTAGAAGGACGCGACCAGATATGGCCGTTAAGATCAAAGAAGAAGTGCAAAAGCAGCTTGACGCTGGCTTCTTAGCGGTCACTACTTACCCTCTGTGGGTCGCCAACATAGTGCCTGTACCGAAGAAGGATGGTAAGGTACGAATGTGCGTCGATTATCGGGATTTGAATAGGGCGATCCCTAAAGATGATTTCCCGTTGCCTCATATCAATGTGTTGGTCGACAATACAGCTCAGTTCTCCGTGTTTTCGTTCATGGATGGCTTCTCCGGTTACAATCAGATCAAGATGGCGCCGGAGGACATGGAGAAAACTACGTTTATCACTCCCTGGGGAACATTTTGCTATAAGGTAATGCCTTTCGGTCTGAAGAACGCAGGGGCCACTTACCAACGAGCAATGGTTACTTTGTTTCATGACATGATTCATCATGAGATTGAAGTCTATGTTGATGACATGATTGCGAAGTCCCAAACGGAGGAGGGACATCTGGTCAATTTGCTGAAGCTTTTTGAGAGGCTTAGGAAGTTCAGGTTGAGGATGAATCCTAACAAGTGTACTTTCGGAGTACGGTCCGGAAAGTTACTGGGGTTTATCGTGATGAAAGAGGCATCGAGGTTGATCCTGTGAAGATAAGAGCAATACAAGAAATGCCAGTGCCAAAAACAGAAAAAGAAGTTCGTGGTTTCTTGGGCAGAATAAACTACATTGCAAGGTTTATTTCTCAGCTCACTGCCACGTGTGAACCGATGTTCAAACTATTAAAGAAAGATCAGGCGATTACCTGGAATGAGGATTTCCAGAAGGCATTCGACAAGATAAAGCAGTATCTTCAGGAACCTCCAATCTTGATACCCCCAGTGGCTGGACGGCCACTAATCATGTACTTGACAGTTCTTGAGAATAGTATGGGGTGTGTTCTCGGTCAGCACGACGAGACGGGCAGAAAGGAGCATGCCATTTACTATTTGAGTAAAAAGTTCACAGACTGTGAATCTCGTTACTCGATGCTGGAGAAAACGTGTTGTGCATTAGCCTGGGCTACCAAACGTTTGCGACAATACATGCTCAATCACACCACTATGCTAATTTCGAAGATGGATCCGATCAAGTACGTCTTCGAGAAGCAAGCGCTTTCGGGTAGGATTGCCAGATGGAAAATGGTGTTGACGGAATATGATATTCAGTACGTGTCCCAGAAGGCCATCAAGGGAAGCGTATTGTCTGAATACCTTGCCGAACAGCCAATCGAGGATTACCAGCCGATGAAATTTGAATTCCCTGATGAGGATATCATGTTTCTCAAAGAGAAGGATTGCGATGAGCCGTTGCCCGACGAGGGGCCAGATAGGAAATCCCAGTGGAAGTTGATATTCGACGGGGTGGTTAATTCTTATGGAAGTGGTATCGGGGCGATCATCACGACTCCCCACGGATCCCATATCCCGTTCACTGCGAGACTGACGTTTCCAGTCACCAATAACGAGGCAGAATACGAAGCATGCATTATGGGTCTAGAAGAAGCAATTGATTTGAGAATCAAGAACCTAGACGTATATGGTGACTCGGCGCTTGTGATCAACCAGATTAAAGGGGAGTGGGAGACTCGTCAATCGAATTTGGTGCCGTACATGAACTATGCCAGAAGGCTACTTCCGTTCTTTGATCGAGTGGAACTCCATCATGTGCCCAGAGCAGAAAATCAGATGGCTGATGCCTTAGCCACGTTGGCTTCAATGTATAAAGTCAATTTTTGGAATGAAGCTCCAAGAATTGTCCTTTCTCGTCTTGATAGACCTGCATTCGTCTTCGCGACCAAGGAAGCCTCCGATGGCAAGCCATGGTTCCATGATATCCAGACCTTCCTTATGACTAAGGAGTATCCTGCGGGAGCGTCAACCCAGGATAAGAAGACGCTGAGGAGGCTGTCTGGAAATTGTTATCTCAATCCTGATGGAGTTTTGTATAAAAGAAACCACGATCTCGTGCTACTCAGATGTGTAGATGAGAAAGAGGCGAGTATGCTCATGGAAGAAGTCCATGAAGGCACATTTGGTACGCACGCCGGCGGGCATGCTATGACAAGAAAGATCCTAAGAGCAGGATACTACTGGCTGACGATGGAATCAGATTGCTTCAAATTCGTGAAGAGGTGTCATAAATGCCAGATTTATGCTGATAAAGTTCATGTGCCGCCGTGCCCGTTAAATGTCATGTCCTCCCCGTGGTCGTTCTCCATGTGGGGCATCGACATGATAGGCAAGATCGAGCCCACTGCATCTAACGGTCATCGCTTCATTCTAGTAGCTATCGACTACTTCACCAAGTGGGTGGAGGCTGCCTCATATGCTAATGTGACCAAGCAGGTGGTGGCTAAACTCATAAAGAGGGATATCATCTGTCGTTACGGAATTCCCGAGCGGATCATTACTGATAATGGTTCGAATTTGAATAACAAGATGATGAAGGAGCTGTGCCAGAGTTTCAAGATTGAACACCACAACTCATCTCCTTACCGGCCGAAGATGAATGGCACCGTTGAAGCGGCCAATAAGAACATAAAGAAGATTGTTCAGAAGATGGTTGTGACCTATAAGGATTGGCACGAGATGTTGCCATTTGCATTGCACGGTTATCGTACGATGGTACGTACATCAACCGGGGCAACTCCTTTCTCCTTGGTGTATGGTATGGAAGTTGTCCTACCGTTAGAAGTGGAGATCCCTTCTTTGCGAGTTTTGGTTGACGTGAAACTCGACGAGGCAGAATAGATTCAGAACCGACTAAACCAACTCAACCTGATGGACGAGAAGAGGTTAGCATCGATTGCGCATGGTCGTTTATACCAAAGCCGAATGAAGAAAGCTTATGATAAGAAGGTGCGTCCTAGAAGCTTTCAGACGGGTGATCTCGTCCTGAAGAAGATTCTTCCTCCACACTCCGATCACCGGGGCAAGTGGACTCCTAATTACGAAGGTCCGTACGTCGTCAGCAAGGTCTTCTCGGGAGGAGCTTTGTTGTTATCCACGATGGATGGTGAAGATTTTGCATCCCCGGTGAACGCGGACGCAGTTAAAAAATACTTTGCTTGAAAGCGACCCGCTGGACAGTAAAAAGAGAGTCCAGGCAAAAATGGGGCATCCCGGCGAACCATAAAAAAGGGAAAAAGGTTCGGGCAAAAATTAGGGATATAAATTGAAAAAAATGCACACCTGCAAAGTCGAAAACCCGGATGGGCGACTTTGGCAAAAAAGGGTATCCCGGTGAACTGAAAACCCGCAAAGGGCGGTTCACGCAAAAGTTAGGGATTTGAAAAAGCAAATGACTGCGTTCCGCGTATGGACTTTCATTGTTTAGTGGTTTGGAAGACCTGAGGGCCGTCTATCCGAATCAATCTCTTATGAATCTGAAGCGTCGGAGAAGTATCGAAGTCGAGTGGGTTATAGAGGGATCAACTCATGGTGTTCGTCTACGCCTCGTTGCCGACATTTGTATATACTGATGTATATTTATGTTTTATTTTTGCGCGGCTTCCTCATTCCAGGAGCTTGCATCTGTTGTAAAACATTTTTACCCATTCAGGGGTTCGTTATCAATAAAATGTATACTATTCAACAATTCTGTTTGCCTGTTTAGCATTTATCTGTTTTGTTTGTGAAAAAGAACGCCGATGTTTCTGATAAAATGCGCATACATAAACTTACTGGCCTAGGCCACTGATTGTTGAAACAATGAATTACTCAAATATTGTGACAAGATAATAACCTTGATAGGTCCCTTTGAGAGGGGCATCTTGTCTGTTTGTTTGTGTTGTTACAGGTGTAGCGTATTCCAGACAGTGCGCCGTGCGCATCCCCAAGCAGGATGATTCCTCCTTCTCCAGCAAGGTTCAGCAGTCTCTCCCCGCAGAGTCCGAACATGAGATCGTGAGCATTGATATGTCTCCCCGGGCAGAGAAGATTCTCTCCCCAGCCAAGTACATCCTGAAGGAACGGCATCTCCCTAGCTGAGTCATGCGCTGAAGCATGCAGCAGTTGATAGTTCCAGACTGAAGTCTCCATCAGAATTGAGATTCCCCGCAGAGTCGTACTCTCCCCTGTAAGCAGGATGATTCCTTCTTCCCGAGCCGAGTTTGCAGATCCCCAAGAGAGACGAGTCCTTGGAAGCCGCTCAGGCCATGATTGGTTTTCCCCAGTGGAGTGGTGAATAGCTGATGCTGTGTTTCCCCGCCGGAGTCGTTGTCTCCAGGAAGGTTAGCCGTGAAGGCGGTGCAGTTTATCTCTGCGATTGACATCGCTTTCCTCAGCAGGTCCAGGTTCTTGTAGAGCTTCATTCCCCTGCAGCAGTCAACTGAAGTTTGTTTCCCCTTGCGGAGTCCGATCGAGATTGGCGTGACCTTTTTCTCCTCGGCAGGATGATTCCTTCCTCCACCAGAGTGGTTCCTTCTCCTTGACAGGAAGATTCTCTCGTTGGCATTTATTTTGCTGACGGGGCCGTAGCATTTTGCATGATTGCATAGCATTTATCATAAACGCGTAGCACTGCCACCGCGTGGAACATTACGCCATTGTCAATCATATGCATACTAGACATGAGCTAGGGCATTACTGTTCTTGTTTTGCAGGTGTTCCTCCGCAGAATGGTTTGCTCAAGATGATTCTTGAATTCCCCCAGCGAAGTGTTTGCTTAAGATGATTCTTAAAATCCCCTGTGAAGTCGCCAGAGAGGGTTGCTCAAGATGATGCTTAGAGTCCCCGGCAGAGTGTTTGCTCAGGACGATTCCTGAAATCTCCAGCAGAGTTATTGGTTCAAGATGATTCTTGAAGTCTCCGGCGGAGTTATTTGTCCAAGATGATTCTTAATGTCCTCAGCAGAGATGATTCCCCTAGAATGATTTCTGGAGCAGAGTTACTTGATATTTCTCCATAATCCCCAGCAGAGATGCGTCATCCCCAGCAGGTTTCTAAATAGCGAAGTTGAAACTTCCCTCGAGGACTTGACGATTGAAGTCCCACCGGGTTAATGAAGCAGTTCTCTCAGCTGATTCGGAGTGCCTGATGGCAGAAGTTCAGATATCCCCAATTGGTTCATGATTGACCGAGAATTCTATTCCCGACTTACTGATGAAGTCCGGCTGATGCCCGAAAGTTCTCTTTGAATGCCCGGTGGCACGATTAACTTGATTGTTGACCTGACGAGTCCCGAGGAATCTTGATGCCTGACGGCATGATCGACCATGTATCACCGGTTACCGCGTGACCAATTCTCCAGCTAGTTGCCGTGCAGCTAATATTTCAGTTTTCGAAGATTTGTTCCCGTCAGAGTATCGTGTACTCGGGCAGTTGGCAAATTTCCGGGTTTGTCGGTATTCAACCATCTCGCACCTCGATTGGTTGAGAGTCGTTCGCTTCTCACCCAGTCAAGTTTAAGCCGTTTGAATAGGGGCAGCTGTTGCACCCCAAAATTTTACCAACATTTCTTTACTTAGCTTATGTTTCATTTCATTCACATTAGCATTATCAGTTGCATTTCATTGACATGTATGCAGGAGATCAAGAGGTAGGAGTACCAATCAAGAACTTTGAAGCTAGCTAAGAAGCCTATTCAAGTGTCCAAGGGTTGATATCCTTGTCAGAGAATGATGATGAGTATGATGAATGATGATGCACCATATGCTGTATTGTGAGGATTATTATTGTGACGTGTGCATCATGCATTCATGTGCATTCGGACTTCGGTTCAGGACCTCGATTACTTTGGCTTTAATCCCACTGTGTGGATGTGAAGTATTTTGATGTGCTCCGGTTCTCTAGTAGAATCGATCCTATTGATAGGGATCTATGGAGGGTTGATGGCCCAGTATCCACACGCATTCAGTCTATGTTGCATTTGCATTTATGAGCCTTTTGTATAAATTATGACATTGTGGCCTTCGAGGCATATTTGAGTAATATGAATGTGTTGAATATAATTATGATGCCGTTTATGCATTAATTGTTATACATTGATTATTATGAATTGCTTTACTCACCCTGCCTGTTTGAATGTTACCTCTACGTGGATAACGTGCAGATGATCCAATTTAGCCGTGGACGCCGACGAGGAGTTAGTTTTGAAGTTTTTAAGTGTTTTAGTCTTTTGGTCAGACTAGAGGGTCTTGCTCTGATATGTAATATCAGGTTGGGTTCCTTAATTTGATTTTATACTGTTGTCGTTATTTTGATTAATTTCCCTTTTTGAGGAAAACTTTGATTTATGCTTTGAGTTCCGCTGTTTATGATGTTTTGATGTAATTTGGGAAAAAAACTCGTAGTTACGGAGTATGGACCTATTTTGATGACTTTGAGAAATGTACGCCCTTTTAGTGGCTTTTTAATGAGATTTATTTATTCACTCTGATTTTTGTGTTATTTTGCCTTGATATTTTTGGGGTAGAAAAAGGGTGTTACATTAGTGGTATGAGAGCAGGTCGGTCCGTCTAGCCAAGTGTTTATGTTGTTAATCCCTTGTCAGTCGATAGTGTGAGAACGCTATCGATGAGTTTGTTCCTTCTAACCTTGTTGGTGGTTGTAGATGGCAGGAAGGAATGGTCGTGCTATTGCTGATGCGCTGGAATCACTTGCCTAAGTGATGGCTCAGAATGGTGGACCTCCAGATGAGTTCCGTGCTTTGGGAAAGTTTCAGAGGAACAATCCGCCGACTTTTGTGGTTACTCATGATCCTGATGGTGCGCAGAAGTGGCTGAAAGTGATTGAGAAGATTTTCCGAGTTATAGGGTGCACTAATGCGCAACAGGTACAGTTTGGTACACATATGCTGGAAGAGGAGGCTGAGGACTGCTGGGATAACACTCGCCAGAGATTAGAAGATGCGGGCATTGCAATAACTTGGACAGTGTTTAAAGAAGAGTTTTTGAGAAAGTATTTTCCTGAAGATGTTCAGGGGAAGAAAGAGGTGGAGTTCCTTGAGCTGAAACAAGGTAATATGACTGTGGCTGAGTATGCGGCAAAGTTTGAGTCTTTGGTCAAGTTTTATCTGTATTACAACCGTGCTTACGCAGAGATGTCGAAGTGTCTCAAGTTTGAGAATGGTTGGAGACCATAGATTAAGCAGGGAATTGGGTATCAGCAGATTCGCCGGTTTTTGGAACTAGTGAATAAGAGCAAAATTTATGATGAAGATAGCCGAGCTCGATCTACTCACTATAAGCAGCTGAGTGAGAAGAAAGAGAAAGGTCAGTTCAGGGGAAAACCGTATGTGACTTTTGGTGATAAAGGAAAGCAGAAGGCTTCTGATGGGAAAAAATCCAAGTGGGGGAGCGGCTACTGCTCCACGTAAGTGTAATAAGTGTGGCGAGCAAGGCCACCGTGCTGAGAATTGTAAAGCGCTGAGGTGTCATCGTTGTGGCAAGAGGGGTCATAAGGCTAATGACTGCAAGGACGAAGCTCCGACTTGCTTCAACTATGGAGAGAAGGGGCATATCAATACCTAGTGTCAGCAGCCAAAGAAGACTGCTACTGCTGCTCAGACAAGTGGCAGAGTATTTGCTTTGAGCGGTGTAGAAGAAGCCAAGACGGATAACTTGATCAGAGGTACGTGTTTTATTAATGATGTTGAATTGATTTCTATAGTTGATACTGGTGCTACTCGTTCATTTATTTCGCTTGAATGTGCTAAGAGGTTGAATTTGAATTTATATGCTATGAGTGGGAGTATGGTTATTGATACCCCGACTAATGGTTCTTTGACTACTGCTTTAGCCTGTTTGAGCTGCCCTTTGACTATTTATGATAGGAACTTTGTGATGGACTTGGTCTGTCTACCTTTGAATCAAATTGATGTTATCCTTGGAATGAACTGGTTGGAGTACAACTATGTTCACATTGATTGTTATAGTAAGACTGCGAGATTTCCTGAGTTTGGTGATGGTGGAGAGTTGATGTTTGTATCCGCTAAGCAAGTGGAAGGACTCTTAGAAGATGAGTCTAAGATGTTTGCTTTGTTTGCTTCACTTCAAGTTGATTGTGAAGCAGTGAGCGTGGAGCTACCAGTTGTTCGGGAATTTCCTGAGGTGTTTCCAGATGACATGAGTGACCTACCTCCTGAGCGTAAGGTAGGGTTTACTATTGAGGTGATACCGAGCACTAGTTCTGTATCGATGGCTCCTTATCGGATGTCTGCATCTGAGTTAGAGGAATTGAAGAAACAATTGGAAGATTTGCTTGAGAAGAAGTTTGTTCGACCGAGTGTTTCTCCATGGGGTGCTCCTGTGTTGTTGGTGAAGAAGAAAGATGGTAGTATGAGATTGTGTGTGGATTATCGGCAGTTGAATAAAGTGACGATTAAGAATAAATATCCACTTCCGAGGATTGATGATTTAATGGATCAATTGGTGGGTGCTTGTGTGTTTAGCAAGATTGATTTGAGGTCTGGTTATCATTAGATTCGTGTTAAGCCTGATGATATTCCGAAGACAGCTTTCAGGACGAGATATGGACACTATGAGTATACTGTGATGCCGTTTGGAGTTTCGAATGCACTTGGCGTATTCATGGAGTATATGAATAGGATTTTCCATCCTTATTTGGATCAGTTTGTGGTGGTGTTTATTGATGATATTTTGATATATTCTAAGTCTGAAGAAGAGCATGCGCAACATCTAAGAGTTGTATTGCAGGTTTTGAAAGACAAGAAGCTTTATGCCAAGTTGTCTAAGTGTGAGTTTTGGTTGAAGGAAGTGAGCTTCCTTGTCCATGTGATTTCTAGTGGGGGGATTGATGTTGATCCGTCGAAGATTGATGCTGTGTTGCAGTGGGAGGCTCCAAAGTCTGCTACTGAGATTCGAAGTTTCCTTGGGTTGGCTGGTTATTATCGCAGGTTTATAGAAGGCTTTTCTAAGCTGGCTTTGCCATTGACTTAGTTGACTCGAAAGGGTCAAGCTTATGTGTGGGATGTTGCTTGTGAGAAGAGTTTTGTAGAACTCAAGAAGAAGTTGACGACTGCTCCAGTGTTGATTTTGCCAAATCCGAGTGAGTCCTTTGTGGTGTATTTTGATGCGTCAAAGATGGGCCTTGGAGGCGTATTGATGCAGAACGGTCAGGTTGTTGCTTACGCTTCCATACAACTGAAGGTTCATGAAAGAAATTATCCTACGCATGATTTAGAGTTGGGCACTGTGGTGTTTGCGTTGAAGATTTGGAGACATTATATATTTGGGTTCAGATTCGAAGTGTTTAGTGATCACAAGAGTCTAAAGTATTTATTTAATCAGAAAGAGTTGAACATGAGACAACAAAGATGGCTTGAACTTCTGAAAGATTATAATTTTAAACTGAGTTACCATCCGGGTAAGGCTAATGTTATGGCTGATGCGTTGAGTAGGAAGTTCTTACATATGTCGATGCTCATGGTTCCAGAGTTGGAACTGATTGAGCAATTCAGATATATGAGTTTGATTTATGAAGAGACTCCTAACAGTGTGAAATTGGGTATGTTGAAGCTGACTAGTAGTATTCTCCAAGAGTTCAGAGAAGGTCAGAGATCTGATTTGATTTTGGTGGATCGTCTCGCGTTAATTAATTAAGGTAACGGAGGTGATTTTCGGATCGATGAGAATGGTGTGATGAGGTTCCGAGATAGAGTATGTGTTCCCGATGTGCCAGAAATCAAGAAGAGCATTTTTGAGGAAGGTCACAGAAGCGGGTTGAGTATTCATCCTGGTGCCACAAAGATGTATCAAGACTTGAAGAAGTTGTTTTGGTGGCCTAGTATGAAGAAGGAAATTGCTGAATTTGTTTATGCTTGTTTGACTTGTCAAAAGTTGAAGATTGAATATCAGAGACCGCCGGGTCTGATGCAACCGTTGAGTATTCCAGAATGGAAATGGGATAGCATTTCTATGGATTTTGTGACAAGTTTGCCGAAGACGTTGAAGGGACATGATTCGATTTGGGTAATTGTTGATAGATTGACTAAATCGGCTCATTTTGTACCGATGAGGGTCAATTATCCATTGCAGAAGCTTGCTGAATTATATATTGAGTAGATTGTGAAGTTGCATGGTGTTGCGTTGAGTATTATGTCTGATAGAGATCCGAGATTTACATCGAGGTTTTGGGAGAGTTTGCAGGCAGCTTTGGGTACTATGTTGAGGTTGAATTCTGCCTATCATCTGCAGACTGATGGACAGACAGAAAGAACTATCCAGTCTTTAAACGATTTGTTGAGAGCTTGTGTTTTGGATCAAGGTGGATCGTGGGATAGTTATTTGTCGTTGGTTGAGTTTACCTACAATAACAGTTACCATTCTAGTATCGGAATGGCACCGTATGAGGCCTTGTATGGTAGGAGGTGTAGGACTCCTTTGTGTTGGTATGAATCAGGCGAGAGTGTTGTGCTCGGACCTGAAATTGTGTAAGAGACGACTGAAAAGATCAAGATGATTCGTGAAAAGATGAAAGCATCGCAGAGTCGTCAGAAGAGTTACCATGATAAGAGGAGGAAAGCACTTGAATTCGAAGAGGGAGATCATGTGTTTCTGAGAGTTACGCCGGTAACTGTTGTTGGTCGAGCTTTGAAGTCTCGAAAGCTCACATCACATTTTGTTGGTCCGTATCAGATTTCACAGAAGGTGGAGGAAGTAGCCTATTGGATTGCTTTACCGTCGTCGCTCACGAATTTACATGATGTGTTTCATGTGTCTCAGTTGAGGAAGTACATTCCAGATCCGTCGCATGTGATTCAAATGGATGATGTACAAGTGTGAGATGATTTGACTGTTGAGGTGTTGCCTGTTCGGGTTGACGAACGAGAAGTGAAGCATCTACGAGGTAAAGAGATTTCCTTGGTGAAGTTATTGTGGGGAGGACCAGCTGGAGAAAGTTGTACTTGGGAAAGTGAAGATCAGATGAAGGAGTCGTATCCGACTCTGTTTTCTGCAGGTAATTTTCGAGGACGAAAATTCTTTTAAGTGGGAGAGAGTTGTAACACCTCAAATTTAATCGGAATATGTTAATTAATTATTTAATTGAGAATATTCATGTTTCGGTGAATTCCCAGTGGTTTTGTGAATATTAGAAAGATGTGCATTTTCGGATATTTATTTGATTAATAGCATATAATATTAATTTATTAGTATTATTATTAATTAAATGGAATGTAAGTGGAATAAGGGCAATTTGGGCATTTGAGGGAGTTAGTAAGGGTAATGAGGGAATATCCCCATTTGTCAGGCCCAAGACTAGGTTGGACAAAATTGAGTTCTGATGGGGAATTTGAATTCATTTTGTGTTAACCGTGAAAGTTTGGTGGCCAGAGCTCTGAAGAAAAGGTTGGAGGCAGAAGATCCCAAAGTTAATCGTGAAAGCTGCGAATCGACTAAGGTATGGGGAGTATCGCTGTTCATGATTTTCTATGTATGCCTTTAGATGTGTTTATGGTTGGTTTATGATTTAAGGTATTTTGGGTTGGTTGTGGGAAAATGGGGAATTTGATGATAAGACTTTGAGGTTAGGGTTAATGGTATGTAACACAGAATATTGATATGAGAAAGGGAAACCTTAGGCATTCTTGGCCAAAACCTTGGATCGTTATATATTTGACCCTGTAGGAATAGGAATGTTCAAATGTGAGTAACTCTAATGCACTCAGAGCAACTGCAGGGAAATAGTGATTTAGGAAGTGAAAATGTTGTCGGGTTGGCCTAACAAACCATAGATTTTGTGTCGTTATCGTTGTATGGTCGTAGGGATGTTTTAGGGATGTCATTGGGGCATTGGGTAAGTGAATCGTATGAGTATTTAGACAAGAATCAGTTTTGGTTGTAACAGGTTTTTGCTGTCATCGCTATGTTCGCCTAGCGAGCAAGCCAGCGAAGACTCGCTACCGACTCGCCTAGCGAGCAAGCCAGCGAACGTAGTAGAGTTCGCGAAATTTGATCGTTTTGCAGCGATGCCTTGAGGTTTAATTCTGGAATTTCTGGGATGGATTACCCCGAGTATGACAGTGGGTTTTGGGTGATGTGTACATGATGTTATGATGGTTTCCTATGATGTACCGATTGAGTTAATATGATGAAATTACCATGACTTGATGAACTATGTGATAACATGAGATATGATGATTTTATGTGATGATGATGAGTATGATGAATGATGATGCACCATATGTTGTATTGTGAGGATTATTATTGTGACGTGTGCATCATGCATTCATGTGCATCCGGACTTCGGTTCAGGACCTCGATTACTTTGGCTTTAATCCCATTGTGTGGATGTGAAGTATTTTGATGTGCTCCGGTTCTCTAGTAGAATCGATCCTATTGATGGGGATCTATGGAGGGTTGATGGCCCAGTGTCCATCGCGCTGTGATGATTGGTACCACACGCATTGAGTCTATGTTGCATTTGCATTTATGAGCCTTTTGTATAAATTATGACATTGTGGCCTTCGAGGCATATTTGAGTAATATGAATGTGTTCAATATAATTATGATGTCGTTTATGCATTAATTGTTAGACAACCCGAACAGAATCCAAAAGGTCAAGCAAATGTTGTAATACTAAGAAGTGGAAAAGAATTGGACGAACCGATCGATCTGAGGACCGAAAACTCAGCCATGCAACAAAAACCAACTGAACAAGCAGAAAGGGAATCCGAGTTAGAGAAGAAGGAAGACAAAGAGAAGGAGGATACCGCAAGTGAAAAAACTCAAGCACCTCCAGTGCCATATAAACCACCTATCCCTTATCCTCAAAGATTAATAAACTCCAAAACTTCAGGACAGTTTAAGAAATTTGTAGAGCTCCTTAAACAGTTGAATATCACTATTCCTTTTACAGAAGCGATAACTCAAATGCCGTCATACGCTAAATTTCTCAAAGAAATCTGTCAAATAAGAGAAAGATCGAGGATAACGAGACAGTTACACTTACTGCAGAGTGTAGCGCTATAATTCAAAACCGCATGCCTCCTAAATTAAAAGACCCAGGTAGTTTTTCCATACCCTGCGTCATAGGAAAGTTCGTGATAGACAAAGCTATATGCGATTTAGGAGCCAGTATCAGTGTTATGTCTTTATCTATATGCAAAAAGATGAATATGAGAGACCTCAGACCAACCAAAATGTCCGTACAATTAGCTGACCGATCAGTAAAATACCCCGTCGGAATAATGGAAAACGTTCCAGTACGCATAGGACAATTCTACATCCCAACCGACTTCATAATCATGGACATTAAAGAGGACACTGTTACCCTAATTATCCTAGGAAGACCGTTCCTAGCTACAGCCGGAGCTATTATAGATGTGAAGAAAGGAAGGCTAACATTCGAAGTAGGAGAAGAAAAGATAGAGTTCATTCTCACCAAGTTCTTACAAGCACCAGCCATAGACGATACCTGCTATTTAGTAGACGAAATTGACGAATGCATAAGAGAACTTGAAAATGAAGAGACCACGTATTCTGAAATAATAAAGATTCAAATACCCGATATTTCTGAAGACGATGATTGGCGTAAACCGTATAAAGACGACAGCCTAAGTGAAAGCTTAGCACTGACCCCAAACCATATGCCAGGTCCGAAGAACCCATCTTTAGAACTTAAAACACTACCCAAAAACCTTAGATATGAATTCCTAGACGATGAACTAAAAAGACCAGTGATAGTCAACGCCGACTTAGGACAACCAGAAACCGAAAAGCTATTAGAAGTCCTAAAGAAGTACCCCACCGCGTTAGGCTATAACATAAGCGATCTAAAAGGTATAAGCCCTTCAATCTGTATGCATTGAATTACAATAGAGGAAGACTCTAAAACCTCTAGAGAGCATCAGAGAAGACTGAACCGCATCCTAAGCACTGTAGTCAGAGATGAAGTAAAGAAATTACTAGATGCAGGAATCATCTATCCAATCTCCGATAGTGAGTGGGTTAGCCCAGTTCATGTCGTACCAAAGAAAGGAGGAGTCACAGTAGTTAAAAACGAAAAAGGAGAATCAATAACAAAAAGAGTCGTGACTGGAAGCAGGATGTGTATTGATTATAGAAAGCTTAACAAGGCCACACGAAAAGATCACTTCCCGTTACCCTTCATAGACCAAATGTTGGAAAGATTAGCCAAATATTCATACTTCTGCTATCTAGATGGCTATTCAGGATTTTTCCAAATTCCCATTCATCCTGATGACCAAGAAAAGACTACATTCACCTGTCCTTATGGTACTTTTGCTTATCGCCGAATGCCGTTCGAACTCTGTAATGCTCCAGCAACATTCCAAAGATGCATGATGGCAATCTTCGCAGATTTCATAGACGACATCATGGAAGTATTTATGGACGATTTCTCGGTATGTGGACAAAGTTTCGAAGGATGCCTACAAAACTTAGAAATGGTATTAGAACATTGTGTAAAAGTAAACCTCGTCCTAAATTGGGAAAAATGCCATTTTATGGTCCGACAAGGAATAATTCTAGGACATGTCATATCAAATAAAGGAATTGAGGTCGACAAAGCTAAAATAGAGATTATAAAAGATCTCCAACCTCCAAAATTCGTACGAGAAATACGGAGTTTCCTAGGACATGCCGGTTTCTACCGAAGATTTATAAAAGATTTTTCAAAAATCACAAAACCTTTGACTGGCCTGTTGATGAAAGATGTTGAGTTCGTCTTCGACGACGACTGTCTAAAAGCATTCGAAACATTAAAATCAGCCCTTATCACCGCACCGATTATGCAACCACCCGATTGGCGACTACCGTTCGAAATCATGTACGATGCGAGTGATTATGCCGTAGGCGCAATTCTAGGACAAAGGAAGGACAAGAAACTCCATGCCATCTACTATGCCAGTAGAACCTTAGATCCTGCCCAAATGAACTACGCTACAACAGAAAAGGAACTTCTAGCAGTTATATTTGCGCTTGACAAATTCCGTTCTTACTTAGTAGGAGCAAAAATTATCATATACACAGACCACGCTGCCATTAGGTACCTAATAAGCAAAAAGGATGCCAAACCAAGATTATTGAGATGGATCCTGTTATTACAAGAGTTTGACTTAGAAATCAAAGATAAGAAAGGAACCGAGAACGTTGTTGCAGATCACTTATCCCGAATAGAAGGCATCAAACATGAACCAGTACCGATAAATGACGATTTCCCGTACGAACATCTGATAGCCAAATTAGAAAGTGACATGCCTAACTCAATCTCGGAAGATCCAGAATTCGAAAAAGCTGTAGAAGCCGTCTATGCCCAAGTCACATTACCTTGGTATGCTGACATTGTTAATTACCTCGCTGCAGGCGTGCTTCCACCGGATCTCACTTATCAGCAAAAGAAGAAATTCTTCCACGATCTGAAACACTATTATTGGGACGAACCTCTACTCTTCAAGAGAGGGGCCGACAACATATACCGTTGCTGTGTCCCAGAGGAAGAAATAGAAAATATCATTTCCCAATGCCATTCAGCACCATATGGTGGTCATGCTAGTACATCCAAGACATGTGCTAAGATTCTCCAAGCCGGCTTATTCTGGCCTAACCTCTGGAAAGACGTTCACATCGTTGTGCTAAAATGTGATAGATGCCAACGAACTGGCAACATCTCACGACGCGATGAAATGCCTCAGAAAGGAATCTTAGAGGTAGAAATCTTTGACGTATGGGGAATAGATTTCATGGGACCATTCCTGCCTTCTTTTGGTAATAATTACATACTCGTCGCTGTAGACTATGTGTCTAAATGGATAGAAGCCATTGCTGCTCCAACAAATGACGCACGAGTAGTAATCAAACTCTTCAAAAACACAATCTTTCCTAGATTGGGTGTACCCACACTCGTCATTAGTGACGGCGGATCTCACTTCATATCGCGAATATTTGATAAACTTCTTTCTAAATATGGAGTCCGACACCGAGTAGCTACACCCTATCATCCGCAAACTAGCGAACAAGTAGAGGTCTCGAACAGGGAAATAAAACAGATATTGGAAAAGACTGTCGCTACCTCAAGGAAAGATTGGTCATCAAAGCTACATGAAGCTTTATGGGCTTATAGGACCGCTTTTAAGACACCAATAGGTACTACACCCTACAAATTAGTTTACGGTAAATCCTGCCATCTCCCTGTAGAATTAGAGCATAAGGCCTTTTGGGCCATTAAAACACTTAATTTCAACTACACCGAGGCAGGAGAAAAGCGAATCTTGAATTTACACGAATTAGAAGAACTTCGATTAGACGCTTACGAAAATGCCCGTATCTACAAAGAACGAACTAAAAAGTGGCATGATAAACGTTCAGTCAAGAAACAATTCAGTGTGGGAGACATCGTACTGCTATTTAATTCAAGATTAAAACTCTTCCCAAGTAAACTAAAATCTAGATGGTCCGGACCTTATGAAGTGACTACAGTACTTCAAAGTGGAGCTATTGAAATTACCGATAAGACGAATGCACCGTTTATCATAAACGGACAACGTCTAAAACATTATAATAAGAACGAAAACAGCCCTCAAGTCTGCAGTATAGCATTGCTTGAGCTTCCAGCTCAAACACCCGAATAGCTTGTCACCAAGCTATCGTCAGGCTTTAGACGTTAAAAACAGCGCTTACTGGGAGGCAACCCAATTTTCTCGCATTTTTCCTCGTTACTGTATTTCATTTTTTATTCTACTTTGAAATTTTAAAAAAAAAATTCTAAACTAAAAATTGCCACTATTTTTACTTTCTTCTATTTTCATATTTTTATTTTATTTTTATCTTTTATCTTTTGTTTTTACCGCTTTTTGTTTTTAAAAATCCTGACTTCAAATTTTTGTTTTAAACTTTTCAGGATTTTAAAAGTCTTCAAAACCTTCCCCCTGTTTTTCTCCGACTTACCTGCGAGTATGGCCGCGTACGACTTCACCAAGGTTCATTTTCGAGGACTAGCTCAAAAGGCAAGATTTGCAGCACTAACTGAAAGAGAAATAGCCTTAACGCTGTATTATGATAAGTCTACCACGGAGAAACTCGGAATCACTGATAGCATCCAATACCTTTTCAATCAACTAGGTTGGGAGAACACTGCTTTGAAAACCCGTTTTGCTACTTATGAGGACCTCACCTACGAATTCCTTAGTTCCTTCAGGTACCTACCCAACTATGGTTTTGGATCCAACACAGAGCTGATCACCTTTAGGATGTTTGGGATGGACCAAACCCATAGCCGGATGTCATTAGCTAACCTCCTAGGATTTCCTAGCGGACCGCATGTGTTCATCAGTGCAGAAGATGATGATCTTGATTTTGAACTCAACCAATTCTGGGGTAGAATCACAGGCGACTATCACCCTGAACCAGATAGAATGTATAATGATGAGATTCATAACCCAGCTTTCAGATATTTTCATAAGATACTAGCCCACACCCTTTTCGGGAAAGAAGAAAATATTACTACAGTATCTAAAGAAGAGTTATTTATCATGTTCTGTGCTTCTCAGGGACGTACAGTGAATGCAGTACCTTTCATGACGAGATCTTTACGACGCCTCACTCAGGACCCACAATCACCTATCCTAATAGGAGGCCTTGTGACAATGATTGCCCACGAGCTTGGCCTTAGATTCCACCTAAATGCAAGCACTAGTTTTGGCACCATCCGACCCATGAATATACAATTTTTCTTTAACAGGTGCATATTAGGAACTATGGGACCTGGACCTTACGAGTACCTCATCAATGAAAAACCTGTCCAGCTATTCACACTGCCTAATCATCAGATGACAAGTATCCACAACAAGGACAACTGGCTTTATGAATTGGATGAGCCTATGGGACCACCTTCACCCCAATCAACACCACATAACTACATGTACGACAATGATCACATCTCTGAAGCACACGATTATATGTACTATGAGGACGCTGTATCAGAAGCTGAAGTAGACCCTACGACTCCTCCGCATTACAACACCTATCCTGAGCCCATCTCTGAGGAGACCACTGACAAAATTGATACTGTTCTGCTCCGATTGGACAACGTTGACGAAGCTCTGACTACTGTAAAAGACGACATCGCAGGCATACACAGCGAACTCGTAGTCTTCATGGACTTAGTCTGTGACCAGCTCGACTACTACGCACGGAAGTTTGATGAGTTTAAGGCACGAAAAGACTAGATACTAGTTTTTAGCATTAGATTTAGTTTAGTTTTGTTTTTCTACTTTCCGTCCATTTTCAATTATTTGAATTTTTTCATTGTTAATTTCTTTATGTATTACATTAGAATCATTCTAATCACTTGTTATTTCAATTATAGTCTTTATTCATTTATTCTGTTTTTACGTTATTCTTTGTTTATTGGCCGTTATAATACATTGCCATATCATTTATAGGCCTAAAAGTCATTGCAAGAACACCCTCAAAGCAAAATTCTGCGTTCTGCATATTTTGCTGGTGTGACGACCGTCACAGGAGCCTGACGACCGTCACGCGGGTGACGACCGTCACAGATACGTGATGACCGTCACGAGCCCAAAACTGTTATCATATATAACAGGGGTTGCGCTTTCTCTCCCACTCATCTCCTTTCAACTTCCAATCATCAAGAACTCACACCCCACTCCCAATTTTCGTTTTCCCCACCTTGCACCATATATCCCAACTCCCATATCAACTTCCTACTACACTTCTGTCACATTTTTCCCACTCCACAGAACCACCTCAATCCACATTTCCTTCGTACCCTCCAACAATGGCGAGAAACAACGAAACCCCAGACCTCAGCAACATTATGTTCAGCGACGGTGACTCCGGAGAGAGACAGCGGGCCAACTACATCGCATTCCACCAACGGTCGTTACAGCCGACCCACTATCCACATATCCCATCGCTCACGGAGCTCGGACTCCTTGAAGGCGTCACCTGGATGCTTCAAAGAGTCGGCATCTGGAACCTCTGCACCAACCCGCTACCGACATACGAACAACTCACCCTCGAGTTCCTTAGTTCGTTCACGTATGTCACTTCCAGTGGCGACCTCAGCCAACACTCCGGTGCCGTATGCTTCCGGATGTTCGACACGAACTATCAAGTGAACCAGAACCAGATTGTCGCCATCTTACAATTCCCACGAGGCAACAATGCCCACCGCCGCCTCACCGATCAGTTCCAGCACGAAGCCTTCGCGCTCTGGTACCGGTTAACCGGCATCAATGCCGATGGTTGGGATTCTCTGCATGCAACGCATATTCACAACCCGACCATCCGGTACTTCCACCGAGCATTGAGCAACACCATCTTCGCCCGGGATAGCAACCATAAGGTGAACTCGAAAGAGCTCTTCTTTCTCCGCTGTGTCTTCAACAACGAGCCTATCAACGCCGCTCCGTTCCTCCTTACCCACATTCAGGCCAACTGTAACCATGGCTCTAAGCCATTTTACTTTGGCGGGATTGTCACTGCCATTGCACTTGGGCTGAACCTCGGTGACCGCCTCCAGCACCTCCACACCATTCCCTCAGTGTTCCTTGACACCGACCACTGCAAAGCCTCTCACCTAATCCGTTCTAGAGCCGATGGCAAGTACCACCCGGTAGTGCGTGGCAAAACTGTCTGAAGCATCATCCTTCCATCACGCACCCGGATACACCCAGAGGATCGTACCAACTGGCTATTTGACCTCACTGCCCCTCCTGCTGCTGGTGCTCCAACTCAGGACCACACCCAAGGTTCTGATGACGAAATCCAAGCTGAGTTGGACAGACTAGAGCAACCAGAGGCATCACAACCACTTCCGTCCAAAGGTACATCCTACCGTCGCCGCCGCCATCGTCCAGAGCCCGACTACTCAGAAGCAGACCTCTGCCGCTCTCTCGACCAGCAGGCCCAGATACTCGCTATGATGCAGCAGCAGAACCAGCGAGCAGAGCAGTTCGAAGCTTGGCATCGGACCCAAATGCAACAACTACAAACCGGCCAAGAAACCATTACTAAGAACTTGGCGAATCTGACCTTGCAGTTCGAAGGACTCCGCGACTATGTCTATCATACCGGAGCCATGAGTTTCGAGGACCGAGTCAACCAAGTCAGAGCCAGAGGACGCGAGCGAGGACGTGACCGAGGCAGAGGCCGTGGTTAGTTATCATTTTCCTTATTTGTTTACTATATTTTCAGTTTCTTTGTACTTTCATTTCCGTTGTATCTCCCTCTCGCATTCTTTCAAATCAGTGGGGACACTGATTGAGATAGTGTGGGAGCGGAGCGTTTATTTCCCATTCATGTGTACTTTTATTTTCATAATTTCTATTCAAACATTTTCACGTTTTAGCAAATAAAAGCTCGTTTATATATTCTTTTTCTGTTACGCAAACATCCCCACGTTATTCGACGTAAACAAAATTTTTTTCGTTCGTTCCTCAAAAGCAAAAGCATCACGAGAATGCGCCCAAGTTCAAACCAAGTTTTGAAACTCCGAGGAGACGACAATTCTAAAAAAACCAGTACCGTCTTGACACCTTAGATATCCGGTTTATGCGAGTCAGTTTCACTACCTACGTGTACCAAAGTTTCAAGTGTCTACGCAAACTCAGCCCCAAGTAGTTTATACTAGCAGTCAGCATCATCCTAAAACACTTCTAAGCGAACGACCGATGCAAATAAGTGTATGATCTCCAAAAAGATGAAAAATCATGAAAAGAAAGCCATTTAGCCAAAATATAAAGACGTGTTTCCCTCTAAGTTAGGTGCTCCTCACCCGAGCATTTAGCCCAACGACACGAAAACTCATTGAAAAATCAATGATATAAGCTTATGATCAATGAAAAAGATCAAAACAGAAATGAGATCATATTCACTAACAGGTCGACTTGCCATGAAAGTGTATGGACAACGGGCTTAATGTGATTGCGCTAGAACAAACAGGGTGAACTTGCCGCGAGAAACTTGACACCAAGCTACAGTAGCATGACTGGGACCGATTTGCATAAGAAGGAGACCTCCGAAGACTTATAGTCCAGTGTCGTCACCGTACTCGTTTTGTTCTTACTAAGAATCCCGGTTTTTCCCAACTTTGCGAACGAAGAAGCTGCCTCGTGCTTGCCGACTTTTTCTGTTTTACTTGAGGACAAGCAAAGATTCAAGCTTAGGGGAGTTTGATAACACGAAATCGTATATATATATATATATATATATATATATATATATATATATATATATATATATTGATGCATAATTCAACTGATGTTTAACTGTTTTCGATCCGATTTCGGGTTATTTCCATGTTATTTGTCTGATATTTTGCAGGTATTTTATAATCACGTCTAAACAAAGCAATATGAAGAAAAGAAGCAATCACAGATGAAATATGGACGAAAACCGGATGAAAACAACATGAAAAACGCAGAATGCATATTTTGCTGCTGTGACGACCATCACAGCTCCATGACGACCGTCACACGGGTGACGACCGTCACACACCGTGACGACCATCATGCAGGCAAAAACGCCTCACTTCAAATGCACGTGCAAGAAGCAGTTCCAAGTCCCAAATAGTGGACCACTACTCCCTAATAATTCTGCCTCAAAGTCCACCTTCTTCAAGTTATAACCGTTAGAATTCTATTTCTATAAATAGGGAAGGAGGGGAGCTGAGAAAGGGAGCGGCATTCAGACAACGAAGTGCTGCCAATTTATCTTCAGAGCAACCTTTCCAGTTTTTCTATTCTTATTTGTTTCTCTTTTCTTTTTCTGCATTCCTTTGATATTCTCTAATTCTTATTTCCCTTGTACGATCAATTGGCATAAAGACCAGAATCCTGCCAACATTTGTGGAGGATCTGCCCAAAGGTCAATTGGAATATTTACAGGTTTCTCATTTTAATCGTAATTCCAGTTTTCATTATGATGCATGTTATTACTTATTGTTTTTATTTATGTTTAACCTTTCCCAAATCCATGTCTAGCTAAATCAAAGTAATCGATATGTAATAATAATTCAGAAGGGATTTGATAATAACCGGTTGAAAACTTCCTTTTCAAAAGTTGTTTATGGTCTAAGTGTTTAAATTTATTTACTGAATAAACTTCGTCGCGAAAGCGAGAACTTATTTAAAAGTAGTTTTGCCACGAAAATGGGAAATTAATTAAGGTATGAACCAACAAGTGAAAGCTGCGGCAAGACCAGATAGTAAACACTAGTCATTCATTTTAATAACAGCGAAAGCACTTTAAAATGAATTAGAACTTAGAGATTTCCAAAAAATAGTTTTGACCCCGAATGGGACACGAAAGCGTACGTTTGGCCCTTAGAATTATGATTAGCGTCAATAACCATCGTGAGACGAGAGTCTTTAGATCACCATTTTCTGCTTAAATAAACTCTGAAAATAATTACTGCATATCGATTCACGTAATTATAATCTAAGTAACATTTTTAGTTCCCTTTAGTGACAATCTTATTCCCTTAAACATTATCTACCTAGCTAAACATAGTAACTCCCGAGAACACTAGTTTGATTACGAGTCCCTGTGGGATCGATATCTTTTATTACTACGCGATAGACTGTGCACTTGCAGTTAAGTTGTATTAGACATAGAAAGTCGCGATCAGCTTGGTAGCCCCCAGATGTAGGTGAGGTTGCACCGAACTGGGTTAATAATTCATTGTGTTATTTATCTTTTAGTATTTACAATTCTGCACAATTTAAATGGTTAGATAAATAGTCTGTCACCCTGCTGATGTTACAATACACGTCATGACATTGGTCATGACATTGGTACAATTTAAAGAAATTTAAATTGGTCATGGTCTGCCCTCGTCCTTGTTGAGCAGAGATCAATGTTCTCGGGGCATATGAGATCTGCATACCAGAATTTCAATTGGTATCAGAGCAGACATCCTGTTTGTTCTGGTTTAGATCTTGGGAGATACTTTCTGGTGGTTTAAACAAGGAGAAGTTGTAGGTGTCTTGCTGATCTTGCTAATTGTTTGGGCTGCTGATGGATTATGTGTATCTGCTACTGTGTTATATGATATAGGAGCATCTGTGATTTGTTGAATGCTCTTCCTGGAGAAATAAGGTAATATACTCAAGAAGGAGTGGCTTCTTCTTCTGTATGGTGTCCTATAAGGTGTTCTGAAATCTTGTTTATGGCATGTTGAAGATGTTCTTTTGGTGGTTCCGCTGCATATTTTTCTGATGAAAGAACTCTGATATCAACATTTCTAATAGCTCTAGTCATTCCAACGTCAGGAGCAATGAAATGAAGAGAGCTGTCTGTTGATATATGTCATTGCTGACTTCATACTTGGAAGATTGGTTTTATCATGTACCTTGAAGTCAATTTGAAGATAAGAGCTCTTTCAGGAAGATAGTCTGGTACTCATGTTGTAAATGGATTTCTGAAGATCTCTGGTGCTGATAGATGGTATAATGGGAGGTGATTTATTTTCACCATTCATGCTTTGCAAGAGCTCTATTAGCAATAGGAAGTCATAAGCAGGTTAAGTCAAGGGTGTCAGCCTTGATGTTTCAACATTAGAGATACTTATACTAAGGAATACTTTTGTTATTACTGCAGTGTAAATATCTATCTAATGGTCTTCTCAACAAAGTTGTGTGGATTTAAGATCAATTGCTATGTGTGAACTACACACGTATTTAATTGGTTATCCATGAAGTTCAGAGAAGGATTTATGATAAGGATTTAAGATTCATTTCTATTTAAGATATTCTCAAATATTTAATGGATTATCCTTAGTTGATGATCAAATTGCCTCATCAGTTGTTGCACTAGTGTCAAGCCCTTGATTTGTTTGGTCTACTTCAAGGATTTGATGTTCAACCAAATGTTGAGACATTCCCTCAGCAGACAGTCTACAGAATTATGTTGATTCAAGGAATGAATCACTAGATCAAAGGATATATAATCGATGATCTTGGTACCATAAGCATATGTGGTAGGACCTGTCTTTATTCTAGTCAGTTTCCTGGCAAGAAACTGAGGCTAGAATGTAGTGCTGATGGAAGGGAAGATGAAGACATTTCTCCTAGATCTGTTTATTTCTAATCTAGAAGTATTGCAGTAGGTGTGTTCTAGTTTCCACTAGAAGCATTTGATCTTTATCTAGAAAGTTTCCTGGCAAGAAACGTGTCTAGAAGATAGTGTTGGTGATAACTCTGCTTGGGTCAGTTTATTTCTGATCTAAGTGCACAGGAGCATGTGACCTTTCTCATCTTGGAGGTCAAGGATAAGTGGCAGTTATCTCTGACTTTCTGAAGAAGTCTCTACTTAAAGAAAGCGGGAATCCTTGTGTAAAGATTTTTTTGTGACCCTTCCTCTTTGAAGAATCTAGCCTTGGCATGGTTGGGGTCTCTAAAGAGTAGTTCCTTAAGGTGTGTACAGAAATACATAATGAAGGTTGTCTACTCAAGTCTGTAATAACATGGAGCTCTTATTCTATTATATGGGGAAGGTTATTCTAAGTGGCAGCATGAAAGCCTAAACTCTCCAGTAGGATGTCTGATAAGATGTTATGACATCAAGCAGAAACTTCAAGGAGCTGTGAGAAGGAGTAGATATTGCAGGTCCAAGCCTTGGTGCTTCTAAGATGGCTTGGTATGGAGCAAGTAGGACATGTAACTTGTAGATCAAGTTTTCTTGGTAGGTCAGAAGATGTCCTAGAGCTCTGAAAGATGCTGAGTAACCAAACAATGGCATTTGGATATTTAAGTAGTATGCTTGGAGAAAATCACTCTTGTGCAAAAGGGTAATTGTTTGAAGACCAAAGGAGGTTCTGGTTCTGTTCATATATTGGAGCTTGTGGTAGAAGCTCTAAGTTGCTTATGAAAGATTACCTTACTTTGGAGATGTATTTGATCAAGTTGGTCAAACTGTGTTCTCTGAAGATCCTCAGATTGGATTACTGCTCAGATAGTAAGTCCAAATGGTTAATGTATGATGTCTGTCATAACATCACTTTGTTTGCTGGACTTGAAGATCTGTTGTGGAACTCATGATTCACATTCTGACTAAGAAGTACTCTATCTTGTCATACGGGAGAATGATGAGGTAAAAGGACTGTCTTCCAGTATGATGTGAAGGTATGTACAAGACTGGAGTGGTTCATTGCACGGAAATATGGACTATGATGAGTTATAATGGAAGTAAGTATGCACCAGTTAAACCAGAAGCTTTCTAACTTATTATATGGGAGAATGATGAGGAAAGAATATCTTGGATTATAAGGTGTCTATCTAGTTCTCTGACTCAGGCCAGAAGTCTTGTGGAGAAGTGGTAACTCTAGCAAGAAGTGGAGCAGTTTGATACCTTCTCACCATATGAGCATGGAGTTGGCCATGAGAGATAATGTGGTGATCTTGGAGCAGCTTTTATAAAAGGTAGGGGGAGAGCTTTTGCTTGATGGGTGTACTATGTGCTTATGATTCAAGCAGTAAGTGAATGCGTTCAGCAGGTGTGTTGAACAAAGAGTTAGCTCTTGAAGACATGAAGATGAGTCTTATGTTTTCCATTCACGTTCTTTTGGAAAAAGAGCACATGTTATCCTTGATATGGGAAGTTATACTTCTATCTAGGATCTGTTACTACAATAGTACAGTTATTCCTCAAGATTGTTTGTGACTGTATGTCTATAGGAGGATGGAATGTTAGACAAGATGTTGTGACATTATGTTACTGCTCTAGCTCATGGTGAACCTGACAGTGCATTTCTTTTGAGTCTATCATTGGGTATCAATGGATCAAATCAGATTTGTACAAGCCTTATTGGGAGAGAGCAGTAAAATCTTGCTTCCACAGAAGGTATTTCTGATCAGCAGGTTTTTGGGCCTCTATCCAAGTATTTTGTCTTGTATATGTATGGCTGGACATCATCAGCCTTGATTTTGTGCACATGTGTGGTGTGTGAATCAAGGGGGTGTAAAGTTGCATGTGTGAATATGAAGATGATGAAGTGATTCTTCATGTGTTTGGGTTCTCTCCTTTAGGGGGAGTGCTGACTATGCATGACAGGGGGAGCTGTGTACATGTCTGATGTACAGCTGCATTGCTTGTGTTGACACTATGCTGATATTGAGCTGTGTAAAACATTGGTTTGTGTCTGGGAGAATTTATTTTTCTCTGCAGAATTTTCTTGTGTCTCAATTTGTGGAGTTAAAATCAGTTGCTACTTGGCAAGTATTTGACTGATCATCCTTTAATTGGTAAGTGTCACTCCTGAAGGTGCAACTTCAGACAAGGCAAGAACTCAAGATTCAAGACTGATTCATGGTGTACTCTCAAGAAGCTATGGTTCAGGACTGATTTTACACTGGCTGAGTGGGTTCAGCAAGGAGGTTAAGTCATTGTCCATGATTGTTGGTGCAGTGTTTTTATTAGAGATCAAGAAATGTCAGACTTGGACACCATGTGCAGTATGACAACTGAGTAGTATGTACATTTACTCCAATTTTTGTCAAATTTTGACTAAACCAAGGGGGAGTAAAGTATTGTTATCTGCTGTTACTGCTAAGCAAAGTGCAGATTTAGTAGTTGTTTGCCAAATGAAACTATTAAGGGGAAGCTTAGTGTGTGAGGCTGGATGTTTGTAAGAAGACTACTGATGCTGACCTGATGTCTGTTTGGAGCTTAGTGTCTGAGGCGGGATGTTTGTGAGAAGACTACTGATGCTGACCTGATGTCTGTTTGGTTGTTTTAGCCAAAATTTGCCAAAGGGGGAGATTGTTAGTTCCATGACTCTATGATTGTCCATGGTTCTATGATTGGCTAAATTTTGGTAAAACATGGTTCTGCACTATTGTTAAGCAGGATGTCATTACCAATGTCATGACATTGCTGTCTGGCACAGCAGGAGCTGATGATAGTACTGATGTCATGTGTTTTAAACAGGATGTCATTACCAATGTCATGACATCGCTTTCTGGTGCAGCAGGAGCTAGCAGGAGTTGATGACAGAACTGATGTCATGTGTTTTAAACAGGATGTCATTACCAATTTCATGACATTGCTGTCTAGTGCAGCAAGAGCTGATGACAGAACTGCTGTCATGTGTTTTAAACAGGATGTCATTACCAATGTCATGACATCGCTGTCTGGTGCAGCAGGAGCTAGCAGGAGCTGATGATAGAACTGCTGTCATGGATATCATACTGAATGTCATGACATCGCTGTCTGGTACTACAGGTGCTGCTGTTTTATATCACTTGACAGAAGTGCTTTGGATATACCTCGTTAGTATGTAGAGGCCAAAGTGATTCATTAGGAACAAAGTGAAAATTTAATTGGTGTTCATAAAAAGGATCTTTGAGACTTTTTAGGAAACTATAATATTCTTGTTTCTACTGTTGTGAAGAAGATTCTGCAGGAGTGTTCAACAGAGTGAGTTTGGTCAGCCAAGAACAAAGTGTGTTAGACGTCATGTTGGATGTTATGACTTCAAGCGTATGACATCATGTGCGTGTTTAGGTTTACTATTATATTGCAAGAGGAAACTCAGGCTATACTTCAGGAAACCTGTTATGACTCCTTAGTTATCTCAGGCGAGATTCTAGTTAGGGTTAGGCATAACATGAAGCAGATGTGACCTAATTTGACAGCACCTTGAATTATGGAAAGTGGTTTAACTTGGTTAAACCTAATGTTTGTTACTTTTGACCATCCCAAGCCCGGTTTGCATTACTATTTAAGGAGGAGCAGAAGCAAGGGAAATTAAGCACTCACATCAAGAACAATTAGAGCGAAAAATAAAGGCTTAGGGTTTGAGAGTCCCGTGTGTGTGTCTTTGTAAGTCACCCTTTGTATCTCTTGATACATTGTAGTAGACATATTTATGAGTGAAGAAGTCTGATTGTATCAGTTGTTCTTCACGTGTGTATGGTGTCTTAGGATACTTGTATACCAAGCAATTATCTGCTGCATGATTGCTTTGGTTTAGTGTGTATGAACTGTTGTGTTCATTGTGTCACTCAAAGGTTTTAAGCAAGAGTGTATTGTCCTTGATTGAAGCTGTTAAGAAAAATCAAGTATTGTGACTTTGATGCGTGTCTTCTAAAGTCTGTTTTTGTATTGAATTGTTTATCACTACGGTGATTGAGGGGGAGTGAGCGGGGTCTCTTGTCTAGTGGATTCTAGGAAGAAATGTCATTGGGTACAGATTAAGTGAGGGGTTGTAAACGGGGGAGTTTAGCTCTGAATTAATTTTGCTAATAGTGAATTTCCTTCCTGGTTTGGTAGCCCCTAGATGTAGGTGAGGTTGCACCGAACTTGGTTAACAATTCATTGTGTTTTTTATCATTCAGCATTTACAATTCTGCACAATTTAAATTGTTAGATAAATAGTCTGTCAGCCTGCTGATGTTACAACAGACGTCATGACATTGGTACAATTTAAAGAAATTTAAATTGGTCATGGTTTGTTCTCGTCCTTGTTGAGCAGAGATCAATGTTCTTGGGACATATGAGATCTGCATACCAGAATTTCAAAAAGAAAGAGTGAAAAAGTCTAGGAAAGGAAAAGAACAAGTGAGCACTATCCCGATTCAAAATTTTCCATATCCACTTGCCTCATCAAGCAAAGATAATGCGAGACACTATGCTCAGTTCATGGACATATTCAAGCCATTGCAAATCAATAATCCATTTTCCGAAGCATTGGAATAAATGCCCAAGTATGCGAAATTCATGAAAGACATCCTTACAGAGAATAAGAGGTATACAGATCAAGAAACTATCATGGTGGATGTTAGTTGTAGCGCAATCATTCAACATACTCTCCCGAGAAAAGAAAGTGATCCAGGACGAGTCACTTTGCCCGTCACAATTGGAAACACATATATTGGCAATGGGCTGATCAATTTAGGCTCTAGTATCCATTTGATACCCTTGTCTATTGTGAATCGGTTGGGATACATGGAGTTGAAGTCCACTCAAATGACATTGCAACTTGCCAAAAAATCTACCACTCTCCCTCATGGTGTAGCCGAAGACGTGTTGGTAAAGGTTGACAAATTTTGGTTTCCAATTGACTTTGTGGTAATTGATATGGAGGAAGATGAAGACTCTCCCTTGATTCTTGGTCGACCTTTTATGAAGACCACGCGCATGGCAATTGATATGGATGATGGTCTAATGAAGGTTAGAGTTCTAGATGAGGAGATTTGTTTCAATCTTTTTGAAGCCATGAAGCTTTCAAAGGACATGACTGATTGCTTTAGAGTCGATGCAACGGAAGTGGCGATCGAAGAAGTTAAGGAGTTGTTGCAAGCTCCCACACCATTATAACAAGTTCTTACCAATGCTCTTTCAAAAGTCAATGACGAAGAAGAAAGAGAGACTGAAAAGTGTTTGCGGGAGCTTGAAGAATTAGAGGAAATCCCTCCATTGAAAGAAAGGGTGGAAATTTTGAAAAAGGAAAACAATGAGGAAGTCAAACTTGAGTTGAAGTTCTTACCATATCATCTTAAGTATGTTTTGCTTGATGAAGAGAAAAACAAGCTGGTTATCATAAGCTTGGATCTAACCATGGAGGAAGAAAACAAATTAATTGGTGTTTTGAAGAAAAATCAAGAGGCAATGGGTTGGACTCTTTCTGACTTGAAAGGTATAAGTCCATGCTATTGTATACACCGAATATTCATGGAGGAAGATTTCAAAACGGTAGCTCAACCACAAAGAAGATTGAATCCTACCATGAAAGAAGTGGTGAGGAAAGAAGTTGTCAATATGTTGGATGTCGGCATGATTTATCCTATTTCTGATAGTTTGTGGGTAGCCCAGTTCAAGTGGTGCCGAAAAAAGGTGGAATAACAGTTGTCCGTAATGAGAAGAATGAGCTGATTCCAACAAAAACTATAACGGGATGGAGGATGTGTATCGACTATCGTAGGCTCAATCAAGCTACAAGAAAAGATCACTTTCCTCTTCCTTTCATGGATCAAATGCTCGAGAGACTTTCCAGTCAAGAATATTATTGCTTTTTGGATGGATACTCAGGGTATAATCAAATCATTGTCAACCCAGAGGATCATAAAAAAAACTTTCACTTGTCCTTTCAGAATCTTCTTATAGGAGGATGTCGTTTGGCTTGTGTAATGCACCGACGACTTTTCAAAGGTGTATGCAAGATATATTCTTAGACTTGATTGAAAAGACTACCGAGGTGTTTATGGATAACTTCTCAGTTTGTGGTTTGTCATTTGATCTTTGTCTGAAAAATCTAGATGTTGTCTTAGAGAGGTGCGTGGATACTAACTTGGTGCTTAATTGGGAAAAATGCAACTTCTCAGTTTTACGGAAGGCATTGTGCTTGGATCCTTTTATTATAAGAATTAGATCTAGAAATTCGTGATAAAAAAGGATCCGAGAATTTGGTAGTGGATCACTTGTCCCGTCTTATGAATGATGAAGTCATGAAACATGAGCAGAAGGTGAGGGAAGAGTTCCCTAATGAAAAGTTGTAAATGGTGAAAGTTAGACCTTGGTTTGACGACATGGCTAACCATAAAACCACCGGATTAATGTCGGAAGGTCTAACTAGTCATTAGAGAAAAAAAATTTGTTTGACGCCAAGTACTTTGTGTGGGATGAGCCTCATTTGTTCAAACTTGGCGTCGACAACATTGTAAGGAGATATGTATCTCAGGAGGAAGCCAAAGACATCCTTTGGCATTGTCATAACTCTGCGTATGAAGGTCATTTTAACGACACAAGAACAACCGCAAAAGTCCTCCAATCAGGCTTTTATTGGTCTTCCTTATTCAAAGATGCACATGCGCACACAAAAAGTTATGATAAATGTCAGAGGATTGGTGGAATATTGCAACAAAATGAAATGCCTCTTCAAAACATGTTAGAAGTCAAGGTTTTCAAATGTTGGGGTATTGATTTTGTTGGTCCATTCCCACCGTCTTTTTGGAAATGAGTACATTCTTGTTGCGGTTGACTATGTCTCAAAGTGGGTTGAAGCCATAGCAAGCGCTAAGGCAGACGAGAAAACCGTGATAAAATTTTTGAAAAAAATATCTTTTCTCGCTTTGGTACTCCGAGAGTGTTAATAAGTGACGGAGGATCCCACTTTTGTAACACTCAGTTAGCGAAAGCTTTTGAGCATGTGTGCGGCATAAAGTTGCAACACCATACCATCCGCAAGCTAACGGACAGGTCGAAGCATCAAACCGAGAGATTAAAAAGATTTTGGAAAAAACTGTGTCCATCTCTAGGAAGGATTGGTCAAGCAAGCTTGACGATGCTTTGTGGGCCTATCGGATGGCTTTCAAGGCTCCGATTGGTCTCACCCCTTTTAAAATGGTCTACGAAAAAACTGTCACCTACCGGTTGAGTTGGAGCACAAAGCCTTTTGGGCATTAAAGTTGCTAAATTTTGATCAAAACTTGAGTGGCGACAAAAGAAAAAGCCAGCTTCATGAGTTTGAGGAAATACACCTACAAGCATATGAATCCAACAAAATTTACAAAGACCGGGTGAAGGGTTATCATGATAAGAATATTGTGACTATAAGTTTGAGGAAGGACAAATGGTGTTACTTTTCAATTCTAGGTTGAGATTGTTTCCAGAGAAGCTAAAGTTAAGTGGTCGGCTCCGTTTCAGATTCGTAACATTATGAGCTATGGGGCAATCACTATTGAAGACATGAAGACCAAAGAGAATTGGACAGTAAACGGCCAAAGATTGAAGATTTACTTGGGTGGTGATTTCGAGCGGGACACCACCTTTGTGCCCTTTTGCGATCCGTGATCGCATCGGACCGTCGAGCTCCAACGACATTAAACAAAGCGCTTGTTAGGAGGCACCCCAACATTGTAAGTATTTTCTGTTTTGTAGTTTAATTTGTTTTGTAAGATGTGGTAGAAACTTGTGATGAAACTGGTCAGATTTTAAAAAACAAAAACTTGTCATGTTCGCTAGCTCTTTTGCAGTGCGAATAGCTGAAAGAACATGCTCACTAGAAAGCTCGAAGTGCAAACAGTGCGGAACAAGTCTACCACATCAGTCTTATTCTTAAAATTCATTGGGCCACCCATGTGGGCCCAATCTGCCTTTTGAGTCTAACCTTATTTTAGTGTCTTTCCACTTCTCTCTTGCACTCTTCTCACTTGCACTCTTGCATTCTAACATACACCTTCCACTTAACAAATTGAAACCCTAATTTTTGCCCTGAAACTTCCTTCAAGCTACATCAAATCAGGTTTGTTCATCTCTTTCATTTATTTTATTCTTGGGTTGAGTTAGTTTTAAGAGGACATGCCAAATGGGTCTATTGGGGTAGGATCAATTTGATTAAAATAGTAGTTTCATGTGTTTTGATAGTCATCCCTAGTGTTACCCAGATTTATTTCTCTGAAATGTATGTACCTCAAATTAATCATCTGGCATGAGGAGCAAAAACAGGGGTGGAATTTCAAAATTCACAGTCTTCGCTAGCTTCTTCGCAGTACGAACCTGGGGCGAGTTTTCGCCAGGCCTTCGCACAGCGAAGTGTTCAGCGAACATGACAAATTTTTGTTTTCTTGTTCTGTTTGTTAGACTAATCTACTATGTTGGTTGCTGTTTTTCTTCTCCTATGTTGTTCTGCAGATGGCATCTAGGGAAGTGGCATCAAAGAAGCGAAAAGTCGGCAGCACCTCACGCCTCCATCCAATTCAGTACGATAGTGACAGGTTTTTAGGACCAAAGCAGGTCGCGCGTTATGTGGATCTCGAAAAGAGAATTTTTGCTGGAAAAGAGGTTTCTCATTCATCCGGAAGGATCCTACCGGACCTTCGCTGGACTCATTAACAGTAAAAGGTGGGACGTGTTCGTAACACTGACAGATAGCTACAACACGGAGGTAGTAAGGGAGTTTTACACCAACGCTCTTCCAAATGATGATGAACCGTTCACCTGGACCACAAAGGTATTGGGCCGACCGGTAAGCTTTGATCGAGACACCATCAATCGAGTACTCAGACGACGACTGAACTTGGGTAAAGATGAGATCGATGAGTATTATCGAGATCTAAGACTTCACAGGGACACTAATTTGATTTCCGAGGCTTTATTGTTGGAAGGTAAGACAGTGGAATTGAACCTATCTGGGGTTCCAAGGCAATACCACATGGAAGATATAAAGCCTTTACCACAGTTGGTGTTGTTATTGATTTTGAATAACATCAAACCTAAGTTACATAATTCTATCGTGCCGATCCCAGTGGCACATTTGGTTCACTCAATTATTACAAATGTTCAAATTGATGTACCTAGGATCATCGCTGATGAAATGTGATCTATGGTTGAGAGTGGGCTGAAATCTGGGGCGAGAGTGAATTGTCCCCTTACTTTTCCTTGTCTCATCATGGCTTTATGTGTCCATGCGAGGGTGAAGCTACCTTCGCATCGACAAGTGACGATCCTGGCTGCCATTGATGACCGATATATGGACAAATATTGTCAGCCTAAAGGTGTAAAAGGGAGTTTAGTTGCTTCGGATGTTGAGGCTACTGAGAGCCCTGGTGTTGCATTTACGCAGAATTTTGATCTGTTTCAGCAGGTTGTCTGCAACTATAATTGAGATTAGATGGCGGCTACTCAGCGCGCCATGATTGACATTCATGACTCTATGCAGGTACTCCAGTTGCAGTGCCAAGATCCCTCTGTTGAGCGCAGCATGATGACTAGGGAGAAGTTCCTAGAGCATGCGAGTTGGCCTAAGGTCAGGCCTACATTTGGAGAGGGGGCGGGTGCTTCTGGACCTGATGTTGGCGGTGCCGAGGTAGCAGATGATGATGATGACGATGATGATGATGATGAGTCTGGTGCAGAGGACAGTTCAGAGAGTGTGGAGGACATAGAGCCCGATGAGGACTTTGTTTCGATTTTGTGAGCATGATATTGAGCAACTTCCTTTGGTCTTCAAAGTGAAATATTTTTGTTCTTAAATCATTGCTTTTGCTAGTATTATCGTACTTTGTTTCAGATTTGGTTTATGTACTATTTTGAGGTGTTTTTACACCTAAGCACATTTCTATTAAGTTGATTAATGTCAATTTTATGTTTAAAATTTTTGCTTTTCTTTTCAAGTGGTTTTTAATATCTCCTTGCTGTTGTGTTTTAATTGAACTTCTAGATTGATTGCTCTCTGAATAGAAGTATCCAGTGAAGATTCATCCGAGTTTGGATGGCATTGATAATATTAAGCAAGCGAATAATGTCAAGGTACATGGCTACCTTTAGTTAGAATCTTAGAATGCTTAAGAACTTAAATCTTCTTGTAAATGAAAATTATTCTCTTAGAAACTTGTTGAATGAATGTTTCACATATTTGATTGGTTGGATATGTTTAGGACGGATTAGTGAACCCTAATCTTGACATGCTTTTTATCGAACTAAGACAAAAATTTATTCTGTTTTATTTCTTACAAACTCTCGTTACAAAAGTAGAAACCATTTTGAAAACCCCCTTCTTAAATCATTAAACCATTGAAAGGCAAGCATCACATATTCTCATCAATCCCTGTGGATACGATAAAACACTACCGAAAAATACTTTTAACAGCCTATATTGAACAAAAACAGCACAATTGTTTTCTGTAATGCCTTTGCATTTTGGATAATTTTGAAGATTTTCCTCCAAAGTGAGATCCCATCTATAAAATATTTGAAACAATTGGAAAAAAGCCATCCTTCCATATTTAAATTCATGTTTTATTAACTCTAAAATCATTGTCATTGCATTCTCACTAAATCCATATAACACTTTATATGGTACAAATTTACCAAAAAGATAATGTTGAATATTGTCTACACCCTTCATATAAAGGTTGTTCTCCTTCTCTAGCCAATTCATAGTACTCCTTGGCTTCATTTCTTTCCTGAGTTGCACTTGGAATCACATAAACTTCTTGTTTAGTCTCCAAATTTGATTCAGATGGTATTTCATTAGCATGATTCTTATCAACTCCAAATGAATCATTGTTCATGTTCCGAATAGGATCTTCGACAATTATAGTATATTCAACCATATTTGGAGTAGTACTAGAGGAGATAGTACTAGGTAGTACAAAGGACTATCCATGATGAATCCAAATAGTGTATCCCTGCGAAAATGGTGACCATATTAAGTGGTCGAACATGTCACTCCTACTCTTGGATTTTATGAAACCGCAGTGTTTACAAGGGCATATTACTACGTCATTTTCTTTTGCATCTTTAAATGCAAAATCAATAAATTCTTTTATCCCTTGTTGATACGCAATCGATGATTGTAGTTTAGTAATCCATGACTTATCTATTTCTTCAAAAAATAAAAATATATATATTATATTATATGTTCAAGAGCTCTAGTACTATTTAATAAAAAATAACTCATCAGATATTTGCATAACATAAAAAACTGTGAGTATTAATATAAGATGGAGTTTTAATTAATAATGTAGAGCTCTTGTTTGGGAGGGTACAAACAACACGGTATGGAATTTAATTGTGGACGCTTGTTTCCACGATATTCTTTATTCATTAATTTGAATCCGGTCAAACATTAAAAGTTCTGAGTTAGTTAAAACTGAACAATGAACCAATACAGATAATCACAATCTTCTTTTATGTTCAACTATTTTTAAAGCATGGTCAAGTTTTAATCCATCCGAACATTAGAAGTTCTGTGCTGGTTGAAACTGAACAATGAACCGATAAGATAATCATGGTCTTCTTTTATATTCAATTATTTTTAAAAAACATGGTCAAGTTTTAATCCAGGAAATCAAAAGCAATTTGAACCAAATATATTTGAAAAAGTATGACAAGGGGGCCCAAAAGGAAGGTACATGAAGTACTTACGAAGCGGAAAAAAATCACCACCGTTAAAGCACAAACACCTCCAAGTAGGATATGAAGACCACTTCTTACATTTTTCTTGACAACAAATATAGGTGGAAGAATTAGTATTAAACACATGCTTTTAAGCATAATCAATATGGAATAAGTAGCCAATAATACATATAATCACAATTTCCTGATACAAATAATAAGAAAATACCTTAAAGAAACACAGACATTACACATATACTTATATACAAAGAAAAGTAAGAAATAATTATAATGATAAAAGTGTGTCATCACTTTTCCCATCCAAAACAGTAACTCTTTTGAAGTGTCCATGACTTGGTGAGCCACCAAACAAGCTCTGGGGTCATAAACACCCTTAAACATACAGGCATTATGCTCCCAAAACACAAACTAAATGATAGTCAAATGAGAAGCTTCAGATTTATAGCCTTTGCAATATTACCAAACCTTTTTTTGTTGATTGCTAACTATTAGAAAATTGATTTATCCTTTTGGGATAAAGCCACATATTTACTGCTCTGTAAAGCTTAATAAAAGGCAGTTCCAAAGGAAAGTAACATGCCTTGCATTGCAGAAACAAATGGCATATTTTTTCATCAAAAAAACCATGGAGAAAGTCGCTACTTACTGCAACTGCAACAGAAGAGCTTAAACCTGAGTTGTCCAATCCTTCAGAACCACATATGTATTCAATGATACCCTATAAACATTGTGACAATTAAGGATGGGTATACATTTTAAAACAATGGAAATAACTTGAATGCAATAGTCTTTATTGCAAGAAATGTTTATACAAGCACATAAACATTGTGACAAGTAAGGATGAGTATAATGTTTATACGAGGGGCAAAGATCCTCTAACTTTAAAGAGGGAAAGTTAGAATGACTTTAGTGATATTAATTTTGAAGGGAAAAATTAGTGAGAGAAAGTAAAGCAAGAGAGAGATAGAGAGAAAGTTAGGAAAAATTAGAGAATTGGAAGTTAGAGGATCATGCTCTTATACGAGCACATAAACATTGACAAGCTCTTTTTGAAAATAATAGTAACTAAGTGTAGGTGATTGGGTGAAGATTAAATAACTCATGGGATGCTTGAGGACTTTTTGTCTTGTCTGCCACAAGGCTTGAAAATTAATACTCAATATGCCACACTCTGAAAAAAAAAATTCCCCCAATGTCACAAATTTTATCCTTTTGTGGCATTATTTAATAATTATTCAGCATACACCATCCAAGATGGTGGAGGTGTCAGTGATGTAGTTGGGGTCCGCCATCTTAGATGGAGGCCCTTTTTATTTTTTATATTTTTTAGTTTTTTAGTTTTTGAGTTTTTAAAAAATATTTTTAATGTTTTTTTTAAATAAGAAAATTAATTAGATATTATTTAATATTATTATATTGATTAAAAATATTTCTTTTCAACTTTTTTCAAATATTTAATTAAACTATTTATTTTTAAAAACTTAATCATTTTTTAATAAATAAAACTGAATTATCATGAAATATTCAAATGTATTAAAATTTATTATTTAATAAATAAATTTTTTAGTAATATATTATTTTCCCGTCAAATATATTTTTTAATATTATATTTTCCCTCCATCTGATCTTTTATAAATAGAGGTATAAATACACAAGAAATTATTCTATTTTTCTGTCTTTACCTAATTGTTTCATCTATTTCATATTCATGTCTGTGTCGTGTGTTATTTTTTTTGAAACAGATAAACACATGAGGTTGTGTTTGAATCCATAATGGAAGTTCCGACAATTGGTTTCGGCCATCAATGCAGGATTTCGACAGTTGGGTGGTCCAATTCAATGTGTTAGGAAAATTTAATATTATTGTCCATACATAACTCTAACGGATGCTAGCCCAGATGGTACATACCTTCATTAGTGGGATCAGGTAGAAAATGATGTGGATGTCCAATGTATGTTTTCCGCACATAGCGGAAAAGTTAGCTGAGGCGTTAAAGATCCACTCGTCTTAGTTATTGTCGTCTAATATCTTAAGATGATTAATCATATGTATTATTTATTTTTTCTAATGTTATTAGAAGTTAGTGTTTTGTTGTATTAAAAACCTTGTTGTATGTTTATTTTTGAAGTCTTGGTTATTTTGTCATCGTGAATGTGTTGTAACCTTATTTTGCTAAGCTCAATATAAAAGTCGTTGTTGTTGGAAAAGGAGATAAAAGATTTTTAGAAATATAAGGACGATAAAATAAAATAAAACTTACACAACTAACTAGAAGGTCCAGCCTTTGTGGACATTTTTTGCGTATATGTCTAATTTCGCAACAAATGTCGCACCTCATTTTTTCTTTATCAATGTTGTCCATTTTAGTTCTTATCCGGCTATTGTTTGGATGACCTTTCTTTTTCCTCCACATGTTGCCACTGTGGCATAGAGTGTCACCTTCGTATTGCGGCCAACTTTGAACACATCAGTTATATGCATAATATAGTCATGTCTAATGCTTGAAGACGCAGCAATTGCGTGTGAGCAATGGACATGGAAAGTTTGAAATCTTCCACACTCACACGCCTGGTTCTTGAGGTCGATGTTAAAATGGCTAGCCGGTCTACCATCATTATAAGTCAATGTTTCTTGGACAAGAAAGCAAAACCTCTAACGATCAAATTGCATAATGTTGTGGATATTTGATTTGCTTACTTCTTCCTCAATACCCTTCATGCAATTATCATTATACACTTGTCCAAAACCCAACATTTTAGTCCATTCATGTCCTCTTTTTCCAAAAATTGTGCCCAATCTATAGTATGTTGATTTTACCAGAGCTGTAATCGATAGGTTATGTTTCGCCTTCAGAACTGAGTTCATTGATTCAGCGAGGTTGGTAGTCATATGGCCTCAGCCTTTCCTTCCATCAAACGCTATGGTTCATTTATGTCTAAGAGTATTGTCCATCCATTGTAATACATGTATGTTAGCTTTACGTAGTTGTCCTCTGTAGTATTCATATGTAGACTCATTTAATGCATATATTGAGTATGAAAAAGAAAAATAGATTAGTCTATAGAAGTTATGGCTAGATGTGTAAACAAAGATAAGTTAAGGAAGATACCCATGTTAATAACTTTTTTGCGAAGTTCCTTGTCCCTGATTTCCCTTATAAAATTTTGTGCTATGTGCCTGAAGTGAAAGACGTGTGAGGCGGGAGGGTACTGCCAACCGTTATCTGGGTTATTATAGGTGCTCTTTATCGACTCGTGTTGATCTGAGATCAAACGCAGGTTGGGTTAGGGTGTAACATGCCCTCTAAAATTTCTCAAGAAAAATCTCAAAGCATCACCTGTTTCACCCTCTACCAATACAAAACTATTGGAAATATATTCCTATTACCGTCTTGTGTAACACCCATTAACAAAGTTCCCCTGTACTTTCCATATAACCATGTTTATTTAACTAATCACTTTGTTCTATTTATTTATTCTATTTATTTGATTTATCGAATTTGTCATTTATTTCTTTTTTCTATATATTTATTCTATTTATGTTACACACATATCATTATCTCAATGAAATTATTTATTGTTTTGTATGGTTATATTAGGTGGACCCCGGAAGAAAATTTAGACCAAGAAACCACAAGCTAGTTGATGCTCCGCGTGTAATATTACCTTTATTGGAAACCTCTGGTTTCGCGAATATCTCCAAATTGCAAGATATCACCATTGATTCCATTTTTATATATACTTTACTTGAACGATGGAGAACTGAAACTCATACTTTTCACTTTTTGACAGGTGAATGTATAATAACATTGGAAGATGTTAGTATGCTTTTGGGTTTTTGCGTGAATGGTAGAGCATTGGTGGGGCCTCTCGAGATTGCACTATCAGCATGGATTGAGTTTTTGGGTCAACACCCACCTAATAGTCTAGTTGAAGGTAGACGGGTAAGTATAAGCTGGTTAAAGGACATTTAAAAAAAATTCTATTTCTGAAAATTCAACACACGAAGATCTAATTTTCTATGTAAGGAACTGTATAATATTATGCATTGCACTTACTTTTTTCACTGACAAAGTAGCCAAACATGTTCATCCTATGTAGATACAATTTATTCTTAACTTAGAAGAATGTGGTAGATATAGTTGAGGATCAACTGTATTGGAATTTCTATATAGAGAAAATTTGTAAAGCATTTAATGTTGGTGTTGATGGAATGGGGGGATGTGTTATTCTACTCCAAACTTGGGGATTTACAAGGATGCCATTTTTAGCACCAATTACTTATATCAAACCAACTTACCCATACGCATCATTGTAAGTTTCTATTTATTCTTCTATCTCTATTATTTACTATTTTTAAATATGTTAATTTTCTTTTTATTTTCTATATTACTACCATTACTTCTTTTTATATATTCCAATAAATATTTAGCTTGAACGCATACTGATTATTTATACATTGATAGTTCATATGGAGGTCATATCTTGGATTTCCATAATTATAAAATGAAGATCACTTGATTTGGAATGTTACTACCCCTATCTTATGTTTATGGATTGTTGAGATGCATCAGCCTGATATGGTTAAATTACAGTTTGTGTATCATCAAGAAATACCCAACCCTCCTAAATGCTCCAAGAACAACACACCATGCACATGCAAGAGTCATGGAAATACGCCTACACGATTTTGAATAGAGCTGAACAAGACCTTTGGGCAAACAGACACCAATTATGCTTGACTGGGGTACTTTTTCATAGAGAAATGAAACCAACTCAAGAATATTTGAATTGGTTTCATAGGCTCCCATTTCAATACACATCAGTTGAATAGTTCTTAATTGACCCCCGTCAACGCTATCCCACATCGCAAGGGCCGAACCCACCATGACCAAATTTTCAATACCCGCAAACAAGTTTGTCAAACTCGCGAATCTACTTAGACTAGTAAAGGGTCTATAGACTCCACTCGCAGACTTGACTCGCAAACTCATACGAGTGTATCAAAAATTAAAACCGACTTTCAAAAACCTGTATGTGACACATAAATGACACACACACATATTTTTAAACTTGTAAGTGCCTAATATATGATACAAATATATATAATAGAACACCAATTAACATCAAAATTTAAATTTCATACTCCATAACAAATTTATTAACAAAAAACTCAATAATAAAACAAAAAATAACAAAGTATGTTAATAAAGACTTAAAGTATTAATTTATTCTTAATTAGCTACTATACTGCAACAAATAAAATCATAAAATATATATGCTATTGCATTGTCATACCCTAATTTTTGACCCTAAGATTCTATTTTGCATCATCTGTATAGCATATCATGCACTTCATCTTGCATAGTGTCTACAGAGAAACGAATCTAAATTTATTTCAAAAACTTGACCAAACGATTTATTTTTCCAATATGTTTATTTCACACTGATTATTTTGGTGTGTTCATTTTATTTTTTCGAACACTTTTCTAGCCGACTTTTTATTTCGTTTTTTTATCATTTTTATTTATTTTTAGTTAAATAATCATATAATTTACTTAGATTTAATAAGATATTTAATTTAAATTTTTATTTTTATTAATTAATTTTATTTTTAATTTGTTTATTAATATTTTCTTTTTTATAAAAAAAAAACCCAATCAAACATCAGCAAGACCAATTCAATTTCTTTCCAAAGCAAGGCCTAAACATGTTCCTAACATCATTTGTCCTTTACAAAACAAGGCTTAAACATGTTCAAGACAGGTTCATTTTCTTTCCACAGACATGTTCCAACATAATTACAATATTTTCATGAATTACAGGACAAATAGACAAAAATTTGAACCTTTTCCAAATAGGTTCAGACATGTTGATGAGGAATTCATAAGCCACAAAACCTGGTGGCTATAAAAGAGCAACATACACACAGATAGAAAACAACAAGCAATCACACGAAAAAGAAAAAAAAACACTCATACCTCATCTTCTTCACATCCAAACTGCAAAGTTTTTCATAAACCACAATGCGGCATCTAGAGAAAGAGACAGAGAGGGCAGCGACGCAAGGGAAAAGACCATTTGAAGGAGGTAAAATTGAAAACTCACTCTTTGTTTTGAAAAGCTGATGATGTGTTGTATTTATGTTAATTTTATATTTGTCTATGTAGTATTGTTTACAATGTCATGTTGTAGTGTTTTGTGTATGTTTGTTGATGTAGTTTTATTAAGTTTGTAATTTAAGTATGCGTCATGTCATTTAACTAGTCTATGTTTGTTCATAAATTAATCTATAATATTTTGTGCTAAATTTATAATTGCGTATGTGTTACTAATGTATATTATTTGAGTTTATAACTTGTGTGTTGTTATGCAAATTTTGTATTTGTTGTTTGGACATTACATATTTGTTTCCTGTGCGTAAATATATTATGCATTTACGTGATAATTGTTTTAATTGTAACAATGTGAATAATTCATTTAATATTTTAGACTTCATTAGTTTATCTTTTAAAATAAATAGTGCTAAGTTGATGTCCTTTAGACTTCTACGTTTCCTTTCATTTGTAGCAAGTGTATGGATGGTTAAAGTGCATGTGTATATGAGTTAACAACTTGTCAAGTGATAATAAGGAAAGTCTTTTTACAAATATTTTGAATGTATTCATGTTGTATTACATGGTGTGGTTGCTCAAACATTGATTCTTTTTTTTTAATAACATTTTATTTTCCTTCTTTTCTTTTTTTAATTGATTTTTCATAATATAAAAAATTAAAAACATTTTTCTTTACTATTTGTTAATTGTTTACATTTTGAAATTATTTTCTCTAATTAGTTTCTCATCAATTTAATTCATATAATATTTCAAAAGTACCAAAAATATTTTAATTATTTATTTTTGTTTTCTAGTTATTTAGTTATTTGTTGAATATTAATATATATATATATATATATATATATATATATATATATATATATATATATATATATATATATATATATATATATATATATATATATATATATATATATATATATATATATATATATATATATATATATATATATATATATATATATATATATATATATATATATATATATATATATATATATATATATATATATATATATATATATATATATATATATATATATATATATATATATATATATATATATATATATATATATATATATATATATATATATATATATATATATATATATATATATATATATATATATATATATATATATATATATATATATATATATATATATATATATATATATATATATATATATATATATATATATATATATATATATATATATATATATATATATATATATATATATATATATATATATATATATATATATATATATATATATATATATAAAAGTTGTAATTATTAGTTAATATAAATATTAATATTTAAATTAATTAATAATTTTTTGTTACACGTCCAAGGGAAGGATTTTGTTCTTGACTTCATAGTCATGAACGTCTTATCCATTTGCATCATTTTCCCCTGCTTGATCCCTGATTTCTTTGAGGTTGATCAGCTTTGGATATACTCCTTATATCTTATGATAGATTCCCTTTAAGTTTTTAACTTTAGACAACTCAAATTAAATCCCATTCTCTCACAAGAGAATTAGACAGTAGTCATCTTTGTAGTTGAGATATAATTCTCCTACCCTATAACATAATCGAGAAAGATGTAGATTCTTTTCCGCTTGAGAGAGGTACATACTCGTCAATTCTATATCCGAGTTGGAGCCTTTCTCTCAATGTGAAGCAAAGACCGCCTTCCACATGTTTATGGTGGTTTAAGTTTAGTACTCTTCTTAAGATGACGACTTATCTCTTCTCCTAAAACCAATCAACCTTTTCTTTTTACACCTGATTACCCTTAGTAATGGGAACTACGAATGCTCTGATTCCACTCCCGTCGGGATACATAGGCATGAGATGCATTGTTTTGGCGAGCATACTTTGAAATAAACCCCTAGGTCTCTTACCCTTAGCAAACAACAAAAACACATTAAAACAAGAGGTTCCTGTAGAGTACTACAGATGCTTAGCATGATAATACCTTCCCTAGGTATAACCAACCCCCGAACCTTAGATTCTCTAACTTTGCATTTCATACTCATGGGTTATTCGATCTTTTTCCCTTCCCTTGGACAAATTAAAGACCGGTGGTGAATAACGATTTGTGATTCAAGTTAATCAATAGCTTGTTATCCAATCCTCGCCGCGATAGAAATGACGACTTCACTGGGGACACTTCTAAGGTTCCCTCTAACTTGTTTAATTTTTGTTTTTGTTGAATAGTTTTATATATGTTTACTTGTATATATATGTTTCTGCTTTGGGTTGTTACTTTTGTGTGGTGAGATAAGTCCTACACCCGGACTTTAGTACGCTTATGATAGGAAGGTGATATATTCGAGAAGGCTTAAAAGGAGTTGATTCCCGACCAAGCTAACTTGAGAAATTACCGCTCAGCTGAGGCCCTCTTGAGAGCAGTATTGTTGAACGAGTATTCGTGAAAACATTACCATTTTCGACCTAGGAGCCCGTCACATTGAGGACTTTTAGTTACCCTTAACTCAACTTGGCTTTCTTAGGACATAGTGTGATGACTATGAGGGAGTAGTCCCAAAATAGTTGATACGCGATACTACACTCAAAAGAGGTTCTCTTGAGAATATTATTAACTACCGAGTATTTGAGAAATTGATAATATCTGAAAGACGGACTGATGACTTTGGGAATCTTTTTAGAACCTTTGTTCTGCAGGTATAATAAACCCTTAGTCCACACCATTTGGGATGGGTAGACCATTACTCCAAGCTAGTTGATTTTCAAACCTAAATCTTTGTTTGTTTGAATGTATATGTGTATATGTGAATCTGTGTATACTTATGTTTAAGCATACATCATGTTCATAAACGTTTCATGGAATTCAAAGCTTTTGTTTACAAACATCATAGGTTTTACCAATGGATTATGAGATTATACCCTATTTTCAATAAAATGAGATTTTCAGTTATCAAAAGTATTGTCCACTTTGTGGTGTTTGCAAACATGGCTTTTGAACTCCTTGAAATCCATCTGCATTGGCGCAACTACATTCGTTATTAGCATTGCATTCTTTACATCCCAAGTTCTCACTCTAGCTTCTTCCTTCAGAGGAGATAAGTTAACTCATCACTACGATAATTGGGCTAGTCAAAGAAAGAAAATGAAGAACATTGAGCAAGAAAACCATGAACTTTGTAAGGAGGTGACTACTTTAAAGGTTGGTATGGAAAGGCTCTCTGCTTTGATTGAAACTCTAGTTTCTACTCAAAGTCAACTTTCTCCTCATATTTCTCAGACTCCGCTTCAAAGGACCGTGATTTCTGAAATCATGTCAATGCCCATTTCTGTAGCTCCTATTGGCGCTTCTAGCAACTCTAAGAAGCTTGGGGAGGGGTTACCCAAAGAGAAGGAACAAACTACTAATGTTATTTTGTGAGATAAACATGGAGGATCTCGTAACAAAAGTAAACAACTGTGGATCGGTTTGAACCGATCCCAATGGCTTATTCTGAATTATATCCTGCTTTAGTACAGAAGAATCTAGTGCAAACAAATAGTTCGCCGATCATCCCAAAGAATCTACCATGGTGGTTTAAGTATGATCGTTTTTGTCCATTTCATCAAGGGGTGTTCGGTCATAACATTGAACATTGTTTTGCTTTGAAGGCCGAAATACAAAAGTTAGTGTAAAGCGGTATTTTGTCTTTTGAAGATTCTGGACCCAATGTCTCAACAAGTTTGGAAACACTGAGGAAGGATATATCGAAGAATACTATACCTCTAACGTGAATTCAATGAGAGGATCTTTAGTAGATATGCACGTCAATTTATGTAGGCTTACCCATTATGAGCATAATTGCGCTTCTTGCAAAAAAATTCAAAGAATCCTCATGGATGTTCTGTGGTGAAGAGGGATCTCCAAGATATGTTGGATAAGAAACTGCTTCATATCGCTAGAGAAAGAGTGAATGTCATAATTCTGCATTTTAATATGCCAGAGCTAGTGGTGAGTACTTGCAACAGTAAAAAGTCATCTCCTGTGCCTTGTGGATACGATGCTACCATGCTGGAAGGTGGTAAGAAAGTTTATGTTGATGTTGCTTCTTCCGCTCAGATCATTCTAAAATGTCAATCATAGTTTCTTTAGAGAACACATCAGAGTCATGATCAAAAGAAGTTTGACCCAATTCTAATGACTTACAGTCATTTGTAGTCCTATTTTATCTAAGACTCGGTAATGGAACCCAAAAAGACAAGAGCCATGAAATCTCACCCTTTTTGGTTCAATCTATATACTAGTTGTGCATTTCATGATAAAGCAATGGGGCATTTGATTGAAGAATGCAAGGTTTTCTAAGAAAAATTCCAAGAGATGATCGATGATGAGGTGTTGACTTTCAAGGGAGGAGGCCTTGTTGTGAATGGAACACCTTTATGATGAAGGATATGAAGACTCAAGAAAGTCCTTTCCAAGTCGGTGAAACCAAGAGCAGAGCTCATCAGGCTGTTTGTTTACTTGCTTGCATTTGTTGTTATTTCTTTGATTATAAAAGCCTTATTTTCATGTAAGAACTTGTTTGTTTGAATGATTAATGCAATAAATATGTTTGTCTTGAAGACATCCATTCGTATTCACTCATAACTTTTTTTTATGTTTTATAATGCCAACTTTACCCAATCTCTTGCTTTGATAGCGAATTGGGAGGAGGATGACGAAATCAAAAATGCAAGATCTCTGGTCGTATGCTTTTGCATAAAACCCGGTTGATGATGTAAGACATTGTTTCAAATCCTCAAACACTAGAGATATAAGGGAGGTAGACCCTTGTTAATCCCTTTGAGCCTTGAAGTAGGAGTTTTCTTTTCCTTACATACAAAAAACCCTCAATTTTTACCTGGGGCAGGGTAGTTTTCAGTTAAACTGATCGAGCGCCCAGACTCTCAAAAAGAAGGAGTGAACATTCGAGAATCTATTTTATCTATTCCTCACATATTAGAAGGCTGGAAATCAATAAACCACAATGATTATCCCTCAACTATATAAAGAGTGATGCAGTCACAATCCTTTCAAAAGGGTTAAAATAACTTAGAGTCACACGACTTGTTCATAAATTAAAAAAAAATGAAAAAGAAAAAGCCCGCTAAGTCAAAACCTATGAAGGAGACTTAGGCAAAATTGAGGCATCCCGCTGGACTTCAAAGTCAAATCCAAAGACTCTGTCCAGGCAAAATTTAGGGAATAAAAACAAAATAATAATAAAAGGAAACATGAAAAGAAAAAACAAAGGATCACCAAGAAAAATCCTCAATAAATAACAAAGTCGTGTGATCAAACACCAAATGCAAAAAGGTGAGTGACTGCCATGTCCAAAGCCTCAGTGGTTTCTCAACCATATCAAAACTCCTCTTGAGAGATGAGTGCTCGTGTCAGGTTAACTAAAGGTAGGATTGGAGAACATCACGAAGAATGGGTGGACATAAATAAACTTTGAGCCTTATATACTTTGTTTCTTAAGCCGTAAACTAAACCATGATACAACCCTCAAAAGACCTAATTGAAGCAGGGTTTATTTTAAAAGCGTACTCGACGAGATAACGTTTCTTGGCTCCTATGAGCTAAGCTCAAAATTTGTGTTGGCTTTGTAAAATAAATTAATTTCCTATCCTAACTAGTGATTTGGTCACAAGTTATTGTGATATCTTTTCATTAAAAAAAACTTCAAGACAAGCATGTGTGTTGCATTAGCAGTTTCATAATTAACATTTTTTTGCTTGCTAACATTGTTTGACATCATAGAAGCTTGCATACGAACAACAATGATGATTTTAATCTTTTGAGACTTGAAACTCTGATAAAAAAAGAGCGAAACATTCCAAGAATGATCATATCTAGGGGCATGTTGCCTGAAGACTCTGCTGACCAGGGGAAAGTTTGTTTCTTAGTTGTTGCTTTCACAGACTAACCATTTCTAAGGGGGCAAGTTGAAGTTTCAGCTATACAGAATGCAGTCAATCTGGGGTAGTTACGTCAAGATTCGACAAATCTCTCCAAGAGTTTGAAGATATTGGAACATCTTAGATTCCATGTTTCCGGTAAAATCCTCTTGGAATGACTTTCTTCTCATAAACTATGTGATCTTAGGGCATTTGAGAATTGAAGATTATTTTATCCATTCACAACAAATGTTGTTCGAAATGGCGACCACCATGCATTTCATCAATGCAGAGCTACTTTGTTCTCGTAGCATTCTTAACCCATACCCCCAAAGAACTCCTGTCTCAAGTGGTGTGATGATTCCCCATTGAGGCTCTATCACAGGTAGTCATGATAATTCCCCGTTGAATCTCTACTTCAAGCAGTTATGGCATGTCTGGTGCAAGATTTCCCCTATTAGTAACCTAAGCATCCACCAGTGAATTTTCTTGGCTTCAACCTTTCTAGTGAAGTGAATGTTATTTCAATCCTCAACGGACTTCTTATAACTTCAATCTTCCCCAGCAAAGTGGATGTTTATTTCATCCCCGTGAAGTCTCAGATCTGACATCTTCAGCTTGTAACGTGATCCGAGTTTCCCCATTAAAGTGGATATTTATTTTGTCCCTTATGAGGCTTCAACTCTGGCATCTCTAGTTACAACTTCCTTCCAGACCACTTCAGCTCATCGTGGATATTTATTTTATCCCCGTGAAGCCCCTCTAATCATGAGTTTGATCTGTTCCCAGTGGATCTTTCTCATCCCCAATAGAGTAGCACGGTTCATCTTGACAATCCCTAAAGTGAAGTCATGATGTTCATCCTCAAGTGGAATGGTCTATTTTCCCCAGAGAATTTGAAGCCTTGAAGCAAGACTGTGATTCTATGTGTGGCTTTCCATTCACCCCAGTGATGCTTCTATCTTACGAAGATTGGCTGAGTATCCATGTCGAGATGTTTATTTCATCTCCGGTTTACTTCTCCTTGTTTGTTTTGTCATGATAAGCATAACATAACATGCATTCATTCATATGGATACATGGCATTTGTTCATTTTGCATTTATGTGTTTGTTTGTTTGTTTACTTTGGCCGTATTTATCCCCAAGTGACTGGGTTTGTCTTCTCCCTCCAAGTAGAGTCGTCGGCCCTAAGTAGAAAAAGCACATCATTTCTAATTCCCCACCGAGTTCGATTCTCGTGGAATATGGTTGCTTTAGTTTTTCTTTTCCATTTTTGGATAAATATAAACCCTAGTTGAGTCCATTCCTAAATGGGTAGAGTCTTTCTTGATCGTTTCTCTTCAATTATTTCCTGAATTGAACTTTGGTCCCTAACAATCACAACTTTGAGTCTCTCTAGGCTTTTGAACCTGGCTTGAGCGTGCATTTATTTTGCACTTTTTCCCCTGGGAAGAATCTATTTGAGGATCACCATTGAAGACAAAATATTTCCTCAGTGGCAGTGTTACAATATTTTCTCAGCAATTTATACCCAGACAACAAGTGGCAGCTCTTTATTTGAGTAGCTTGTTTCGTTCTCAGATTTTCTATTTGAATGACAAATGGCAGTCTCCTCGAGACAGTTTGTCTATCCCCAATGAGTTTATCAAGATTATTAACTTATCCTCCATCAAATTGCATCTCTCTAGAAATACATCAGAGAAGTTTGGTGAAGAATTGACAAGTGTTTCTGTTTATTTGATAATTCCTGATACGAGGACTCTATTTGCTTCAATGCAACTTCAAACTACAACAATATTGCTCCTTAATGATGTTCTCCCCAGCGAGTCCACTATTCAATTTGCTTCCATTAAATGGCATCTCTCCGAGAAGTTTGATGAAGATTCAAATGATCTTTCTCTTTACTTGAGAAGACATATTTTTCAAATCAACCGGCTTGCATCTCCTTTAGATCCCCGACGATGTTTCCTAAATCTCCAATAAAATTCCAATACCCTGTGAAGATACTCTCCCATAAGTATTCACCTTTCCAGGAAGAAAATGAGACGTGTTTATGGCATACAACCTTGAAGCGTGGGGAGATTTATTTTTACCCTTTTCAAGTGAAGACTTAATTAAAGAAGAACTGAGACCCGTTCATGGCATACAACCTTAAAGCGTGGGGAGGTTTATTTTTACCCTTTTCAAGTGAAGACTTGATTAAAGAAGAACTGAGACCCACTAATGGCATACAACCTTGAAGTGTGGGGAGGTTTATTTTTACCCTTTTCAAGTGAAGACTTGATTAAAGAAAAACCGAAACCCGTTCGTGGCTTTCGACCCGAGGTGTGGGGAGATTTATTTTTACCCTTTTTCAAGTGGAATACTTGACTAAAGAAGAAACTGAGACCCATTCTTGGCATACAACCTTGAGGCGTGGGGAGGTTTATTTTACCCTTTTCAAGTGGAATACTTGATCAAAGAAAAGACTGAGACCCGTTCTTGGCATATAACCTTGAGACGTAAGGAGGTTTATTTTACCCTTTTCAAGTGGAATACTTGATCAAAGAAGAAACTGAGACCCGTTCTTGGCATACAGCCTTGAGGCTAGGGAGGTTTATTTTACCATTTTCAAGTGGAATACTTGATCAAAGAAGAAACTGAGACCCGTTCATGGCATACAACCTTGAAGCGTTGGGGAAGTTTATTTACCCTTTCTAAATGGATCATTTAGTTAAAGAAGAAGTTGAATCATATTTTGATTATGGAAGCTTATTCTGGTTATTACCTTTTCTTAGGCTATCATATGTTTTATAGTAGGTAATATACATTCCTTTATTTCAACTGGATACCTTTGCTTAGACTACCATTAGTAGGTAGTAGGTTATTCTTCCTTTCAAGTTTCTTACATGTTGTTGGTAGTAGGCAATACACACTTTTGTTCTATTGGGAAATACCATATGTTTAATCCATCCTATGATTGTTAATTGATAGTATCTTCCCCAGTGGAATTGAGTTTCTTCCCCAGCGGAGTTGGATCTTTCCTCGTAGAGTCTTGCTTTGCTAAGTTGTTCCTCTTCGGGTCTTCCATTATTTAACTGTGTTTCGGTGTTTTCTGTATACAGTTATCCCCTATGACATCATTCCTCATAGGATCTCTGTCTTGCATTCATATCGTGTGCATTTTGTGGCATCTTAGGGCCAAAAATTGTGCATGTCTGTATTTAAGTCTCTCATATCTTGTCAAGATGAAGATTTCAATCTTCATATCTCTGAATAGGAGAAGCTTAAATAGGGACATTTGTCATACCCTAATATTTGACCCTAAGATTCTATTTTGCATCATCTGCATAGCATAGCCTACACTTCATCTTGCATAGTGCCCGAAATGTTAGTCAGAATAAATTTGTCGGATTTACAGACAAACAAGTCTAAATTTATTTCAAAAAATTGACCAAACGATTTATTTTTCCAATATGTTTATTTCACGCTGATTATTTTGGTGTGCTCATTTTATTTTTTCGAACACTTTTCTGACCGACTATTTATTTCATTTTTTTTTATCATTTTTAGTTAAATAGTCCTTTAATTTATTTATATTTAATAAGATATTTAATTTAAAATTTTATTTTTATTAATTAATTTTATTTTTAATTTGTTTATTAATATTTTCTTTTTTATAAAAAATACAATCAAACATCGGCAAGACCAATTCAATTTCTTTCTAAAGCAATGCCTAAACATGTTCCTAACATCATTTGTCCTTTCCAAAACAAGGCTTAAACATGTTCAAGACAGGTTCATTTTCTTTCCAAACATACACAGACATGTTCCAACATGATTACAACATTTTCATGAATTACAGAACAAGGAGAGAAATTTAAACTTTTTCCAAATAGGTTCAGACATGTTGATGAGGAATTCATAAGCCACAAAACCTGGTGGCTATAAAAGAGCAACATGCACACATATAGAAAACAACAAGCAATCACACGAAAAAGAAAAAAACACTCATACCTCATCTTCCTCACATCCAAACTACAAAGTTTTTCATACACCACAACGTGGCATCGAGAGAAAGAGACAGAGAGGGCAGCGGCGCGAGGGAAAAGGCCATTTGAGGGAGGTAAAATTGAAAACTCACACTTTATTTTGAAAAGTTGATGATATGTTGTATTTATGTTAATTTTATATTTGCCTCTGTAGTATTGTTTACAATGTCATGTTGTAGTATTTTGCGTATATTCGTTGAAGTAGTTTTATTAAGTTTGTAATTTAAGTATTCGTCATGTCATTTAGCTAGTCTAGGTTTGTTCATAAATTAATCTATAATATTTTGTGTTAAATCTGTAATTGCTTATGTGTTACTAATGTATGTTATTTGAGTTTATGACTTGTGTGTTGCTATGCAAATTTTGTATTTGTTGTTTGGACATTATATATTTATTTCATGTGCATAAATCTATTTGTATTTGTAGTTTTTTTGTTGTATGTGCATTTACGTGATAATTGTTTTAATTGTAACAATGTGAATAATTCATTTAATTCTTTAGACTTTATTAATTTATCTTTTGAAATAAATAATGCTAAGTTGTTGTCCTTTAGACTCCTATGTTTCCTTTCATTTGTAGCAAGTGTGTGGATAATTAAAGTGCATGTGTATATGAGTTAACAGCATGTCAAGTGATATTAAGGAAAGTTTTTGTACAAATATTTTGAATGTATTTATGTTGTATTACATGGTGTTGTCGCTCAAACATTGATTCTTTTTTTAATAACATTTTATTTTCCTTCTTTTCTTTTTTTAATTGATTTTTCATAATCTAGAAAATTAAAAACATTTTTCTTGGCTATTTGTTAATTGTTATATTTTGAAATTATTTTCTTTAATTAGTTTCTCATTAATTTAATTCATATAATATTTTAAAAGTACCAAAAATATTTTAATTATTTATTTTTGTTTTCTAGTTATTTAGTTATTTGTTGAATATTAAAAAAAAATATATACAAAAATATATTGTAATTATTAGTTAATATAAATATTAATATTTAAATTAATTAATAATTTCTTATTACACGTCCTAGGAAAGGATTTTGTTCTTGACTTCATAGTCATGAACGTCTTATCCATTTGCATCATTTTTCCTTGCTTGATCCCTGATTTCTTTCAGGTTGATCAGCTTAGGATATACTCCTTATATCTTATGATAGAATCCCTTTAAGTTTTCAACTTTAGACAACTCAAATTAAATCCCATTCTCCCACAAGAGAATTAGACACTAGTCATCTTTGTAGTAGAGATATAATTCTCCTACCCTATAACATAATCGAGAAAGATGTAGTTTTTTTTATCGCTTGAGAGAGTTACGTGGCATACTCGTCGATTCTATATCCGAGTTGGAGTCTTTCTCTCAATGCGAAGCAAAGACCGCCTTCCACATGTTTTTAGTGGTTTAAGTTGTGTACTCTCCTTAAGATGACGACTTATCTCTTCTCCTAAAACCAATCAACCTTTTCTTTTTACACCTGTTTACCCTTAGTAAGGAGAACTACAAATGCTCTGATTCCACTCCCGACAAGATACGTAGGCACGAGATGCGATGTCTCGGCGAGCATACTTTGAAATAAACCCCTAGGTATCTTACCCTTAGCAAACAACAAAAATATATTAGAACAAGAGGTTCTTGTAGAGTACTACAATAGCTTAGGATGATAATACCTTCCCTATGCATAACCAATCCCCGAACCTTAGATTGTCTAACTTTGCATTGCATTGCATACTCATGGGTTATTCGATCTTTTTCCCTTCCCATGGAAAAATTAAAGACTGGTGGTGAATAACTATTCGTGCTTCAAGTTAATCAATAGCTTGTTATCCAATCCTCACCGCGACATGTATTTAATCATTCGGAGCTCCATTGGGATCATCACCTCTAATATCATCATTGCCATCGACATCGGCATCTTGAGTACTATCATCAAAATTTTCCCCAGATGAAACATCTTCTTCATCATTAACCAAAGCTGGATTGCTTGATTTTCCATTTTCACCTAATTCAACATTGCCACTACCACCACCACTTTGAATAACATTAGTAACAACAACATCAACGTGCAAAACATTGTTAACAATAACATCATCTTTCTCATCATTAACTTCAGTTTTCACATTTTCTTCATTAGGATCTTCAGCCATCCATTCATCATATTTACGCAAGAGAATATACAAGAGAAACATCCAAGTGAAACATATAAAAAAGAGACTTACACAATAAATGATTGATTTACGGGAACGAACACGAACAAAGAAAGAGATAGAACAAACACATGTTGTCAATGAAGAGAGGAAGAAACTTTGCTGAAATAAGTAACTATGAGAGAGGCTTTCTAATTTCGGCACAAGCAAAAAAAAAGGGTATTTTTAAATTCAATAAAATATTTTGGTAGTTTGGGCCTACTTTTGGGTTAGAAAAACAAAATTAAAAAAAAAAACTTATAGACTCGTAAACTCGCCATAGACTTGCGAGTCTATACGAGTTTGTGCGAGTCTACCCGAGTCTACTCGAGTCTATCAAAAACGATTCTATGCACGAGTCTACCAATTGTTTCTTCCTAGGCTCGTAAAACGAGTCTACCCACGATTTTGACAATCATGCTCGCAAACACAATACATATAAACATCCACATCTAGCCAATTCGAATAACAAAATCAACATACCCATCCCTACCAATCCCAAACCTAACACACGTCATACCAACCATAAAACTACCCAACACAAACTCAACATACCCCAACCCATTGCACATACCAAACACCACAATAACAACCAAACTACACCTATCAAACCCAACAACAATAACTCCACCGGCCATAACGACACCATACACCAATTCCACATCCAAACTTTAATTTCTCAAATACCAACAAACCATCATTATCCCTCGATGTGTCCGACTAATACGTCACAACCATTGAACCTAGAGCCCCAAACACCACTTTTCCCAAACACTACCTATCCATCTACAACTTCAACCCCTTTTCCACCTGATCCAACAAAAAATTTAGGTCGTGGTTACCAAATTTGGGTTCCTGCAAGATGTGGAACCGATAGTCATTTCCTCAAAGAAGATCCGGATGAATAAGAAAATTAATTTTTTTATTGAATCATCCTATTGTAATTTAGAACTTTATATATGAGATTCTTTTTTTCTAATTTATCTTTTAAAAATATTTAGTATTCAATTTTATTTATAATAAAATAATTAAATTTTTAAAATAAAATAGTTAATTAAATATTTTAAAAAAATGAAAATATATATATTTTTAATTACTATAATATTATTAAATAATATTTAAATAATTAAATAATCAAAAAAACATGAAAATGCATTTTTTAATTATTCTTAAAATAAAAACGAAAAAAACAGTCCCCATCCAATATGGCAGACCCCTACTACATGTATGCCATGTCCGCCATCTTGGATGGTGTAGGCAGAAAAAACAATAAAAAAATATCACAAAAGGACAAAATTTGTGGCATTAGAAGAATAGTTTTTCAAGGTGTGGCATATTGGGTATTAATTTTCAGCCTTGTGGCAGACAGGGCAAAAAGTCATGTCTGGGATATAACTTTTGAACATTGTGATAGAATAATTGATTGCATTGGGGGTGCAAGTCCCATATTGTATGTTTCACTTTTAACTTTTCTTTGAAATTTGAGTCAAACTACCCGTGCTTGATTTGGCAGAGCTAGGTCACATTGCTTGTCACTGCATACTGCTTCCTATCCTTTACTATTTCTTCACTAAAATTTGTCCCATTTCTCTCATTTCCAATCAAACATGACTTCTCCCCGTCCTAAACTTAAAACTCAATTATTATTTCTAACATTTTTTAATTAATAATCAATTCCTGGTTTTTCCTTCAAAATTAATACACTCAAATAACAAGACTATTGTATATTTACATAATAATATATTGTGTTGTGAATCAGATGTCTTGAAACAAAATATAAACAGTTTCTTTATGATCAAGAAACACACAAGGGTTAGGGTTTACAAAGATAACAAGGTAAAACAACAAGGAACATTAAGGATTGGTTATAAACTACTATTCTTTCCTTACTCTTAGAACAAGATTACAAGTATACAAGAATAACAAAATAATCTCTCTCGCTTGAAATTAGGATTTTATCTTCCTATTTTTCCTTATTTCAAGATTGAGAAACTAGCATCCTATTTATAAGAAAAATAGCACACTAACCTGATGGGCTTTTTTAACAATTACCCATTACAAGCTAACTTAGGGTACAAGCTAACTTAAACAATTGGGCTTAAAAGCAAGGCCCAATTCAACATGCTAATAACCCTATCAATATTGACTAATGCATGTTAGAACAAACTTCGACTACAACACACATTACTCCGACAGCAGCATGCGAACATACTTCGACCTCATGCTTAATTCATATCAAACCAGAAGCTACCATTTGACCATATAGTGGCTACTGCAAAAAAAGGTGTCGGCAATGACAGAAGAGTCGCCACTCTTTGTTATTTATCCCAACGAGGGAAAGGAAACGAGCATAGAAAACCTGACGAAAAGGGATAAGATTGGTCATCGCAACTAAATCTCGGTTTCGGGAGTCGGTTATGCAAGGGGAAGGTATTAGCACCCCTCACGTCTGTCGTACTCGACGGGATCCACGCTTAGTTGTCTATCTAAAAGGGTAACTGAAACTATCTAACTAAAGGTCTAGGATAAAATAAAAGTGACTTAACAGAGCATCGCAGCTCTGGGCCTACGTATTCCCTCGTGCAATGGGAAAGTCAGAGTCAACGTAGTTCGGCTAACTACGGGTGAAAGGTGGGGAAAGGTTGCTCGCAAAGACATCGCATCTTGTGCCTACGTACTCTCAACAGGTATGAGAGATCAGAGCAAACGTAGTTCGGGATAAAGAGAACACATGTTTATTCACATGTTTTTTTACCTGAGTAGGGTTAACAAATAGTTCCGGCAGTTTGGTGTATGCAGCTCGACCATTGGAGACTTAGGCGTTACCGTTTGCGGTAGAACTAAGAGTTAACAACACTCTTGTTTATGAAAATGTTTTCCTGATTAAAGGGTTCAAAGGGACAAAATGAGGTTTGATTCATTTGTTTTGGTGTTTTTTAAGGAGAAGTGTTTTTTGAATTGTTTGTAATTCATATTGCACTAGAGACTATGACTTAGAAACGAATGCGTCGCATATCGTCCTAAGGACGTATACTAAACACTCTAAGAAATTGACAGGTAGCCTCCCAATCACTATTTCCCAAGTGCTTAAGGCTCGTAACATACAATATTCATTAGCCTTTATTAATTATTTTAAGATTGTTTTGAGATGAGAAGAGAGAAAGGACTCTAAAGGGGACTAAATCAAAACCCTACAGTTATCATGCATCATGATCCTAAAGTTGAGGTTAAGAAGGGAAACTATCTAATGTTTACATAAATTGATGGAAGCCTAATGTCTATCATCACTATCCTTAATCAAGGAAGTGAGAACCTAAGGGATCATGGTAATGAAAAAAAATAAGCAACATATAATACTTGAATTGAAATGTGAATGTGAATGAATGCACATGCAATGCAACATTACAAGCAAAGGGAGAACACCTCAACCTTTAATGTAAACAAGAGATACACAAAGAGAAAACACACAAGCATGGGAGGAAATTGTGTGGGGTAAAGACCAACACAAGCTCATCTCAACCTTCAAATGCAAGCAAGAAAAAAAATGCAAAAACATACATCAAGCAAGTGCAAACAATGCCCTAAGGCCTCTAAGTTGAACATGGGATGAATCATAAAACAAAAGAGACTTGGGTGAAGAAGAGAAAACAGCCATGGTATCCCTAATGTCATTCAACCAAAGTCTCAATATGACTTGTGCCAAAAGATGCACAAAAAGTGTCCTCATGGTTCACCATTCAAGTCAAGCTTCAAATACCTCCTAAGGAGGGATTAAGAAAATTTAAATGATGCTCCAAGGTCCTTGGACATAAAGGGAGATGAAAGGAGAATGTACATAAAGCATTTGAAAAGGAATGTACAAGAAATGGAAAGAGAATCATGTTAAGGAAGTGAAGATCATTCAACATATACACATAAAAAGACCTAAATAGAAGTCCTAAATGGAGGCCAGACTTAAACAAGTTATGAACATGATCAAGGCCCAAAATTGAACATAAAATCACCCTATTATGTCTACAACATGGATACACAAAGATAGGATGCTAAAACAATGCACAAAATGCAAATACGATTCAAACTAGCACAAGTGTAGAGGTGGAAACCATACAAGGGTGACCTAAAGTGTAAAATCCACTAAAAATAGTAAACCAAACCTAAAAAATCTAGATAAAATCCTACAGGACCCCTCTGGTGTCAGGAACCAGGAGTCAAAGTGTTAGGGGAAAATTATAAACCTAACTCGGCAAACAGAGGGGAAAGTCCTAGGGGTGTCCTAAGAACTAGTACAAATTAAGGTCCTAAAGGTTCAACCAAAAACCTAACCAAATGGTACTAAAAAACAGGGAGAAAAATATCACAAAATCAATTGATGCATCAAGAATATATACAAGAAAAATTAAGCATTAATGTGAACATTTGATACCAAAATGAAATTCAAAACAAGAAACATGCATTTTTCAATTTACATAAAATACTTCTAAGTGTAAAATGCATTTTTAATTGAACTGGTTTTGCACACGCCGGAGAAGATGAACCCTGCGGTGGTTCTGGTTGTCTTCTCCAGCCACCCAAAGTTGCAGGGGGATCTAGACTTAACCAAAACCTACAGTTTTATAGCTTAAATTCATCTACGCATTGCACTAGTCATGAATCCACGGTTTATTTTCATTAATTGTCCATAAATAGCCCTAACCAAAAGCAACAAGATTGGAGGTTCCATCAAGAATCATCATAAACAAGCCCTAGACAAATCCAGAAATGATCCTTATGACTATGGGAGCATGAATATGTAACAATGGCAATCAATTACTTCCTAAACAGAGAAATTTTTTGGAAGATGACTTACTCAATAGAGCACCTCCGTTGGGTCTTGATTTCTTGATGAAGCTTGATCCGAACTATCCAGAATCATTCCTTGATCTTCAATGGAGGTGTTGGTGACCTTGATTTGGATTGAAACTGCTTCAATGGCAAAATTCGATTTCCACTTTTTCTTCACTATTCTTCAACTGAACTCGGTTATTCTTCCATGGAAGTCCACCTCTGAGAGCTTGTGAAGGATGCTAGAAATATATACAATGGATCTAGATCACAATAAAGCCCAATCCAAGCCCATAGAGATCCAATTGAAATCCAAAATTTTTCACTTGGAGCTTCCAAAATGCACACGAAAATAGTGTAAGAGCACAGATTGTGTCTTAGTAATATCTCTATGTTTTGATGATAACATTAATGATAATTTGTATACAAGAATTATACTCTCTAAATTTGTTCTAAACTGTTTTCTACTGGCACAAAAGATTTTAATCTTAAAGAGCAAATTTGATGTGAACAATAAATTCTGAATGGCTCAGAGCATCTGAAGATTAGAAGAATCTGAAGTATAAGAGCTTAGTCATCAAGATTCTGAAGATACAACACGCTGCATATATTATCAAGAATCTGAATGAAAGAAGACTCTGAGTGAAGAGACTCTGAATGAGAGAAGACTCTGATCTGAGTGAAGACTCTGATCTAAGAGCATGTTACGCTTCAAGCACACAGCTGCACCAGACTCTGATTCAGCAACATCTGAAGAACATCTTAGGCTCTGAAGTTTCCAGAAGATTCTGAAGACTGAAGACTCTGATATTGATTGTTGATCTGAACTATCTGAAGAACATCTTAGGCTCTGAAGTTTCCAGAAGATTCTGAAGACTGAAGACTCTGATATTGATTGTTGATCTGAACTATCTGAAGAATTATTTGAAGAAGATTATTTTAATATATCCGTTGGAATATGCCAGCAAATCTTTCCTTAATTGGGATAGACATAAATCTCTGCAAGAAGATTATTCCTCTGATACATTCCATATATGGTAAATTCACAGCTCAGCAGACAATTGCTACACCCACATTTTGTGCGCCGTCTCTCTGCTGCAATAGTACAAAGGACAGTACTATTTGATATTGGAAATATCCTCTCCAACGGTATTATATTCTCTCCAATATTCAAGTGGCTATATAAAGGAAATGATAGCTCATTCTTCAAGTGACGAAAATCATTGCAAGAACACTCTCACGCGAAAAACTCTCAAGCTCTCATATTCTTTATAGTTCATACTTTGTTCTAAACTTAGAGAAATAACACAGTTGTGTTTATAGCTTTCATAGAAGCAATTTATTACTCTTACATTGTATTACATTAATTTGTAAAGGAAGTTTTCCTTAAGAGGATCTAGGTTAGATCAGTAGCTCTTGAGAAGACTAAGAACAGTTGTTCTTAGGTGTTGCTATTTGTAATCAGTTGATTTGAATAGTGGATTAAGTCCTTGTTGAGAAAGGCAAATCACTCTTGAAAAGGGTGGACTGGAGTAGTTGAGTTCAACGAACCAGGATAAAAATACTTGAGTTTTTTATCTAAGATTATTTTCTGTCATACTTATTCAACCCCCCTTCTAAGTATTTTCTCACCTTCAGTTGGCATCAGAGCTCCGGTTCTGCGTGTGCATTCACTTAACCGTGACAGATAAAGATCCAGTGAGAAGAATACTCTGTTATTTATTTGGTTGCTAATATGGGTGATATTCCTACATCAAGCAACAAATATGAAGGAGACAGAATCAGCACCAAACCTCCAATGTTTGATGGAGAAAAATTTGATTATTGGAAAGATAGACTTGAAAGTTTTTTCTTGGGGTATGATGCTGATCTCTGGGATTTAGTCATTGATGGATATGAACATCCCACTAAGGATGGCAAAAAGATTGATAGAAAATCAATGACTGAGGAGCAGAAGAAAGAATTCAAGAATCATCACAAAGCCAGAACCATACTTCTTAATGCAATCTCTCATACAGAGTATGAGAAGATTACCAACAGAGACACTGCTCATGATATGTTTGAGTCTCTCAAAATGACTCATGAGGGAAACTCTCAGGTGAAAGAAACAAAGGCTCTGGCGCTGATACAGAAGTATGAAGCGTTCAAGATGGAAGAATCTGAGAACATTGAGACTATGTTTTCCAGATTTTAGATTCTAACAGCTGGGTTGAAAGTTCTGGACAAGGGCTACTCAACATCTGATCATGTCAAGAAGATCATCAGAAGTCTTCCTACCAGATGGAGACCTATGGTGACTGCATTGAAGCTGGCCAAGGATCTGAACAAAATCTCATTAGAAGAACTCATCAGTTCTTTGAGAAGTCATGAGATTGAGCTGGAGGAAGATGAACCCCAGAAGAAAGATAAAGGTAAATCCTTAGCTTTTAAATCTAACAAATTTGTTAAAGCTTTGCAGGTAAATGAAGAAAGCTCTGAGGAATCTTCTTCTGAAGAAGAAGATGAACTATCCATGCTGTCCAGAAGGATCAACAAACTCTGGAAGCACAAAGGGAAGAAGTTCAACAACTTCAGAAGATCTGATCAAAAGAGAGAATCTTCTGGACATAGAAGATCTGGAAAGAAAGAGATCACTTGCTATGAATGTAAAGAACCTGGACACTACAAGAGTGAATGTCCCAAACTTCAAAAGGAAAAACCCAAAAGGAAGTTTGATAAAAAGAAAAAGGTTCTGATGGCTACATGGGATGACTCAGATGAATCTGAATCATCTTCTGAATCTGAGGAAGAATGTGCAAATGTTGCGCTGATGGCCAACACAAATGATCAAGATGAAGGAACGTCATCATCTGAATCTGAGTCAGAATCAGACTCTGACTCTGAAGAGGTATTTTCTGAACTCTCCAGAGCTGAACTTGTTGAAAGTTTATCTGACATGTTGGAAAGCTACAGCAAGATTAAACTCAAATACAAGAAGCTGAAAAGCAATCTTGAATCTGAGATTGATCTTCTGAGAACAGAACTTGTTGAGCAGAAAGAAATAAATTTAAAACTCAAAAATGATTTAGAAACAACTCAACAAGAATCTGATACTGAAACAGAGTCAAGTGAAAATATTTTAGAAAAATATGACTCCAGTTTTAAAAGATTCCTCACTAAAAGCATAGACAGAAGCAAAATGGCTTCTATGATCTATGGTGTTAGTGGGAACAACAGAAGAGGCATTGGATGTGAATCTTCCTCTGGAAGCAATCCAAAATCTGTTGATAAACTCTTCATCAAGAAGACTCCTCTGTATTCTCATTTTAAGTTTGGTCATCTGAATGATATTAAACATACAAGCTCTGAAAAGAGTACTTATGTGTTTAAGCCAAGGGCTAGCCAGAATAAACACTATGTTGAAAAACAGAAGTTTAGGCAAAACCACAGAACATCTAACCCCAAAGGACCCAAGAAGATCTGGGTACCTAAAAGTAAAATAATACCTGTTGCAGATGTTCTTAGCAGCAAAATCCAGACACCAATCATGGTACCTGGACTCTGGATGCTCACGACATATGACGGGCGAAAGGTCTATGTTCCAAAGCCTGGAACTTAGATCTGGAGGGGACGTGAAATTTGGAGGGAACCAGAAGGGCAAGATCATTGGCTCTGGTACAATAGGTAATGGTAACCTACCCTCTATTTCTAATGTTCTGCTAGTTGAAGGATTGAAACATAATCTATTGTCCATAAGTCAATTAAGTGACAATGGTTATGATATCATCTTTAATCAAAAATGTTGCAAAGCTGTATGTCAAAAGAATGGTTCAATCCTATTCAGTGGAAAGAGGAAAAACAACATTTACAAAATTAACCTTTCAGAACTTAAAGTTCAAAATGTAAAATGCCTTTTATCTGTGAATGATGAGCAATGGGTCTGGCATAGAAGATTGGGACATATTAATATGAGACGTATATCTCAGATTAATAAACTCAATCTGGTCAGAGGACTCCCTAATCTGAAGTTCAATTCAGATGCTCTGTGTGGCGCATGTCAAAAGGGTAAATTTTCAAAATCTCATTTTAAACCAAAAAATGTTGTTTCCACTTCTAGACCATTGGAATTACTTCATATTGATCTGTTTGGACCAGTGAAAACTGCATCCATCAGAGGCAAGAAGTATGGGTTAGTCATTGTAGATGACTACAGCAGATGGACATGGGTAAAGTTTCTAAAACACAAGGATGAGTCTCATTCTGTGTTCATTGACTTCTGCAATCAAGTCCAGACTGAAAAAGAATGCAAAATTATTAAAGTCAGAAGTGATCATGGTGGTGAATTTGAAAACAAATATTTTGAAAAATATTTTTCTGAAAAAGGAATTGCACATGATTTCTCCTGTCCTAGAACTCCACAACAAAATGGAGTTGTAGAGAGGAAAAATAGAACATTGCAAGAAATGGCCAGAACCATGATCAACGAGACAAATCTGGCAAAATACTTTTGGGCAGAAGCAATAAATACAGCATGTTATATTCAGAACAGAGTGTCTGTAAGACCTCTTCTGGAAAAGACTCCCTATGAATTGTGGAGAAACAGAAAGCCCAACATTGCTTATTTTCATCCATTTGGATGTATTTGTTATATGCTTAACACTAAAGATCATCTGAACAAGTTTGATTCCAAAGCACAGAAGTGTTTCATGCTTGGTTATTCTGAACGCTCTAAAGGCTACAGAGTATTCAATACTGAAACACAGATTGTGGAAGAATCTATTCATGTTAGATTTGATGATAAGCTTGGCTCTGAAAAGCCAAAGCAAGTTGAAAGTTCTGCAGATAGAGAAGTTATTCTCACAGACTCTGAAGGCTCAGAGGCAGACAAGACTGAAGACAAAGACTCTGAAGCAAACCCAGATGCTACGCCTCTAACTTCCCAACTTGACAATCTGTATATTTCTGAAAGACCAACAGTCAGAGGATCTTCTTCCAGAATGAAAGCTTCTCATCCAGAGGATGTGATAATTGGAAAGAAAGATGATCCAATAAGGACAAGAGCATTTCTCAGAACTTCTGAATCTTCCTTCTGTGGCTTAGTGTCAATTATAGAACCAACATCTGTTGATGAGGCTCTGGAAGATAATGAATGGATTTTAGCTATGCAAGAGGAGCTGAATCAATTCACAAGGAATGAAGTCTGGGATCTGGTTCCAAGACCTAAAGGTTTCAATGTCATTGGAACAAAATGGGTTTTCAGAAATAAACTTAATGAGAAAGGAGAAGTTGAAAGGAACAAAGCAAGACTGGTTGCTCAAGGCTACAGTCAACAAGAAGGCATAGACTACACAGAAACATATGCTCCTGTTGCAAGGTTAGAGTCTATTCGCTTGCTTATTTCATTTGCTGCACAACATAACATCACTCTTTATCAGATGGATGTTAAAAGTGCTTTTCTTAATGGAATTATAGAAGAGGAAGTGTATGTCCACCAACCTCCTGGTTTTGAAAATGAAAATTTTCCAGATCATGTTTACAAACTGAAAAAATCTCTTTATGGACTAAAACAAGCTCCCAGAGCTTGGTATGAGAGGTTGAGTAATTTTCTTCTGAAGAAAAATTTCATCAGAGGAAAAGTGGATACCACACTATTTTGTAAAACCATTAAGAAAGATTTGTTGATTTGTCAAATTTATGTAGATGATATTATTTTTGGATCAACAAATATTATGCTTGGAAAGGAGTTTGCTAAATGTATGCAGGCAGAATTTGAGATGAGCATGATGGGAGAACTGAGATTCTTTCTGGGAATCCAAGTAAATCAGACTCCAGAGTGCACCTACATACATCAGACCAAGTATGTTAAAGAGCTTCTGAAGAAGTTTAACATGCTGGATAGCAAAATGGCAAAGACTCCAATGCATCCTACAAGCACTCTAGGTAAGGAAGAGAAGATCTGACGAATATTCACTAGTTGGATTCTGTGATGCTGACTATGCTGGAGATAGAGTTGAGCGCAAAAGTACTTCTGGAAGCTGTCAGTTTCTTGGAAGTCATCTGATCTCGTGGTACAGCAAGAAGCAACCAACAATTGCACTATCAACCACAGAGGCAGAATACATTGCTGCTGCTGGATGTTCCACTCAGATGCTCTGGATGAAGAGTCAACTAGAAGATTATCAAATCTATGAGAGTAATCTTTCTATCTTCTGTGATAATACTTCTGCTATATGTTTATCCAAAAATCCAATTTTACACTCTAAGGCCAAACATATAGAGATTAAACATCATTTCATCAGAGACTATGTTCAGAAGGGTGTAATAAATTTAGCCTTTGTTGATACAGATCATCAATGGGCAGATATTTTCACAAAACCCCTTGCTGAAGATAGGTTTAAGTTTATTCTGAAAAATATTTGTATGGATTTTTGTCCAGAGTAATATTTCTCAGAGTCAACTTCTCAGATGCTAAGTGTTTAACACTCTGAAGTATTTCATCTGTCTTGCTTGTTTAATTTATCTGTGAATTATTTTTGTGTGAAACTCTGAACTGACCATCTCAGAGGATCTGAAAGTTGAAAACGTTTCATTTCTTAAGAGTTATAGAATCACATGCAAGCAAACACGTGTCACTCAGAATCTGAAAAGATGGAGTACACCTACTGATTATGACGTTTAAGGTATTGCTTTGAAAATCTCAATCTGTCTTGATTTTCCCCCAAATGTCATATCATAATTAAAAATGATTACTTTTCATTTAATGCAAACGTGCGTATGTGTCCTATGTGTGTCTGTTGTGTTTCCCATGCTTGCTTTATTTGTCTATATAAACCATTCTCATAACACATTCACACTTTTCACATTCTCAAACACATATGCGCTTTTTGTTTGTTGTTCTCTCTCTTTGCAAACCCTAAAAGAACTCAGAAACCTTCATCTTCTTCATCATCGTCAACAATGGCATCTACTTCAAACGCTGTTACTACCAAAAATGCTACCACTGTCGAAGAACCAGTACGCACTCTCCTAACTGCTGTTGATTCACTAGAAGTACTGTGTGAAAGTTTCGTGGACTTAGAAGATCTTGCTGAAAATGGGTTTGATCTGATCTCTTCAATCAAAGCACAAGGCTGGGACGGTTACTTTGACAGGCTTATGGGTCCTGTGTATCCAACGTTAGTGAAGGAGTTCTGGATCCATGCAGATGCTACTCCAAAGTTCATTCACTCCTCTGTGCTGGGAAAAAAAGATAGTTATCACTGAAAACCTGATAAGGAAACTCATAGGTTTTAAGGCAACTGATGGAGTAACCTCTCTGTCTTCTGCGCGTGAAGACCTGAAAGATGTATGTCAAGAAATCTGTACTACTGGTGAACCTTGTAAGAAGGTTAAGTTCTTGAAACCCACTTACAAGATATGGGCTAAGATTTTCATGAACACCATCTTTCACAGACCCTCTTCAAACTCTTCTGATTATGTTAATGCTGAACAACTTTACTTCATGTATTGTTTACACCAAAACATTCAGATTGATCTTCCATATTTGTTGTTTAATCATCTGGTGTCTCACGTCAAGGAAACAAGGGAAACAGCCAGAGATAAATCTGGAAAAGTCAGAACATGGATCCCTATGGGAAGGCTGATTTCAGATATTCTGATAGAAAACCAACTTGTGGCGCATCTGCAAGAGGCTGGGTTGACAGAAGATCTGACTTATATCATTGGCTCTGAAATAAACGGTTTAACTCTGAGAAGGATGAAACTGGTTGATGATTTATCTGAGAAACCAAGGAAAACTAACTCTGAAGAAGTTAGGGGAAGAAGGATTCCTGTTAAGGATTTTCCTTTAATCACCTCAGATGAACCTAGAGAAATTATTGCTGAGTATGTTGCTCGCTGCCTAAGAGATGGTGTTGAGATTCCTGCCAATCTTTTGCAGAAGGAAGGCCAAGTTCTTCCTGATTTGACAAGGGAAAGAAGACGTAAGAGAAAAATTGATAGTGAAGGTCATCAGAAGAAAAGGAAGCATTCAGATGCTGAAAAGAAGAAGAAAAGGAAGAAGCTGAAAAAGGTTCAACCAAATCCTCCTGCAGCAACTTTTGAAGAAATTAGAGATACTCTGAAACAGGTATTTAACACTGATTCTAATCCTGTTCATCATTCTGATACCCCCACACCCTCTGACTCCCCACTTAGATTTAGAAGATCCAGACCTTCTAAAACTTTTATCTCTAAACCATCTTCTGTCCCCCCCTCATACACCACAATCCAAGCAACCAACAAACATACAAACAGAAATTCCACAACAAACTCAACAAACAACACCACAACCACAAAACACTATCCCAGAATATACCATTCCAGAGGATGTTCACCCTGAACACTCTGACCAACCTGAATATCTCATTGATCCTAATGAGATATTAGATGTCACACCTTTAAACCAGTCTGTCAATTTATCTTCAACTTCTGAAAAATCTAACCACTCTGATGCATCATCTGATGATGAATCATCTGGTTACATTAATGAATGCTTGAATGATCTCAAACAACCTCGTTCTGAGAGTGTTTGGAAACAGCTGTTTAAATCTCCAACTTCTGAACATCCACCTTCTCCACAAAATTCCCCAACTCAAACTCTCACTCCACAACCTCTTGAAATCCAAAACACTCCACAACCAACAGAAACCCAACCAATTCCCTCAATACCTCAACCACAACATTCTGACCAACAAACATCTGAACCACAAACCAACCAACCAACATCTGAACCACAAATCAATCCTCAACCTTCTGAACCACAAACATCTGAACATCCATCTTCACAACCTCAACCTTCTGAACAAACACCACAAACACAACTAACCCAACCAAGAAAACCCAGAATCCCTGATGAAGCAGAATTGGGATCACGTGTTTATACTCTGTTAAGAGATTTTGATAAGGATAATGTCTCAGACTTTGCTGACATTATGGATGTTTGCATGACTACTATGGACAAAGAGGCTGCTGACGCTGTTTGGAAGAAATATCTTTACAGACTGAATAGGGAGGCTTTGAAAATCAGGACTCAATGTCTTAGATTGTCAAAAGTAAGGTTTGCTGCCTATCAAAAACGGATTAAGAGAAACACTCCTCCTATTCTTCTTCTAGAAGCTCCTCCACCTCCAGAAATTCCTGCACCTGATGTTACTCAGACTGTTTCAGAATCTACTGTTTCAGAATCTACAGATCTTCAGAAGGATGTCAAAGAACTTAAGGATTTTATGGTTGATCAAAAGAAAACAAATGAAGAAATGAAAACTTGGATGGCTAAGCAAGATGAAAATTCAGAAAGGATTACAGCACTGCTGCAACTCATTGCTTCTCAACAAGCCTCATCTGCTAAACCTACTTGATGTTTTGCACAAGTTTTTCATGTTTTGCTTTGTTTTGATTTTCTTCTGATATGTTTTGTATGCTTTTATCTGAATCTGGATGTTCTCTTGACTTTATGACAATGATCTTTTTGCTTATCTGGATATGTGTTTCTTCTGCATCTTTTCTGTCTTTTAAAATTCTTTTTGATTATGACAAAAAGGGGGAGAAACAAAATAGAATCTGATTGTTCAAATCTATAAGCAATTATCTGAACTAAGTCAGACATGTTACTAACATTCTTTGAATTTAAGTGTCCCAGATATTATTAAAAAATCTGACAAATTTCATTGAAGTTTTTCCTGAGATCTATCTTTTCAGAACCTGATCAAAAATAGCCAAATCTGAGTAGACCAGACTCTGATATCTAACCTTGAGTACTATGATCTAAAAGATAACTCAAGACAGGAAATGGCAAGATAAACAACCAGGTGTTCTGAAGTTGTTCATCTGGCATCAAGCTTTAATATGGCATCAAGCTTTGACTCTAGAAGTCAAACATATGTCAACCAGGCTTCAATCAGGCTCTGAATCTGAAATGTACTCAACCAGAAAGGGAAGTATCTAATTCCATTAGAGTATTCATTTCAGGGGGAGATTGTTAATCTCAGGGGGAGTAATTTTAATTCATATTTTTATTGAACAAATTTCTCATGTTTTGTCATCATCAAAAAGGGGGAGATTGTAAGAGCACAGATTGTGTCTTAGTAATATCTCTATGTTTTGATGATAACATTAATGATAATTTGTATACAAGAATTATACTCTCTAAATTTGTTCTAAACTGTTTTCTACTAGCACAAAAGATTTTAATCTTAAAGAGCAAATTTGATGTGAACAATAAATTCTGAATGGCTCAGAGCATCTGAAGATTAGAAGAATCTGAAGTATAAGAGCTTAGTCATCAAGATTCTGAAGATACAACACGCTGCATATATTATCAAGAATCTGAATGAAAGAAGACTCTGAGTGAAGAGACTCTGAATGAGAGAAGACTCTGATCTGAGTGAAGACTCTGATCTAAGAGCATGTTACGCTTCAAGCACACAGCTGCACCAGACTCTGATTCAGCAACATCTGAAGAACATCTTAGGCTCTGAAGTTTCCAGAAGATTCTGAAGACTGAAGACTCTGATATTGATTGTTGATCTGAACTATCTGAAGAACATCTTAGGCTCTGAAGTTTCCAGAAGATTCTGAAGACTGAAGACTCTGATATTGATTGTTGATCTGAACTATCTGAAGAATTATTTGAAGAAGATTATTTTAATATATCCGTTGGAATATGCCAGCAAATCTTTCCTTAATTGGGATAGACATAAATCTCTGCAAGAAGATTATTCCTCTGATACATTCCATATATGGTAAATTCACAGCTCAGCAGACAATTGCTACACCCACATTTTGTGCGCCGTCTCTCTGCTGCAATAGTACAAAGGACAGTACTATTTGATATTGGAAATATCCTCTCCAACGGTATTATATTCTCTCCAATATTCAAGTGGCTATATAAAGGAAATGATAGCTCATTCTTCAAGTGACGAAAATCATTGCAAGAACACTCTCACGCGAAAAACTCTCAAGCTCTCATATTCTTTATAGTTCATACTTTGTTCTAAACTTAGAGAAATAACACAGTTGTGTTTATAGCTTTCATAGAAGCAATTTATTACTCTTACATTGTATTACATTAATTTGTAAAGGAAGTTTTCCTTAAGAGGATCTAGGTTAGATCAGTAGCTCTTGAGAAGACTAAGAACAGTTGTTCTTAGGTGTTGCTATTTGTAATCAGTTGATTTGAATAGTGGATTAAGTCCTTGTTGAGAAAGGCAAATCACTCTTGAAAAGGGTGGACTGGAGTAGTTGAGTTCAACGAACCAGGATAAAAATACTTGAGTTTTTTATCTAAGATTATTTTCTGTCATACTTATTCAACCCCCCTTCTAAGTATTTTCTCACCTTCAAATAGAGCTCAAATAGCTTCAAAATAAGCTCAGGTAGCTTGCTTATGATGTAAGGAGATCCAATGGCTGGAAATTGTTCCTTGTTTTGATCTTAATGGTGAATTTTAAATGTGTACCTTCATGGTGAAGCAACCTTGAGTTTCCATATGCAAGTGACCTCAAACTTGGTTTCTGAAATTGGCATTGTTCTTAGAATGTCAAAAGGACTCAAAAAATGCACCAACTTGATTAAAATTGGTTCAAAATGACTTTGATTGAACTTAGCCCTTTTAAATACTTTTCCATTAAATTTTATTCATCATTCTTCCAATCCAATCTAATCCTATGATAGGTGATTATTTAATGATGAAATTGACCTTATTTGGAGCAACTTTTATGTTGGCAAAAGTTTCATTTGAGATGTGCAAATTTGTGAAATTGACCCATAATCAAAATGACTTATAATCAAAGTTTCCCAAAATTCTACTGGCTTGCAAGCTTCCTATCTTGAGCTCCATAAATCAGATTAAAGACTTCTAGTACATTTTGGAAATCTAAGATCATAAGGAAAAACTTTCATGTTTGGGTCAAAGTGAGGAGAAACATCCTTCTAGGTCAAAAATGTCTTGGAAGTTGGTTGACTTTTGTTGACCAAAATCACATTCATCTGATGACCTGTAACCTGCCAGCTTCATAACTTGAGTTCTAGAAATCAGATGAATGACTTCTAGTACTCAAAATAAATCTAAGAACATGCTCTACAAGTTTCATGTTGGGTTCAAGATGAGATGAGACTTGTATCTTGAGTTATGTGGTCTTGAAGTTAGGCACTAAACAGGGGATTTTACATTGACAAGCTTAGAAACCCTAGCTTAGCAACTTCTCACACTCTTGATTACTGATGAATTGATCTTGAAATGATATATGACATGCCGCAACATAATATTCCATGACCATAGAGACTTGGAATTGAGTCTTAATCTCCTTTAATTGCACAGTTGACTTAGGGTTGACCAGATGAAAACCCTAGCTGCGCTACCTTTGACTGTGGCTTCTTGCACTTGGTACAATGACTTGTATAAGCTCCACAATGACCCTCAAGACATCCAATGAGTTTCTATAATACTCTCCATCCATAATCATGGACTCAATATCTCCTGATGACTTTCATTTGACCCCTAAGGTAGGAGATACACCAATCTTTACCATCCACTCCTTTAGTGAGCTTTGACATTCTTCTGATAGAATAAGCACTTGATAGCTTGAATACATCCTCTTGCTTAGGCTTGGAAACTTGATAGCCCTCTCCTGATAAGTGCACACCTCCTAATCCCCTGCAAATGAGTAATGAAATACAAAATGCTAATGTTATGAAATGCAATGAAACAAAAGCCAGTTAAAGAAAAAGGTTGGGCAAATTTTGGGGTGCAAGACATACTTGAGTTTGATCCAACATCTCACAAATCTCCACCTTGGAACAAACTCTATAACATCAAAGAACTAGCTTTCTTCATGCAGCTTTATCAACTGCATACAGAGGAAAAACTTACAACTGGGCAACGTCTTGGTGATCATATCAGCAGCATTATGATCTGTCGAAACCTTCAGCACTTGGACTTCTCCATGCTCGATTACCCCTCTGACGAAATGCATCTCACATTAATGTGCTTGGTTCGCTCATGATAAGTTGAATTATTCTACAGGTGTATTGCACTTTGACTATGACATTTAACAGTGATAACTCGTCCTTGAAGTTTCAACTCCTTTGCAAAACCTTCAAGCCACAATGCTTCCTTCGCAGCTTTAGTTAGGGTGATATATTCTGTTTCAGTGGTTGATAAGGCAACGACCTTCTGAAGTGTAGCTTTCCAACTGATTGTTGTCCCAAACATAGTGAACACATATCTAGAAATAGATTTTCAGGAATCCATACAACCCGCATAATCAGAGTCAGCATATTCTTCGATTGCTGCTTTACTATCTTCACCCAAGGCTCCACCATAAATTAGGACTCTATTCAGAGACCCATTAATGTACCTTAGAATCCACTTTAATGCTTGCCAGTGAGCCTTTCCAGGATTCGCCATGTACCTGCTTACAAGACTTACTACATATGCTATGTCGGGTCTAGTACAAACCATAACATACATCTAAAAACTCACTATATTAGCATATGGAATGCTATTTATATAAGTTCTTTCAATATCAGTGATGGGACACTAATCTATACTCAGCTTGAATTGAAGGTTTTTCGAAGTCACAACAGGCTTTGAATTCGACATACCAAACTTTTCGAGAACCTTCCTTAGGTATGCCTCTTGAGATAAGCATAATTTTGACTACTTTCTATCTCTTCAGATGTCAATCCCATGAATCCTAGACGCAGCTCCCAGATCCTTCATGTCGAACTCTTTATTGAGTTCATCCTTCACCCTCATTACCTCTTCGACATTGTTGATTGCTATTAGAATATCATCCACATAGAGCAACAAAATAACAAATTAATTACCCGGTTGAAATCTGAAGTAAACACAGTGGTCAAACTGACTTCTGTTGAAACTTATGCGTGCCATGAACTTGTCAAATCTCATATTCCACTGTCGAGGAGATTGTTTCATTCCATATAAGGATCTACTCAGCTTGCACACATAATCTTCCTTCCCTTATTTGACATACCCTTCAGGTTGCCTCATCAGGATTGTTTCATCTAAGTCACCATACAAGAACACAATCTTTACATCTATCTGTTCCAGTTCAAGGTCGAACTGTGCCACTGTGGCAAGCAACATTCGAATGGATATGTGCTTCACAACAAGAGAGAACACATCATTGAAGTCAACATCTTCTTTTTGAGTGAACCCCCTAACAACCAATCTTGCCTTGTATCTCTTCGACGCCACTTCTTCGATTCCTTCTTTAACTTTGAAAATCCATTTACAGCTGACTAACCTGGCTCCAGTAGGTTTCTTGATCAATTTCTAGGTGTTGTTATCATGAAGAGATTTCATCTCATCATCCATGGTCTTCAGCAATTCAGGCATCTTTCGAATCCTCATAACTTCCTTATAGTCTCTAGGTTCTTCATCTAGAACCTCACTTGCAGAGGTTAAAGCATAAGCTATAAGATCTTCATACCCAAGTCTCTGAGGTGGCTTGATGACTATCCTCGACCTGTCTCTTGCTAGCAGGTAGTCATTATTTGTCTCCTCATATTCGACAACATCTTCCGCGTCTTCTTCGACTTCATCTGGGATATGCAATTCAGTATCAACATGCTCCACCTCAACAGGAATCTCTCCATGTTCCAACTTTTTGTCAGCATCATTAGTTTTCTTAAAAGCCATCTTTGATTCATTGAAAACTACATCTCGACTGGTGATACACCATCTGTGACCTGGCTCTAGGCACCATAGCCTATAAGCTTTGACTCCTTCAGGGTATCCCACGAACATGCATTTTAGAGCTCAAGGTTTGACCTTGTCGTGCCTAATATGAGCATAGGCTACAAAGCCAAATACTCTAAGTCTATCAAGACTAGGTGGATGTCCCGACCAAACTTCTTCAGGTGTCTTCATTCCCAAGGCAGTTGAAGGACATCTATTTATCAGATAGGCTGCTATCGAAACAGCGTCCACCCAAAACACCTTCAATCCAACACTAACCAACATGCATCTAACCTTTTCAAGGATTGTTCAAATGAATCTCTTAGCTAAGACATTTTGTTGAGGAATACATGTTACAGTCTTGTTCCTTGCAATCCCAGACTCAACACAGTAACTATCAAATGCTTCGTTGCAGAAACTCAAGGCCAATGTCGATTCTCAACCTCTTAATCATTCTGCCAGTTTGAGTTTCGACCAAAACCTTCCAACTTTTGAAATTCTCAAAAGTTTCATCCTTCGTCTTCTGGATGAATACCCATAGCTCTCTGGAATAGTCATCAATGATGGATAGAAAATACCTTGCAGCTGAGTGTGAAGGATTCCTTGTAGGCCCCCAAAGATCAACATGAATGTAATCCAGGGATCCATGGTTCTATTGCTTGCCTTTGTTAAACTTTGCCTTACAGGACTTACCAAATACACAAGATTCATGAAACTCAAACTTTTTGACTTTGTCACCTCCTAGCAGGTTCTGCTTCCCCAATTCGACCAGGCCTCTTTCGCTGACATGGCCCAATCTCATGTGCCATAATTCTGTCTTCGACACAGGTTTTATAGATGCAAGATTTATCGAACCACTTAAAACCTCATCTTCAAGGGTATACAAGCCTTGTTTCTTCATGCCTCTCGAGACTTCCTTCGACCCCTTCATGACTCTTAGGATAATTTTCTCTCCTTTAAAAACATATCCATTTATGTCGAATTCACCAAGAGAAATAAAATTTCTATTCAAGTTAGGTACATACCTAACTTCAGTCAATAACCTTATTGACTCATCATGGAGCTTGAATCTCACAGATCCAATACCTGCAATTTTGCAAGATTTGTTATTTCCCAACAGCACAGATCCACCATCTTGATCACATAGCTCCTTGAACAATTCTCTGTTTGGAGTCATGTGCCAAGTGCAACCTAAATCCATAATCCACTCTTTTCTTGAGTCGCCACTGTTGCACCCCAAAATTTGCCCCACCTTTTCTGGTTTTTGCTTCGCGCTCATTTGCATCATCATTTGTTCATGACTCATAATCATATCTTTGCATGGATCTTCTAAGACATGGGATCAGGAGTTTCTCTGAATCAGTCATCAAGTATCAGGATCAGGGTTCGTTTCTCATCTTGGATAAGAGATCAGGCTTATCAGAGACGATGGCATGGTTTTGAGTCGAATATGGTTATTCAATTGTGATTACGATCAGACAGAAGTTTGACCTATTCTTGGTCCAAATCATCAAGAGAATGCTTCAATCACAAGTTGTCAGTATCCATAAACTCTCTCAGCCAATATGCATCCAAGGTCAAATTGTTGTGTTTGGAACTCAGCAGGCTATCAAGCAGTGGTTCATGTGGGGTTTGGTCCAGAAGATCAGGTTTATCATGATCCGTCAGTTCAACTTGTGTTCCTCTGTGGATTTATTTTCCCGGGGATTTATTCAAAAAAATTCAAAGTGATTCAGGTTTCATTTAATCAGAGATTTAGAGGTCGGCTCACTCAAATGGTTGTTGTTTCTGTTGCGAGTTGTTCAGTGGTAACTGTGTGCATTTAATCAGATGTTGGTGAAAAAATTGAAATAAGTTTGGATTCATTTGATTATTCAGTCTTTAAATTGAGTTCATAATCTATTCTAGTCCTTTTTTTTTTCTACCATGAACCCTTCATCCATTTCCATTTCCCTTTATACCATATTTTCTTATCTTTCCACTTTCAACCATATCCATTATCAACTTCCAATATCATTTCTCTTAACCATTTTTATCCAATTTTGTCCATCCAATTAACCATTTCTTTTTTATTTATTCAATATCCATAAAATTAATTCTAACATCCAATTTCTAATTCACTTATCCCTATTTTCCATATCCTTTTCATATTCTCATTTTATAAACCAAATATCCTCTTCTTCATATCCATTGACCACTTCCACTATCCATTTTATTAATTATCCAAATCCACCATTCAAAATTAACCTTTTTTTCTTTTATATTTTTATTCAAGTTTGATTCAAGTTATATTGCCAATTAGAATTCAATTCACCCTTCTTAAAAGCCCATGACCCATTTATTTTTCAAGTCCATAAACATTATAAAAAAAATTAATTAAAAAAAAGGGGGATCTCCCATTATTTTGTACAATCCCTTTCTTAATAAGCCAATTACACAAAAAAAATATATAAAGAATAACAATATGGGCCCAACAAAGGTACACGTTGGATTTTTCCTCTTCAGCATCATTTATGCCCTGCCACTTTCCTCAGCCACGCGCATTGTACGTCAAAGCCTAACGACTCTTGCAGAATTCTAAGACTACAATTGAACAAACCAAACTTTGTACACCAACAGGCTTGTACAACTTTTACCATTTTCGACAGGCCACGATTCTCACGACAAACGAACCCGCTGCAGACCTACACCAATATTTCAAACGACAAGCCACCAACTCGTACACTCTGCACCTCCACACTAGACAATTAATGTGTAATCCGTACGGTGCAGCAACAAACCTGCAATCTGCTATCACCGTAAAATCTACGACCAAAAGCAGCAACACCATACATTAAAGGAGGTCTTGAACAACGAAAAAGAAAGGGGTTGAGTAAAAAAACAAAAAGACTCTGAAGGTTGAGAACATAAAAAAAACTCACCTTAGAAAAATGTTTTCAACCCTTTATCGTCATCACTAATCTGCAAATTGCCGAAACCTGCAACAAAAATTCAAAGCAACCGCATCAACAGATTCAACAACAGCAACAACAACTCTGCGTCGAAACTGTAAGAAACTCAGATCGAAGAAGAACTCACAAATTTTAACACGATCACACATAGGAATCAGAGTTGAATCTAAAATAAGATGATTCGAAGTGCAAACGAAACTCATGAGTAATTCGATGTTGATGTCGTCGCCACGCAAGTACATTGATCTCTTTTTGAACCTCGATTTTTTGGTATAAATTGCTTCTGGTTCGAGTTTTTTATGCTTTTCCGTGTGAGATTCATTGTGAAATGGAACGTGAGAGTTGATTGTGATGTAGGTAGTGAGTATTTCTCCTCAACAGAGGCTCGGCGCCGTGTCGCCAATTATTACGATGGTGCGTGGAGGATGAGGTAGAAGGGTTTCTATTTAAAACAAGGAGGGTAGTTTTTCGCCGACGGAGACGGTCACGTTTCTGCAGCATTTTCTTTGAGAAGGGAGAGGAGATGGACGTCGCATTGGCAAAGAGAAGAAGCGCTTTGAGGATGAAGGAGAGTCGCGGTTTTGTTTTCTTTTGGAGAGGGATGTTGAGTGAAGTGTTTGGATATTAGGTTAACAAGTAGGAGAAGGTGGGTTAAGCCTCAAAGTCCATGCGAATTTTTATTCGCACCCTCGGTTTCGCTAGCCACCCCCCCCCCCCCCCCCAGGCACATGCTCAACTTTTGGGCCTAGTCACCATGGCCCATGCGCCAGACCTCTATTCCCCCCCCCCTCCCCACCCAAAAAGTCATTTTTGCACCCCCTGTGTTCACTAGTGTACCCTTGTGGGGCTAGGTCTTCTTGTTGGGCCTGAAGGTTTCGGCCCACACGCCTGGACCACTATGCACACCCCTAGCTTTTCTTTTTGCACCCTTTTGTTGCACCCCAAAATTTGACCAACCTTTTCTTTCTAACTTGGCTTGTGTTTCATATCATTTAGCATTTACATTTACATAGCATTGGTTCTTAATAGGGGATCAAGCAAGGGTACCATTTTACAGTCATCAAGGATTCACCATCATCAGAGTTGAGTCTCCTAGCTCCTTGAGAGGAGGGGTGTGTGTATGGGTGTTATCTCATCAGAGGGTCATGAGATTACCCATTTGGATAAGGCATGATTCAAAAGCTCAATGTGTGTCTTGAGGGGTCTTAATGGATTTTGTATGGTCATTCCAATCATCTGCAAGAGCCTCAAGCATGGATATGGAATTATGGTTTTCATCTGGTCAACCCAAAGTCAACTGTGGACTTGAGAAGGTTCAAGACCTGGTTCTAGGTCATGCAAGCTTTGGGAAGTCATTATAAGTCATCTAGGATGTCTTGTTGAGATCAAATAAAGAAGACTCAACAGTTCAAGGAGTTACTAAATTAGGATTTCAGTGTAAAATCCTCTCCTTTGATGCTTAACTTTAAGGACAATTTTCACTATGATACAAGTTCAACCTTGATAGACCTAAAATATATTGTTTATTCGACTCGATTTGCGCATGTTATTTAGGATTTTATTTCCGTTTTCTTGTATTATGCCTCTGTTTTGTTTCTTTTTCAGGTTTTTGTATTTTTAAAGCTACTCGAGAAGAAATGAAGAAAAACGAGTTAAAAGACCAACATTCTCTGGAACTGTACACATGGCTTCCACCATGGCGGGCGCCATAGGGGATGCCACACATTGGATAGAAGACCAACTGCTGACAACTGCCACGTCTCCCACTCTTTTCCACCCTAGTTCATGTGGCGGGCGCCATAGGGAAGTGGCGGGCGCCACCTTTGCAATCTTGTTTCCCTTCCAAAAGGAGTTGGAAGGCATTCTTGTCCTTACCTGTACTTTCCTACCACTATTAATAAAGGAGTTATGTCTCATTTCTAATCATCCAAGCTTAGTTACAGAACTCAAGCCATAAATTTCACCTATTGTAAAGTGATAAACTTCTCACATCGAGGGGTTATCACATTGTCTAATCGAGTATGTAGTCGGGTTTGGAGCAATTTGGAAGAAGTTAATCCTGCCACCATTTTATTTCTGTCATTTACTTCAAGTTGTACCAAGATTTAAAGCCTCCCATTTGGAGCAGGTTTCTGTTTATTTATCGCCCTTTTTATTTATCCGCTTTTATTTCCCGCACTATTTATTTATCGCACCCTTTACCGCATTTTATTTATTTCCTCGCACTTTATTTAATTGCATTTATTTACCATGCCTATTTACTTTACCATGTCCGGCTAAATCTTAAAGGCTAGGATGCGACGATCGTAGTTAAAATAGTATTCCATACGATTGTCGATAGAATTACTTAAGGGTTATTCTTACTTTTAACACTTATTTTGCACTTAAAATCTGTTGGGTAAGATCGAAAGCCATCCAACCTTTAGATAAATTTGGTTAGTCTTAACTGTTCAAAGGAAGCGAAAGCACTTGGTCCAGTTAAGTAGGAATCTTTAATGATTTAGAAAACCGATTTTAAAATTGTTTTCGGACACGTTTATGGATTTAAAGTCCGGTTCACAAGAACCTCTTTTTGTTAGAAATTCCAGGTCAAAACACTTTTCAACTAAGTTAAGAAACTATATTTCTTAAAAATAGGTTTAATCACTCTAACGCAATGCGCGCCTTTTTATAAGTGACAATAAGAGGGATCGATTAGGGGATAAACTCGGTTCTGAATGCACGAAAGCGACAATTCCTGTTAAATTAGTTATTTTCACGAGTAGAAAACATTACCCCATAAGGCATCCTATTTATACGCATTTGGAATACTACCTAGCTATGTGAATTGCATCTAAGCCTGTTGTTTTAATATTGAATTTATTTTCGTACTTTACTATTTATTTCACACAACTTAACCCTTTATTGACTTGCCTTAGATAAACACCGTAACAATAGCAACCGATAGATTAACGTTTGGTCTCTGTGGGATCGATAATCTTTTATATTATTCTGACGCTATTCGTGCACTTGCGAATCACATCATCAAATTTTTGGCGTCGTTGCCAGGGATCAATTACGTCAAAATTTTGTACCATATTGTTACACCGTCTAGACTAAGGTTTTACCCATCGTTCAATGCGAAGAACTCACAGCACCGGTACTCTTCTAGATCCTTTAGAGGAACCTGAACGTTACACTCACGTACGTATCTTATTTCGTAGAATTAAGAAAGCTATGGACGAAGACCCGTAACCAAATACCCTTTATGGAAAGCAGGATGCGGGAAGCGTATCCAGAATTGTTTCCATCAGGTAATTTTCGAGGACGAAAATAATTAAAGTGGGGGAGAGTTGTAACACCCATTTTAATTATTTAGTCATTTTAGTGTTATTTTAATTATTTTATTTTGGTGTGCCCATAGGTGGGGGTGTGATGGAGTATGTTGGTGGGTATCCTTGATTTATAAGGATTATTCAATAAATGTGGAGTTGATATAATAATATAATGATTTAATAATAAATAGTAATATTGGTGGTATTATTATTATTATTATTAGTATTGGTGGTAATATTAGTATTATTATTATATTTATTAGTATTATTAGTAATAATATTATTAATATTGGGAGTTAGGGAGATAATAGGGAGTTAGAGAGAGAGGAAAGTAAAAAGTCACGATAGAACCGTGAGAAGAGAATTGGGAGAAAGGAGAAGAGTGAAGAACAGAGAGGAAGAGGGAGGTCAGAGCTGTCTAACTTTGGAGGAATTCTTCACCAATTAGAACAACTATCGAGGTAAGGGGGGAGAAACTGGTTGGGATGGTATATACATGAATTGGGTAGAGGGGATTCATTAACCTCGTAGGGATTTGTCGATGTATGAAGTTGTATATTGGCATTCTTGTAATTGTTGTTGATAATGATAAATTGATGCTTGATGTTGATGAATTGTTGTTGATATTGTTGAATTTGGGGGTATAGGCTGAGGTTACGGTTTTAGGGAAGTTCTGAGTGACTTCAGACGTATTGGAGGTATACCTGAAGGTTGGTCCTGTAGTGGAAATTAGGGAGGAATCGATGAGGGTAATATGTAATATTTGTACTGTTAATAGGACAGAAGTTGGAGGTAGCATGTTAGGCATGGAATTGGCTCAGATAACATTGTAGAATAGTGGGGATTTTAGGGTATCGCAGCATTCGCTGGGATTCGCCTGGCGAGTGTTGGCGAATGTTCGCCTGGCGAATGTTAGCGAGCAGTGGCAAGTAATTCCAAATAAACTCCCAGTCCAAAAGGGTATATAGTTCGCCTGGCGAGTATGGCCAGTGAAGGTTCGCCTGGCGAATGCACGATAGTTGAGAGAGGCTTCGCGAGCAAGTTCGCCTAGCGAGCCATAGCAAGCATTCGCTGCGGGGCTTCGCCTGGCGAATGAACCAGCGAACGTGACAACAGAATGTGGTTTTTGGTACTGTTTTGCCTTGTGCATTAGCTTTGTAGGATCCCTTTGATCATGATAAGTGCAGGGATGGTAATTGAATGATGAAGAGTGTGTGTTTGGTGATAGGAAGTGAATTCCTTGATACTTTATGTAAGTTTCTGATAGATTGGTGTATGACTTATCTATGTATATTTGATGTATGGTGTCGCGGTGCAATTTGGATACCAAACTATTGATTATTTTGAATCTTTAATTCAATTTGCAACCGAACTTTGATTTGTCCAAAGGAAGGGATAAAGATCGAAATTCCCACAATGCAATGCAAATGCAAGCTAGAGAGTTTTAGGTTCGGGGGTTGGTTAAACTTAGGGAAGGTACTAGCATCCTAAGTTTTTGTAGTACTCTACAGGAACCTCTTGTTTTAAGTTTGTTTATTGCTATGTGTTTATCTGCTTAAGGGATTAAAGACCCTAGTGGTTTATTTCTAAGTATACTCGATAAGATGTCGCATCTTATGCCTAAATATCCTTACGGGAGTGGAATCAGAGTATGTTGTAGTTCACCCTAAAGGGTTAGAGGAGTACTTTGACTGTGGTCAAAGTTCCTACGGGTTTAGGGTAGTTGTTTTGATTGGGTTTAGAAGAAGAGATGAGTCTTCATGTTAAGGGAGATATAACCACCACAAATGTAAGAGGGGTTGTAGGAAATGGTCTTTGCATCGTCTTAAGAAAAGGTCTTAAATACTCGGATGGTCGCCAAGTATGCCTTTGTCGCTCTTAAGGCAAAGTCCCTACATGTTTGATTGTATTGTTGTGGGGGTGGAGATTATATCTCTCTTAAGATGATTAACATCTATTCTCTATTTGTGTTTGAAAAGTTTGTATTGTTGATTGTTTTGTGTTTGTCTAAGTTGTAAAGATTAAGACGAGGTCCTTCCTATGGGGTAGGTCCTAAACTTAAGTGATCAACTTGAATGGAATCAAGGATCGAGGGGATTATGATGCAAATTATATGCAACTACACACAACGTTGAATTATGTGTAGGTTTTTCCTTTGGACGAATGCGATGCATAAGATATAATGACTTGCGGTAAAGATAAATTGCAGAAAGTAAATACGGAAATATAAACCATACACGAACGCATGAAAGCGCTAGGTGAGTGTGTGCATTGTGGATCGATAAGAGCGGATAAGGATAAACCATACATACGCATGAAAGCGCTAAGTGTAGGTGAATGTGTCGTGAAGTGAGTGTGCACGATTTGTTTTACGCTGTTGAGTTGATTTTAGTCGGTTGATTGATTTTTGGTTTGAATAAAAAGTTGATTTGATTAATTTGAATAAAAGTTGGTTTTGTTGACTGGAATTGATTTTAAAAAGAAGTTGATTCATTTTTAGTCGAATGAGTTGAATTTGTTTTAAGCGGATTGATTTTGATTGTTTTAAGAAAATGTTTGAATTGGTGAGGTTAATTGATTTTACGAAAATAGTTGGATTAATTTTAGGAGGGAGTTTGCGTTAGATTTGTTTTAGCAAAATTGTTCGTTATCTTATAAAAGTTGATTTACTTAAGAAAACAGTTTTCTAATATTAAAAGGTTTAACTATTATTAACGAGTGAAATATATGTTATTAAATTATGAAAATGATTTTTAAATTATTTTTCTTCCTACTTAAGTTATTATAAAAGGTTTTTTTTGTTTTTTTTTAAATATAAAGGTCATTATTAAAGTTATTGAAGGCCATGAAGTGAGTTTTTACAAATAAAAAAAAAATTAACTATTTATTAAATGTGACAAAGGGTTCTTATTATATAAAATTGCTTTAGTTATCAATTGAGTTATTTAAAAAGGTTATTAAGATAAAATGATCCTAATTATTATTATAAGAGGGCGTGTGATCAAGTGTTACGCGGGTTGTGAGGTTTATCGTGGACGTATGCAGGTGATCATGTGATGGTGATCTAAGTGTCGTGGTGTGCGGGTGTATTGTATTATGATGGGTATACATACACATGATTACACAAGATTAAAAACAACGACCTAAACCCTAAATCACACCCCAGTTTCCCCGCGCCGTTCTCCCTCTCGATCTCGTCTTCTTCTTCCTTCCATCTTCTCCTTTCTCCGCTTTGACTTCCTATCGACCCAATCGTCCTTCTCTCCGCTTCAATTTCTCCATTCTTCTTCTTCATTTTTTTTCTACGCAAACCAACAAAAAAACGTTAAGAGGTTAGAAAAAAAACCTCACCGTTTAATGTGTTTTCTTCGCAGATTTTGGACGGCAGCTCGCGAAGCATGGAGAAGGATGGTTCTCGATTTCGCGGTGGGTAACGGCGGGTGATTCGCGGTTGCGTTCTTCCGGTCAAAGGTTTGGAGGGAGATAAGCCTCTTTCTTTCGTATTTAGGTTCTCATGGTTTTCTCTGGTTTTTCGATTTGGGAATTTTCCTGTGTCCGTTTTCTCTTCTGCGAATATGATCCAAATTTATAGACCTTGATATTTTAGGAAGGAAACATCCTTCTTTATGACTTTGAAATCGTTATGCTTTTTGCAAATAAACGTGTCTTCAATTCCCCTATTTGAATATGCTGACAATAGTAAGTTTCCTTCTTTACAGGGACATGCCAGTGGCTGTTTTTGGAAGGAATTTGAATGTGCTTTGATTGCGTTTTGGACATGTTCGACCTTGTAAGGGAAGAAACGTGACTCTTGTTCCCTAACTCCTGAAGACTAATTTCTTTTGAAACATGTTCTTGTTTTCTTGATGAGTTTTGATTTGTGACAACTTTACTTGTGCAGCGTCATCATCACCGAGTCTTCGAATATGGTGTTGATGCGAACAAATACATTTGCGGAGAGTTTGTTTTGTCTTCCGTATTCAACTTCAAGTCGCATGGATGGAAGCGGTGGACTGGGAGCTCTAAAAAAAGGGTACTGACACTTGTTGCGGCTTTTAGGTAAATGTTGATTTTCAATTCTGAGTTCAGCGTATTCGAATTGTACTAAGCATGTCGTATTGTGCTCGTTGTAGGATTACAATGGAAGACTCTATTTTGACTTCGAGGGGGCATTGCCGAGACTTCTTGCGAAATGCCTTGTGGTCAAGAGGTACCGAAGGGATTAGAACTTCTATGTCACGGTTGGGGCCTATTGCGATTTTTCTCTCCGTACTCGCTTGACTGCTTTCAAACCACTGGTGCTTATAATGCTTGTTTCTTATTTTTGCAGGATACCTCTGAGCACCGGCTTGATACGTAAATAAGACAGCTTCAGAAGCTTGTTAGCTGTGGTGGAAATATGGATGATATCCTGAATTTTTGGAACTTTGCTCTACGGTATCCGATTGCCACAAGACACCTCAAGCTATCAGGAAGTCCTACCTCTTCGACGTTGGTTGTGCAGGTGTGAGGTCTGCACCTGTTGTCACTACATTAAACATCTTGGCTCGGCGTGAAGAGAAACTTGGGATCCAATTCTAGGCGTCGCTAGCACTGTTCTTCACGGAATTTCTTTTGGTTGTTTGTACTTCAAAGGACTTGGATTGGGTGAACACAAAGAAGGTCTGTCTTACACTTCCATTTGGTCATGTGTTTCTCCTGAACACGTTTTGACGGCGCACGTATTATGGCGGTAACAACAATATAGCCGTGAATGAGTTTCCACTTAAGTGTAATTGTGTTGGAGGTCAATTAACTGTCTGTGTTTCAGTTTACAGGAAATGACGACTCTGCATCTCAGAGTGAGTGCGGTTCTTGACGGCTTAATGCATTCTTCAGGTTCCTGCTTCCAAATGTAGCTGACTGATTTCTGTTGTTTTCCTCATGATTTCCCCCAGGGTTTATCTTGCTGAGGCTTAATGGGTGCTTCAACGGGATTCTCGTCTGGGCTGTGTGTGCAAGCAACTGGTGCGAGTAATACACCCATCCTCTCGTAGCTTGTCCTCAATTCCAATTGCTCCAAGTGGATTTAAATTGCATTCTATAAGAGCTGCAGTATGACGTAGTTTAGTAGCTCTGTCAGTTAACGTTGTGTTAACCTCTCCATACCTGCTTTGCCACTCCTCAAGTTCAGCATCAGAAATACTTCTAGAGGTAACCACAAGGGTGCGTAAACCTTGTGATGGGGTATTCACTTAAATGACTCTGAGTTGCATTCAATAAGCTAATGTTGCTCTCACTGCCATTTGCCAAAATGCTAAACATTGATGTATCAGCGCCTTTGACTAACCTTTACCACATTGTCAGGAAATCAGATAACAACGAACATTCTCTTTCGCGCACTATCAAATTCGTGCAGTCCCAACATGTCCAACCTGAGTTTCTCACCATTGATGCCAATAACAATACGTCCCGATGTCCGCTCAAAAGGAGTGTGTCTATATGCAGAGGCCGCAGAAACTAAAGCTTGTTCATTAGGGGATTCGCCCTGGTAATCAATGCGTTCTACATATCCATTTGATTCACTTGTTCCACGACCAGAAATACCCCCATCAGTAAGTGTAGGAATCACAGTATTACAAGCAGCCAATGTAAGAAAAAAAAATCATGAGCAGCTATTCTTTCATCTCTATTTGAGTTTCTATGCAGCATGGTCATTAGTTTGGGATCAACTGCAATTTCAGCTTTGAGCTTCCATCCTGATTTTGTATTAAGAATTAATATTAGATTTTCAATTGTGCAGGTTTCAGATCATGTTGTTCTTGGCTTGCACTTCTCATGGCCTGGTATGCGGGAGACTAAAGAGAAAGAAGTGTTTGGTACATTGGTATAGTACATTCCCCTATGTAGACTAGGATTGTTCTTTGAAATTAGCAATGGACCTGAATTCTTGTAATTTCTTGGTTCAATGTGAAGGCTTGGGTTGAAGTTAATGTACTTCTCAACTTACAAGTTCTTATTTGTTTATACCTCACAGGCTAATCAGTTGTGATAATGTGCAATTACGGGACATGGTAGCACTTGTAGATGTGAAATCTGGGTTGCCGGAGCTGAGATATAAGCTTTCCATCAATACGACTTATGAACTGTTCGACTAGATAGCTACGGATGCTAAATTCTGCCGTAATTCTTCGGACATTGGTTTTCCGTCACAGTGATGAAACATGTCACAACTTTTACAAGTCTTGCGAGAATTCCCAGTAGATCGGCGGCATAAGCGACGACTACTTATATTCTATCAGTAAATAATTCAAAAAGGCTTCTCTGGTAGCTTGCATTCCATGTAATATTAGTTCTTAGCTTGGTCTTGTAAAGGGAACAATGAATCATTGTATTATTGTATTCTTTGAATCCTTCTAGAGTTAATGAAATTAGTTGCGCTCCATTTGCTATATGAAAAAACCTGGAAAGTGGATTCAAGTATTTGGCCTTAAACTTATTCTCCATTTTACAGCAGCTTGTATCCCGTACGGGTTTGTCATGCGATTTACCACGTGGGCTTAATATTGGAAATAAACTTGGGGAACTTGAATCTTCTAGGCTTAAACCTGGCGGATTGAATTCAACTGAGACTTATTTCAATACATTCTGGTGATTGACCGCTGAAGCTTAACCAAACACAATTGAATCAAACGAGTGAAACGAAAACTCCTAAAGGTCCAATAGCATGGTTTTCAATAAAGCCTTCGGGTTGCGTGTCCTCTTCAAAATCCCACTTCCAGATGAATGTAATTGAGATAGAATTAGGATCAAGCAAGACAATGCCATGAAGTGTATTTTTGTGCAAGTCGAAAGTTCGCCATGAGCTCGGTTTTGTAAAATTCTACCCCGCGTAGCCTGAGTCTTTATTTTCAAAATATGCGATAACTTAATAGTATGAATTTAATTATAGGCTTGAATATGATGAATTCTTCATGGTAGAATAAAACCCAACTTTTTACACATCAATTTGGACCGCCTCTAATTTTCGGAGCCAGATAAAAGTCATTGAGTTTCAATCAGCTTGTGGGCTTTGTTGTAAACTTCGATAAAACTTGGCTAAATATTTGGTGAACCATACGAGGATCTCTTTGAACCTTAAACACCTGCACAAGTTGGTTAGCCATAGTAAACGCACGTAAAAAAAAATAAAGATAGCATATGAGAAAATGCACAAGGAAGTGGGATCTCATGGTCAAAAATTAGGGTGCAACAGATGCCCCTATTTAAGTTACTCCTATTCGGAGATATGGAGATTGAAATCTCTGTCTCGACGAGATAGGAGGGACTTAAATATAAACACTGCACGAATTTTTGGCCCTAAGATACCACCGAAAGCAAATGATATGCAATGGTATGAAGATGCAAGACACAAGGATCCTATGGAGAAATGGCGTCACAGGGGAGAAACTAGATACAACACACGGGAAGAAACAGGCTCAACAAAACGAGACTCCGCGGGGAGAAGATTGATAATCTCAAAGTGTTTGTAAATATGTTGCAAAGGCACTAGTGATAAAAATCCAATTGAAGATCCTACTGCATATGTCAAATGTAATGATCCCAAGACATCAGTCGGAGAAGTCTATGTCGAGTCTGGTAACTTCATGTAAGGATGCTTTTGTCAAAGTATCTATTGTCAAGAACCTCTGGGGAATCTGCTGTTGAGGTTCTATGTTGTAGTCTGTTGGAGAAATACTTCCGTCGAAGTCTTCCGGAAGTCTACTGTCAAGATTCACCGGGAAATGAAATGGTACCACCTACCGTCGAGGTCTTCTGGGAATCTACTGTCAAGATTAACCAGAAAATGAAATGGTACCACCTACTGTCGAGGTCTTCTGGGAATCTACTATCAAGGTTAACCAGGAAACTTAGGATGTTTGAATGATTGTTGTTGAAAAAACTTCCCCGTGCGTCATGGTATGGGTGCCATGAGCTGGTCTCAGTCTCTGCCCAGAATGAAGAAAACTCGTGAGAGCGTCTTCACAAAGGGGTTGTAGATATTGTAGATTGTAGATGTAACTGTAGCTGTAAATGTAATTTGTAATGTGGTTGTAAATTGTAGATGTAGTTTGTAAAGCTTCACCGGGGATCTTCGGAAGAGATGCGGGCCGGTTGAATTGTATGTCTTCTCAAATAAAGAGAGACTATTGTGATGAACTTCTTTGACTTCTTCGGGGAGATGTCACTTGACGGAAGTAAACTTGTGTGATGAACTCACTAGGGAATAAATTCCTGAAGAGTATCTTGTTGTAGTTGTAAGTATGTGAACTTCTTGAGGTGAACGTTTCTCAAATAAAAAGAAAACATTTGTGAAGTCTTTGATAAAACAATCTGCCATGAATTGATGATCTTGATAAAACTGCTGGGGACGGACGAACTATCTTGATGAGATTATCATTTGTCGTTTTGAATAAGATGTTGATCAAAACGAGTTGCTCAAATAAAGAGATTGCTCAAATAAAGAGATTGCTCAAATAAAGTGATTGCTCAAATAAAGAGGTTACTTGCGAACCAGATGTAGATTGTTGGAAAGATGTCTTGTAATATTGTTGGAGAGATATTCATCTTCGATAATTATCTTCATGAGGACCTTTTCTAGGGAGCAGAGTGCAAAATGAATGCACACTTGATCCATGTTCAGGAGTTTGGGGATATCCACCAATGTGATTGTCAGGGACCGAAATTCAATTCAGGAAATAACTGAAAAGAGACTGTCACGTAAGACTCGACCATAGAGGTATGAACTCAAACGAGAATGTACTGAAGCAACCGTCTTCCACGAGGATTGAACTTCGTGGGGAAAATAGAAATATTGCGCTTTTTTGCCTAAAGGTGACAACTCTACTTGGAAGGAGAAGACACGCCCAACCGTTTGTAGATAGACACGACCAAAGCGACAGAATAACAATACACACAAAGATGCACAAATGCAAATGTTATGTTATCTACTTATATGATATGTGTATGCTTATGCTAACAAAATAGACGAAAGCAACGAACGGAGATGGGATAAACATCTCGAAACAAACATCCGACCAATCTTCAAAGATAGAAGTATCACTGGGGATATACGGAGAACCAGATATAGGATCTTAATCTTGTTTCAGAGCTTCACAAGCCTCTATTAGGGAATAGAGATCAATCCATTCGGGGATATAACAACTTAATCTTGCCAGATAACATGGTTGTTGAATGTGTCGTAAAAACTTCACGGGGATGAAATAAACATCCGCCTCGCTGGAGAAGATTAACATTGTAGAGATCCACTAGGGTGTACAGTAACAACCACTTCACTGGGGAGATGAAGTTCAAGAAGATCTATTGAGGAGTAAAATACGTACACTTCACTGAGGAAGGTGAAGTTAGAGAAGATTCACTGAGGATTAAAATAGCATCTACTTCATTGGGGAAGTGAAGTTGAGCCAATCACTGGGTGTTCTTGCATCGAAAAGTTTCATCGAAGAATGTCATGACCACCAAGAATAAAATTTATTGGGGACATGAAGAATGTTACAGAACAAGGTGACTCTGACTTAATGAATTGTGTAATAGTCGCCATTTGAACAAAAACTTGTTGAGTGGGAAAGATAATCCTTGCGTCTCAATTTCCCCAAGTCATATGGATATGAGAAGAAGTTATTCCAAGAGGATTTTACAGAAAACAAGGCGTCCCACTGTTTTCAAACTCTTAGAGAGATTCGCTGAATCTCGACATAACGGACCCTGATTGGCGGTATTATGACGAGTCTTCAATCTTGTTCTAAAGGTGAAGTCAAACCTGAGCAGACCATTTGGAAACAAACTTGCCCCAGTTTAGAAGAGTCTTCGAATTCCAATAGGATACACTTGATGATGACGCTTGTATGTAATTTTCTATGATATCAGGCCGAATTAACACGCGTGAAATGTTATTCCTGAAACTGTTAATGCAACATATGTGTCTGTCTTGAAGTTTTGAAAAAGAGATATCACAACCACTTGTGACAAAGTCACTAGTTAGGACATGAATTAATTTATAAGCCAATATAAATAGTTGAGCATAGCTCATAGGAGTCAGGAAACGTTGTCTCATTGAGTATGCTTTCGAAGTAAACCTTACTTCAATTAGGACTTTCAAGGGTTATATCGAGGTTTAGTTTACGTTTTGTAAAACCAAAGGAATAAGGGTCAAAAGCTTATTTGTGCCCACCCAAATTTTTGAAATTTTAAGTATTCAATCGAGCTGACTGAAAATTTCCCTGCCCCAGGTTTAGAAATGAAGTTGGAAAGGGTTTGGGAGAATAAAGCAGATCCTCAATCAAGGTTTGAAGGAGTTAAAAAATGGATTAACTTCCTTATGTCTTTGGTGTTTAGGAGGTTTGAAACAATGCCTTACATCATCAGTAGGGTTTTATTCGAAAGCATACATCGAGAGATCCTACGTTTTACTTCATCATCCTCCTCCCAATTCTTCACCGAAGTGAGAAAGAAATCAGGTGATTTTGGCATTTATATAAAAAAACATTTTTAAAGAGTGAAAGGAATGGGTTTCCTCAAGACAAACATTTATTGCATTACTTATTCAAAATAAACAAGTTCTCACATGCTAATTATGCTTTTAACCAAAGAAAATAACAAGAGCAAATAAGCAGACAAAATAAACAGCTGATCATAACGGCGTTCCATTCAATACTGGGTTTCCTCCTTTGAAAGTCAGCTCTTCATTATCAATCATTTCCTGCACTTTCCCTTGGAAAACTTTACATTCTTCAATCGAATGCCCCAATGCTCCATCATGAAATTCACAGCTGGCATTTGAGTCGAACCACGGTGGACGAGATTTCATGATTCTAGTCTTTCTGGGAGTCATTACCGAGTTTTTAGCAAAATAAGACCATAGCTGACGGTAAGTCATTGGGATAAGATCAAACCATCGAGTTTCTTCCTTCGAAACGCTTAGAGGTACCTCCTGATTCTGAAACCGTCTTCGAACTTGTCGATTCCGATGTTGATTTGGAGGAGTCGATCTTCGTTTATGAGGTAGTCACTGCTTGCGCTGAGCAGGCGCTGCATATTGATGTTGAGGTACTGGATCTGGATCTGACAGGATTTGATGGGAGTCCTGAATTGCATTGACGTTAACACTTCCTTCCTCTTGGGAATCATCAACTAAAATCTCTTCATTAGCTTGGTTATTCAAATCATCTTGAATTCTTCCACTTTTGAGTGCATTCTCGATGTTTACTCTGACTTCTATAATCTTGGGGAAATCCAATGGTACAGCTCCTACCATTCTAACATAATAAGAGTCTGGCAGTGTTCTCAGAAACATCTTGTTTAAATCTTTCTCGGGAAGTGGTGGATGAATTTGAGATGCTAACTCTTTCCATCGTTGGGCATATTCCTTGAAAGATTCATCGTCATTCTTACTCATGTCCATCAATTGATCACTGTCTGGAGCCGCGTCCAAATTATAATTGTATTGCTTTATAAAAGCATCAGCTAAATCTTTAAAAGACTGAATACGACAACTTTGTAGCTTCGTATACCACATCAAGGATGCCCCAGATAAGCTTTCTTGAAAGCAGTGAATCATCAATTCATCATTGTCAACATGAGCAGACATCTTTCAAAAAAACGTCGTCAAATGGTATCTTGGACAACTAACACCCTTGTAAACTTCAAAGACAGGCATCTTAAACTTCGGAGGAATAATTATACCTGGAACCAGACATGACTCACGAGCATTAAAATCAAATGTGTCAGCTTCTTTTGTCATCTTTAATTGCTCTTTGAGATCACAAAGTTCTTTCTCCATTACATCCACCTTCATCTTAGTACGAACATTCTGAAGATTAGGTACATTTTGTAGGGGCTGGGAAGCTTGAACAACCAAGTTGTATTGCACATGTTGAGGTTGAGTGGGAACATCCGCTTGTTGAACAACGTCATCGGAGGGAAGATCAAATAACGGATTAGTCATTACTCTGAAGCCAGTCATAGAATCCATATCTTACGTTCTCTGCGCTATCCTTTAGTAATACCTCAAGCTTGGTCAGATGGTCGAGATGTCAGCCTGAAGACAATGACGGAAAACTGAATGAGGACATAGAGGAGAAGAGACTCATGCACATGTAAATGCTGGATGCATGATGCGAGAATGCATAATGCTAATGCAAGAATGTAAGGATGAAAGGTTTCATGAAACTCAAGTTCTTATAAACATTACAGAGTACCAAAGAAAATCATTTTAATATTTTTTATGTATATATATTTTTATTTTATCGGATTACAAATAAATATCCTCTTAAGAGTCCTAACATAATAGCTAAATAAAAGCTAAGAAAGCCCTAAGGAAATCCTTCATCTTGTTTGTGGATTTGTTCCTCCATTTGGATCTCCTTGAAGGTAAGCTCGTCCATGATCAAAGTCTAAAGAGTAGTTTGATAGAGGAAAATAAATCCTCCATCCCTTCTTTTGCTCTTGTTGGAAAATGAGAAATGAATCCCTTGTTTACTCGGACCTTCAATATTGATGAAAGCATTTTGGACTTCTAAGGGTATTCAATGACAAGGGAAGCCTTTGCATTTGTCTTTTGAGTTTGCTTGATTCTTCAATTGATGCCCCTAACTTCCTTAGGTCATCCAAGCTAGGACTCTTAAAAGAATATTTCAAAAATATTTTCTATTTGTAGTCTATGTTGGTTTTGTAATGTTTATAAATAAACTAGGAATTCCATGAAACTTAACGTAATATGATGCTTAAATGATGCAACAAACATAGGTAAGCACATAAGGACACAAAGATAAACAAAGGGGATCCTAGGTTTGCAATGAGCATGGAGTAAGGGTATACCCAATCCCAAAGGTTGTGGACTAAAGGTTGATTGTACCTGCCGAACAAGGTTCTAATGAAGTTCCCAAAGTCATTAGCCCATCTTTCGAATATTATCAACTTCCCAAGTACTCGGGGGTTAATAATATTCTCAAGAGAACTTCTTTTGAGTGTAGCATCACGTAGCACTATTTCAGGGGTACCCCCTCATAGCCTCGCACTACGTCCTAATAAAGGTCAAAGTGGGGTTAAGGTAACTACGGTCCTCAATATCATAGGCTCCAACATCGAATATAGTGCATGTTTTCACGATTAAGAACTTGTTCAACAATACAATTTTCGAGAGGGCCTCAATTGAGCGTGATTTTCAAGTCAGCTTGGTTGGGATTCCACCCCCTATAAGCCTCTTTGAACATATCACTATCCTATCTTAAGTCTCTCAAGTCCGGGTGTAGGACTTTGTCTCACCACTCATTGGTATCACCCCCAGAATACAAACAAATAAGCAAGTAAATAAGTAAGCAAGTATAAGCAAATATAAAAAGCAATAAAGAAATAAAATAAGATAGGGAGACCCACTGAAGTCCCCAGTGAAGTCGCCATTTCTGTCACGGTGAAATTTGGATACCAAACTATTGATTAGTTTGAATCTTTAATTCAATTTGCAACCGAACTTTGATTTGTCCAAAGGAAGGGATAAAGATCGAAATTCCCACAATGCAATGCAAATGCAAGCTAGAGAGTTTTAGGTTCGGGGGTTGGTTAAACTTAGGGAAGGTACTAGCATCCTAAGTTTCTGTAGTACTCTACAGGTACCTCTTGTTTTAAGTTTGTTTATTGCTATGTGTTTATCTGCTTAAGGGATTAAAGACCCTAGTGGTTTATTTCTAAGTATACTCGATAAGATGTCGCATCTTATGCCTACATATCCTTATGGGAGTGGAATCAGAGTATGTTGTAGTTCACCCTAAAGGGTTAGAGGAGTACTTTGACTGTGGTCAAAGTTCCTACGGGTTTAGGGTAGTTGTTTTGATTGGGTTTAGGAGAAGAGATGAGTCTTCATGTTAAGTGAGATATAACCACCACAAATGTAAGAGGGGTTGTAGGAAATGGTTTTTGCATCGTCTTAAGAAAAGGTCTTAAATACTCGGATGGTCGCCAAGTATGCCTTTGTCGCTCTTAAGGCAAAGTCCCTACATGTTTGATTGTATTGTTGTGGGGGTGGAGATTATATCTCTCTTAAGATGATTAACATCTATTCTCTATTTGTGTTTGAAAAGTTTGTATTGTTGATTGTTTTGTGTTTGTCTAAGTTGTAAAGATTAAGACGAGGTCCTTCCTATGGGGTAGGTCCTAAACTTAAGTGATCAACTTGAATGGAATCAAGGATCGAGGGGATTATGATGCAAATGATATGCAACTACACACAACGTTGAATTATGTGTAGGTTTTTCCTTTGGACGAATGCGATGCATAAGATATAATGACTTGCGGTAAAGATAAATTGCAGAAAGTAAATACGGAAATATAAACCATACACGAACGCATGAAAGCGCTAGGTGAGTGTGTGCATTGTGGATCGATAAGAGCGGATAAGGATAAACCATACATACGCATGAAAGCGCTAAGTGTAGGTGAATGTGTCGTGAAGTGAGTGTGCACGATTTGTTTTACGCTGTTGAGTTGATTTTAGTCGGTTTGATTGATTTTTGGTTTGAATAAAAAGTTGATTTGATTAATTTGAATAAAAGTTGGTTTTGTTGACTGGAATTGATTTTAAAAAGAAGTTGATTCATTTTTAGTCGAATGAGTTGAATTTGTTTTAAGCGGATTGATTTTGATTGTTTTAAGAAAATGTTTGAATTGGTGAGGTTAATTGATTTTACGAAAATAGTTGGATTAATTTTAGGAGGGAGTTTGCGTTAGATTTGTTTTAGCAAAATTGTTCGTTATCTTATAAAAGTTGATTTACTTAAGAAAACAGTTTTCTAATATTAAAAGGTTTAACTATTATTAACGAGTGAAATATATGTTATTAAATTATGAAAATGATTTTTAAATTATTTTTCTTCCTACTTAAGTTATTATAAAAGGTTTTTTTTTTGTTTTTTTTTTTTAAATATAAAGGTCATTATTAAAGTTATTGAAGGCCATGAAGTGAGTTTTTACAAATAAAAAAAATAATTAACTATTTATTAATTGTGAAAAAGGGTTCTTATTATATAAAATTGCTTTAGTTATCAATTGAGTTATTTAAAAAGGTTATTAAGATAAAATGATCCTAATTATTATTATAAGAGCCAATTAAATTTGAAAATACCTTATGAATAATGTAAAAAAGGATTTTATGATAACATGATATATTAAAAAGAGTTTAGTGAAATATTAACTTAAATAAATAAATTACCTACTAAAGAGGTTAGTTAAAAAGATTATTAGTTAAAAAAAAAAGAAGAAAGTTGATTAAGGTTTGGTTACAGCTTAATTAACTCTAGAAAGATTAATTAATTGGATATTAGACAGGTAATTAAATTAATTAAAAAAAGGATTAACGGTTAATTGGTTGATTAGGGGGGATTAGTGAGTTAATTAGCAGAGGGCGTGTGATCAAGTGTTACGCGGGTTGTGAGGTTTATCGTGGACGTATGCAGGTGATCATGTGATGGTGATCTAAGTGTCGTGGTGTGCGGGTGTATTGTATTATGATGGGTATACATACACATGATTACACAAGATTAAAAACAACGACCTAAACCCTAAATCACACCCCAGTTTCCCCGCGCCGTTCTCCCTCTCGATCTCGTCTTCTTCTTCCTTCCATCTTCTCCTTTCTCCGCTTTGACTTCCTATCGACCCAATCGTCCTTCTCTCCGCTTCAATTTCTCCATTCTTCTTCTTCTTTTTTTTTTCTACGCAAACCAACAAAAAAACGTTAAGAGGTTAGGAAAAAAAACCTCACCGTTTAATGTGTTTTCTTCGCATATTTTGGACGGCAGCTCGCGAAGCATGGAGAAGGATGGTTCTCGATTTCGCGGTGGGTAACGGCGGGTGATTCGCGGTTGCGTTCTTCTGGTCAAAGGTTTGGAGGGAGATAAGCCTCTTTCTTTCGTATTTAGGTTCTCATGGTTTTCTCTGGTTTTTCGATTTGGGAATTTTCCTGTGTCCGTTTTCTCTTCTGCGAATCTGATCCAAATTTATAGACCTTGATATTTTAGGAAGGAAACATCCTTCTTTATGACTTTGAAATCGTTATGCTTTTTGCAAATAAACGTGTCTTCACTTCCCCTATTTGAATATGCTGACAATAGTAAGTTTCCTTCTTTACAGGGACATGCCAGTGGCTGTTTTTGGAAGGAATTTGAATGTGCTTTGATTGCGTTTTGGACATGTTCGACCTTGTAAGGGAAGAAACGTGACTCTTGTTCCCTAACTCCTGAAGACTAATTTCTTTTGAAACATGTTCTTATTTTCTTGATGAGTTTTGATTTGTGACAACTTTACTTGTGCAGCGTCATCATCACCGAGTCTTCGAATATGGTGCTGATGCGAACAAATACATTTGCGGAGAGTTTATTTTGTCTTCCGTATTCAACTTCAAGTCGCATGGATGGAAGCGGTGGACTGGGAGCTCTAAAAAAAGGGTACTGACACTTGTTGCGGCTTTTAGGTAAATGTTGATTTTCAATTCTGAGTTCAGCGTATTCGAATTGTACTAAGCATGTCGTATTGTGCTCGTTGTAGGATGACAATGGAAGACTCTATTTTGACTTCGAGGGGGCATTGCCGAGACTTCTTGCGAAATGCCTTGTGGTCAAGAGGTACCGAAGGGATTAGAACTTCTATGTCACGGTTGGGGCCTATATTGCGATTTTTCTCTCCGTATTCGCTTGACTGCTTTCAAACCACTGGTGCTTATAATGCTTGTTTCTTATTTTTGCAGGATACCTCTGAGCACCGGCTTGATACGTAAATAAGACAGCTTCAGAAGCTTGTTAGCTGTGGTGGAAATATGGATGATATCCTGAATTTTTGGAACTTTGCTCTACGGTATCCGATTGCCACAAGACACCTCAAGCTATCAGGAAGTCCTACCTCTTTGACGTTGGTTGTGCAGGTGCGAGGTCTGCACCTGTTGTCACTACATTAAACATCTTGGCTCGGTGTGAAGAGAAACTTGGGATCCAATTCTAGGCGTCGCTAGCACTGTTCTTCACGGAATTTCTTTTGGTTGTTTGTACTTCAAAGGACTTGGATTGGGTGAACACAAAGAAGGTCTGTCTTACACTTCCATTTGGTCATGTGTTTCTCCTGAACACGTTTTGACGGCGCACGTATTATGGCGGTAACAACAATATAGCCGTGAATGAGTTTCCACTTAAGTGTGATTGTGTTGGAGGTCAATTAACTGTCTGTGTTTCAGTTTACAGGAAATGACGACTCTGCATCTCAGAGTGAGTGCGGTTCTTGACGGCTTAATGCATTCTTCGGGTTCCTGCTTCCAAATGTAGCTGACTGATTTCTGTTGTTTTCCTCATGATTTCCCCCAGGGTTTATCTTGCTGAGGCTTAATGGGTGCTTCAACGGGATTCTCGTCTGGGTTGTGTGTGCAAGCAACTGGTGCGAGTAATACACCCATCCTCTCGTAGCTTGTCCTCAATTCCAATTGCTCCAAGTGGATTTAAATTGCATTCTATAAGAGCTGCAGTATGACGTAGTTTAGTAGCTCTGTCAGTTAACGCTGTGCTAACCTCTCCATACCTGCTTTGCCACTCCTCAAGTTCAGCATCAGAAATACTTCTAGAGGTAACCACAAGGGTGCGTAAACCTTGTGATGGGGTATTCACTTAAATGACTCTGAGTTGCATTCAATAAGCTAATGTTGCTCTCACTGCCATTTGCCAAAATGCTAAACATTGATGTATCAGCGCCTTTGACTAACCTTTACCACATTGTCAGGAAATCAGATAACAACAAACATTCTCTTTCGCGCACTATCAAATTCGTGCAGTCCCAACACGTCCAACCTGAGTTTCTCACCATTGATGCCAATAACAATACGTCCCGATGTCCGCTCAAAAGGAGTGTGTCTATATGCAGAGGCCGCAAAAACTAGAGCTTGTTCATTAGGGGATTTGCCCTGGTAATCAATGCGTTCTACATATCCATTTGATTCACTTGTTCCACGACCAGAAATACCCCCATCAGTAAGTGTAGGAATCACAGTATTACAAGCAGCCAATGTAAGAAAAAAAACTCATGAGCAGCTATTCTTTCATCTCTATTTGAGTTTCTATGCAGCATGGTCATTAGTTTGGGATCAACTGCAATTTCAGCTTTGAGCTTCCATCCTGATTTTGTATTAAGAATTAATATTAGATTTTCAATTGTGCAGGTTTCAAATCATGTTGTTCTTGGCTTGCACTTCTCATGGCCTGGTATGCGGGAGAGTAAAGAGAAAGAAGTGTTTGGTACATTGGTATAGTACATTCCCCTATGTAGACTAGGATTGTTCTTTGAAATTAGCAATGGACCTGAATTCTTGTAATTTCTTGGTTCAATGTGAAGGCTTGGGTTGAAGTTAATGTACTTCTCAACTTACAAGTTCTTATTTGTTTATACCTCACAGGCTAATCAGTTGTGATAATGTGCAATTACGGGACATGGTAGCACTTGTAGAGGTGAAATCTGGGTTGCCGGAGCTGAGATATAAGCTTTCCATCAATACGACTTATGAACTGTTCGACTAGATAGCTACGGATGCTAAATTCTGCCGTAATTCTTCAGACATTGGTTTGCCGTCACAGTGATGAAACATGTCACAACTTTTACAAATCTTGCAAGAATTCCCAGTAGATCGGCGGCATAAGCGACGACTACTTATATTCTATCAGTAAATAATTCAAAAAGGCTTCTCTGGTAGCTTGCATTCCATGTAATATTAGTTCTTAGCTTGGTCTTGTAAAGGGAACAATGAATCATTGTATTATTGTATTCTTTGAATCCTTCTAGAGTTAATGAAATTGGTTGCGCTCCATTTGCTATATCAAAAAACCTGGAAAGTGGATTCAAGTATTTGGCCTTAAACTTATTCTCCATTTTACAGCAGCTTGTATCCCGTACGGGTTTGTCATGCGATTTACCACGTGGGCTTAATATTGGAAATAAACTTGGGGAACTTGAATCTTCTAGGCTTAAACCTGGCGGATTGAATTCAACTGAGACTTATTTCAATACATTCTGGTGATTGACCGCTGAAGCTTAACCAAACACAATTGAATCAAACGAGTGAAACGAAAACTCCTAAAGGTCCAATAGCATGGTTTTCAATAAAGCCTTCGGGTTGCGTGTCCTCTTCAAAATCCCACTTCCAGATGAATGTAATTGAGATAGAATTAGGATCAAGCAAGACAATGCCATGAAGTGTATTTTTGTGCAAGTCGAAAGTTCGCCATGAGCTCGGTTTTGTAAAATTCTACCCCGCGTAGCCTGAGTCTTTATTTTCAAAATATGCGATAACTTAATAGTATGAATTTAATTATGGGCTTGAATATGATGAATTCTTCATGGTAGAATAAAACCCAACTTTTTACACATCAATTTGGACCGCCTCTAATTTTCGGAGCCAGATAAAAGTCATTGAGTTTCAATCAGCTTGTGGGCTTTGTTGTAAACTTCGATAAAACTTGGCTCAATATTTGGTGAACCATACGAGGATCTCTTTGAACCTTAAACACCTGCACAAGCTGGTTAGCCATAGTAAACGCACGTAAAAAAAAATAAAGATAGCATATGAGAAAATGCACAAGGAAGTGGGATCTCATGGTCAAAAATTAGGGTGCAACATATGGTGGTGTGATCTGAGAATCGTATGCACAATGTATGCTTGTGTTAATTTGTATGCATTTGGTGTTAGGCATATCATGGTGTAGTGGTGGGATGAGTCATTGCTCAGGGGAGCGTATGTGATTCATTCGTATTCCTTTGAATGGGGAATGGTGAGGATGGATCATGGCCAAGGGCGGGTGTATGTGATCTATCCGGGTTCCATAGAATGAACCAATGAGTCGGTACCACATGCATGGTGTCGCGTTGCATAATTGCATTATGGTGTATTGTGTGGATGGTGGACTATATGTCGTGTTTGTGGAATGTTGGGTGATAAACTATGTGATTGGTGTATTTACTACCTTTATTTCATGTATGTATTTACCGATATATTTTGATCATGTTTTCTCACCCCTTTGTTGTTGTTGTGGTCTGTGCTTCCCCGGAAGTACAGATAATCCAGGTACTTAGTAAACTTGGATTGTAGTGTGCAAGTCGAGTCTTAGGATGCTCTGATACGTAGCACGGGACTTGGGTGTTTAGTTGTTTTATGTTGAACTTGTTTTATTTTTCTTGTGACATATCATGACTTTGATGTATTTTATTAATGAACATTTTTCCGCTGTTTTGTTGTGAAAACCTTCGAATGAAGAGCATGTTGGATTTTGTGATGTGATATCCCACTTGGGAGGTGAAAACTCTGATGTTTATTTATAATGTTTATCATTTAACCTGGTGTTGAGTCTGTCCTTAGGATAGAGTTTGTGTATCATTTAACCTGGTGTTGTTATTGTTGAGCAATATGGCAGGAAGGAATGATGCTGCTTTGGCTGCTGCTATGCAAGCGATGGCGCAGGCAATTGCTAACTAGAACCAAGCTGTGGGTGCGCAATTTAAAGATTTGGCGCAGTTTCGGAGTAATAAGCCGCCGACATTTGAAGGAGGAATTTTGGACCCTGAAGCTGCACAGAAGTGGCTGAAGGCAATTGAAAAGATTTTCAGGACTATAAATTGCAGTGATGAGCAAAAGGTGAGGTTTGGTACTCACATGCTAGAAGGTGAAGCTGAGGCTTGGTGGGATAACAACCTCCAGAGATGGGTGACTGCAGGAACTGCATTCACTTGGGATGTAGTTTGTAAGGGTTTTCTAGAGAAGTACTTTCCTGGGGATATTCGGAGTGCTAAGGAGATCGAGTTCTTGGAACTGAAGCAGGGTAATTTGACCGTAGCAGAATATGCTGCGAAATTTGAAGAGCTGGTGCAGTATTGTCCTTATTACAATACTGAAGATGCGATGACCTCTAAGTGTTTAAAATTTGAGAATGGACTGCATCCGGAAGTTAAGCTGGGGATTGCTTTTCAGAAGATCAGGAACTATCCTGAACTGGTGAGCAGGAGCAGAATATATGACAATGATAACAGGGCCAGAATTGCGCATTATAAGGCTGCGAATGACCGTAAGGGTAAGCAGAGGTTCAGTGGTACTCCTTACAGTGTTTCTGCTGATAAAGGAAAACATAAGGCTGCTACTGATAAGAAGCCCAGAGAAGGGAGCGCGTCTGCTGATGTGAAATGTTTCCGGTGCAGTGGCGTAGGTCATCATTCTAAGGATTGTCCAAAGGAGGGAGTAAAGAAGTGTTTCAAGTGTGGTAAGTCAGGCCATGTGATAGCTGATTGCAGAGCCACTATAGGGTGGCGTTGCCGCCATAACTGTCGAATTTACATGATGTGTTTCATGTGTCACAACTGCGAAAGTATGTCTCGGATCCATCTCATGTGATTCAGAGAGATGAGGTTCAGGTTCGAGAGAATCTTATTGTTGAAACGATGCCGTTGAGGATCGAGGATTGTAAGATGAAACAGCTCCGAGGGAAGGAGATATCTTTGGTGAAGGTAGCTTGGGGAGGTGCTGCAGGAGGCAGTGTGACCTGGGAGTTGGAAAGCAGGATGCGGGAAACGTATCCAAAATTGTTTCCATCAGGTAATTTTTGAGGACGAAAATAATTAAAGTGGGGGAGAGTTGTAACACCGATTTTAATTATTTAGTCATTTTAGTGTTATTTTAATTATTGTATTTTGGTGTGCCCTTAGGTGGGGGTTTGATGGAGTATGTTGGTGGGTATCCTTGATTTATAAGGATTATTCAATAAATGTGGAGTTGATATAATAATATAATGATTTAATAATAAATAGTAATATTGGTGGTATTATTATTATTATTATTAGTATTGGTGGTAATATTAGTATTATTATTATATTTATTAGTATTATTAGTAATAATATTATTAATATTGGGAGTTGGGGAGATAATAGGGAGTTAGAGAGAGAGAGAGGAAAGTAAAAAGTCACGATAGAACCGTGAGAAGAGAATTGGGAGAAAGGAGAAGAGCGAAGAAAAGAGAGGAAGAGGGAGGTCAGAGCTGTCTAACTTTGGAGGAATTCTTCACCAATTGGAACAACTATCGAGGTAAAGGGGGAGAAACTGGTGGGATGGTATATACATGAATTGGGTAGAGGGGATTCATTAACCCCGTAGGGATTTGTCGATGTATGAAGTTGTATATTGGCATGCTTGTAATTGTTGTTGATAATGATAAATTGATTCTTGATGTTGATGAATTGTTGTTGATATTGTTGAATTTGGGGGTATAGGCTGAGGTTAGGTTTTAGGGAAGTTCTGAGTGACTTTAGAGGTATTGGAGGTATACCTGAAGGTTGGTCCTGTAGTGGAAATTAGGGAGCAATCGATGAGGGTAATATGTAATATTTGTATTGTTAATAGGACAGAAGTTGGAGGTAGCATGTTAGGCTTGGAATTGACTCAGATAGCATTGTAGAACAGTGGGGATTTTGGGGTATCGTAGCATTCACTGGGATTCGCCTGGCAAATGTTAGCGAGCAGTGGCGAGTAATTCCAAATAAACTCCCAGACTGAAAGGGTATATAGTTCGCCTGGCGAGTATGGCCAGCGAAGGTTTGCCTGACGAATTATCCCTTCGCCTGGCGAATGCACGATAGTTGAGAGGGGCTTCACGAGCAGGTTCGCCTGGCGAGCCATAGCTAGCATTCGATGCGGGGTTTCGCCTGGTGAATGAACCAGCGAACGTGACAACAGAATGTGGTTTTTAGTACTGTTTTGCCTTGTGCATTAGCTTTGTAGGATCCCTTTGATCATGATAAGTGTAGGGATGGTAATTGAATGATGAAGAGTGTGTGTTTGGTGATAGGAAGTGAATTCCTTGATACTTTATGTAAGTGTCTGAGTGATTGTTGTATGACTTATCTATGTATATGTGATGTATGATGGTGTGACCTGAGAATCGTATGCACAATGAATGCTTGTGTTAATTTGTATGCATTTGGTGTTATGCATATCATGGTGTAGTGGTGGGATGAGTCATTGCTCAGGGGAGCGTATGTGATTCATTCGTATTCCTTTGAGTGAGGAATGGTGAGGACGGATCGTGGCCAAGGCCGGGTGTTTGTCATCTATCCGGGTTCCATAGAATGAACCAATGAGTCGGTACCGCATGCATGGTGTCGCGTTGCATAATTGCATTATGGTGTATTGTGTGGATGGTGGACTATATGTCGTGTTTGTGGAATGTTGGGTGATAAACTATGTGATTGGTGTATTTACTACCTTTATTTCATGTATGTATTTACCGATATATTTTGATCATGTTTTCTCACCCCTTTGTTGTTGTTGTGGTCTGTGCTTCCTCGGAAGTACAGATAATCCAGGTACTTAGCTATCTTGGATTGTAGTGTGCAAGTCGAGTCTTAAGATGCTCTGATACGTAGCACGGGACTTGGGTGTTTAGTTGTTTTATGTTGAACTTGTTTTATTTTTCCTGTGACGTATCATGACTTTGATGTATTTTATTAATGAACATTTTTCCGTTATTTTGTTGTGAAAACCTTCGAATGAAGAGCATGTTGGATTTTGTGATGTGATATCCCACTTGGGAGGTGAAAACTCTGATGTTTATTTATAATGTTTATATTCTATTTGTTTTGGGAAGTGGGGTGTTAAAATTGGTATCAGAGCAGGTCGGCCCGTCCGGCCAGTGTAGTTAAGTTGAGTCTGTCCTTAGGATAGAGTTTGTGTATCATTTAACCTGGTGTTATTATTGTTGAGCAGTATAGCAGGAAGGAATGATGCTTCTTTGGCTGCTGCTATGCAAGCGATGGCGCAGGCAGTTGCTAACCAGAACCAAGCTGTGGGTGCACAATTTAGAGATTTGGCGCAGTTTCGGAGTAATAAGCTGCCGACGTTTGAAGGAGGAATTTTGGACCCTGAAGCTGCACAGAAGTGGCTGAAGGCAATTGAAAAGATTTTCAGGACAATAAATTGCAGTGATGTGCAAAAGGTGAGGTTTGGTACTCACATGCTGGAAGGTGAAGCTGAGGCTTGGTGGGATAACAGTCGCCAGAGATGGGTGACTGCATGAACTGCAATCACTTGGGATGTAGTTCGTAAGGGTTTTCTAGAGAAGTACTTTTCGGAGGATATTCGGAGTGCTAAGGAGATAGAGTTATTGGAACTGAAGCAGGGTAATCTGACCGTAGCAGAATATGCTGCGAAATTTGAAGAGCTGGTGCAGTATTGTCCTCATTACAATACTAAAGATGCGATGACCTCTAAGTGTTTAAAATTTGAGAATGGACTGCGTCCGGAAGTTAAGCTGGGGATTGCTTGTCAGAAGATCAGGAACTATCCTGAACTAGTGAGCAGGAGCAAAATCTATGACAATGATAACAGGGCCAGGATTGCGCATTATAAGGCTGCGAATGATCGTAAGGGTAAGCAGAGGTTCAGTGGTACTCCTTACAGTGTTTCTGCTGATAAAGGAAAACATAAGGCTGCTACTGATAAGAAGCCCAGAGAAGGGAGCGCCTCTGCTGATGTGAAATGTTTCCGGTGCGGTGGCACAGGTCATCGCGCTAAGGATTGTCCTAAGGAGGGAGTAAAGAAGTGTTTCAAGTATGGTAAGCCAGGCCATGTGATAGCTGATTGCAGAGCCACTACGCCGACCTGTTATAACTATGGTGAGAAAGGTCATATCAGTATGCATTATGAGAAGGCGAAGAAGTCTCAGGTGTCTTCGGATGGTGGTAAGGTGTTTGCTTTGGCAGGGACTCAAGCTGTTAGTGAGGAACGTGCTATCAAAGGTACTTGTATTATCAATAATATTCCTTTGACTGCTATTATTGATACGGGTGCAACCCACTCGTTCATTTCTGTTGATTGTGTGAAGAGAATAGGATTGGTGTCGTCTACTCTTGAGGGACGAATGACTATTGAGACACCCTCTATTGGTTCAGTGACTACTTCTTTGGTGTGTTTGAAGTTTCCACTGACCATTTTCGGTAGAGACTTTGCAGTGGATCTGATTTGTCTACCACTTGGTAATTTGGATGTTATTCTGGGTATGAACTGGTTGGAGTTCAACCGAATTTACATCGATTGTTTTTGGAAAGTGTTGTTGTTCCTTACTCTAGAAGAGGAAGCGTTGGCGAGTTCTTTATCCAATAAATAATTGAGGACCTTGTTGGAAGACGAGGCGAAAGTGTTTGCTTTATTTGCGGCATTGTCGGGTGACAGCAAAACGTCGATGGAAGAATTGGCAGTGGTGAATGAATTTCATGAAGTGTTCCCTGATGATATTACGGAATTACCTCCGACGAGAGACGTTGAATTTAGTATTGATCTTGTTCCTGATACGAGACCCATTTCTATGGCGCCGTACAGGATGTCGGCAGTGGAGTTGGCCGAGTTAAAATCTCAGATTGGAGAATTGTAGGATAGGAAATTTATTAGGCCGAGTGTATTGCCGTGGGGAGCTCCAGTGTTGTTAGTAAAGAAGAAGGATGGTAGTATGCGTTTGTGCATCGATTATCGTCAGTTGAATAAGGTGACCATTAAAAATAAGTAGCCTCTTCCAAGGATTGATGTTTTGATGGATCAACTGGTGGGAGCTCGGGTGTTCAGTAAGATCGACTTGAGGTCGGGTTATCATCAGATCATAGTAAAGGAAGGTGATATTCAGAAGACAGCTTTTAGGATTCGATGTGGACATTATGAATATATAGTAATGCCTTTTGGGGTGACTAATGCGCCGGGAGTATTTATGGAGTACATGAACCGAATTTTCCTTTCTTATTTGGATCGGTTCATTGTTGTATTTATTGACGATATACTGATTTATTCTAAGTCTGATGAAGAGCATGCATGACATTTGAGAATCGCCTTGCAGGTGCTGAAGGATAATAAGTTGTTTGCTAAACTGTCGAAGTGTGACTTTTGGATGAAGATGGTGAGTTTCTTGGGGCATGTAATATCTGGTGATGGTATAGCGGTGGACCCATCAAAAGTGAGTGTAGTATTGCAGTGGGAACCGCCGAAGACAGCAATGGAAATTAGAAGCTTTTTGGGTTTGGCAGGTTATTACCGAAGGTTTATTGAAGGGTTCTCTAATTTGGCGTTGCCATTGACTCAGTTGACGAGAAAGAACCAAGTGTTTGAATGGGGTGCTGCTTGTGAAGAAAGCTTTGAAGAGCTGAAAAAGAAATTGACTACGGCACCGGTGTTAGTGTTGTCGACTCCGAGTGAACCTTTTGTGGTGTACTGTGATGCGTCTAAGATGGGATTAGGCGGAGTTCTTATGCAGAATGGTAAGGTGGTAGCGTATGCTTCGAGGCAATTGAGAGTGCGTGAGCGAAATTATCCTACTCATGATCTTGAATTGGCTGCGGTTATTTTTGTGTTAAAGATCTGGAGGCACTACTTGTATGGTTCGAGGTTTGAGGTGTTTAGTGATCATAAGAGTCTGAGATATCTGTTTGGTCAGAAAGAGCTGAATATGAGACAGCGAAGATGGTTGGAATTCCTAAAGGATTATGACTTCAGTTTAAGTTATCATCCAGGTAAGGCTAATGTAGCAGCGAATGCATTGAGTAGAAAAGTGATTCATATGTCGGCTTTGATAGTGAAAGAGATGGAACTAATTGAGTAGTTCAGAGATTTGAGTATGGTCTGTGAAACTACGTCGGATAGTGTGATGTTGGGTATGTTACAGGTGAATAATGATTTCTTGGATATGATTAGAGAGAACCAACGGCTAGATGTGAAGTTAGTGGATTTGATGCCTGGAGTCGGAAGTGACTCCGTTAGTGATTTTAAATTGGATAGTACATGTGTGTTGAGATTTAGAGGCAGGATTTGTGTGTCGGATAATGACGAGCTGAAAAAGTCAATTTTAAGTGAAGGACATCGTAGTAGTCTGAGTATCCATCCGGGAGCTATGAAGATGTATCATGATTTAAAGAAGTTATTTTGGTGGTCTGGTATGAAAAGAGATATTGCCCAATTTTTTTATGCTTGTTTGATGTGTCAGAAATCGAAGGTGGAGCACCAAAGACTGTCTGGATTTATGCAACCGTTGGAAGTTCAGGTTTGGAAATGGGATTGTATAACTATGGATTTTGTTACAGGTTTGCCGAATACGACGAGAGGTTTTGATGCTCTATGGGTGATTGTGGATAGACTTACAAAGTCTGCACATTTTGTGCCAATTAATATTAGTTTCCCGTTGACGAAGATAACAGAGATTTATATTCGGGTAATTGTGAAGTTACATGGTGTCCCGTCCAGTATTGTGTCAGATAGAGATCTGAGGTTTACGTCGGAATTTTGGAAGGGTTTACAGGAAGCTTTGGGTGCTAAGTTGAAATTGAGCTCAGCTTATCATCTGCAAACCGATGGCCAGTCAGAGAGGACTATTCAGTCGCTTGAGGATTTGCTGAGAGCTTGTGTGTTGGAAAAGGGTGGTGCGTGGGATACTCATTTACCATTGATTGAGTTCACGTGCAATAACAGTTACCATTCTAGTATCGGAATGGCACCGTTTGAGGCTTTGTATGGGAGGAGGTGTATGACTCCTCTGTGTTGGTATGAAACTGGTGAGAATGTAGTACTTCGGCCAGAGATTGTACAGCAAACTACTGAGACAATTCAGATGATTCGTGAGAAAATGAAAGTGTCTCAGAGTAGGCAGAAAAGTTATCATTATAACCGGAGAAAAGAGCTGGAATTCAGTGAAGGTGACCACGTATTCCTAGGAGTTAACCCGGTAACCGATGTGGGTCGTGCGTTGAAGTCCAAGAAGTTGGATCCTAAGTTTATTGGACTGTATCAGATTTTGTATAGAATTGGTGTTGTGGCTTATAGGGTGGCATTGCCGCCTGAACTGTCGAATTTACATGATGTGTTTCATGTGTCACAACTATGAAAGTATGTCTCGGATCCATCTCATGCGATTCAGAGAGATGAGGTTCAGGTTCGAGAAAATCTTACTGTTGAAACAATGCCATTGAGGTTCGAGGATTGTAAGATGAAACAGCTCCGAGGGAAGGAGATATCTTTGGTGAAGGTAGCTTGGGGAGGTGCTGCAGGAGGCAGTGTGACCTGGGAGTTGGAAAGCAGGATGCGGGAAGCGTATCCAGAATTGTTTCCATCAGGTAATTTTCGAGGACGAAAATAATTAAAGTGGGGGAGAGTTGTAACACCCATTTTAATTATTTAGTCATTTTAGTGTTATTTTAATTATTGTATTTTGGTGTGCCCTTAGCTTGGGGTGTGATGGAGTATGTTGGTGGGTATCCTTGATTTATAAGGATTATTCGATAAATGTGGAGTTGATACAATAATATAATGATTTAATAATAAATAGTAATATGGGTGGTATTATTATTATTATTATTATTATTATTATTACAATTATTATTATTAGTATTGGTGGTAATATTAGTATTATTATTATATTTATTGTGTTTTATTAGTAATAATATTATTAATATTGGGTGTTTGGGAGATAATAGGGAGTTAGAGAGAGAGAGAGAGGAAAGTAAAAAGTCACGATAGAACCGTGAGAAGAGAATTGGGAGAAAGTAGATGAGCGAAGAACAAATAGGAAGAGGGAGGTCAGAGCTGTCTAACTTTGGAGGAAAACTTCACCAATTGGAATAACTATCGATGTAAGGGGGGCGAAACTGGTGGGATCGTATATACATGAGTTGTATATTGGCATGCTTGTAATTGTTGTTGATAATGATAAATTGATGCTTGATGTTGATGAATTGTTGTTGATATTGTTGAGTTTGGAGGTATAGGCTGAGGTTAGGTTTTAGGGAAGTTCTGAGTGACTTCAGAGGTATTGGAGGTATACCTGAAGGTTGGTCCTGTAGTGGAAATTAGGGAGCAATCGATGAGGGTAATATGTAATATTTGTATTGTTAATAGGACAGAAGTTGGAGGTAGCATGTTAGGCTTGGAATTGGCTCAGATAGCATTGCAGAACAGTGGGGATTTTGGGGTATCGCTGCATTCGCTGGGATTCGCCTGGCGAGTGTTGGCGAAGGTTCGCCTGGAAAATGTTAGCGAGTAGTGGCGAGTAATTCCAAATAAACTCCCTGACTGAAAGGGTATATAGTTCGCCTGACGAGTATGGCCAGCGAAGGTTTGCCTGGCGAATGATCCCTTCGCCTGGCGAATTCATGATAGTTGAGAGGGGCTTCACGAGCAGGTTCGCCTGGCGAGCCATAGCGAGCATTTACTGCGGGGCTTCGCCTGGCGAATGAACCAGTGAACGTGACAGCAGAATATGGTTTTTAGTACTGTTTTGCCTTGTGCATTAGCTTTGTATGATCCCTTTGATCATGATAAGTGTAGGGATGGTAATTGAATGATGAAGAGTGTGTGTTTGGTGATAGGAAGTGAATTCCTTGATACTTTATGTAAGTGTCTGATTGATTGGTGTATGACTTATCTATGTATATGTGATGTATGGTGGTGTGATCTGAGAATCGTATGCACAATGTATGCTTGTGTTAATTTGTATGCATTTGATGTTATGCATATCATGGTGTAGTGGTGGGATGAGTCATTGCTCAGGGGAGCGTATGTGATTCATTCGTATTCCTTTGAGTGGGGAATGGTGAGCACGGATCATGGCCAAGGGCGGGTGTATGTGATCTATCCGGGTTCCATAGAATGAACCAATGAGTCGGTACTACATGCATGGTGTTGCGTTGCATAATTGCATTATGGTGTATTGTGTGGATGGTGGACTATATATCGTGTTTGTGGAATGTTGGGTGATAAACTATGTGATTGGTGTATTTACTACCTTTATTTCATGTATGTATTTACCGATATATTTTGATCATGTTTTCTCACCCCTTTGTTGTTGTTGTGGTCTGTGCTTCCTCAGAAGTACAGATAATCCAGGTACTTAGCTAACTTGGATTGTGGTGTACAAGTCGAGTCTTAGGATGCTCTGATACGTAGCACGGGACTTGGGCGTTTAGTTGTTTTATGTTGAACTTGTTTTATTTTTCCTGTGACGTATCATGACTTTGATGTGTTTTATTAATGAACATTTTTCCGCTGTTTTGTTGTGAAAACCTTCGAATGAAGAGCATGTTGGATTTTGTGATGTGATATCCCACTTGGAAGTTGAAAACTCTGATGTTTATTTATAATGTTTATATTCTGTTTGTTTTGGGAAGTGGGGTGGTACAATATACACACCTATATAGTTAAATGTGACTGATGCCAACACACTGGGAACATCTCAAAGTGTGACGTAATGCCCTTAAGAAATATTCAAGAGGTAGAACTTTTTGATATTTAGGGCATAGACTTTATGGGACCATTTCCGTCTTCCTTAGGAAACAACTACATCTTAGTAGCAGTTGACTACGTGTCTAAATGGATTGAAGCCATATCCTCTCCCACCAACGACACACGTGTATTCATAAGTTGTTTAAGAATTACATATTCCCTAGATTCGGAACACCGCGTCTTGTTATCAGCGACGGTGGATCGAATTTCATATCAAGAATCTTCAAAAAAATTTTAAGATAATATGGATTTAAGCATAGGATAGTGACACCTTATCACCCACAGACTAGTGGCCAAGTAGAAGTATCCAATAGAGAAATTAAACCAATCTTAGAAAAAACAGTTTCTATATCCAGAAAAGATTGGTCTCAAAAGTTGCAAGATGCGCTATGGGCCTATAGAAACGCCTTCAAAACCCCTATTTGAACAACTCCTTACCAACTGGTCTATAGAAAATCCTGCCATCTACCCTTTGAATTAGAACACAGGGCCTATTGGGCCATAAAAACCCTAAACTTTGACTATTTGACTGTTGGAGGAAACCGCGTCCTTGATATACATAAACTAGAAGAACTCCGCCTATCCGCCTACGAAAAAGCTATTATATATAAAGAAAGAACCAAGGCCTAGCATGACAAGAAGATCGTAAAGAAAGATTTCCATATAGGAGATCATGTTCTCCTATTCAACTCCATATTGAGACTCTTTCCTGGCAAGCTTCGTTCAAGGTGGATAGGTCCCTTTACAATTACTAAAGTTCTACAATCAGGAGCAGTCGAGATCCAGAACCAGTCGTGTAACCCATTCATTGTAAATGGGAAGAGATTAAAATTCTACGAAGGAGGAGACATTCCTGATGATTACTCCAACCACACCTTGATTGATCCACCACTGCCTACTTCAACCATAAGGTTTTACTCGTCAAGCTAACAACGTCAAACAAGCGCTGTCTGGGAGGCAACCCACGGTTTTCTTTAGTTTTTCTTTACTTATCTTTTATTTTATTTTCCTTTTTTAGTAATTATTATTTTATGTGTCAGCTAACGGTTTATGATGCTTGTACTTTCAGGTCTCGTTTTCTAAATTTTATTTGCAGGATGCAGCCTCTTGACGACATGCACGTCACCTTCAGGGACGACAACCAGAAGCAGAGGTATTATGTTTTTCAGCAGCGTCCTATGGTACCGACCCGGTACCCAGATCAGGCCTGCATGGAAGCTTTGGGCATTGAACCCAGCATATGGTTTCTCTGCCATCAGCTCCATTGGGACGAATATGCTGATCAGTTACACCAGACCTACATGCACCTTACTCTAGAGTTCCTTAGCTCTTTCCTCCACGAACCATACGTTGGTCAAGACGGCACTACCTCATTCAAACTATTTGGCACAGAGTATGCCTTTACCACGAAGGAGTTTGGTGACCTGCTCTAATTTCAGACCACCCCTGATGCTATACCTGACCTACCGATGGGTTATTTTATGAGTCAAGACATCGACAATTCTAGAGAGACATTACAGGCGAAGAGAGCCTTGACCCATCCACTCAGCTATCTCCAGTCATCCACAACCCAACTATGAGGTACTTTCAGATGATCCTGGCTCACACTTTTCTCGGAAAGGCTGACTCTAACATGCATGTTAGTGAGGAAGAGATCTTCTTCCTGTTCTGTGCAAATCGGCTACGCCCAGTGGCATGTGGGAACTTTTTGCTGAATAATCACGAGGGTACAGCTAGATCCTCGGAAGGGATTATTCACGTAGGAGGCACCGTCACTCAGATAGCCATAGCATTAGAACTTACTAGCCAGCTGCTGCACCCAACTCTGTATTGTGGATACACCTTGTTGGACATTGATTTTTGTTTTGACAGAGGGTTGATGAGGAGAGCATCATTTCAGCCTGATTATTTCAGACTCCTAATCGACTACCAGACCATCCACTATTTTACATTGCCTGATCCTGTTATGACTCGTGTCCATGATCCTTCCAACTGGAGTTACGCCTTGGAAGGTTATGGAGAGATGATTGATGAGCCACGCACACCACCTTCGGCAGAGAACCATCCTTCACCGCCCTCTCCAAGGACGACGGTATTATCCAATAATCACTCACTGCGAAGGACTGACTTGTACACTCAGATAGCAAAGTTGCGTATAGAAATAGTTAGACTCTAGCAGACAGTCGCTGACCTCACATTGCAGGTGCAGATATCAGACATGACTCATGCTACGGAAGCCGACACACTGTACCAGGAGCTCTCAGACCTACATAGAGAGCTACACATCCTCCGTCATCGTGACCAGACAGACGAGCACCCAGCTCCGTGATGACACTATTTCATTACTTTTTATCGTTTTCTTTATTTCCACCTTTACTTACAGACTTATTTCATTTGCTTACGTTTTTTATTTTATGACATTAATTTTACCGTTTATATATATACATGTTTGTGACAATTGCTATTTCCCTATTTCATGTAATTTATTTTAATTTTTTTACTTAATTATGTTTCCTGATTTTTATGCCAAAATAAGGAAAAAGAAAAAATATATATAGAAGAAAAAAATAAGTGTGCCAGGATAGGTGACTTTTACTGCCAGCACACCCCAAAAATCAAGAAGGAGCCCCAAAGCCCAAACAAAGGACCAAAATCCGTCTCAATCACCTTCAGTGAGCATCACGCCCGCCACGGGGTCTGGACTATATGCGGGGCAGAAGTTGCAAAACCACCATTTTCACATCTCCAACCTCCAAAACTCCATTTTTGGCCATTTGAAAATCTCCCCCAAAGCACCAAAAGTTCCTAATTCCATCATCCACTCACCAACCCATTAACCATTCCATGTTCCATTTTCACCTTCCCTCACCAAAATCCATCAAAATCCCATTTTTACAAAACTCCAAAAAATACTCATTTTCACTCATCTTCCATCTCAAGAGTACATCCATGGAACACAAAGGTTGCATTTTGCGTCAAGGGAAGCCCGGAGAAAGACAACGAAAAATTCTCGACAAACTGCAAAGCCGAGACATCGCTTCGACATGGTACGTAGATGACAATTGTTTGTATTCTTTGGGTATTTACCATAGCGTTTATCACTTGTTAGGCACTTTAAGACTGCACGAAATATTTGCTAGACGTGATCCTACTTTTGAAGGGCTGACCAGGGAATTCTTGAGTTCCCTGATTTATGTTGTTAGGCCCGACACTGCTAGTACCGTTGGCACGGTACAGTTCCGAGTTTTTAATGTGGAATACATATTTAGTACCGATGAACTCGCAGAGAGGCTAGGACTGCCTTTTGGTGAAGGTTCTATTTGTGAAGCACCTCTGGATTCCGATTGGTCTGTGGAGGCATTTTCCTTTTGCCACATGTTGTCAAATTTTACGATTACATCTTTTGAAGGAATACTTGCCTCCCAGATCCATAACCCGACGATCCGCGTAATTCGCTACATGTTAGCCTGCACTATCTTTGGCCGGGAGAATCCAAATAAGGTGAATGCAAAAGAATTACTATTTTTTGCAGGGGTGCCTCACAAATAGGAGATTTAATGTGGTTCGGTTCATGATTGCCCATATGACTGCCACAATCAAGAGCACTGGGACCATTTCCTTCGGAAGACTTATTACGTCTACTACAAAGGCTCTCAACCTAGATGCATAGATAGCAACTTTAGCACCCCTTCCTCCTCACACAATTAATTTAAAATTCTTAAAAGATATGAAACTGTGCAAGGTCAGGAAGGAAGGGGGATTTGAGCTTATGGTCCATGGAAAGGCTATCCCATCTATCGTTCTACCTTGCACTAGACGCACAAATGTGACTATCGCGAGGAACTGGACCTACGATTTAGATGTTCCACCCATTACAGGTCCAGTACCTCTGAATATTTCTGTTGGTGACGGTGATGATACCGATGACGAGTATGACCGGCGAGAGCATTCTTCCGATTATCCTATGCCGCCTCACCATGTACCATAGACACACGCTGCACTATCTTCCTTTTACCATTCTACAGGTACCGCTCCCGATTTTTATATATCTGAGAAGATGTGGCAAGACCAATTAGCAAGAGAGGAGAGACACGATAACTTGCTCACCACAATACAGCAACAATTAACTGAAAATATGAGATTCATGCAAGAGTCTCAACAGCAAATGAGCCAATCCATGCAGAGCATAATACAATCTCAAGCTGCTTTGACCACCAGATTCGACGACTTCGATGCTTCTCAGACCGATCGTCGTTGCATAAGATCTCGCCACCCTAGGTACTCATCGCACGCTGGCGACAGCACCAGCAACATGCCTTAGGCCCTTCAGGTACCTCGTCCCTTTCTTATTTTGAAACATTGGGGACAATATTCAATTTAAGTGTGGGAGGAGACTTTATTTATTTTCTCACTTTTTCTTGCATATTTTCATTTCTTTTATCGCTTTCTAGTTTATTTCCCTTATTTCCATTCTTATTTTCTTTTCGTTTTTTAGAACACACATGTGCTTAATGAGTCATTCTGCAGTATACCCTTATTCCCTCATTACTTTGCCCCACCAAAAATTTTATTGACAAAAAGTGTATTATCCTAAAAAAATTTAGGCTTTGAGGCAAGTTCGAGTTAGGATGCGGATGATTTGGAAAAATCTTTTTGAAACATCGGTACCACTATAACACATTAGGCTTCGCGAATGTAGAAATCAACCCCGATACCCTATGTACCATGGCCTTAATAAAAATGTTCATAGTAAGTCCTTAGTAGTTTATCCTAGCAGTCAGCTTCGGCCAAAGCATGATCTAAGTGAACGACCGATGAATATAAGTGAATGATCTGTATGTTGAAAATAATTGCAACTAGGGTATAGGTAACCCTCACAAGGTTATTTAACCCAAAAAGTTGTAAAAATTCTGAAAAAGAAAAAATGATGATGAAACAAAATAAAAATATCTTCCGATTGTAGTTGGTTCAGAGGTATCTGGTGCTGAACTCGGTAGGGCAGATTACGATCCGATCCCCCACAGCTACAATTGAGCCAATAAAAGGGGTTACACCAGCTTATTTACCAGAGCCCCATGCTTAAAGATCATAATCACTAACCGGTCACTTCACTATGAATATGTATGGATAACGGGCTTAATGTGATTGCACCAGAATGAAAAGGACCCAAAAGGAGATTTAAAAGTAGGCCTAGATACAGTAGGGTAGTATAGATTGGTTTGTGTAAGAACAAAGCATATGTCCGTGTTCACGAAGAAGTGTCATTTTGATGCTCGTGGTTCACTAAGTTAATACCTATCGCTTCATCCTAACTAGAACTTATAAGCCCTTTTTGTCCAGATCATTTATGGATATCACCCTTTTCTGTCATGATGCTTTGCTTGAGGACACGCAAAGGTTTTAGTGTGGGAGAATTTGATAGACCTAAATTATACTATTTATTCGACTCGATTTGCGCATGTTATTTAGGATTTTATTTCTGTTTTCTTGTATTATGCCTCTGTTTTATTTCTTTTTCAGGTTTTTGTATTTTCAAAGCTACTTGAGAAGAAATGAAGAAAAACGAGCTAAAAGACCAACATTCTCTGGAACTGTACACATGGCTTCCACCATGGTGGGCGCCTAAATGGATGCCACACATTGGATAGAAGACCCAATGCTGATAGCTGCCACATCTCCCACTCCTTTCCACTTTAGTTCATTTGGCGGGCGCCATAGGGAGGTGGCGGGCGCCACCTTTGCAATCTTGTTTCCCTCCCAAAAGGAGTTGGAGGGCATTCTTGTCCTTACCTTTACTTTCCTACCACTATAAATAAAGGAGTTCTGTCTCATTTTTAATCATCCAAGCTTAGTTAAAGAACTCAAGCCATAAATTTCACCTATTGTAAAGTGATAAACTTCTCACATCGAGGGGTTATCGCATTGTCTAATCGAGTTTGTAATCGGGTTTGGAGCACTTTGGCAGAAGTTAATCCTGCCGCCATTTTATTTCTGTCATTTACTTCAAATTGTACCGAGATTTAAAGCCTCCCGTTTGGAGCAGGTTTCTATTTATTTATCGCCCTTTTTATTTATCTGCTTTTATTTATCTGCTTTTATTTCCCGCACTATTAATTTATCGCACTGTTTATTTATCGCACCCTTTACCGCATTTTATGTATTTCCTCGCACTTTATTTACTTGCATTTATTTACCATGCTATTTACTTTCCCATGTCCGGCTAGATCTTAAAGGCTAGGATGCGACGATCATAGTTAAAATAGTATTCCATACGGCCGTCGATAGAATTACTTAGGGGTTATTCTGACTTTTAACACTTATTTTCTGCACTTAAAATCTGTTGGGTAAGATTGAAAGCCGTCCAACCTTTAGATAAATTTGGTTAGTCTTAGCTGTTCAAAGGAAGCGAAAGCACTTGGTCCAGTTAAGTAGGAATCTTTAATGTTTTAGAAAACCGATTTTAAAACTGTTTTTGGACGCGTTTACGGATTTAAAGTCCGGTTCACAAGAACCTCTTTTTGTTAGAAATTACAGGTCAAAATACTTTTCAACTAAGTTAAGAAACTATATTTCTTAAAAATAGATTTAATCACTCTAATGCAATGCGCGCCTTTTTATAAGTGACAATAAGAGGGATTGATTAGGGGATAAACTCGGTTCTGAATACACGAAAGTGACAGTTCCCGTTAAATTAGTTCTTTTCCCGAGTAGAAAACATTACCCCATAAGGCATCCTATTTATATGCATTTGGAATACTACCAAGCTATGTGAATTGCATCTAAGCCTGTTGTTTTAATATTGAATTTATTTTCGAACTTTACTATTTATTTCGCACAAATTAACCCTTTATTGACTTGCCTTAGATAAACACCGTAACAATAGCAACCGATAGATTGATGTTTGGTCTCTGTGGGATCGATAATCTTTTATATTAATCTGATGATATTCGTGCACTTGCGAATCACAGCATCAAACCTCATTTTCCCACAAACATGAGACTTGTTAATCACATTTCAAGCTTTCTTTTGAGTAAAAGAAATCATCCATTGGGTTTTTATATCTCAAGTTATGGTGTCAACAAGTTGGTGTCATCAGATGAAGCGAATTTTGAGGTACACAAAGTCAACCCACTTCCAAGGTATTTTTCGGATGGAACAAGATTCTCCTTACTTTCAAGTAAACATGAAAGTTGTTCCTCATGGCCTTAGCTTTCCAGAACGTCCTAGAAGTCCTCATTCTCATGTGTGGAGCTCAAGTTACCGTCTTCACAAGGCAAGGGTGTTTTTGGAAACCTCATTATAGGTCATCCATTTCAATGACCATTTTCATGAACTTCAAGGCCTTAAATCTAATTTTGTGCCACATGAAAGTTGTGTCACATTACCTTAACTTCACAATGAACTCAAAATCCATGATGTTTGATGGTTTGTGTAATCATTTAGGCCATGATGAGCTTGGAAATTTTATTTTTGGACATGATAGGAGTTACATTCATTACAAGTCATCTAATGCTCTTGTTTTTGAAACTTTGAAGACTTAACATCATCCAATATTGGTCATGATGTATTTTACCTCATTTGAACCAACATTGAATCATTTTACATGCCACTTTTTCACATATCATACCTTAAAAAGTGTTGGTACAAACTTGTGCAAAACTCATTCACTACAAGAAAATTGGCAAATTGCGACAGTTCATTTTGACATATTACGACGGTTTTAACCGTCGCAATTTGTAAGTTATGACGGTTTCAACCCTGTCACAGAAACGTGCGTCGCGGGGCCGTATTGCGACTGTTGTGAAAACTGTCGTACAAATCGTCGTTATTTTCACGACGGGTAGCTAACTTTCGTAATCTTCATATTGTGACGGTTTTCAACCGTCGTAATTATATTTACTAATTCTAAATATTATTTATTTTCACGACGGGTAGCTAACTGTCGTAATCTCCATATTGTGACGGTTTTCAACCGTCCTAATTATATTTACTAATTCTAAATATTATTTATGCTAGTTGTGACGGTTTAAACCGTCGTAATTTTATCTATAGAATCTTTTTTATAATATTCTATTTTTATTTAAATTACTTTCATCTCATTTTTTTTATAATAGTTTTTTTAATTTAAACTATTATTGTTTTTTGGTAATATATCAAATATATAAAGACTCACGTATATCAAATATATAAAGACTCGCATATAATAAATATATAAATTTATATAACTTAAAAAACAATTGATATTTCATTATATCACTTTTCTAAATAACTTATTATATTTTCTACTAAATATATACTTATGAATATCTAAATGATCAACTGTCTTAATCTATAACTTCATATATACAATATAATCAATATAATTGTACAACCTATGATGATCCAAGATATTCTGCCCAATTTTCCTTTTCTTCCTTTTTTTCCTTTTTCTTTACAGCTGCAACAATAACTTGAAAAATATGGACAATAGGGCTTCCCAAACTCTTCTTGTATCAGTATCGTTTAGTTCCTGATAAGAATACCAAAATGGCTATGATCATAGAAACCGAACATATTCCATACGCCCAACTTCAACTAACTTTGTCTTGTATGTAAACAAGCACTGTCACGGCTGCAAGAGTTCCCAAACTGATGAAGAAGAAAAACCTATTGAAGAAATAAGTCATTTGTGATTTCTCCTTCTCATCTTTCTCGTCAAACTGATCGAACCAAATCCTGAAATGCTTGACTTAAGTTCGCCTGTTCCTAGTGAAATAAGGTATAGAGCCAAGTATAAGATTCTCATTTGGATTCCATTAGCCGGCTTGCAAACTTCGCCCGCGTGACAAGGTGGTGGACTTAGTCATGGCAATTTCGTTGAGATTGCTAATGCTGCAGTACCCTGAAATCACCATTCCCTCAAAGCTAAGAACACATACATTGATGCTAATGGAAGCCAAAAAAATGCTAAAAAAAACTCTAGTTTATTTCGGCTAACTATATATGTAACTAAACTAACCAATGTTTGTATTGCAGCAAAGGTTCCAATAGTCTTGAATCTTCCAAGGAAGGAATCTGCTAGAAAACCACCAAGCAGACAAAGGAGAAACGACGTGCCCATGAAATCGATCACAGTATTGGCTGCAGTTGAGCTTGGAAGATGCATGACTCCCATCAGATATGTCACCAAGTTCACTGCAATCCGCATGGTGGAGAGCCTCTCAACAATTTCAATCCCTGTAAGAATTTTCACAAGTACATTTTACTCTTAGATTCCGTCGCATGCAAAGATTCATCTTCACAAGAAGAATAATACATCTTCCGATCATTATTATATACAAAGATTCGATTTTCAAATTTATTAAATAACTTATATAAATTCACTTGGCATGTGGTTATTCCAACAGTGTCAGGTATGTTGGATGTAGTATCCCCAACCTTAATAACTTCTCCAAGAATTTGATACAGAAACTCTCTATCCGATCTAGAATCATACAAAACAAAATAACATATATGATAAGGAATGAGTGATAGTGTTAAAACTTGAAGATATCCGTGAATGAATGTCTATTAATTTTGTCTTTGGGTATCTATCTACAATGCATGAATTGACAAGGAAATTCTGCAAAATCTAATTTTCCAATGGACCCAATCTATTCTATAATGCATGTATTAACAAGGAAATTGAACGAGAAAGCCATTGAATGAACAACATAGTTAAATCCCCAAAGCTAACAATTTTAAGATTATACCTCAAGTTGGCTGAGCATGTCAACAGCAGCATCCAGGTCCCCACCGGTTATGTTGTAGACGTCTACAAGCAACTCATCAGATATCCCATGATAAGTCATCCTAAGATATTCCAAATCCATATCAAATTCTTCATTGATTAAATCAAAATGTTGAAAGCTCTAAAACCAAAAATAATTTTCTTTTCTCAAAGTAAAATATAAATTACAGATAATTTCAACAATTACCATAGGTATCTCATGCTCAACATGTTCTAAAACAAAGCAATCTGTGTTCCACTTTTGAAAGAACCTTTAAACTTTATAATAAAGTTTTTACTCTTGAAGCATTATAAATTTAAGTACAATAGCAGCATGTATCATAGCAAGTTAAACAAATTAAGTGGCCAGTTAAAAATTGTTCGTGTAGATAACAAAAATGCAAGACTTACCAAAAGGCTGATGAAAGTCTTGTCCCCATCTTTAAGGCATATTTCAAAACAACATCTTGGCTGTTAATTGAAAGATAAACACATAGAAACATTGTCACTTGGTTATGATGTCAGTTCCACCACCAATGCAACCTCCGCACATACTTGTAATCACAGGTTTACGACATCATTCCAGAGCAGAAATCAAACCTTGCATTTCCAGGATCTTGCAATTCAAAACAGGTTTACGACATCATTCCAGAGCAAAATATTCTTCAAACCACCAATACCACATGTTTCATTTCTACACACCCTACATTGAAAATGATGAATGGAATGAGAGGCATCAAGAGCCAAACCCGTGTGTGCTTCAAAGTGGAAGTTTTTGGCCAAAACTTGAAATCAACCAATACAGCCAACATGGGCCTGCATGAATGCTTTAAATCCACCATATATAAGTTCAAAAGTTTCCCTAATTAATCAAAGAGAGCTGGCTGCATGAAGGAAGAGAGAATCACAAGAAATTTCACAAACTTTTCTCATCTTCGAATCTCATATCTCTCTGGATATTTCTTCAAGTTGTGGTTCAAATCATCTTCATAGAGGATCAAGGAAGAGGTTAGAGGCTTGAAATAGAAGCTTTCATGCAGATTCAAGGGTCAACGAAACCACTTCGTTTGGTAAATTTCCACAACTTAAATCTCTTATTTTAGGCATTCTTTAGGTCGCATTACTGGTGCATCTGAAGCCTTACACAATGTAGGCCATATTTAGATTATTTTGATTACTATTTGCTTAAGTTTCAAAATGTGTAGTAAAATATCGTGGCTCATTTTACCCCTTTTTAAGAACCTTTTTTAAAAATGAAGAGTGGATTCATGTTCTACGTGAGTAGAGCTTTCGAATGTTACCAGAATTTGGGATTTTTATTGAGGTTTCATGTTTGAGCTTCGGCGAGCTGGCCGGAGAAGACTACCGGAGCCTTAGCTCCGGCATCTGGTTCAGTCTCAGATGAAGGCTGAGTTGGCTGGTTGGACTCTTTGACTGTGCGAGGTGACGCTCGTGTGTGTGGCTGACCCTTGCCGGCGTGTTTTGTTGAATCCCAATTGGATTAATGAAACGATGCGTTTCATTTAGCAGTTGTTTCATTTGGCTGTTGGGCTTTGGTCCAATTGTTATCTCCACCCCCCGTGTATGGCCCATGAGCGTGTTTTTAACTGAGCTCAGTTCATTTGTTTTTACTGGCTACACCCCTTCCATTTGTTTATTTCTTTTTATTTTATTTTATTTACTATTTCATTTTAGTTATTTTAAAAATAGTTTTATACGTTCAAAAAATACCAAAAGATCATCTTCTGACTTTTCAATGTGTTAAATTAATTTTCAAACATTTTTTTTTTATTTTTCAATTTATTTTAATATTTTTAATGCAATTTATGATTAAATGTGTATTTTGGTTTATACCTTCATCCAAACATCCCCTAGGACAAAAATTTCTCTCCCACTTAGGTGATGGATTGAGGTATTTTTTAGGGTGATTTGAGGTGTTAATGACCATTTTTCAATTGTTTTCCATTGCCTTTTTGTGGACCCTCGACACACACTCGATAAGCTGGAATACCATGTCTTAATTGATCTAATTGGTGGTGCTTTGAGTGAAATCTTGCCATGAGGTTTTGCATTCTGTTTTTCAATTGTTTCAACTTGCTTTGAGTATTTTATTTGGCATTTATTGAATTTGTTTTCTATTTTTGATGGATTTTGCAAATTCAAGTTGATTTCATCATGTTTACACATACTAGTCTTGACCTAGTCTTTGGGATATGATCATGAGTGATCCCTTGAGCATCTCTTAAGCTTTGTTAGCTCTTTTTAACATGCTTGAGATGTTGTTTTGCTTTCTTAGGGGTCAAGTGTGTGTGTAACTTGTATCACAAGTTTTCTTTGAATCATGTTTTTCCACTTGTTTGATGTGTGAAACAGTTGATTGAACTTTGGTTATTCAATGTGACTTGATCAATCTTGTGATTGCTTTCCATTTTGACTTAGAATTTGGATCATCCCCTTTGTCTTTCAATTCTTCCCTATTTGATTTGGCACTTGTTCATGATGATTTGGTGTTGTTGAGTACACTTTGAGTTTGTCATGAACAACTGTGTTTCTTTGGCATTGCTTGCTTATTTTGTTTAGTTTGAGCTTGAAGTAATTGTTGGTTGAGTTAATTATGTGTTGGTTGCTAACCCATCCTCTTTCTCCCATCATTTCTTTGATTGTTCTTCTTTTTATAGCACCTTTCATCCTTGATGATTGATGGTAATTGGTTGTAGGAGTTTACTTCTCCCATTTCATCTCATCCTTCTTGACTTATTTAAGTCATCTTTTGTGTTTGAGTCTCCTCTGTCTTTGAGTCTTGTTGCATTGTTGCATATTTGCATTTGTGTTTGCATCTCATCTTGCATTGACTTGTTTAAGTTCTCTCATCTCTTTTCATCTGTGATTGAATTATTATGTGTTTACTTGTGCTTCTTGCCATGATCCCTTAGGATTCCTAGTCCCTCTGTTTAAGATGGAAGTAGGAGAGACATTAGGCTTTCAATCCTTTGCATGATAACATTAGGTAGTATCCCTTTTCATCCCAACTTTAGGATCACATTGCATGATAACATTAAGGTTAATCAGTTCCCCTTAGAGTCTTGTGTCTTCTCTTCTCATCTCAGAATCTCTTAAGACACTTAATAAAGGATAACAATTATTTTATGCTACGAGCCTTAAGTACATAAGGAATGATGAGTGGGGGGCCTCCTCTCACATTTTGTAGAGTGTTTAGCGTATGCCCTTTGGGAGATATGCCACGCATTCGATCTTATGTCATAGTCTTTAGTGCAACATGATTTACAAGTTAACTCAATTCACTTCTTCTTATGAAAAACACAAACAAAATTCAAACTTTTTTCATCCTTAGGGATTGTTTTCAAACCTCATTTTCATAGAGAGTATGTTGTGTTTTTGTTCTACCGCAAACAGGCATCGTCCCTAACTGCTAGAATGGAAACTTAACATTACTTATAAAAAACACCAACCAGTGGTCTAGTTTCCCGAACTACGTTTGCTCTGATTTCTCATACCAGATGAGGATACGTAGGTACAAGACGCGATGTCTTGGTGAGCAACCTTCCCCTTTCACCCGTAGTTTCCCGAACTACGTTGACTCTGACTTTCCCATTGCACGAGGGAATACGTAGGCATAGGGCGACGATGTTCTATCGAGTCTGTTCTTTCCGTTCACCCCCGTTTAGCAGTAGTTTTAGATAGTTTTCACCCATAGATTAGACAATAAGCATGGATCCCGTTGAGTACAACGGCCGTGAGGGGTGCTCATACCTTCCCCTTGTGTAACCGACTCTTGAACCCAAGATTTGGTTGTGATGACCTGATCTTTCCCTTTCTCTTAGGTTTTCTTTGATCGTTTCCTTTCCCTCTTGTTGCACCCAAAATTTTGACCCCTTAAATATTCATCATCATTCTAGGAGCATTATCATTATTTATCTAACCTTAACCTGTTTCAAGTTTGTCTTTCTTAAGATACAGGTGAATTAGGGTTCCGTATAGTTGGAAATCGAGGTTTCAACGGTTTAATCAGTCAATGCCTTGGATTGATTATCCATGAAGAATGTCTCTATACCATCAATAGTACTCCATTGGTTCAAGTATGAATCCAATTTGAGATTGTCACCCGAAGATTAAAAACAGTGCAGTTCAGGACCCCCGATTAGGGTTTCTGATCAGGAAAAGTCAACTATGGTTTGACTTTTAATTTGAAGGTGTTACAATGATGCAGTTATGGTCCATGAAGCTAATATGGATTAGGGAAGTCCACTAAAGAAGTTTCAAGGCCTCAGAAGACCCACGTCACTAACAGTCGATTCAGAGGTTTTCGATCGTTCGGTTCGTCTGATTGAAAAGTCAACCCATTGACCAACAAGGTTTTAACCCAAAATTGAAGCCAAATATGTTCCCAACATCATTTAATATCTAATCATGAATTTTTGTGACCAATTGATCAAGAATTGAGAAGTAATCGAAAAGTTGGGGAATTAAGGTTTTGAAAAGGGCAAAGCCATAACTCCTTAACCACACAAGGGTTTTTGACCTAGTTTCAAAAGGAATGAGTTCCTAAAACAAACATAAATATTGTAGTACCTAATTGGGGCTTTCTAAAAAGTACAAGTGTGTTCCATAACTCTTTCTGGTTAGAGAGAACCGAGGTCCACAAGTTGGCAAAAACTCGCATTGGTAAAACCAGGTCAGCATGGGTTTTTTGATTCCAAAAACTCTCCAAATCGATGCTAAGCTTAAGCCTCGTTTATGATGTTTATATTGATAATGAACATTTGTACATCAATTCCCATGAAAATGGCACAAAGATCAAAGGAAATCATTATTTAATGCAAGTTGCAAAAGTGAATAGTGAAGAAAGAGAAAAAAGGTGGCTACCCTTGTCAAATCATCAACTTTAATTCAACAGGTCACCTCCTATCCTATCAATCATGATGAAAAAAATCTATGGGGCATGGAGAATATCTTAGTAGATTAGCTTAAAGACAAAGATTAAGATTGCATTGGAAAACTCAAAGATTTTCATGATGGAAGGTTAAAATTGGCAATTTGCTTCACTTTTACCCATACCTTGATCCAAGGCTTTTGGCTATAAATAGAACTCACTTCCTACATCATAAACACACAAGTTTCATGCTAGAAACCAGCTAGAACTCCATTCCTTACACAATCACAAGTTCTTGCAAAATCTCATTAAGTTTCCAAAATCCCTCAAAATCTACTTTTGCAAAACACCTTTCAAAACCATTTCCAAACTTCTTCCAACTCAAGAAACACTTCAAACACATCAAATATGATGTATTTAAGCTATCCAAATCACATCCATATTTATGTAACAAGGTTCTAATTGGTCTTTGAAATCTTTGGATTTTGGAGATTTTCCTTCATTTACAAGGCATTTCGTCCACTAGCTTGCTTGGAGGTTGTTTGGAGCATCTATTCATCATTCTCGGAACATTTGAAGATCTTGGAACAGCTTTCAAGATCTCTGGTTTTCTTATTGCTTAATCTTTCTTCAATAGGTAAACCTAAAACTCAAATGTGAACTTTCCATTTGCATTTCACATGCTACCATGACTGTTTTTAGGGTTTTTACCATGATGTTCTTAAACTTTTTCAACTTGTAACTTGATTTTTCTGGTGATATTGATCTTGTATTATTTATACATGTTTTTTAACATGTTTAAATAATAAAATTTGTTTGATTCATTGTCTTACCATGTGCATTTTATTCTTTTTATCATTTAGATTTTTATGTTTTGTTCACAAACTTAAAAACCACATAACTTCTCCATTTTAAATCATTGTTAAGTGGTTCTTTTTGCAAAATTCTTGTGTTTTAACATATTTCCATATAATGTTTAAATAATTCTAAAATTATTATTTTAGAAACACTTTTCATTATGGGAAAATTGTAATTCATTTTAGGGTTTTGTACCCTCCTATTTCTCATTCCTTCATTTCCAAAACTTTGGACTTTTTCTTCTTTGAGTTTTATTCGAGGATGAATTGAACTTGTTTTGTTGGTTTCCTTGAACATTTAAGTTTGAAATTCAACTTTGTTTGTATGCCTCTAAGCGATTCACCTTTAAAAACTTTTGATTATCCGCATGAGAATTTTGAAGTGTTTTGTTTACATCATTGTGACATTTTTGGTTTATGTATGATATCCTTTATCCTAACCTTAGGATTGGAGTCGCCGTGCTCTATTTAGCATCCCGCCGTGGACATCCTGTACCTTTTATCCTAACCTTGGGATCTGAGTCGCCGTACTCATGTTTAGCGTCCCGCCGTGGACATTCTTTATCAAAACAATCTCAACGTAGATTCAGGAGTTGTCGCACTCCATGTAAGTACTTCCCTATGAATGCTTACATCCCCTTGGAACCTTGACCATAGTCAAGAGTTCCTCCCCCCTAACCAGGGGAACTACGAACGCTCTGATTTCTCGTTGAGAATACGTAGGCATAAGATGTGATTTCTTAGCGAGCCAACCTTTTCTTTCTCCCTCACTAACAACAAACTTCCTGTTAACATTTACAACTTAGAATTGGAGTCGTCGTGTTCTACTTAGTCATCCCGCCGTGGACATTCCCCATTGTTTACCTTTGCAACTTAGGCTTGGAGTCGTCGTGCTCTATTTATTCGTCCCGCCGTGGACATTTCCTTCTTTGCTAACTTAACTTTAGTTTAGAGTCGCCGCACTCTATGTAAGTGTCTCGCTGTAGACATTTACTTTCCCGTTGGAACCTTGACCACAGTTAAGAGTTCCTCCCCCCTAGAAAGGGGAACTACGGTTGCTCTGATTCCATTCCCGTCAGGATACGTAGGCATGAGATGCGATGTCTTTGCGAGCAAACTTTGTTTATACTTTATATTTTTACCCTTAGCACTTTTCCTTTAGCAAGCAATCTTTAGCAAACACAAATATTAACAAGAGATTCCTGTACAATACTACAGATGTTTAGGATGTGAAATACCTACCCTATGCATAACCAACCCCCGAACCTTTAGATATCTCTTTGCTTAGCTTTAAGCCTTGCTTTTTGCTTTGCATTTTTATAGGTTTTTCTTTCTTTAAACCTTTCCTTTTTGGATAAATTAAAGTCCGGTTGTGAATTGTAAGAATTAAGATTCAAGTTAATCAATAGCTTGGTATCACGATTCTCACCGCAACAGAAATGGCGACTTCACTGGGGACCTCCCCTAAGAGGGTTAAGCCCACCTTGTTTATATTTGTATTCGCTATATGTTTTCTTGCTTGTATATTTGTTTATATTTGTCAATATATCTGTTTGTTTTGGGTGCCTTGAGTGGTGAGATAAATCCTAACCCGGATTTGAGTGACACATGAGATAGGATTGTGATATGTAGTTGGGCTATTGGGAGTAGTCCCAATATGTCTGACATATGATGTAATCACGCTCAGTGGAGACTCTTTGAAATGGTTAGTAATGCATGAGTAGTCGTGTATTCACTAATTGTTTCAACATGAGTCTGCGAAGCTGAGGACCTTTAGTAACACTTTTACCCCACTTGGCCTTTTTAGGACGTAGCGCGGAAATTGTTAGGGAGTAGTCCCTCAATAGTTGTCACGCGATGCTACACTCAAACGAGTTTATCTTGAGAATATTGTTGACTCACGTAAGTAGTTGCGTTAGTTGGCAATATCCGAAGGATTTACTATGACTCAGGGAACTTTAATAGAACCCGTTGTGCAGGTGCTTTACCCATAGTACACACCCAATGGTTGGTTCTTTACCCAGACTCCATACTGTGATCTGAACCTTTGATTCTGTTATGTGTGTTTTGTATCCTGTCAGGCATCGCATTTGCATCTTTGCATGGTTCGTTGCATACATTTGTTTGTCCAGTCGCTCATGTCCAGCTGTCTCCATCTCCCAATGTGCCTTTGAGTCGTGATTCCTCGACACTGATATCGGACTAGAGCTAACTATAGACACGAGATGTCAGAGCAAGAAGTACACAATGCAGAAATCTGAATGGAGATCGATGAATTGAAATCAGGCGTGACTAAGCTCACCGAGATGCTTCAGGTCTTGATGGCCAAAGGAGAATCTCAAAGGACCGTCATTCAGGAACTTTCAAATGCTGATCCTGCTCATGTTCAATTGCCACCTTCAACTTGGTCAGAGTTTGGTTTACCTCCCAACTACTCTCCACCCCTTGCATCTACTGCTATGATCGGTCAGACTGTCAGACCGGTTTTTCAAGCTCCCGTCTTTACAGAGCCCAGACCGGTGGTCCATACTGTTGCCCAAAATGGCCGAACTCTCTTTGAGACTCCTTTCTTTGACTACAATGCTGCCAGTGCTCAAGGGGAAGACCATGAAGATTTTGTTGAGCCTGAGATTGTCCGTGAATAGTTTCAGAACATAGATAAGAGACTCAAGGTTGTCGAGGGTACAAACTTCTTCAACGTTGATGCAGACAACATATGCTTAGTTTCTGGCCTCGTTATGCCTGCTAAGTTTAAGATTCCTGAGTTTGTGAAGTATAAGGGTCAATCATGTCCAAGAGCCCATATGATCATGTACTTCCGAAAGATGGAAGCCTACACCAACAATCAGAAGCTGCTCATCCACTGCTTTCAGGACAGCTTGAGTGGTGCTTCTCTCAAATGATATATGAACTTAGAGCATAACAGCATCCACTGCTTCCAAGATCTCGCCAATGCTTTTATGAAGCAGTATAAATACAAACTAGACATGGCTCCTGATCACCGTTAACTTCAAAATATGTCTCAGAATGAGAAAGAGTCATTCAAAGAGTATGCTCAGCGATGGAGAGAGTTGGCTTCCCAGGTTGAACCGCCTCTAGCAGAGGGGTTAACTGGAATGTTCATGGATAATTTGTCCTCTCTTTATTGGGAAAAGATGATTGGAAGTGTATCTTCAAGCTTTACAGATCTGGTGACTATTGGCCAAAGGATAGAAGAAGGACTGAAAAATGGCAAGGTATCCAAAGCTGCTGAATCTTCTAGTGGTGCGAAGAAATCCTTTGGGGCCTTCCATAAAAAGAAAGAAGAGAAAACCAAGGCTGTCATGGTTGAATTGAGAAATCCTCGTCCCCAACCAAGGTATAATCACTCTACTATTGTTGTCGTTACTGCTGCTGCTACTCCACGACCAGCTCAGACTCCTCAACGTCCAACTGTTGGACAGAACCAGTATCGAAATAGGAATCAATTTGATCCTATTCCCATGACATACACATAACTTTATCCTGATCTGGTTCAACAAGGGCTGATCACTACAAAGACTTTGCAACCTCCTCCTAATGCTCCTCCAGCTGGATTTAGGGCTGACCTCCATTGTGCTTTTCATGAGGGTGCCCTAGGCCACGACTTGGAGCATTGTTATGCACTGAAAGCCAGAGTACGTGAGTTGGTTAGAACTGGAATCCTTGATTTTAAGGATAGTCATCTGAATGTTCAGAATAATCCCTTGCCAGTTCATCAAAAGTGATGCTTCAGTCCGGCTTCAGCAGAGTATCTTTTTAAAACGCCAGTGTTTCAGACAAGACGAATCATCTTTGTATTGATTTAGTCACTAGGCCTTATGTTTCTCATTGTTTGCACTTTTCTTATTTTGTACTAGCTGTTTGCCTTCAAATTATGTTTGTACTTTTGTGTTAATGAAATGAGCATTGCAACTTTTGATTCAAATCATCTTGTCTAATATTTGCATCTTTATGCTTTATCTTTTAAAAAAAATATACACCTTTTGTTCAAACTTTTGACATGCAAATATTTGATGGAGGATGATGAAAACGTTATACCCATAACTGTTGTTAGGATGCTTTCAATCAAACTTTGTTGACGATGTAAGGCATTGTTTCAACTCCCAAACACTGGAGAAATAAGGAAGATAATCCCTCGTTAATCCCTTCGAGCCTAGAAGTAGGAGTTTTCTTTCTTTAAAAAACCCCCAATCTTAACCTTGGGGTGGGTAGTTCTCAGTTAACTCAGTTATATGTTCATGCGAGACACCTTTCATATAAAGGTCGCAACCATAATTTATTTTCCTTCGCACGCAACAAACAAGTGTCGAAGATGTTTTTCAAGCCAAAAAGTCGATAATGGTTCACCGTAATCATTAAAGCCAGACAGTCACTCTCTTTCTTTCAAAAAAAATCAATCAAAAGAAAAGCCCGCTAAGTCAAAACCTATGAAGGAGAATTAGGAAAAATTGGGGCATCCCGCTGGCTGTAATCTTCACAAGAAACAGTTCAGGCAAAAGTTAGGGATAATAAAAAAGAGGAGGTATTTAAATCTTCACCTTGAAAATCCTCAATATCAAAATAACAAAATGTTATAGAGAAGAAGTGACTGCCGTCTCAAGAGTCCTTCGACTTCTAAACCATTATCATGGCTATAATCAGTGCAATTCCTATAGGAACCTGAGTGTATACTCTGAGTTAACTGAGCATAGGACTGAAGATCATCACGTAGATTGGGTGGGCACATATAAACTTTGAGCCTTTATCCTTTGTTTCTTAAACCGTGACCCAAGCCACGTTACAACCCTCAAAAGACCTAACTGAAGCAAGGTTATTTTGAAAGCATACTACAGCAAGGTTGCGTAAATTGACTCCAAAAGATCTTTGCAGATCATTTGTTTCGGCATCATACCTTTTTGCTTTACCTTTAAACTTTGAGTGTCTTGAACCACCGTGTTCTAACCAATGACTTATTTATTTTGCATCTTTCAAAAATGATTTTGATTTCAAAATTTGCATGAACTTTGCATTACCGTGTTGGTATGAACACTTTTGTTTGCAAACTGACTTTCCTCTCAAGGAATTTTCAAACAGTTGAGAAACTTGGTCGGTGATCCTATCAGGGGCAAGTTCCTTTTACATCCTGTCTAAGAATCAATTCAAGATTTGTTCAAAGCAAGGTCTTCTTAGATTGGGTTTATCCAGAAGATATTTCAAGATTCGAACTGGGGCAAGCCTTCCAAGCACCCAGTGGATCAGTCATTTTCAACATCAGACAAGCTGAAGTAATTATCAGTTCATCTACAATAGACAGCTAAACTGGGGCAGTTTACTTGAAGAATCCCCAAGCAGCTCTTCACCCTTCCTACAAGGATCATCAATTTGACACAGTTTACCAGTATGGCAGAGATATGTTCAGCGGTAGCATCTTTAGTCCCAAGAAGAATGGCAGTGATCTCCGTGTTGAGGAATCAGTCTTCCAGTCTTATCTTCTCACCAAAAGAGTCGAGCATTTTCGTCGGCGTCTGCATTTACATTTTGATCATATACCATCTGCATAATTCATATTCATATGCATAACATGGGTGTTTCATCCTCATTTGCATTTCTCCCGAGGTCGTGTTTTATCCACGTCTTACCTTGTGGTCAAAGTCCAACTCACTTGGCACCTACCAAACAGATTTTTGTGTCGTGTCTATCTGATGTTCTTCCAGATATGACATTTCTTATCCGATTGTTCTTCCAGATATGTCTGTTCCTATACTATGTTTATACCTTTCATTCAAAGCCATTATTGGATGTCCGGTTTCCTTTTATCCAACTTTATTCTTAAATGTCACCTTTGTTTGTCTCTCTCTAATGTTTTTCCAGATTGAGTCTTTGTTCTGATATTTTTCCAGAAGTTATCAGATGGTTTTCCAGATATTTACCTTGATTATGATGTTTTTCCAGAATCTATCCGATGTTTTTCCGGATATATTTCTCTCTCTGATGTTTTTCCAGATTGAGTCTTTGTTCTGATGTTTTTCCAGAACTTATCTGATGGTTTTCCAGATATTTACCTTGATTCTGATGTTTTTCCAAAATCTATCCGATGTTTTTCCGGATATGTTTCTCTCTCTGATGTTTTTCCAGATTGAGTCTTTTTTCTGATGTTTTTCCAGAACTTATCTGATGGTTTTCCAGATATTTACCTTGATTCTGATGTTTTTCCAGAATCTATCCGATGTTTTTCTAGATATGTTTCTCTCTCTGATGTTTTTCCAGATTTAGTATTTGTTCTGATGTTTTTCCAGATTGAGTCTTTGTTCTGATGTTTTTCCAGATTGAGTCTTTGTTCTGATGTTTTTCCAGAACTTATCTGATGGTTTTCCAGATACTTACCTTGACTCTGATGTTTTTCTAGAATCTATCCGATGTTTTTCTGGATATGTTTCTCTCTCTGATGTTTTTCCAGATTGAGTCTTTGTTCTGATGTTTTCCAAAACTTATCTAATGGCTTTCCAGATATTTACCTTGATTCTGATGTTTTTCCAGAATCTATCTGATATTTTTTCGGATATGTTTCTCTCTCTGATGTTTTTCCAGAACTTATCTGATGGTTTTCCAAATATTTACCTTGATTCTGATATTTTTCCAGAATCTATCCGATGTTTTTCCGGATATGCTTCTCTCTCTGATGTTTTTCCAGAACTTATCTGATGGTTTTCCAGATATTTACCTTGATTCTGATGTTTTTCCAGAATCTGTTCGATGTTTTTCCGGATATATATATCTTTTGTTCTGATGTTCTTTCAGAACTCCTTTGTTACTTATCTGATGTTCTCCCAGATATGTCTTCAAATACCCTTCTAAAATGTTTCAGATGAACCTTCAAGATATATGTCTTCAATGTGCTTCTTTGGATATGTTCCAGACTTTATTCGATGTTTTTCCGAGTATCTCGGGTATATTTCAGAGTTCATTCGATGTTCTTCAGAATGTCTCTGATGTTTGTTTTTGTGTCCCTGTTATATTTCTCAGGTTTCTCCTCACCTTATTCATTGATATTTTGAATGTTGTGACTCTTTTCCATCCAGTTCCGTTCATGGATGATGTTTATTGCTTCCCCTGTGTTGTCTTTCCTCTGTGAGTAATTACTCGTCGTATTCTCGTTCTTTAATTTTTGCTCGTGTGTTTGCATTTGTCTTGCCTCCAAGCATCATAAAGCATCATTTAGTTGTCATTGCATTTCAGCATTTGTCCTTTTGCATACCATAGGATCTAAGGGACAAAGTTTTTGGTTTGCTATATTTAAATACCTTTCACTACGATTCTATGAGGATTATCATCTCTCATTGCCATCTGGTGAAGATATTTAAATAGGGGCATCTGTTACACCCCAAATTTTGACCCCTTAAATCTTCATCATCATTCTAGGAGCATTAACATTGTTTATCTAACCTTAACCTATTTCAAGTTTGTCTTTGTTAAGATACAGGTGAATTAGGGTTCCGTACAGTTGGAAATCGAGGTTTCAACGGTTTAATCAGTCAATGCCTTGGATTGATTATCCATGAATAATATCTCTACACCATCAATAATACTCCATTGGGTCAAGTATGAATCCAATTTGAGATTGTCACCCGAAGATTAAAAACACTGCAGTTCAGGACCCCCGATTAGGGTTTCTGATCAGGAAAAGTCAATTGTGGTTTGACTTTTGATTTAAAGGTGTTCCAATGATGGAGTTATGGTCCATGAAGCTCACATGGATTAGGGAAGTCCACTAAATAAGTTTCAAGGCCTCAGAAGACCCACGACACCAACAGTCGATTCAGAGGTTTTCGATCGTTCGGTTCGTCTGACTGAAAAGTCAACCCATTGACCAATAGGGTTTTAACCCAAAATTGAAGCCAAATATGTTCCCAACATCATTTAATATATAATCATGAATTTTTGTGACCAATTGATCAAGAATTGAGAAGTAATCGAAAAGTTGGGGAATTAAGGTTTTGAAAAGGGCAAAGCCATAACTCCTTAACCACACCAGGGTTTTTGACCTAGTTTCAAGAGGAATGAGTTCCTAAAACAAACATAAATATTGTAGTACCTAATTGGGGCTTTCTAAAAATTACAAGTGTGTTCCATAACTCTTCCTGGTTAGAGAGAACCGAGGTCCACAAGTTGGCAAAAACACGCATTGGCAAAACCAGGTCAGCATGAGTTTTTTGATTCCAAAACCTCTCCAAATCGATGTTAATCAAAGATTAAGCCTCATTTATGATGTTTATATTGATAATGAACATTTGTAAATCAATTCCCACAAAAATAGCCCAAAGATCAAACGAAATCATTATTTAATGCAAGTTGCAAAAGTGAATAGTGAAGAAAGAGAAAAAAGGTGGCTACCCTTGTCAAATCATCAACTTTAATTCAACAGGTCACCTCCTATCCTATCAATCATGATGAAAAAAATCTATGGGGCATGGAGAATATCTTAGTAGATTAGCTTAAAGACAAAGATTAAGATTGCATTGGAAAACTCAAAGATTTTCATGATGGAAGGTTAAAATTGGCAATTTGCTTTACTTTTACCCATACCTTGATCCAAGGCTTTTGGCTATAAATAGAACTCAATTCCTACATCACAAACACACAAGTTCCATGCTAGAAACAGCTAGAAATCCATTCCTTATACAATCATAAGTTCTTGCAAAATCTCATTAAGTTTCCAAAATCCCTCAAAATCTACTTTTGCAAAACACCTTTCAAAACCATTTCTAAACTTCTTCCAACTCAAGAAACACTTCAAACATATCAAATATGATGTATTTAAGCTATCCAAATCACTTCCGTATTTATGTAACAAGGTTCTAGTGAGTTGGTCTTTGAAATCTTTGGATTTTGGAGATTTTCCTTCATTTACAAGGCATTTCATCCACTAGCTTGCTTGGAGGTTGTTTGGAGCATCTATTCATCATCCTAGGAACATTTGAAGATCTTGGAAGAGCTTTCAAGATCTCTGGTTATCTTATTGCTTAATCTTTCTTCAAGAGGTAAACCTAAAACTCATAAATGGGAACTTTCCATTTGCATTTCACATGCTACCATGACTGTTTTTAGGGTTTTTACCATGATGTTCTTAAACCTTTTCAACTTGTAACTTGATTTTTCTTGTGATATTGATCTTGTATTATTTATACATATTTTTTAACATGTTTAAATAATCAAATTTGTTTGATTCATTGTCTTACCATGTGCATTTTATTCTTTTTATCATTTAGATTTTTATGTTTTGTTCACAAACTTAAAAACCACATAACTTCTCCATTTTAAATCATTTTTAAGTGGTTCTTTTTGCAAAATTCTTGTGTTGTAACATATTTCCATATAATGTTTAAATAATTCTAAAATTATTATTTTAGAAACACTTTTCATTATGGGAAAATTGTAATTCATTTTAGGGTTTTGTACCCTCCTATTTCTCATTCCTTCATTTCCAAAACTTTGGACTTTTTCTTCTTTGAGTTTTATTCGAGGATGAATTGAACTTGTATTGTTGGTTTCCTTGAACATTTAAGTTTGAAATTCAACTTTGTTTGTATGCCTCTAAGCGGTTCACCTTTAAAAACTTTTGATTATCCCCATGAGAATTTTGAAGTGTTTTGTTTTCATCATTGTGACATTTTTGGTTTATGTATGATATCCTTTATCCTAACCTTAGGGTTGGAGTCGCCGTGCTCTATTTAGCGTCCCGCCGTGGACATCTTGTACACTTTATCCTAACCTTAGGATCTGAGTCTTCGTACTCATGTTTAGCATCCCGCCGTGGACATTCTTTATCATAACAATCTCAACGTAGATTCAGGAGTCGCCGCACTCCATGTAAGTACTTTCTTATGAATGCTTACATCCCCTTGGAACCTTGACCACAGTCAAGAGTTCCTCCCCCCTAACCAGGGGAACTATGAACACTCTGATTTCTCGTTGAGAATACGTAGGCATAAGATGCAATTTCTTAGCGAGCCAACCTTTTCTTTCTCTCTCACTAACAACTAACTTCCTGTTAACATTTACAACTTAGAATTGGAGTCGCCGTGTTATACTTAGTCATCCCACCGTGGACATTCCCCATTGTTTACCTTTGCAACTTAGGCTTGGAGTCGCCGTGCTCTATTTATTCGTCCCGTCGTGGACATTCTCTTCTTTGCTAACTTAACTTTAGTTTAGAGTCGCCGCACTCTATGTAAGTGTCTCGCTGCAGACATTTACTTTTCCGTTGGAACCTTGACAACAGTCAAGACTTCCTCCCCCCCTAGAAATGGGAACTACGGTTACTCTGATTCCATTCCCGTCAAGATACGTAGGCACGAGATGCGATGTCTTTGCGAGCAAACTTTGTTTATATTTTATATTTTTACCCTTAGCACTTTTCCTTTAGCAAGCAAACTTTAGCAAACACAAATATTAACAAGAGATTCCTGTAGAGTACTACAAATGTTTAGGATGTGAAATACCTACCCTATGCATAACCAACCCCCGAACCTTTAGATCTCTCTTTGCTTAGCTTTAAGCCTTGCTTTTTGCTTTGCATTTTTATAGGTTTTTCTTTCTTTAAACCTTTCCTTTTTGGATAAATTAAAGTCCGGTTGTGAATTGTAAGAATTAAGATTCAAGTTAATCAATAGCTTGGTATCACGATTCTCACCGCAACACCTCTCTTTGGGATAAATAACTTTCGGTGGTGACTCTTCTGTCTAGTTTTCCGGCTCTTTTTCGCAGTTGCGACAGTTGGCGACTCTGCTGGGGAAAACCTGTTCCCCTATGCGAGTCAATCCTAGAGCTTGTGTGTTTTATTGTTGGGTGTGTATATTTCAGTACATTATTACATTTGCATTTTTATTTCCCGCCCTTTATTGTTATTATCTGCTACTATGCTCTTGGGTGGATCTTCCATTGGGAGATAAGCCCAATACCTAGGCTTGAGTACATACCTAGCATTAGTGTGGAAAATAGTGAGGACCTGTACGTTTGGCGTGCACCAGTCCTCATGAAATTTGCGTTCAGACGAGATTTTCTTTGAAGACATCCTTTTCAGTCTGTCTCGAACAGTTGAGAGGATGTTGGATCTGAGAATTGTCGACTCTAAAGACTGATCATTTGGAAGTCAGTTAAGTGAGACCTCTTCGTTTGACCATGATTCCAAACTAGAAATGGTAAACGTATCATCGTTTCTCGAAAGTTTGTGACGCTGACAACCGCATAGGATGTCGAACCTTATCAGATTAGGTCCATACCTGTGAGTGGGAGGGTTATGCAGGAAAATTGACCTCCAACCAACCCGGATTTCTCGCCAGTGCAGACCTTTGATCTTTGACACTGTGGGTTCCTATTGCTTCGTTATTCTGATGTTCTGGTATTTTCTTGCGAGGCAGAATTATGGTTCATCTCAGTCAGCAGCACAGCAGTCTTGATCCCCTGTTGCATTTTCATTTTCATTTGCATTTTAACATTTGCATGTATTTGTGTTTCAGGTGCATATTTTCCCTTTGACTCTAGTAATTTAATCCGCCGTCAGTATGGAGCCTGGTTTCAAGAGGACTGTCGTCTACAAGTTCCCGACGCCAGAGATAAGGCCTTTGCTTAGTCTCATTGCTATAGCTGATCATGGGGTTATGGAAGACTTCAAGAAGGATTATGGGAAGATTCTGAGCTATGTCTGCAAGATCTCAAGATATGAGCTATGAGGTATCCATACACTGTTGCAGTTTTATGATCCTCAGTTGCGCTGCTTCACCTTTCCTGGTTACATCTTAATGCCAACTTTGGAGGAGTTTGCTATGCTGATAGGAGTTCTGGTCCTAGTGCAGATGCCTTTCTGCCACTATGAAGCAGAACCTGACCTGACCAAACTGGCCAGTGCTCTTCATTTGGATATCTCTGAATTGGATGGTAAGTTGGTGTGGAGAGGTGGAGTCCCTAGTTTTCCACTGTCATTCTTGGTGATTAAAGCTCAACACTTTGCTAAGGAGGGATGTTGGTCAGTTTTCAATGCTATTTTGGCTATCTGCATTTATGAAATAGTCTTATTCCCTAATATCCCATACTTCATTGACTTAGACGCCTTCCATATTTTTACTTCTAAGAATCCTGTGCCTACTCTCTTGGGGGATGTATACCATTTTGTACACTACAAGAATGAGAACATAAGAGAAAAGAATGTCTCTTGTTGTGCGCCACTTTTCTATAGATGGTTTATGGCACATCTTCCCAAGGTTGGACCTTTTGTTGATACCTCAAACACAGTTGATTGGTCAGAAAGGCTCATGGGCTTGACGTCGGAGAATATTGTTTGGTTCAAAATAGATCTACTTGGTAGTTACATTATCTTCAGTTGTGGAAGTTTTCCCAATGTTCCTTTGATAGGAAGGAAGGGTGGCATCAATTATAATCCTGCTCTTGCGATCAGGAAATTTGCCTACGCTTTGAAAGGACCCCCGAGGGAGGAGGAAATATAGGAATCTCTGTATTTCACAGGATCAGTCGACAGTGAGACTTTGGCTAGATTGGAGAAAGCTTAGGGAAGAATCCACCGGAAAGGAAAATCTTCCTTGGATAAGGGTGACTGTAAAGCCTATGGACCATATGTTGAGTGGATCCAAGAGAGGGTTGAGAGGTTGTTGTTACCCTTCCCGGTCAAAGAGCCTTTATATCCTTTGGTAGTTGAAGAACCAAGAACATTTGAGATACAAAAGTATAACCATCTGTGGGCTAAAAAAGAAGAGCTACGCAAAATGAATGAAGGGTTGGAAAAGGAGGTTATTCAGCTGAGAAGTGAAAAGAATGAAGCAACCTACCTGTCCAAGGTGAAGACTGAGACTCTGAATAAGATGGGGAGAGAACTGGATGAAGAGATTCGTGCCAGAGAACGAGTAGGTCAAGATCTAAAGAGCGCTAGCAATATCCTCAAGGACAAGAAGAAAGAGTTGGAAAGAGCTTACTTAGAGATATCCAAATTCAACAATCAGTGGAATGCTGCTCTAACTGCCAGCAAGGGAAGAGAGGATGAGCTTCATCAGCAGATTGGTAGGTTGAAGACTTAGCTCCGGATTAAAGATGAGAAAGCTCCAGGGGAATCATCTCGTCAGTACAAAAGTGACTGTAAGCTACGAGAAGCTTTAGCAACGTTGGAGGAATATAAGATAAGAGCAAAATTAAAGAAGCGCAGACTTGAAGATGCTTTCGGAGAAGGTGCTTGGGAAGAGTATGCTCAAGACTTGAAGAAAGTCATCAGCAAGAGGGAGTTGCTTATTCAGGCGTTGGTTGCACGACCTGAGCATCCGGATATGAAGGAGTTGTTAGAAGAGTTCCAGACTCACTGTCGTGGCTGATGCAGTTTGCCCTTTTTTCTTCTGCTCTTTTGATTATTGTTATTGTCTTGTATTCCGACCATTACCAGGCTTGTTAGATGAGGTCATATTGATCAATCTGTTGTATTCCTTGATGCTGCTTTGTGTATGCTGACTCTTATCCTCATTTTATTTATGAAAGGGAATTTGTGGTTCTATCTATGGCTCTTCTGCCTTCTGTTTCTTGTGGAACTAGAATCAAGGGGAAAATTTCCTTGTATCATATTTACATGCTTGCATTTTGCATCATTATCATAATTTTTGCACTGCAGGTGTTCCTAGTTCCGTTAACCTTATCTCTCTGTGGTTTTTCTCTCAGTAGTGTTTCAGGATAGCAGACCAGACGATTCACCGATACTCGACCAGAGGGAATCAACATAAAGCTATGGATTAGATATAGCCAAAATTGCAAGAGTTCAGAGATCGTATGGCTCAGTTCATGGATCTCATGCAAGGGGTTGCCAATGGTCAAGAACAGCTCAGAACACTAGTCCAACCTCTAATTGCCTGAGTGGATGGTGATGGGGTCTTGCATGGTGAGACCACTAGTGTTCCTCCCCCAGTTGATAACGATACTCCTCAAGCTAATGTTATTCCAACTATTGTTATTCCTCAGGGCAGAGGCCATCAACTAGGAGTTCATATACCAGGTGCAGCAGGCGTTGCACATGGAGCAATAGGTCCTTAGTGGAAGGAGGATGAACAAGATGATGTTTTCTCGATGGGAGATTTGGGTGTAGGCGTTCAGACTGATACAGATAAAAGGTTTTAAATGATCAAAGAAAAGATGAAGAATCTGGAGAATCAGAATTCTTTAGGGCTTGATATGTCTAACTCGAGGTTGATTCCAAGTTTGAAGATTCCACCCAAGTTCAAAGTTCCAAAATTTGATAAGTACAAAGGGACAACTTATCCTAGAGTACATCTCAGATCATATTATCGGAAGATGTCTGCCAACTCAGATGATGAGAAGTTGCTGATGCACTTTTTCCAAGATAGCTTGTCAGGGCCTTCATTAGAATGGTACATGGGTCTAGAGCCTGCTTATGTCAGAAGTTGGTGGGATCTAGGAGAGGCCTTCGTCCATCATTATCAGTATAATAGTGACCTGGCACTGAACCGAGTTCAGTTGCAGAATCCGTCACTACTTATAAAAAACACCAACCAGTGGTCTAGTTTCCCGAACTACGTTTGCTCTGATTTCTCATACCAGATGAGGATACGTAGGCATAAGACATGATGTCATGGTGATCAACCTTCCCCTTTCACCCGTAGTTTCCCGAACTATGTTGACTCTGACTTTCTCATTCCACGAGGGAATACGTAGGCATAGGGCGGCAATGTCCTATCGAGTCTGTTCTTTCTGTTCACCCCTGTTTAGCAGTAATTTTATATAGTTTTCACCCATAGATTAGACAATAAGCGTGGATCCTGTTGAGTACTACGAACGTGAGGGGTGCACGTACCTTCCCCTTGCGTAACCGACTCCCGAACCCAAGATTTGGTTGCGATGACCTTGTCTTTCCCTTTCTCTTAGGTTTTCTATGATCGTTTCCTTTCCCTCTCTTTGGGATAAATAACGTTCGGTGGAGACTCTTCTGTCTAGTTTGCCGGCCCTTTTTCACAGTTGCGACAACTTTCTCTTTTCCTACTTTTATTTTGTTTATCATTTGTTAATTAATTTAGTTTTATTTAGTTTTTTGTTTTAGTTAATTATATTTTAATCTTAGTAGTTAGGACTTAACTTTAGTAACTAGGATTTGATTAGATTTGATTAAGTTTATTTTAATTAATATTATTTTATTTTTTCTTTAATTTAGTTTAGGAATTAGATTTTTATTTTAGATTAGATTAATTTTAAGATTTAATTTAGAATCTATCCAACTTAATATCTTTGGTTAGCTTAGAATTTATTTAAGTTAGGATTATATTAGTATTAGATTAATTCTAGAATTAGTTTAGATGATTAATTTAGAATTAGATTTTAATCAACTTGGAAAATTAGTTTTTAATCCTAGAATTTGCCTTAAGTAAGAATTAGGCTAGAAATTTAATTAACATAGGATTAGACTTTTGATTTCAATTTTTAGCTTAATTAACTCTTTTAACTCTTTTAATTTTTGTACTAATTCTTATCTTGTTTAGTTTCGTTTAATTCTCGAGTGCGTTTGTAAATATACTTGTATATGCTTTCCATAAATTCTAATTTGGATATTAATTTGATGTTGTCTGTGATTACGATGCTTCGTATTTACTTGTTGTTTACCTCTTATATTCACATGATCCCTTAGGATTCCTAGCTTGACTTGATTTTCGATTAAGTTAGAGGTAGGAGAGGCATTAGGCTTTTAATCCAAGCATGACAACATTAGGTAGATTACCCTCCTAATCCTGACCTTAGGGCCACTTTGTATGATAACAGTTAGGGTTCAGTTTCCCCTAGAGCTTTTTGTGCATCTCTCTTTTCTCACCTCAAATTTCTTCAAGACACTTAATAAAGAACGATAAACGTCGTACACTACGAGCCTTAAGTACATGGGGAATAATGAGTGGGGGGTTTCTCCTCGCTTATCTAGATTGTTTAACATATGCCCTTTGGGCGATATGTGACGCATTCGCTCTCGCGTCATAGTCTTTAGTGCGACGTGAGTCTCAAACTAACTCAATCCCCTTTACTAAAACTCAACAACAAAATTCAAACCTTTTTTATCCTTCGGGATTGCTCTTCAAACTCCATTTTCAGAAAAGAGTACGTTGTTTTTCCGTTCTACCGCAAACAGGGATCGACCCTAACTGTTGGAATGGGAACTTAACGTCACTCAGAAAAAACACTTAACCAACCAGTGGTCTAGTTTACCCGAACTATGTTTGTTATGATTTCTCATACTAGATGAGGATACGTAGGTACAAGACGGTGATGTCTTGGCAAACAACCTCCCCCCTTCACCCGTAGTTTTCCGAACTACGTTAACTCTGACTTTCCCATTGCACGGGGGAATACGTAGGGATAGGGTGGCGATTTCCTATCGAGTCTCTTCTTTTCTTTCTCCCCCGTTTAGCAGTAGCTTTTAGATAACTTTCACCCATAATTTAGATAACAAGCATGGATCTCGTTGAGTACAACGGACGTGAGGGGTGCTCATACCTTCCCCTTGCATAACCGACTCCTAGACCCAAGATTTGGTTGCGATGACCTTGTCTTTCCAGTTCTTTTAGGTTTTCTTCGATCGTTTCCTTTCCTTCTCTTTGGGATAAATAACGTTCGGTGGAGACTCTTCTGTTTGTTTCCGCTGGCCCTTTTCGCAGTTGCGACAGCTGGCGACTCTGCTGGAGACCCTGATTCCCTATGCGAGTCAATCCCAACGCTTGTCTTTTTTTTTTATTTTTGGGTGTGTATATTTGTGCATATGTATGTGGTATTTGTATGATTTTTGTATATTATTGCATTTTCATTTTACTTTTTGCACTTTATTATTGTTATCATAATGTATTATTGTTGTTGTTATGTTATTGGGTGGATTATTCCATTGAGAGATAAGCCCAATACCCAGGCTTGAGTGCACACCTAGTATTAATATGGAGAGTAGTGCGGGCTTGCATGTTTGGCATGCACGAGCCCTCATGAAATTCGCGTCCAGAAGAGGTTTTCTTTGAAGACATCCTATCCTGTGCATTTTGGATAGTTGAGGGGGTGTTGGATCTGAAAACTAACGACTCTAGAGACCGTTCATTGGAAAGTCAATTGAGTCCTCCTTGATTGATCATGATGCTAAACCAGAAATGGTGAACGTATCATCGTTTCTCGACCTAAGAGTCTGTGATACTGACGACCTGCATAGGATGTTGTACCTTTTCAAAAACTAGGTCCTACCTATGAGTGGGATGGGTTTTGTATGAAACTTTGACCTTCAACCAACCCAGTTTTCTGGTTTTCTCGTCAGTGCAAACTTTTGATCTTGGGTATTCTGGGTTTTCCATCATCTCAGTGCTTTGGTATTCTGGTATTTTCTTATCAGAGTGGAGTTCTGGATTTATTCAGTCAACAGTGCAGCAGTTATTCAGAATTTGTGGAAGCTTTGATCCCATATCTTTTGCATTGCATAACATAAACATCTCTGCATCATTTTGCATATCATTCTTCAGCCAGCCAGAACTCTCATTCCGCCTTTGTCTTTAATCAGTTTTGATTCCCCGGTGCTCGTTCTAAACAAATGGTGACTATTGGAAGACGACAAAGTGCTTGAAGCAGGATCAAGGAGTGTCAAGAAGTGAGATCAAGTTGGGGGCTATTAGTAGCTATGTTAGAGAACAACCTCCAGAGTTGATACCCCATCGGGTTTTACTAGGACGACTAACCCTTTGTATGGTCCTTTGCCTGATTAAGATCTTCCACAAGTGAACAACCTTACTCAAGCTCAGTCTGTGCAGCTCCTTGTTGAGAATGAGGATTTACATGGACAGTTTGTTGTCTAAAGTGAATGTTCCTCCTCTCCTGATACTACAGATCGTCGTGGTGTTGCTTTCTCCGTGGCACATTCCAAAAGGGAGGTTTCGATGATGAAGACTAAGGACCCGAGAGCTCTTGAGTATGCTAAAAGATTTTGTGTGTTGGATGAAAACCTCAAAGCCTTAGAAGTTAAGGATACTTCTGGTCTCAACGCTTCAGACATGTGTCTAGTTTCCGGCTTAGTGTTACCTCGAAGTTTCAAAGCACCGAGGTTCAAGTATAAAGGGGATAGCTGCCCGAGACAACATTTGGTGATGTTTTGCAGAAGAATGACCTTGTTTGTGCACAACGATAAGTTAATGATTCACTATTTTCAGGACAGTTTGAGTGGGGCATCTTTGAGTTGGTACATGCAGTTAGAGAGTAGTCAGATCTGATCATGGTTGGACTTAGCCAAAACTTTCCTAAAGTAGTACGAATATCATCTTGATATGGCTCCCAATCGCATGCAGTTGCAAAGCTTGTCTCAAGAGAACTATAAATCCTTCTGAAGGTATGCTCAGAGATGGAGAGAATTGGCTTTCAAAGTGCAGCCGCCGCTTCTAGACCAAGAGTTAGCAGATATATTCATAGACTCCTTGAAGAGCCCATACTTTGAAAGGATGCTTGGGATTACCCCCAAACTTCTATGACCTAGTAATAGCAGGAGAACGAGTTGATAGTGGCATAAAGAGTGGAAAAATTCAAGATGTCTCGAGCTGTCAGGCCAGTGAAACTGAATCCCTCAGTAACTCCTAAGAAGAAGAAGAAAATGTGATAAATGCAATCATGGCAGATGTTGATTATTCTCAGGATGTACCGGTGAAGTCTTTTGTCTCTTCATCTTTACATCAGTCTTTATCTCCAGTGTCACATCATCCTTATGGATAGACGTTATGCCTAGGGCACAATATCGAAAACCTTGGGTCGCTCCTCATGCAGATCAACGAGCTCATGGCCGAGGTTATCTGAATTAGCGGTAGAATCAGAATAGGCCTCACAATAACTTGGAAAGAAGGATTGCTCCTCTTCATCCAGTTCCTATGTCGTACAACAAGCTTCTGCCATATCTGATTCAAAACTCATTGGTGGAGCCCAAGACTCTTAAGCCTGTGCCAGAACCTTACCCTCATAGGTACAATCCCCATGTTCAGTATGGATATCATGGAGGATCCATGGGACACTCAACCGAAGATTGCAAATCCTTCCAAGCTAAGGTGCAACAGTTGATTGACAAAGGGTACATTTCCTTTCCAAAAGGAAGTTTGGTTGTTCATGTCAACCTCTCAGCTGCCTAAGCTCGAAGATTCCAAGGGTCATCTCCAAAAGTCAGTGGTCCAGACAGGCATATGTCCTCAATATTGGCAGTCCTTGGACACTTTTATCATTTTCATTTGTAGTTTCTTTCCTGTCAATTGCTACTTGTTTTTAAACATTGTTATTTTGAATGGTAATATTAATGAAGTGATTATGAATTTTCTGAATTAATCATGTCGCATTCGCTCATTTTTCTTATTTATTGCAAAGCACAAACACATACACCTTTTATCCACTCCAATTTATCACTGTTGTTTTAGCAAAAATTGGAAGGAGGATGAGGAAAACTGAATACTCATAATAGTTGATCGTATGCTTTCGGATAAAATCCTGCTGATGACGTACATACATTGTTTCAAATCCTCTAAACACCTGAGAGATAAGGAGTTAGTCCCTACTTAACCACCTCGAGCCTAGAAGTAGGAGTTTCTTTCGGACTCTCAAACCCTCACATCTTAACATGGGGCAGGGTAGTTATCAGTTAATTTGACCGAACGTTCAAATTTTATCGAGGAGTGTTCTCATTCGAGGATCAATCATGTCCTATCCCTCTCAAGAGATAGTACCACAATGGTTATACCTCACCAACCGGAAGTCATACAGTCACAACCCTTTTGAATAAGTAAGACAGCCAGTGTCACATGACTTGTTTCAAAGAAAAAAGATAAAGAAAGTCTGCTAAGTCGAAAAACTTGAAAGCAAGTGACTTAGGAAAAAATTAGGGCATCCCGCTGGACTTCAAAAAAGATTTGAAAAAAGAATCAGTCCAGGAAAAAATTAGGGAACAGAAGAATAAAAAAAGGGATTATAAAAGAAAAATCCTTGAACTGGAACGAAGTTGTGTGGCTACAGGCACAGAAGACAAGAGGGGTGACTGTCACTCCAATAACCTTGAGGGTTCCTTAACCATCACTCCTACCATTCAATAAACCTTTTGAAGGTGAGCGCTTGCACCAAGTTAACTGAACATAGGATTGGAGATCATCACGGAGAGGGGTGGGTAACAATCAAACTTTGCGCCTTTTATCTTTTGTTTCAATAACCGTGAACCAGGCCACGATTCAACCCTTAAAATACCTAATTGAGGCAGGGTTTATTCTGAAGGCATACTACAACAAGGTTGGGTAAACTGACTCCTACATGATTTGCTAATCCTCTTTCTGTTGTATCTTTCGCTAGTTAAATTAGCACTGCGTCTGGACTTTTGGTCCATTAGTCACACATTATCACATCATTCTAATAATGATTGATTTTTCAAAATCTGCATGAGCATCGCATTAAAATTACTATTCGTGAACGAACAATTTTAATTACAGGTCAGTAGTTGGCATCAAGGAAATTTCAACAGGGAGCAATCAAACAGGACTAGATCATTCAGTAGTTTGGATCATAATCGAGTATACTTTGTAGCCCTATGGATCTGGGACATTGTCATCCCATGAATTTGGAATCAGTAAGTCTAAGGAAAATCCCAAAGCATCAGTTGTTTATGGGGCAAATTTTTCAGGAAGCGGTTAACCAGAAGTGAATCATCTCGAGACTCCACCAATCAGGGGCAGGTCACCCAGAGTTTCTTTGATTTGAGAGCAGATCCTCTAGTATTCAATCAGGACAAGTTAAGTCACTACAATGCTCTTTCAAGGGCAAGCTACTTCAAGAGTACATTGAAGCCAACCACTCCAAAAGTTTCTTAGTCAAGATCCTTTCATGGTATAGATTCTAGGGCAAGCCATCTCGAGGTCATGTCATGGCAAGCTACTTTCTTTTCAAGATGAACTTTCCCAAAGATCATACTGGGGCAAGTTGAACTACACTGAGGCAAGCTACTCGAGCAAGTTCATTTTCATCAACAACTTTTGAGTTTAAGACGAGTGTCGGGGAATCGTGTCATCACCTCATCATAACCTTAGCCTTCTGAAAAAGGTTCTTGCTGCAGAAGAGCACCCCTTCCATTGTTGGGAATATTCTTATCCTTGCATACTGTCATTGGATCTTCATCCCACAGCTTAAACCTGTTACCTGTCAGAACTTTGTAACTGAAAACACTTCCAAAGTCCAGTTCTCGTCTAGCAAACCTTCAAACCAGTTCTCGTCTGGTCAACTCTTCATTAAATACTAGTTCTCGTCTGGTACATGTCAGCTTTTAAACCAGTTCCCGTCTGGTCACCCATTCTTTAGCCTACTATTTAACCAGCTCTCATATGAAAAACGCAGTTTCAAAGTCCAGTTCTCGTCTGGCAAACCAGAAATCAGTTCCCGTTTGATACTAAAACTAGGAGTCAGTTCTCGTCTGACAACTTAACCTTTTGCCACCAGTTCTCGTCTGGTAGTCTATCCTCTGAATACCAGTTCTCATCTGGTAGTTCCCCTTCGAAGCCCAATTTCATTGGCAACCAAGAACAAATCCCCAAAAACCCAATCACCATAAATTTGGTCCTTTCCCTAAACCAAAAGCCCAACGGTATTTCACACAATTGTTCCCAATAACTCACATGTTGTCACATTCCCCGACACGATGCTTATTTGATCTAACTTCTCCCCAATAGAGTTTCCTCCGCGACAGAGACGGTTAAAGTTCTAACAATATCAGTAGCACATGGTGGATTATTCCTCCACGACAGGAGTTCGGGGTTTTGTGTTCCCCAGCCAGTTTGATTTGTACTTGTTGCAGTGAGAATCGTGATACCAAGCTATTGATTAACTTGAATCTTTAATTCTTAAATTCACAACCGGACTTTAATTTATCCAAAGGAAAGGTCTAAATAAAGAAAAACCCTTTTCGCGATGTAACAACAACGCTAAGAGATTCGGGGATCGGGGGTTGGTTATGCCTAAGGTAGGTATTTCACATCCTAAACATCTGTAGTACTCTACAGGAACCTTTTGTTTGTTTGCATGCTAAGTTTGTTAAATGTTTGCTATGGATTGGGATTGGGTAAAAGGTGTAGGTAAAAACCTAAAGATAATTTCTAGGCTTGCTCGCAAAGACGTCGCATCCTCTGCCTACGTATCCTAACTAGGATAGAATCAGAGCAATCGTAGTTCACCTCAGTAGGGATGAAGAACACTTGATTATGATCAAAGTTCAAAGGGGAACAAACATAACAATGCTTGTATAGAGTTTAACAAAACTCTCTAAATATATGTTATAACACTCAAGAGGAGAGTAAGTAATCATTACTATGATTCTTACATAGAGTTTACGAACTCTATCCTAGGGTTCGAGTTGAAGAACACTCCTAATAAAGGTGGGTTTTTTAGACTTAAAGCAAAGTCTAATGGCTCATACTAAGGTTCAAGATGACTTCACAAAGTCAAGGGAAAGGGTAATGAGTTATCCATGACACGAGGGTCGATGGAGAGACTTTTCCTTTGGAAGGAGAGAGAGAGGCAACTTGGATGAGAACTACAAAGTTCCATCACTTGGGGAAGAAATACTTAACAAAACAAACATTTAAGCAAGAAGAATAAGGCATATGGTTACAACCAAGCAAGCATGCATATTACAATAAGCAAGGATTAAGTAATACAAACGGTTACGGCCAAGAATCAAATATCTTAACAAAGATGGAAGCAATGATCATGCAAGTAATCCATAACTTTAAGATCATGTTATAAATTCAAAGTGTATCAAATGTAACAACATTTAGGCATTGATAATAATCGAATACGCGAGGAATGTTCACAAAAGTTAAACTCAAGATTTAGGAAGAGAACAACAATTCATGGTAATCACCAACAAGTTATGAAGTCTCAACATGTTAATAAACATAAAGAAATCCAATATCAATAAGTCTCACAAGATAAAATAAGCATGGTATGAAGTGAATTTAATCGAGACGTAAGGTAACGACCTAAGAATGAATCTACTTACAAGTAAGCAAAAAGGCATTGTAAAAATAAGCAAGTTGAAAATTCAAACTATTAAATGAAACTAGACATCACCATGAGCAAGTTGCAAAAAGAACGGGTTAAAAATGATAAACAATGAATAAGTTATGAATTTTTGAAGTTCAAAATGTTTTATGAAAATAAAATAACAAGCACATAAAAAAAGGTGGCATGGGTAGGGATTGAACCCACCCCCTTGTGTTTACAAACAAAACAAATAGCCACTAAAGCACAATGCGCGCGCTGACAAGGAAATGGAAGAGAAGAAGAAAATCATTAAACATGACAAATGAAAATAAAATGCCAAAAAGGGTTGATCACCAAGGATCGAACCCAGGACTGGCAAGTGAAAGGTATGAGGCGTGCAAGTTGATTACCACTTGGGTGGCTATACATCCAAGTATAAAGCCACCCCTAGAAATAGATAACACTACTCATGGTGGATTTCTGGGCAAAAGAAAAAAAGCCAACCAAACCAAAACGTGAAGCAATCAAACTTGCTCAAAACAGCTCCAATTTTAACAAAATTTAAGCCTATACTGATTGTTTTTTAACAAGGATCATGATGGTATCCACAAAATTTTGAAATAATGCTTCTAACAAGAAACACGATTGAATATGCATATTGATCAAATGAGTTGCAATTTGAAAAACCACATCAGCTATGAGTTCAAATACATCAAAAGGGCATTGCACATAAGTCATATATGTCATGACAGAGGTATTGGACACTTAGGGCTCAAGCATAAATAAGTGGAATAGGAATTGGTTCATGAATTGCAAATGTGGTGTGAGAATGAGGCAAACTGTCAAGACAACACATTGGCATTTTGAGATGCAACTTGATGCAATTAGGAGTAATGGCAGATGTGAACAAGATGCAATCATGATTATGAATGAGTTTAAGCAATGATACCAATCAAAACAGTGTTGAATCAAAAAAGGGCACATCAAATTGCAATGATAGGCATGATATTGCTGATGTCCAGAATTTAACACAAGGGCAAGGCATGGATGACAATTTCATTTGAATTAAAACAGAACAAGAAAATTTGAGGCATCTCAACCAAAACATTTAGAATGCAATAAGAAACAAAATAGCAACAAATAATATGCTAAAATCAAACATAACACCCAACTGTCATGCTATGCCAATAGAAGTCTTAAAAATGTAAGTTTGGAAGCCAAGTCAAGAAATAGGCATAATTAGATTGAGCAGACCTTGCATACATCCCCAAAACTTCATATAAAGTGTGTCTACACTTCAAAATTAGCCTCAAACTCAACAAAATTGAAAATCACATATCAGCTGCCCCAAACACACATAAAATTGCATAATTGAAACCAAAACTTGATTGGAACAGATTGAGGTCAAAAGGATACCATACACTAGTCTCAAATATGATTATGAATGAGTTTATACTTCAAGTTGATCATGAAATGCACATAACAAGAAAATGGCTATCAAGTGGCAATTGTATCATACATAGTAGCAGGCTGTCATGACAGAAAAGCAAAGCATACACAAAGCTATTTGTTCACATATACCTACAAAACCTAAACACTACCTAGAGGCACCAATACTCATGGAAAGATTCAAATCAACCCAAATAGCAAATTAAAGTGTGCAGCTGTGGTTTTCAAAACAGTTTGGCAGCATAAGGGGTATAAACTGGTCTAGCTATAGATAAGTGATCTTATGTTAAAAAGATAGCACATACACATCAAAAATATGAAGATAAATGAGTTTCAACTCAGAAAACAAGCATTGTGCATTTGGAGCAAGATTTGGTATAATCATGGTGTTTTTGGCTTGAAAAAGCAATTTGAGGGTGAAATGAGGAAACAAGTGGAAATAGGTCAAACAACCAATGCACACACATTACAATCATAAGGATGGATGAGTTTTAACTCAAAGTTTAAGCATATGACAGTTGGAGCAAAATTTGGCATGTTGATGGTAAGAAATGCAAAAAAAAACTGTCTTGACACAAACTTGGCACAGCAGGGCATTTTGGCAACCAATGAGTTTCATGTTAAACTAAAGATATACACACATCATAAATGTGCAAAAGGATAAGATTATGCTCAAGAAACAGATCAAATCATCACCAAACAAACTATGGCATACTGGTTGTAAAAAATGCAAAAAAACTGTTAACATTTTAAAAGCAAGTATGATCTGTTAAGACAGTTTAGGCAGTTAGGTATCATATACAAGTTTCAAACATGTAGAACAATGATTCTAGGTATGTGGATAAAGCACAAATTAGTTGGAACAGAAAATGGTATATTGGTAGTATCATAAGGTTTTGAAATGCAGTTGGAAATGACAAGTTGTTTTTGAGAAAGCAAGGACAGTTTGGACATACACATATCACATACAACCTCAAAACAAGTTAGGTAATGTTTTCACAACTTAAAAACCACACAGGCTGCACAAAATGAAAACTGGTGTGCTAGTTCACATATTCTTGACAGCAAAACACATGAAATCTCATAACAAGCCTCAACAACCAAATCTCATGTTTTCAATCATTTCAACAAGTTCAGCTAGACAAACAAAATCATATAATCACAAAACAATAGTTTAGAACATTTAGAACACAACATGGCAAACACAAGCCTCTTAACACCAAACTCATGGTAATGATAACGCAAACATGGCACAAAATGACATAAGGCTGAAAACAAGAGCCAAAATAGATTCAAACATGATCTAGGGCAAGGGGGTCTCATGAAATAACTTACAAGTTATCCAAATATCATTAATACACTAAGATTGACAAATCTAGGGCAAGCATACAAACATTTCAATGTTTGGATCCTTAAAACTACCATGTAGACAAAATCCTAAAAACAAGTAATACACAATATCAAAGTTCAAATATTGGTATCACATCATCAACATATCATTCATGAATGAAATATCTTAACAAAAGCAAATATTTGACCACAAAATATAAGTTCTTGACTAAGAACCCTTATGGGACAGCAATGGCTATATTTCACAACAAGCATCTCAAAATGGTAAAACATGACAATGAATGAATAATAAAGAGGTTGAGCATCACATACCTCTTGTAGACAAGTCTTGAGCAAGCTAAAAAGCTAAGAAACCCAGAGATCTTCTTCTTTGGCAAGGATTTAGAGCTTTCTTCCTCTTGAAGTAACAAGCTATCTTTCAAGACAGTTGGAGTTGTGAACCTCCCAGCTGGTTTTTAAGAGTTTGGACAGTTGAGGTATGATATATATGAAGTGTTGGGAGTGTTGGAATGGTAGGAAATGCCTCAAGTAAAGATTTGGCTTCCAAAGTGCATGAAAGTCAACATATCAAGGTGTGAAGTTTGACTTTTAGGAAAATGATATTTTTGGGTGGTTTGAGTGTATGGACACCTTCTACACAATGTTTATGGATTGTTTAAATGGTTTTGGGTGGCTTGGAAGTGGTGGAACTGAGTTTGAGCAGAGTTTTGCTCAAGACAGTTTTTAGTGAAAACTTGAAGTTTTTGAAAAATCAAGCTTTTGAGAAAATGGTGGAGAGTTGAGAGCTGTTGTTTCTCTTGGTTTTTGAGAGTGCTCTGGTGTGTCTAACATCATAGAGAGTGCCTCTATTTATAGTGAAAGCAAGGGTGAGGGTAGATTTGGATTTTCAACATTTGGAGGTGGAATTATGAAGTTTTGAAGTGAATCTTGCCAATATCTTTGTGGCAGCTCTTCATATCAGCTCCATGGACAAATGCTGAGCCAAAATTAATTGATATGGGAAGGATGGGATGGCTAGGAAGGTAGGGGACTGCAGCTGCCCAATTTGCTTGAAACGTTTCTCTTTCATGGCTTTTAAATGAATATTATAATGTCCACTTGCTCCAAGTTGAACAAACTCTCCAATTCTTCATTTTTTCTGGTGTTTGCATCATCCAACATTCATAATATCACAAAGGAACAAGATCCAATGGTTGAGGGTAGCCCAAGTTGATGAATTCTGAATTTTAAAAAGTTTGACATAGTGGTTTCAAGTGTGGCAGCCCTAACTTTCATGATTCATAACTTTCTGCTCACACATGCTATTGAGGAGTTCTACCATAATTTAGAAAGCCCTCGAGTAGCTCTATAACTTTCATTTTTTTGAGATTTCCAAATTCTATATGGAACTAGGTTGAAAAACCCTTCCAAGTTGCTGAAACAATCACTTAAAAGTCTAAATAACTTAGAATTTTTCTAAGTTATTTCCCTTCTTAAAATTAATTTTGTCATAACTCCAAATATATGCATTTTTTGATTCTGGACCACTTTGAGGCTTTTGTAGGACTTGTCAAGAGCTTTCCAATGAGCTTTGAACCACTTCATTTGGATGTGTGGTTGAGGAGTTATGGCCTTGCCCCTTTCAAAACCCTAATTCCCGACTTTTGCAATTACTTCCTAACCCTTGATCCAATGGTCATGAAATTTTATGGGAAGGTGTAATATGACATAAGGAACATTTTTGATTTACATCTTGAAGTCAAATTCCTTATTGTTGAAGAGTTGACTTTTCGGTCAACCGTTCGATAAATCGGTGACTACCGAGTCGACTGTTGGGGTTCCGGGTATCCTGAGGACTTGAAACTCCTTGGATGGACTTTACTAAGCCATAGGAACTTAATGGACCTTGATCCCACCATTGAAACACTTTTTGAATCAAAAGTCAAACTACAATTGACTTTTCCTGATCGAAAACCCTTATCGGGTATCTTGAACTGCACTGTTCTCAATTCCCGGGTGACCACCTCAAATTGAATTCATACTTGACCCAATGTAGTATCCTTGATATTGTTTGAAGTTGAATCAATCCAAAACATTGATTGATCAAACCATCAAAGCCTTGATTTTGACAGTACGAAACCCTGATTCATCTACATCTCGACAAAGATAAACTTGAAATGGGTTAAGGTTAGTTAATCAACTAAAAATGATCCTAAAATGATGATGAGGATCTAAGGGGTCAAAATTTGGGGTGCAACAGATGCCCCTATTTAAATATCTTCACTAGATGATAATGAGAGATGACAATCCTCATAGAATCGCAATGAAAGGTATTTAAATATAACAAACCATAAATTTTGTCCCTTAGATCCGATGGTATGCAAAAGGACAAATGCGAATATGCCATGAATCTAAATGACGCTATATGATGCTTGAATGCAAAAACTGATGCAGACACGCGAGCAAATATAAAAGAACGGTAATACAACGAGTAACCACTCACGGGGACCCCACACACTGGGGAAAGATTCCAGGCAAAGTAAGCAAGATAGTTCAAACATGACTAAAGATGTTGTTCAAGGAAATCTTTCACACAGGGGACACAAATTCCACCAGGGAAGACACATCTTCGCTGGGGAAAGAAGGCACAAACCTCACTAGGGATAATCAGATGAGGAAGCCCACCGGAGAAGATGACAATTCTTTACTGGGGAAAGAAAAGAAAAGAAATGCGAACCACACTGGGGAAGAAACCCACTGGGGAAAACTTTGTTGGGGAACAAATCCACTGGGGAAGCACAACTTCCGGGGGAAAGGACAGAACGGAGACATGAACCTCACTGGGGATAACCAGATGAGAAATTTCCTATAACGAAGAGTTCAAACGGGATCTTCAGGAAAAGGTTAGAAACAAGACCAGACGCGCCGGGGGAGCTAGTATCCACTAGTTCTTCGAGACTCGACTAGGAAAGCAAAAGCTTCAACGGGAAAACTGGTGACGACCAGAACAACAAATAGTTTCAAGTGGTGCTAGCCTCAACTAGACTTACTAGGGAGGATGGTGATGACCAATCCAAAGTTCCGTTCCCAAAAAGTGCTAAATACCACTAGACTTCCTGGGGATATGGTGATGACCAAATCAAAGTTCCAATTACAATTGGGAATTCCAAACAATATTGATGAAACAACGGATTTTCGCTGGGGGATTGGTAACAACCGACTAATAACGATTAGTTTTCGTGCAAAGCCAGTAACTACTGGATTTATAGGGGACTGGTGATGAGCAAATCAGGATATACCAATAACAATTGGTTCTGGATAATGCTAGTAACCACTAGATTTAAATGGAGAAATTGGTAACGACTGATTCCAAGGAGACCAATGACCATTGGATTTTCAAAGAGTTTGGTAGCGACCAGACCAAAGTGATGATAACAATCTGATTTAAGCGATGCCAATAACTATTGGACTTAGGCCTATTGGTGATGACCAAATCAGGTATACCAATAACAACTGGTCCAGGATATTGCTAGTAAACACTAGACTTTCCAAATAATGCTAGTGACCACTAGACTTAAAAGATTGGTAATAACCGAATCAAGAGGTACCAATGATAATTGGATTTGAAGGCAACGATACTAGTAACTACTAGATTCCGAAAGATTGGTAATAACCGAATCAAAAGGTACCAACGACAATTGGTTCCAGGCGATGCTAATAACTATTGGACTTTTAGGGAATTTTGGTAACAACCAACCCAAGCACCAATGACCATTGGTTTTAAGAGGCAAATACTAGTGACCACTAGATTTTAGCAAAGATTGGTAAAAAAAACTGAATCAAACGGACTCCAATAACGATTGGTTGGCTTTAATACCCGGATCAGTGACAACTGGGTTTGGAAAATTGTTGGTGACGACCAAATCAAGACACCGAACATAATTGGTTCTGAACAAATGCTAGTGACTACTAGTCTTTCAAGGATTATTGGTGACGACCAAATCAAAGATGAATATTGGTAACAACCGTCCACGTGTAAATCGGATACTGCTAGTCACCACTAGCTTCCCAGAGAAGGTAAGTAATCCCAGGATTTCAACTTCGAAGTGCAATTGCAGCAACAGATCAAAGATAAAGGTAACGACCAAAGGATCTCAAAGGCGACAGCCAAACAAACAAAGACCAAAACCAAATGCAAACAAATGCGTATGCTGGTATGATGATGTATGTAAAATAAAGACCAACCCGCAAGAACAAAGGAAACCAAAACAAGGAAAACACAGAGAGAACTCGTCACGCTGAGTCTCAATTGCTTCAAGTTAGGCGACACTTTCTTTCGGCATAGATAACAATCTTCCTAAACAAAATCTTCGTGATCCTGCAGAGGAGAAGTTTTGGCTTTAAGAGCTGGAATTGTTGTCGGGCGCATCTAGTTTGGTCAAGGGTGACAGCAAACTTTCACAACTTTGAGAACTGCATAGTGTTATCAGATTACCTCTAGAGTTCTTCAACTGTTTTGTCAAATTGTGTTTTCTTTTTAAAACCAAAATTTAAGTTTTTCAAAACACTTTGCTTTTCGAAAAATCTTTATTAAATAAGTGAAATTGCATAACAAAAACAGAAGATCATAACAATGATTGGCCAAAATCTGATTTCATTGATAGACAAGAACTTTACAAAGGGCAAAGCCTCGGGAACTTTATACATTCGAAAAAAATGGCAAACATAAAAGGTTACAGAATCCCATAATAATCTGATCCTTTTAACTGTCAGTTCATTTGCTTCGCTGCCTCTGACGAGAATGACAGACGTTGATCTTTCTTCTAACACCTTGTGCAAGACTTTGCCCCGGCATTTGTCAGCTTTTGATTCTTGGACTTCTGTCTTGCTGAAGTACTGGAATCTCCTTTCTAGGTCTTCTGCTTCAGGCATAGTACTTTCTCACTGCATTTGAGTTGATGGGATACTTGAGTTGTTCGCCATCCATGGTTTCAAGAATTAGAGATCCTCCGGAGAAGACAGTTTTTACAACGAAGGGGCCATCGTAGTTGGGCATCCACTTGACGCGCATATCCTTTTGTGTTAGTAGGATTTTTCTAAGCACAAGCTCTCCTTTCCTATACTCTTTGGGACGAACCTTCTTGTTGAACGCTCTTATCATTCTTTGTTGATAGATCTGGCTATGGCACATGGCCGTCATTCTTTTCTCATCAATGAGGTTCAATGAGTCGAACCTTTCTTTTATCCATTTGTCTTCCTCAAGCTCGGCCTCCCTCAAGATCTTAAGAGAAGGTATTTTGACTTCAATGGGCAGCACATTGTCCATCCCATATACTAAGGAAAAGGGAGTTGCCTTTGTTGAAGTTCGCACTGATGTTCGGTATCCATGCAAAGCAAATGGTAACATCTCGTGCCAATCCTTGTAGGTTATGACCATCTTTTGTACTATTTTCTTGATATTTTTGTTTGCAGCCTCAACTACGCCATTCATTTTGGGTCTGTAAGGAGACGAATTGTGATGTTTGATCTTGAAATCATCACAGAGTTCCTTCATCATTTTGTTGTTTAGATTTGACCCATTGTCAGTAATGATCTGGTTAGGAATACCGTATCGACAGATGATTTCCTTTTTGATGAAGCGAGCAACCACTTGCTTTGTCACGTTCGCATACGACGCTGCTTCCACCCATTTGGTGAAGTAATCAATTGCGACAAGGATGAAGCGATGGTCGTTGGAAGCTTTTGGCTCTATTGCCCCCAATCATATCTATGCCCCCACATTGCAAAAGTCCATGGTGACGTCATCACATTGAGAGGATGCGGAGGGACATGCACTTTGTCGGCAAAGACTTGGCATTTATGGAATTTTCGAGCGAAGAGTATGCAGTCCGTCTCCAAAGTTAACCAAAAGTAGCCTGCCCTGAAGATTTTCTTAGCCATAGTGTGGCCGTTGGCATGGGTACCGAATGTTCCCTCGTGTACTTCAACCATTATGAGATTTGCCTCTTCTTCATCGACACATCGAAGTAAAACCATGTTGTGGTTTATTTTGTACAAGGTACCATTGCTGATGAAGAATTTAGCCGATAATCTTTGTATGGCTCTTTTGTCAATTCTAGATGCGTCAGCTGGATATTCTTGATTTTAAAGAATGTTTCTAATGTCATGGAACCACGACTTCTCATCAGTTTCTTCATCTATTGTCACGACATATGCAGGTACTGTCCTTCTTTCAATGTGAATCAGAGGCGCCTCGTTAACAAACTGGACCTTCCACATCGATGCCATCATGGCCAGTGCATCAGCAGTGTGATTTTCCGCTCTGGGTACGTGCCTGAACGTAATTTCATCAAAATATTCAGCCATCTCCAAGATATGAGTTTTGTAAGGGATCAATTTTTCATCCCTGGTTTCCCATTCTCCTTTGAGTTGGTAGATCACCAAAGCAGAATCACCGATTACTTCCAAGATTTTGATGCGAAGATCGATAGAAGCTTCCAACCCTAAGATGCAGGCTTCATACTCGGCTATGTTGTTCGTACACGAGAAACAAAGTCGGGCTGTGACGGCAGTATACCCTTCAGTTTTCAGAACAGCTCCAACACCATGTTCGTTCTTGTTTGATGCTCCATCGAACATCATTTCCCACCGAGATCCAGGCTCGGGACCAGGCTCTGGTTTTGTGCGTTGAATATACATCACATATTCATCAGGAAAATCGAACTTGAGTGGTTGATAATCCTCCCTGGGGTGCTCTGCGAGGTGTTCTGACAAGACACTTCCTTTGACAGACTTTTGAGCAACATACTGAATATCGTACTCTGATAAAAGCATATGCCATCTGGCCAATCTTCCGATTTGAGCTGGCTTTTCAAAGATGTACTTGATGGGATCCATCTTAGAAATCAACATTGTGGTGTGACAAATCATGTACTGTCTCATACGCTTGGCGGCCCATGCTAAGGCACAACAGGCTTTTTCCAGGGGAGAGTAACGACTCTCACAATCGGTGAACTTCTTGCTCAGATAGTAGATTGCGTGTTCCTTCTTTCCTAACTCATCAGTCTGACCTAAGACACAACCCATTGAATCTTCTAGTACTGTCATATACATGAACAAAGGTCTTCCAGGTACAGGAGGAATCAACACCGGAGGTTCTTGTAAATACTGCTTGATTTTCTCAAATGCGGCCTAGCAGTTTTCGTTCCACACCACCGTCTGATCTTTTCGTAACAACTTGAAGATCGGCATGCAAGTAGGAGTTAGATTGGATATGAATCTGGAGATGTAATTCAAACGTCCGAGGAAACCTCTGACTTGTTTCTCTGTTTTAGGAGCAGGCATCTCTTGGATTGCTTTAATTTTGTCAGGGTCTACTTCAATTCCTCGTTGACTAACGATGAATCCTAGTAATTCGCCCGAGCAAACCCCGAAGGTGCACTTTGCTGGATTTAACCTTAGTTGGTACTTTCGGAGTCTCTCAAACAGTTTCAACAGATGATCTAAATGGTCTTTTTCACTTTGAGATTTTGAGATCATGTCATCCACATATACTTCAATTTCTTTGTGCATCATATCGTGGAAGAGTGTGACCATGGATCTCTGATACGTTGCCCCTGCATTCTTCAAACCGAAAGGCATGACCTTATAACAGTAGGTGCCCCAGAGTGTGATGAAGGTTGTCTTCTCCATGTCAGCTGGATCCATTTTTATCTGATTATAACCAGAAAATTCGTCCATGAACGAGAATACTGCGAAGCTGGCTGTATTATCTACCAAAGTGTCGATATGTGGTAGAGGGAAATCGTCTTTCGGACTTGCTTTATTTAAATCCCTGTAATCGACACACATTCTGACCTTGCCATCCTTCTTTGGTACTAGCACGATGTTTGCCACCCATTCTGGATATTTGGATACCGCTAAAAAGCCTGCATCAATTTGTTTCTTTACTTCGTCTCGGATTTTAAGAGCCATGTCTGGTCTTGACCTGCGAAGTTTTTGTTTGACCGGAGGACACTCTGGCTTCAGGGGGAGCTTGTGCATAACAATTTCAGTATCCAACCCTGGCATGTCTTGATAAGACCAAGCAAATATGTCGACATAATCTCTGAGGAGTGCTATCAGCCTGCTTTTGATCTCGGGCCCCAATGATGCCCTAATCTTGACTTCTCTTTTTTCTTCTTCTGATCCCAAGTTGATGACCTCAGTCTGCTCTTTGTATGGCTAGAGATACACATCTTCATACTCAGCCATCCTCTTCAACTCTTCTAGGACTTTTAATTCTTCATCATTCTCTTCTTCAGCTTGAAAGACAGATGAACCACTAGTAGAAGGAACCGAAGGATCAAAGGATTATGTGGTGGATGGAGGTATTCTGCATGTTTTATTTTTGGGAACAATTAGACACACACACAGACATGTAGATGAAGGGTTGTTTTTATTTTTTTCAAAAAGATTGCCATTTTTCCTTTTAACAAAAAGAGTGAAAATGATGCGCAGAAAAATAAACAAGAGTTTTAACAAAAACACTTTTTCATTAATGATTTTCAAATTGCAAAGTGGCCCAATACAAAATAATTCATAGGCTTTGAGCAAGACCAGGAATTTTAAAGAAAACACAAAGCTAACAAGCAAAATGAATTACTCTAAAGGTAAAAAGACAGGAATTTCCACAGCCTCCCAGTTGTGTAAAGTTGCTTCTCCCCGAGTTATCAAATGATTTAGATTGCAATCCTCATCTTCAACAATGATGGCATTGACTTGTATTCCGCCACAGGTAAATATTTCCTTCAAAGACTTATTCTTCATCGTGCTTTCCTCTGGCTCGTCTCCTAGAGTTGGTTTGTAACCCAACCCTTGTCGATCGTTTTTGGCCCGAGCGTTGACTTCAATGACCTCTCCCCATTCTAACGGGACTCCAGCTTTTAGCGCCGCCTTGATACTCTGAACAGAGGTGAATGATGGACCGCGAGTTATGTCAGATTCGTCGAGTAGAACAGCGTGGGCTATTTCTAGTGCTTGAAAGGTTGTCTCAAGGGAATCTTTGTCAGCCTCGATGTACCGAAATGAGGATAAGTTGCTCACCATTAAATCCTCTTCCCCATGAATAATGACCAACTGGTCATCCATAATAAACTTCATCTTCTGATGGAGAGTAGAAGTAACAGTGCCAGCTGCGTGGATCCATGGCCTTCCCAGTAAACAACTGTAGACCGGATTAATATCCATCACCTGAAAGGTGACTTCAAAGATTTGCGGTCCGATCATGATAGGAAGATCAACCTCCCCTATCACAGCTCTTCTAGACCCATCAAATGCCTTCACTATGAGAGATGTTGGCCTCATGGTAGCACCTTGGTAAGCCAGCTTGGCTAGTGTCCTTTTCGGTATTACATTGAGCGCGGATCCTGTGTCAACAAGAACCCTGGACAATGTATCTTCTTCACATTTGATCGACACATAGAGAGCATGATTGTGCTTGCGTTTCTCAGTCGTCAGATCATTGTCATCAAAGCTTAGCGTGTTGCAGGTCGTGATATTTGCTATAATGGAGTCGAATTGCCCCACTGTAATATCTTTGGTAACATGGGCTTGTGTTAAGATTTTGAGTAAAGATTGGTGATCCGCCGGAGAGCTTAAGAGTAATGCCATGACTAATATCTTAGATGGTGTCTAATTCAGTTGGTCCACCACCCGGTAGTCGCTTCTTCTGATGATTCTCAGGAACTCTTCTTCATCATTTTTTAGGCTTTCTTTTCCTTTGACCAAAGGTTCTTTAGTAACAACTGCCTCTGAAACGGATTTTGGAGGAACAACAGCTTTTGGAACGGGAATTGCTGGCGGAGGAGCCACATTATATGTCCGCGGTTGGTATATGCGACCACTCCGAGTCATCTTGCTCCCACCGACAATGTTAGCTACATTTGCTGGCTTCCTTTCTTTGAAAATTCCCTCGCACCATGAATGGTCCTGCTTTGGTGTCACAGCCCTCGGGTGAGGTTTGGATCCTCCCTTTGGTTCGAATCTGGCTTGTCCTCTCCCAAATTTTGGAGGTGCGTCGTCGCGGAACACCGGCCGGACGTTTTTGTAGTTGTTGTTGTTGCTATTATTTCTGAACACAACTCTTTTGTTGGGCTCTTCAGGCATGTTAAACACGGGTTCAATGACTGCCACATCTTCTCCCTTCTTCCTGCGAGCAATCTCTATCATGCCTTGTTCGATCATTGCTCGAATGTCTTTTTTCACAATGTCAAAATCTTCCGGGTTCAGCATGCATTATTCGCAGTCTTCATGAGATGTCTTAAGCGCCCATGCCTGAGTAAGACGTTTATGTAGATCCGCCAATGGTACCTTGACCTCATCAATAGTAGTAACTGTCTTATCTTCTGACCCTTCACCTTCTTCAGTAATAGCATTTACTCCACCATGATTTGGTAGAGGGTTGTTCTTTACGTTCGGGTGATTGTCCTCAAAGGACAGGATTCTTTTTTCAATTAATTCACGGACGAGGTGCTGAAGTGCGAAGCACCCTTCAAGATCGTGGCCCGGAGTGTTCTCATGAAATAGACAGCGAGCATTGGCGTTGTAGTAGAATGGGAGTGGATTAGGTGGAGCACCCAATTTCCTTGTCTTGACCAAACCTCTTTCTATCAACATGGGGAACAAATCAGTGTAGCTCATCGGAATAGGCTGTATTTTTTGTCGGTTTGCCTGATAATTCTCCCTTGGAGCCCTGTTTTCAGGTTGTTGACCTTGCGGCTGATGATATTGTTATTGATTGTTAGAATGGTACTGTGGCTGATTGCCAGAATGATATTGTTGCTGATTGTTGGATGCCCCATGCTGAGGACCCTACTGCGATGACTGTTGAAAAACTGGAGTCACAACTGCTATATATGATGATGGATGGTATTATTAGCGATGGTTCCTGGAATTTTGCGCCTTCTTTCCGTATGTTACCAACCTTACATCCCCCTCTTTCTTTTTATGAAAATTGTTGGTCGGCTTCTTCGCAACACTGGTGCTTGAATTAGTACTTGAAGTAGCCACTATCCCACTTTTTAAACCAGCTTCAACCTTGACCCCCACTGCCACGATGTCAGAGAAGTTGGTCGTGACACTGTTGATTAGTCGCTCATAGAATTCTGGTCTGACAGTATCTATGAACCAGTCTGCCAATTCCTTTTTAGTAAGGGGTGGCTCCACTTGAGCAGCGGTCCTGTGCCATCTTTGTGTGTATTCCTTAAAGGTTTCAGTGCTCTTTTGTGTCATGCTGAGAAGCTGACGGCGGTCGGGAGCCAAGTCCATGTTGTATTTATATTGTTGAATGAAGGCGTCTGAAAGATCTTGGAAATCGTGGATCTTTGCTTGATCCATGCTGAGATACCATTTAACCGATGCTCCTTTAAGACTATCCTGAAAACAGTGCACTAACCGTTTGTTGTTTTCAATATGCGGAGCCATCCGCCGGCAGTACATGATCAGGTGCACCTTGGGACAAGTAGTCCCCTCATATTTGTCGAACACTGGCATCTTGAATTTCTGGGGAAATACCAAACCGGACACCAGACACAAGTCTTTGGCGTCGGACCCAAAAACATTGCTTCCTTCGATGGCTCTCATCCTCTTAGCCATAATGTCCATCTCTACCCTTAATTTTTCATGCTTCTCATCTTCGGCTTCAGAACCGTCAGGTATGTCAAAGATCGGTTGTTGATTGTTGAAAACAGGTTGTACTGTAGTTGGTCCACCCACCTGAGTGAAAATGGGATTCCTGATTGTTGAATCAAACAGTGGATTAAGACTTGAAGACTGTATATTGCTGAATGATGGCACGAAATCCCGAGACATGCCATAGGGAAATTCTGCAGTGGTAGCTGGAGCTACTGTGACGTTGGCCGCTGTCGTGGCGACTTCGGAGATAACCGTAGACTGTGTGTCCATCTTTGCCTTGATTATATTGAGAACTTCCATAATCTGGCTGACGTCACCCTTGATTCCTTCAATGTCGTTGTCCATCTTGTTGAACCTCTGTTCATTATCAGCCATCTTCTTCTGAGCTCTAGATCGAGTGTTGTATTTATGAGTATTCAGCGTGACTCCTTCTCTCTTTCTCTACAAGAACAAAGGATGAGCTGCGGAACTCAGATGCAAGACCAATGCATGATGAGATGTGAATGCAAATGTAAATGCAAATGCAAAAACCATTCAAGGAAAAGCAAATTTTTGTTTACAAACAAAAAAGTTGGAACAACATGTAACGACATGCTTAAAATGCGTTTTTCATTGATAATTGAAGTCTATTACAATAAATGGCTCTTGCTAAAAAGCAAGACCTTTTTTACAAGAAGTGAAAGTAAATGCAACATTAGGATTACAATCCTTTTAGGGAAAACAGGGAAATGATGAAACAATGATCATTCTAACAAGATGATCTTTCTCCTTCTTGGTCTTCAACATGAGCTTGGTCCTGGCGGATGATCTCCCACAGGTCTTCGTTCTCTCATTGTGCTTTGATCAAAGCGTATTTCAGCTTTTCCCTAGTCGTGGGGACCTCAGGTTCCACAGTTATCTCATAATCATGAGTATAGAACATGGTTAAGGCTATTTCTTTCGACCAAAGCAAGTACCCTCTAGTAGTTCAACAGCTTACATTCTCCATTGGAGTTATACCCAAGAGGTGAAGATCTCTCTGAGCGTATTGAGCACGAGCTTCTAGTTCAGGGTTGCGACCAGTTTCGCAGAAGCAAGGTCTCAGCAGTTTCGGTTCGGGCTCCGGCCCGGTGGGATACCCATATTGATGCTGGGCAAGAACAGGATTGTAGGTGATGACCCCCTTCGTCCCAATGAGAGGCACATTGGGGAATTGTCCATAACTGGGAATCATGACTAGATTACCAAGGTTGATGTCGTACCATGTGATGTCATAGTGCCTGAGAGTGATGAGCTTAGAAATCCATGCGCTTTTACTGGGAAGCCTCCAAAGGATGTGGGTCCTGGGTAGATGAGAGGTAAACCACCAGTCAAGCAGTGCGAGGCAGCATGAAAATTGGCCGAGATCATACAAGATGAAGCGGTGGATGACCATATAGGTATCTTCCAATATCTCGTTTACTGGATTTTTGATGATGAAGAGACGGATTGCCTCCTCACTGATGAAGTCATAACGGCTTGGGAAAAGATACAGCCCATAAATTAGAAATGCCAAAATTGCTTCAAAGATGCCCAGATTTCTATTTTCATAATGATATTCGGCCATCTCCATTAGAGGTCCTGCTTCCATTCTGTACCATCCTCCTTTTGCTCTCATTGGTGGTAAATCCTCTTGCTTGATATGTAGGGCTTTAGCCAAATCTCTTCTCTTCTGTTTTCCATAAGGAAGTGTGAAAGTCCATGGAATCTTCAAATAGTCAGTGTACTCCTCTATGGTCGGGAGTAGCTGAAAGTCTGGAAAGACGAAACAGTGGTAGGTTGGAGAATAAAACTCAACCAAAGCTTGCAGCATGGGCTCGTTGACTTGAGCACTTGTCAGTGGTAGGAGATCTCCATATTTGGCAATGAAAGCGGTGGGGTTTCTGACAAGTCTTGCCAACATCCTAAGACGGCCCAACCTCAAATCTGGGAAAGGAAGCATGTCTTTTCTCACCATGTTGTTGTCTGCAAAAAGAAAAGTTTGAATTTCCTTGAATGGTTAGAAAAAATGCAAATGCAAATGCGCATGGTGTCATGGAACTCAGACATTTACGAACATCAAAAGTCGTCATTTCATTGATCAACAAAATAGGATTACAAAATATTGTTTCCTTTTACAAGAGTTTTGAACATAAACAACAGCTAAATGAATCCTAACAAGGTTCCCCTAGCAGCCTTATGTTGAGCTTCTTGATTTATTTTTCCATCTGAGCCTTCTCAAGAATGAGCTTGTCCATAATTAACTTCCACGGAGTAGACTGGGGCTCATAAGGTTCTTCTTGTGCTTTCCTCTTCTTACAAGAGAGTACTTCTTCGTCTTTCAACTGGAGTTGTTTCTGGAGCTCTGAGTTCTCTTCGACAACCACTTGATACTTGTGCTTCCAAGATTCTTCGGTTTGTTGTGCTTTGACTAAAGCAATCTTCAACTTTTCTTCTTCAGACATGAAGACCAAGGGGCGTTCTTCCTTCAAAGCCATGGGCTCTTGCTTAGGATAAGGCATCCTTAACGAGATGGCTCTCTTTCGAACCCATTGGAGGTAAGGTTCCAAAGAGACACAGTTGAGTCTTCCAAGATCTTTTTTCCCTTTCTTGTGCAGATACTTCCAAGCCTCTAGGATCTTCTCTTTTAGCTCTTGACTATCTTTTTCTTCTTTGAAGAAAATGTTTTCTACCTGAACACCATTGGGCTTGTCTTTCAAAGGGTATCCCAATTGTCGACGGGAGAGGATTGGATTATAACTGATTCCTCCATTGGCACTGAGAAGAGGTACATTGCCAAAATCCCCACAATTGTCAATGATCATTGTCCCATCATAGTCACGACTATACCAATCAATATCGGAGTGAGTAAGAGCCATGATCTTTTGTGACCACCATCCCTTCTTCAGATCCCAAAAAGAGTTGGCTTTGGGCAAGTGTGAAGTAAACCATTTGTATAACAAAGGAGCGCAACAAGTAATCATCCCTCCATTATGAAAGTTCCTTAGATGAACAGAATGGTATGCATCTGCTAGCAAGGTAGGCACGGGATTCTTCTTCAAGAAAATCTTAATGGCATTGAGGTCCAGAAAATTCTCGAAGCTAGGGAACAGAAAGATGCCATAGATGAGAAAGGCAAGGATAGCCTCAAATTCATCCATGCTTAAATGATCCGCATAATACTGAGCTTTCTCGACCAAGAACTCTGCTTTTAACCCAAAAACTCCCCCTTTTGTAATCAGATTCTTTTCAATATCAACCAATCCCAAACGTGTAGCCTTGGCAATATCTTGTTCTTTAGGGTCCTCCTCCATGATTGGAAAAGGAGAATCTTCAAGAATGGGAAATCCAACATATTGAGAACACTCTTCTAGTGTGGGCACTAGCTGATAATCGGGAAATGTGAAACAGTGGTAGAGCGGATCATAAAACTGGAGGAGTGTAGAAAGAAGTCCACCATCCATCTTTATCTTCAATAGTAACAACAACTTCCTATACTTGCTTTGAAATCCCTCTGGATCTGTCACCAAGGTGCTCAACCTTCTTAGGTCATCTAGGTTAAAACCCTTGTAAGTGTACTTCAAAGTTTTCTTTCTTTCACTGTTCATAACGACCTCTGATGTTTACAAACAAAAAGTCTGAGTTCCATGAAACATGATGATATGATGTTATGAATGCAAGATGCACAAACACAGGCAAATGCAAAGATCACACATATGCACACCATACAAGCCTAGGTTTAAAGGACGAGCGTGGATCTTGGGTCTAACCATCCCCATGGATTGGCACTATGGATTGATTTGTACCTTCCAAACGGGTTCTACAGAGTTCCCAGAGTCATCAACCCATATTTCGGATATTATCAACTTCCCAAATCACTTGGTAATCGATAATATTCTCAAGAGAATCTCGTCTGAGTGTAGTATCGCGTATCAACTATTTTGGAAATACTTCCTTATAGTCATCGCACTACGTCCTAATAAGGCCAAAGTGGGGTAGAATGTAATCTAAAAGTCCACAGTGTCATGGGCTCCTTCGTTGAAAGTAGCATTGTTTTCATGAATACTCGATCAACAATACTAAACTTTCAAGAGGGCCTACACTGAGCGGTAGTTTCTCAAGCTAGCTTGGTCGGGAATCAACTCCCTATAAGCCTTCTTGAATATACCACCATCCTATCATAATCGCACTCTAGTCCGGGTATAGGACCGTCTCACCACTCAAGTTACCCAATACCCAACAGTTAAACAAATATATTGACAAATATACATGTTAAGAAAATATTTACAAATATAGCATGCAATTAAACAAAATAGGCTAAACCCTCAAGTTAAGTATAAACTTCCACAGTGAAGTCGCCATTTTTGTTGCGGTGAGAATCGTGATACAAAGCTATTGATTAACTTGAATCTTTAATTCTTAAATTCACAACCGGACTTTAATTTATCCAAAGGAAAGGTCTAAAGAAATAAAAACCCTTTTCGTGATGTAACAACAACGCTAAGAGATTCGGGGATCGGGGGTTGGTTATGCCTAGGGTAGGTATTTCACATCTTAAACATCTGTAGTACTCTACAGGAACCTTTTGTTTGTTTGCATGCTAAGTTTGTTAAATGTTTGCTATGGATTGGGATTGGGTAAAAGATGTAGGTAAAGACCTAAAGATAATTTCTAGGCTTTCTCGCAAAGACGTCGCGTCCTCTACCTACGTATCCTAACTAGGATAGAATCAGAGCAATCGTAGTTCACCTCAGTAGGGATGAAGAACACTTGATTATGATCAAAGTTCAAAGGGGAACAAACATAACAATGCTTGTATAGAGTTTAACAAAACTCTCTAAATATATGTTATAACACTCAAGAGGGGAGTAAGTAATCATTACTATGATTCTTACAGAGTTTATGAACTCTATCCTAGGGTTCTAGTTGAAGAACACTCCTAATAAAGGTGAGTTTTTTAGACTTAAAGCAAAGTCTAATGGCTCATACTAAGGTTCAAGATGACTTCACAAAGTCAAGGGAAAGGGTAATGAACTATCCATGACACGAGGGTCGATGGAGAGACTTTTCCTTTGGAAGGAGAGAAAGAGAGGCAACTTGGATGAGAACTACAAAGTTCCATCACTTGGGGAAGAAATACTTAACAAAACAAACATTTAAGCAAGAAGAATAAGGCATATGGTTACAACCAAGCAAGCATGCATATTACAATAAGCAAGGATTAAGTAATACAAACGGTTACGGCCAAGAATCAAATATCTTAACAAAGATGGAAGCAATGATCATGCAAGTAAGCCACAACTTTAAGATCGTGTTATAAATTCAAAGTGTATCAAATGTAACAACATTTAGGCATTGATAACAATCGAATACGCGAGGAATGTTCACAACAGTTAAACTCAAGATTTAGGAAGAGAACAATAATTCATGGTAATCACCAACAAGTTATAAAGTCTCAACATGTTAACAAACATAAAGAAATCCAATATCAATAAGTCTCACAAGATAAAATAAGCATGGTATGAGGTGAATTTAGTCGAGACGTAAGGGAATGACCTAAGAACGAATCTACTTACAAGTAAGCAAAAAGGCATTGTAAAAACAAGCAAGTTGAAAATTCAAACTATTAAATGAAACTAGACATCACCATGAGCAAGTTGCAAAAAGAACGGGTTAAAAATGATAAACAATGAATAAGTTATGAATTTTTGAAGTTCAAAATGTTTTATGAAAATAAAATAACAAGCACATAAAAAAAAGGTGGCATGGGTAGAGATTGAACCAACCCCCTTGTTTTTACAAACAAAACAAATAGCCACTAAAGCACAATGCGCGCGCTGACAAGGAAATGGAAGAGAAGAAGAAAATCATTAAACATGACAAATGAAAATAAAATGCGAAAAAGGGTTGATCACCAAGGATCGAACCCAGGACAGGCAAGTGAAAGGTATGAGGCGCGCAAGTTGATTACCACTGGGGTGGCTATACATCCAAGTATAAAGCCACCCCCAGAAATAGATAACACTACTCATGATGGATTTCTGGGCAAAAGAAAACAAGCCAACCAAACCAAAACATGAAGCAATCAAACTTGCTCAAAACAGCTCCAATTTAAACAAAATTTAAGCCTAAATTGATTGTTTTTTAACAAGGATCATGACGGTATCCACAAAATTTTGAAATAATGCTTCTAACAAGAAACACGATTGAACATGCATATTGATCAAATGAGTTGTAATTTGAAAAACCACATCAGTTATGAGTTCAAATACATCAAAAGGGCATTGCACACAAGTCATATATGTCATGACAGAGGTATTGGACACTTAGGGCTCAAGCATAAATCAGTGGAATAGGAATTGGTTCATGAATTGCAAATGTGGTGTGAGAATGAGGCAAACTGTCAAGACAACACATTGGCATTTTGAGATGCAACTTAATGCAATTAGGAGTAATGGCAGATGTGAACAAGATGCAATCATGATTATGAATGAGTTTAAGCAATGATACCAATCAAAACAGTGTTGAATCAAAAAAGGGCACATCAAATTGCAATGATAGGCATGATATTATTGTTGTCCAGAATTTAACACAATGGCAAGGCATGGATGAAAATTTCATTTGAATTAAAACAGAACAAGAAAATTTGAGGCATCTCAACCAAAACATTTAGAATGCAATGAGAAACAAAATAGCAACAAATAATATGCTAAAATCAAACACAACACCCAACTGTCATGCTATGCCAATAGAAGTCTGAAAAATGTAAGTTTGGAAGCCAAGTCAAGAAACAGGCATAATTAGATTGGGCAGACCTTGCATACATCCCCAAAACATCATATAAAGTGTATCTACACTTCAAAATTAGCCTCAAACTCAACAAAATTGAAAATCACATATCAGCTGCCCCAAACACACATAAAATTGCATAATTGAAACCAAAACTTGATTGGAAAAGATTGAGGTCAAAAGGATACCATACACTAGTCTCAAATATGATTATGAATGAGTATGAACTTCAAGTTGATCATGAAATGCACTTAACAAGAAAATGGCTATCAAGTGGCAATTGTATCATACATGGTAGCAGGCTGTCATGATAGAAAAGCAAGGCATACACAAAGTTGTTTGTTCACATACACCTACAAAACCTAAACACTATCTAGAGGCACCAATACTCATGGAAATATTCAAATCAACCCAAATAGCAAGATAAAGTGTGCAGCTGTGGTTTTCAAAACAGTTTGGCAGCATAAGGGGTATAAACTGGTCTAGCTATAGATAAGTGGTATTATGTTAAAAAGATAGCACATACACATCAAAAATATGAAGATAAATGAGTTTCAACTCAGAAAACAAGCATTGTGCATTTGGAGCAAGATTTGGTATAGTCATGGTGTGTTTTGGCTTGAAAAAGCAATTTGAGGGTGAAATGAGGAAACAAGTGGAAATAGGTCAAACAACCAATGCACTCACATTACAATCATAAGGATGGATGAGTTTTAACTCAAAGTTTAAGCATATGACAGTTGGAGCAAAATTTGGCATGTTGATGGTAAGAAATGCAAAAAAAAAACTGTCTTGACACAAACTTGGCACAGCATGGCATTTTGGCAAGCAATGAGTTTCATGTTAAACCAAAGATATACACACATCACAAATGTGCAAAAGGATAAGATTATGCTCAAGAAACAGATGAAATCATCACCAAACAAACTATGGCATACTGGTTGTAAAAAATGCAAAAAACTGTTAACATTTTAAAAGCAAGTATGATCTGTTAAGACAGTTGAGGCAGTTAGGTATCATATACAAGTTTCAAACGTGTAGAACAATGATTCTAGGTATGTGGAAAAACACAAATCAGTTGGAACAGAAAATGGTATATTGGTAGTATCATAAGGTTTTGAAAATGCAGTTGGAAATGACAAGTTGTTTTTGAGAAAGCAAGGACAGTTTGGACATACACATATCACATACATCCTCAAAACAAGTTAGATAATGTTTTCACAACTTAAAAACCACACAGGCTGCACAAAATGAAAACTGGTGTGCTAGTTCACATATTCTTGACAACAAAACACATGAAATCTCATAACAAGCCTCAACAACCAAATCTCATGTTTTCAATCATTTCAACAAGTTCAGCTAGACAAACAAAATCATATAATCACAAAACAATAGTTTAGAACATTTAGAACACAACATGGCAAACACAAGCCTCTTAACACAAAACTCATGGTAATGATAAAGCAAACATGGCACAAAATGACATAAGGCTGAAAACAAGAGCCAAACTAGATTCAAATATGATCTAGGGCAAGGGGATCTCATGAAATAACATATAAGTTATCCAAATATCATCAATACACTAAGATTGACAAATCTAGGGAAAGCATACCAACATTTCAATGTTTGGATCCTTAAAACTACCATGTAGACAAAATCCTCAAAACAAGGTATACACAATATCAAAGTTCAAATATTGGTATCACATCATCAACATATATTATTCATGAATGAAATATCTTAACAAAAGCAAATATCATGACCACAAAACATAAGTTCTAAACTAAGAACCCTTATGGGACAACAATGGCTATATTTTACAACAAGCATCTCAAAATGGTAAAACATGACAATGAATGAATAACAAAGAGGTTGAGCATCACATACCTCTTATAGACAAGTCTTGAGCAAGCTAAAAAGCTAAGAATCCCAGAGATCTTCTTCTTTGGCAAGGATTTAGAGCTTTCTTCCTCTTGAAGTAACAAGCTATCTTTCAAGACAGTTGGATTTGTGAACCTCCCAGCTGGTTTTTAAGAGTTTGGACAGTTGAGGTATGATATATATGAAGTGTTCGGAGTGTTGGAATGGTAGGAAATGCCTCAAGTAAAGATTTGGCTTCCAAAGTGCATGAAAGTCAACATATCAAGGTATGAAGTTTGACTTTTAGGAAAATGATGTTTTTGGGTGGTTTGAGTGTATGGACACCTTCTACAGAATGTTTATGAATTTTGTAAATGGTTTTGGGTGGCTTGGAAATGGTGGAACTGAGTTTGAGCAGAGTTTTGCTCAAGACAGTTTTTAGTGAAAACTTGAAGTTTTTGAAAAATCAAGCTTTTGAGAAAATGGTGGAGAGTTGAGAGCTATTGTTTCTCTTGGTTTTTGAGAGTGCTCTGGTGTGTCTAACATCATAGAGAGTGCCTCTATTTATAGTGAAAGCAAGAGTGAGTGCAGATTTGGATTTTCCACATTTGGAGGGGGAATTATGAAGTTTTGAAGTGAATCTTGCCAATATCTTTGTGGCAGCTCTTCATATCAGCTCCATGGACAAATGCTGAGCCAAAATAAATTGAGATGGGAAGGATGGGATGGCTAGGAAGGTAGGGGACTGCAGTTGCCCAATTTGCTTGAAAAGTTTCTCTTTCATGGCTTTTAAATGAATATTATAATGTCCACTTGCTCCAAGTTGAGCAAACTCTCCAATTCTTCATTTTTTCTGGTGTTTGCATCATCCAACCTTCATAATATCAGAAAGGAACAAGATCCAATGGTTGAGGGTAGCCCAAGTTGATGAATTCTGAATTTTGAAAAGTTTGACATAGTGGTTTCAAGTGTGGCAGCCCTAACTTTCATGATCCATAACTTTCTGCTCACACATGCTATTGAGGAGTTCTACCACAATTTAGAAAGCCCTAAAGTAGCTCTATAACTTTCATGTTTTTTATATTTCCAAATTCTATATGGAACTAGGTTAAAGAACCCTTCCAAGTTGCTGAAAAAATTACTTAAAAGGCTAAATAACTTAGAATTTTTCTAAGTTATTTCCCTTCTTAAAATGAATTTTGTCATAACTCCAAATCTATGCATTTTTTGATCCTGGACCACGCTTTTGTAGGACTTGTCAAGAGCTTTCCAATGAGCTTTGAACCACTTCATTTGGATGTGTGGTTGAGGAGTTATGGCCTTGCCCCTTTCAAAACCCTAATTCCCGACTTTTGCAATTACTTCCTAACCCTTGATCCAATGGTCATGAAATTTCATGGGAAGGTTTAATATGACATAAGGAACATTTTTTAATCACATCTTGAAGTCAAATTCCTTATTGTTGAAGAGTTGACTTTTCGGTCAACCGTTTGATAAATCAGTGACTATCGAGTCGACTGTTGGGGTTCCGGGTATCTTGAGGACTTGAAACTCCTTGGATGGACTTTACTAAGCCATAGGAACTTAATGGACCTTGATCCCACCATTGAAACACTTTTTGAATCAAAAGTCAAACTATAGTTGACTTTTTCTGATCGAAAACCCTAATCGGGTATCTTGAACTGCACTGTTCTCAATTCCCGGGTGACCACCTCAAATTGAATTCATACTTGACCCAATGTAGTATCCTTGATCTTTTTTGAAGTTGAATCAATCCAAAACATTGATTGATCAAACCATCAAAGCCTTGATTTTGACGGTACGGAACCCTGATTCATTTGCATCTCGACAAAGATAAACTTGAAATGGGTTAAGGTTAGTTAATCAACTGAAAATGATCCTAAAATGATGATGAGGATCTAAGGGGTCAACATTTGGGGTGCAACAGTACTCCCCGACGAGTATTTAGAAGTTAATTATATTAGACAGGGTGTTGATAGGCAGTCAGGCATCTATCCCATAGTAGAGATTATGTATCCCCACAGGGTAATGTTGTCAAATCAGAAGTATCTCACTAGAAATGATGGGTACCTATCCCCAGCAAGGTAAGATTAAGATTATTCCCCAGCAGTATGATCTTGTTTCCTACTTTTATTTTGTTTATCATTTGTTAATTAATTTAGTTTTACTTAGTTTTTTGTTTTAGTTAATTATATTTTAATCTTAGTAATTAGGACTTAACTTTAGTAACTAGGATATTATTAGATTTTATTTAGTTTATTTTAATTAATATTAGTTTTTTTTTTTAATTTTAGTTTAGGAATTAGATTTTTATTTTAGATTAGAATAATTTTAAGATTTAATTTAGAATCTATCCAACTTAAGATTTTTGGTTAGCTTAGAATTTATTTAAGTTAGGATTATATTAGTATTAGATTATTTCTAGAATTAGTTTAGATGATTAATTTAGAATTAGATTTTAATCAACTTGAAAAATTAGTTTTTAATCCTAGAATTTGCCTTAAGTTAGAATTAGGCTAGAAAGTTAATTAACATAGGATTAGACTTTTGATTTCAATTTTTAGCTTAATTAACTCTTTTAACTCTTTTAATTTTTGTACTAATTCTTCTCTTGTTTAGTTTCGTTTAATTCTCGAGTGCGTTTGTAAATATACTTGTATATACTTCCTATTAATTCTAATTTGTATATTAATTTGATGTTGTCTGTGATTGTGATGCTTCATGTTTACTTGTCGTTTACCTCTTGTATTCACATGATCCCTTAGGATTCCTACCTTGACTTGATTTTCGATTAAGTTAGAGGTAGGAGAGACATTAGGCTTTCAATCCAAGCATGACAATATTAGGTAGAGTGTCCTCCTAATCCTGACCTTAGGGCCACTTTGTATGATAACAGTTAGGGTTCAGTTTCCCCTAGACCTTTGTGTGCGTCTCTCTTTTCTCACCTCAAATTTCTTTAAGACACTTAATAAAGAACGATAAACACCGTACGCTACGAGCCTTAAGTACATGGGTAATGATGAGTGGGGGGTTTCTCCTCGCTTATCTAGAGTGTTTAGCGTATGCCCTTTGGGCGATATGCACCGCACTCGCTCTCGTGTCATAGTCTTTAGTGCGACGCGAGTCTCAAACTAACTCAATCCCCTTCACTAAAACTCACAAACAAAATTCAAACCTTTTTTATCCTTCGGGATTGCTCTTCAAACTCCATTTTCAGAAAAGATTACGTTGTTTTTCTGTTCTACCGCAAACAGGCATCGACCCTAACTGTTGGAATGAGAACTTAATGTCACTCATAAAAAATACTTAAATAACCAGTGGTCTAGTTTACCTGAACTATGTTTGCTCTGATTTCTCATACCAAATGAGGATATGCAGGCACAAGACGGTGATGTCTTGGAGAGCAACCTCCCCCCCTTCACCTGTAGTTTTCTGAACTACGTTGACTCTGACTTTCCCATTGCACGAGGGAATACGTAGGCATAGGGCAGCAATATCCTATCGAGTCTCTTCTTTTCTTTCTCCCCCGTTTAGCAGTAGCTTTTAGATAACTTTCACCCATAGTTTAGACAACAAGCATGGGTCATGTTGAGTACAACGGACATGAGGGGTGTTCATACCTTCCCCTTGCGTAACCGACTCCCGAACCCAAGATTTGGTTGCGATGACCTTGTCTTTCCCGTTCTTTTAGGTTTTATTTGATCGTTTCCTTTCCCTCTCTTTGGGATAAATAACGTTCGGTGGCGAATCTTCTGTTTGTTTTCGCCGGCCCTTTTCGCAGTTGTGACAGCCACTTGAAACCACAAGAACATCATATGGGTCGAAGTCATCTTGAACAATGGATACGTTGCCATTACCTTCATGATATTTCAGGAGTTCAGGGCAAACCTTTCTTGTGTGACCCTCCTTCTTACAGTGATAACATCGAATACCAGATGTTTCGCCACTATAAGACTTCTGTTGACTTTACCTTTCTTCTTGTCGAACTTACCATCCTTTCGTAAGAATTTTCCCTTAACGGCCAAACCTTCGCCCATCGTCAAAGTTTTACGCTCCTCTTGTTTGATCAAGTCCTTAGAATACAAGTTTGATTGAAATTCTTCAAAGGTCAAAGACTCCCTTCCATACAAGAGAGTTTCTTTAAAGTGAGCATGTGTTCTGGGCAAAGCACACAGCAACTACATTGCTTGATCTTCAGCATCGATTTTCACATTAATATTTTCAAGATCAAGAATCAACTTATTAAACATATCCAACTGCTCAGCCAACACGTTGTCTTCACTCATCTAGAATGAATAAAAAGCTTGCTTCAGGTAAAGTCGATTCACCAGAGATTTGGTCATGTACAAACTTTCAAGTTTCACCCATAATCCCGATGATGTAGTCTCCTTTGATACTTGCCGAAGAACCTTATCACCAAGGCTCAACAATATTTCATTGTGGGATTTCTCAATCATGCCCGTTTTTTCTTTTTCCGTTAATGCAGCGTTCATGGCTGCCTCTCCCTTCAACGCTTCCAAACAACTCTGCTGAACCAGTAGGGCTTTCATCTTCAAGCGCCACAGACCGAAGTCGTTTACTCCAGTGAACTTTTCAATCTCATACTTTTTTGAAGGCATCTTCTCCATGCTCACCGTACCAATTTGTTGTGAATCAGATGTCTTGAAACAAAATATAAACGGTTTCTTTATGATCAAGAAACACACAAGGGTTAGGGTTAACAAAGATAACAAGGTAAAACAACAAGGAACATTAAGGATTGGTTATAAACTTCTGTTCTTTCCTTACTCTTAGAACAAAATTACAAGTATACAAGAATAATAAAATAACCTATCTCGCTTGAAATTAGGATTTTATCTTCCTATTTTTCCTTATTTCAAGATTGAGAAACTAGCATCCTATTTATAAGAAAAATAGCACACTAACCTAATGGGCTTTTTTAACAATTACCCATTACAAGCTAACTTAAACAATTGGGCTTACAAGCAAGGCCCAAATCAACATGCTAACAACCCTAGCAATATTGACTAATGCATGTTAGAACAAACTTCGACTACAACATGCATTACTTCGACAGCAGCATGCGAACATACTTCGACCTCATGCTTAATTTCTGTCGAACCAGAAGCTACCCTTCGACCATACTATAGTTCGATCCAACATCTCACATATTGTAATGACAGAGAAAAATAGAAACATTTCTCAAACAAAAACATGCCAATGTTCATGAAAAAGGGTTAGATACTTTCAAAGAAAAACAAGAAATTACTCATCAAAAAGTCAAAAACAATAAAAAGGAGTTAGTTATTTACATTTCAAAGAAAAACAAAGATAATTAGGATTTAATTTGTCCTATGGAGTACCATTTGATGTTACTGTTAAGACTCAAAATAAACTAGTCTAAATTCTATCAATTTAGATGAAGCCAACATCTCTAAATGTAACCAATTATTCCAACCACAAATATTTACAGCAACAGAATAAGATTCCATTGATGGTCATAACATACACTAACACCAATAAGTAATTCAATCCATAAATATACGCAACATCGGTTTACAGTACAATTGATGCTAGTCTTAAACAAAATGAGATTAACCAGAATAACCATAAATATTTAGCTAACACCTTAATATATTCAACTATTTATGTGAGTGAAATTGAACGGTGTGTCAGTGACTGAATAAAAGCAAAGTTTGATAAACATAAGAATAGTGCAACATGAGAAAATTTTGATTCCATATAAACATAGACCCAGTGTGTTGCCAAATGATACATAACATAAGAAAAATTTGATTCCATATAAACATAGGCCCTCTATGACACACTATGTTACTGAATGATACACCTCACATTCATAATGCACAACAAACAAACCTCAGAAACAAATAAACAAACCTCAAACAACCTCCAAAGCTCTAAAAAATAGACCTAAACTATGAACCTCACTTCAGGTAAACTGTAACGGCCCGACTTATTTTCTTTATTTTCTGTTTCAAGTTAAGACCAAAGAGGTAAGCTCCTTCCTTCTTAGTTTTAAACCCAGGATTGTTGTTTTGATTGAAACTATGGTTAAAAAGGAAAAAGCTGACAATATTAGGAGGAAACTTCACCTAAAGGGCATGTTTATAGATAGCTATCAGAATTACTAAATGGCAGATTATGGATATGATGGGATCACAAGCAGGTGGAGGTCAGAAAAATGTCTAGCTCTGTGCAATATATACAATGTGGCATTTATGATCTGCATGGTAATTTCATCTTCTAGTTCACTACTATCTATGGCCTCAATCAACTGGAACAGAGGAAAAAATGTGGAAGGAGCTGGAGCAAATTCATTTTTTCCAACAAGGTTTTTGGCTGCTAACTGAAGATTTTAATAATGTGTTAAAGTATATAGATAGAATGGGTGGAAATCTGGTGCAGCAAAGGATAACTTGTCAAAACATATTTTTGGTAAAAAAAAAGGAAGAAATAACATGAAGTAAAAGCTAGGGCAAGAGATGAGAGGAAACCATTGTTGAGGAAGTAGAAATTGTTGCAAGAACTCTAAAGTAAGGGTGGGGTTCTAATTATCTAAGGGTTAACATGATAACGGTGGGTAGATTCTATCATGTAGGTTTTATGTTTCTCTTCTTTTTATTCATAGTTTTGATGGAATGGTATTTGTTGAATTTGATTGATTCCCAATGAATGTTGTATGTTGATATTGGGGCTATTGTAGTTTGATGAAATTGTTGAAATTGTTGATGTTATTGAATCGTTTCATTGATGGTTGCTTGATGTTGATGTGTTATTGTATGTGGTCATGAGTCAGAGTTGGAACAATGTTATGATTTTTTTGGGGAAAGAAATTGGGATTCAGATACTTGGAAAAGTGAATTTTTATAGTAAAATGTTGGGAAATTGATTTGTGGGAAAACGATTTTTTGGAATGGCTCAATTTTTGTGTGATAAGTTGTTAAGCGAATCTGCATACAATGTAATCGGTTACCATTATGGGCGCAACCGGTTACACTGTCTAAAAACTGTGTTTTCTAGGCAAATTGGCATGGCGTAATCGGTTACCATGTTTGAGGTAACCGGTTACACTGAGTGCGTTTTGTGTTGTGTGGCCGGTTACCAGGGGTGTAACCGGTTACCTCATTGGGGGTAACCAATTACACTGAGATTAATATTTGAAAATCTTTAAAATTTTATAACTTTTGTTTCGGGAGTTCGATTCGAGTGTCGTTCGAAGCGTTGGGAGGCTGATGTATCAAACTTTAGTCTAAAAATAGTTTCGGTGACAAAAGTTGAATAATTATGCTATTGGTTGGGTTGAATGCATTATCATCATTATGTTGTGGTGTGTTATGATTATAAATTCCTTGTGGATGCTTGCTATGTGGCATGTCGTTGTTGTTGGACTGTATGGCATATTTTGTTGTGGCCTGTAGTGGCATGATACATTGTTTAAATGGTCGTCGTTGTTGTTGATGTCGTGCATTTAATGGTTTCATGAGTTGTGAGATATATCGTGTGCCCATGTGGGGTGTGAGCGTCTTACCCGTATTCTAAATGCATAATCGTTTTGTTGTTGTTGTTGAGGTAATCGTGTGCCCATGTGGGGTGTGAGGGATCATGGAAGTCGTTTGCCTGTGCGGGTGTGAGTGACGTTATGGAAATTCTGATGGGAATTATGATCCTAGAATAGGGATCGAGTTCTGAAATAGAAACCGAATGGTACCACATGCATTGAGTTGAGTTGTGAGTCTTAATGCATTGCATTTCAATTGTATTTTTTGTTGTGTTGGATTTTGGTTGTGTTGGTTGCATGAATGTATGTTGTGGAATAGGTGTTGTTCATTTAGTAATCCAATACTTGCTTATTATTATCATTCTTTCCTTTGTATAACTATGATATCTCACCCCTTCTGTTTGAATGTTGTCTTTTCATGGACATCATGTAGATAACTCGCAGTATAGGAGTTGATGTGAGTGAAAGGTGAAGTATTCTATCTTTCTTTTAGTTTCGGTGTCTACTCTGATGTGTAACACTAGGGTCATGGAGCGTTGTGTTTTTTATGTGTTGATAGAGATTTTTGGATATCTCTAGAATAATTGTGGTTTATGTTTATTTTGAAGAAATAATTATGCCATGAATATTTTTTTATGTCGATGCTTCCGTTATTTCAATAAAGTCTTGATTCTTGAGACATGATGAGTTGTTATAGTTATTATAAATAATTTTAAAAAAAGATGCATGTGTTACATATCTTGTTATATGAGCAACTCTTGTGTAAATTATGTGACATCCTAAATATGAATACTTTGAATTATAATTAAATTGCGCGGGATATAATTGAGGTGTTACATAAACCAATGAAAAACATCCATGATTATACATATGACACTAAACCACAAACTAATTGGTGTGAGGCAGGAAAAACGTTTGAACTCAGTATGATCATAATACATTTACCTCGCTTTAACTTGACTAATGTGATATCATATTGGTACAATTCATATTCAACAAACAAAGGCACAGTGAAAAGAAACTCAATATAGAACATCAATTCTAAGGATATTCAAAAAGAGAACAAACAGGGATGCACATTCAAAGGATCTTGAGCCAAACATCTAACTGCAAACATTCACTTCAGACCTACCAACCTAACCTCACTCTGCTAACTGTCCTAATTGCCCAACATATGATGGAAACAAATTCATAAAACACAGAATGTCCCTCACTCCCATTCCCAGTAAACAGAAAGTTGATTGAAACACTCGAAACAGAAGGGACAAAGTGTAAAACAGGTTGCTCAAACAGGCTGTAAAACAGATTGCAGCAAACAAGTTAGTAATAGGTTTTAACAATCAAAATAAACTTCAAGCAAATAAAATTACTAGCAGTTATAAGTGTGACAAATAACATGGTGTTTTCATTAGAAAACCCTAATTGATAGAAGCATCAATAAGAAAGGACATTGAAACTTATTGAAAGAGAACTTGATGTAAGTTAGGAAGTGGACTTGATGCCCTAATTTTCGCAACCATACACGAACTCACCAAACACAAAACACAAAAAAAAATGGATTTTAAACTGAGAAGAGAGAGATAGGATGCTTGGATTCAAAAAGGAAGCCATTAAAGCTGCTCAACAATTTTATTGATGCCGCTCAACCAAAGTCTATGTGAACAAAGGAAAAGTGAAATATCACCTTTAATAAATTTCCAATAATAGCGTGCTTGTTGAAAGGTTTAGAGGGTAATGGTTGGTTCACCGTCGTGACCTTTGATAAATTTTCAGTCATAGCGTGCATGTTGAAAGGTTTAGAGGGGCGACGGTTGGTTCATCGTCGTGACCTTTGATGAGTTTTTCAACTTTGTTAAGGTTGCAACGTGTGTGTTACTAGGTTTAGGGGACGACGGTTGTTGTACCGTCGTGACATATATTTTAGGGCGGTTCTTGTGATCGTCGTGAACTTAATTTTATGGCGGTTTAATGATAACAGTTGCAATATTTATTAATTTTTAAAAAATGTAAAGGCGGTTGGTGTAAATCGTCGTGACAACCGCTTCTATATGAGAGTTACGTCGATTATCAAGTAACGGTCGCAATTTTTGTGTCGTAAAATCATAATTTTCTTGTAGTGAACATAATCCTTCTCATGTATAATCAAGTTGACTCGTGAATCTAACGAGTCGTACTATATATAGTTCAAGTTCAACTCACTTAGTTAACGAACTTAGTTTTTCGCTCATGTTCAACTCATTTAGTTTATGAACCTAGTTCAACGATTTAATTTTCAAACCGAGTTCTGTATTATTTTCAAATTGTTTCGGTCTATTGTTAGCCCTACACCTTCCCATAAAATGCATTTAAAAAAAGACAAAAAAAAACACTTTAAATTTTTTTAATAAATATAATGAATTTTTTAAATTAGTTTATTGGTGAACTCACAGGCATTAAATATTAAAATAAAAATAAAAAGATAATTTATAAATTTAAATTTGTTCCTTTAATTACTCTTACATTTTTTTTATAGCATTTAAGTTGACTTTTTAAGAAGATAATTTTTTTTCTTAAAGAATACTGCAGCCTACTCTGGTACTAAAAAATATTAGTTTAATAAATAAAATTAATTGTGATTTTACTTTAGAAAAGACAAAAATTATTTTAAAATATATAATTTATTTTAATTTATTTAATTTATTAAAAGTAGAATTGATTGTGACCTCCAAATTTAATTCTATTTTAAAGAGTTTAAGTATAAAACTGAATATTTTCCATATAAAATTTTGTGAACTTCTATTACTTATTTAGAATTTTTTTACTATTATGCCATTTCTTTTAAAAATACTACTCAATATATCATTCATTTTAATAATATATTCTGAAATACTATATTTCCACACACACAAAATTGCCTAATAGAGCACTCGCTGAATAAAAGGGCAGGCTCATTTAAAAAATTAGAGCACCCGCCAAATAAAAGGGTGGTTCATTCATAAACGTTTTTTTCTTTATTTTTTAGAATTTAATTTTTTTAATTGGGAAATAAAGAGAAACTTTATTGAGTCAAAAACAACAAAATACAAGGTGGCAAAAGTCCAACCCTAAACAAACAAACAAGACAAAAGAACCAGCTTAAACCATCATAAGGTTAGCCAAATGTCTCATAATTCTAAGATAGCATCATTTCCTATAAGAGTATCGATACCTATATCTCCAATATCTTTACTATTTACATTATCACCAAAAATTGATAATGTATATGGCTTCAGCCGCAACACTATGTATCATAAGAGCTCTTCATCCTTTGTCCCTACCAACATGAACAAGTCATTGCATCTCCTCAGCCCAACCTTTGACCTCATCGCTAATTTGCAACCAAGTTAACACCTTCTACCAAAAACCTTCAAGCAAGAACAACAAAAGAATAAATGATCAACTGTTTCAACCTCATCACAAAACACATAATTATCGTTTTCAATCATGCCAAACCGCTTGAGACAATCCTTAGTTGCCAATCTTCTGTGGTAGGCTAGCTGTAACACCCTTTTCTATCCCACAAATATAATGGCAAATCAATCACATTTATCAGAGTAAAATATTAAACACAATAAAAATCACCTTAAATGGCGTACATTTCCCAATAACTCAAATAAAAGTCAATGCTCCGTAAACAACGGGTTTTCTCAAAATTATTCAAAAATTACTCAAAAGGCAGCGGAACTCAAAAAGGAAAAATTCAAAGTTTTCCTTACGCAGCAACATAATCAAAATAACAATAATCAATAGAACATGGTTTAACTCAAAGACCCCAACCCGATGTTACACTATCAGAGCAAGACCCTCTAAGTCAACCAAAAGTCAAAAACTCCAAAAAGTCCTCGACGGCATCCACGGCTAAACCTGGTCATCTGCACGCTACCCACGTGGAGGCAACATTCAAAACGGCAGGGTGAGTAAAACGATTCATAATAATCAATATAGGAGTCAATATATAAAATAGCGTCATTTTCGTATTCAACATCATCATAATCATCAAGGAAACATCAAAAAGCCATAATATCATAATATCAAAGTTCGATGGACACTGGGCCATCAACCCTCCATAGATCCTCATAAATAGGATCGATTCTACACAAGAACCGGAGCACGATAAAATACTTCGCATCCACACAATGGGACTGAAGCCACAAGAATCAAACACTAGACCGAAGCCCGGAATGCATATGAATGCATGACGCACACTTCAATATCATCCTCATAATAAACTCATTAGGTGCATCATCATTCATCAAAATCATCATAATAATAATGGCATCATATAATCATCAAAAACTCATGGAATCAACATCATAACTCATCATCATTACTCATAGGAATCATCATACAATCATGTAGAAATCACATATGAATCACAGTCATACTCAACGTAATTCATCCAAAAAATCGCAGCATCAGAGCATCAAGACAACACTGCACAAGAACACAATTCGCGAAACTCTGTTATGTTCATTGGACTGTTCGTCGTGTGAGTTTGGGGCGAATGTTCGTCATGCGAACTTGCGATTACAACAAAACACTGTTACGCAGCAGTAGCAAAACCAGCCCAAAAGTTCCTACGATTTCCTTCCCCCAATGCCCCAAAACATCCCTAAATCATTCCTAAGATATTACGGCGATAAAGGCACAAAATCTACGACTTATTAGGCCAATCCCGTATCGTATTTACGCCTCCAATTCTCAAAAAAATCCTTACAATTTTCCCACAATCATTAGAGTTCTCATAATCAATTACCCTATACGGTTAAACCCTCAACAACATATTTTTTTTCCACGAAGGCCTAATTTCCCTTACTCCCACATCAGCCTCAAACCTATCAGACCATCAGTTCAAATCCCTCAAACTCATTAAACTCACCAGAAAGGCAACAACAACTCAATACTCAAAATCCCTAAACCCTTAAATCGACTTTAAATACATTGAATCATATATTGAAAATAATGAAGGTAATACTCCCCATAATTAAACAATCTCAAAAACAGATTTGGCCACGAATGTCTAACTTCCTCAAACTCAAAAACCTCCTAAATCCTTAAATTGGCTTTAAACACATTGAATCACATATTGAAAACAATGAAGGCAATAATCCTCATACCTTAATTTGCCGACTCTAAACTTTTCTCCTTGATTCTTGGAAACCTCGCGAAGCTTTTGCCTCAATCCTCTTCCTCAGCGCTCTAACTTCTAACTATAGAAGATAATTTTAAATTCAACCTCGTAGCACATTCAAGCAAAATAAACGAATGAGTAGCACCAGTATCAATCATAGCAATCGATTCAACCTCATTAATAAAGCAAGTACCTCTGATCAAGTTATTTGTCCTGGGTTCTCCCGCACCGCTCAAAGCAAACACTCTGCCATTCGTATGAGCAGTAGTAGTAGTCTTCTTTGGCTTCTAGCACTGGGTACTAATATGACCTTTGTTAAGTGCAAATTTTACCTATTTTTGTATATAAGTTTTGTTGCACTTAACGTTACTTTATGTTAAAATCGTTCAAATAAACCTCGCTTTGTTTATAAATGCGTTTACTTTACATTATAGTGTATATATTATGTTTTCCTGTAAATATCATTGAGTTTAATTGAATTTCGTTCATTTTTGTAGGTAATAAAGCATTGATGTTGGAGCATTGTTATATAGAGCATTGAATAAGCTTTCCAACGCTTTGAACCGGGCGAAAAACAGAGTTACGGTTAAAAAGTTATGGTCGAAACAAGTTGGTTTGCTGTCATGTTCGCCAAACTTCGCCAGGCGAATGTTCGCCAGGCGAACAAAAGTTCGCCAGGCGAACAGAAAGTCCTAAAACACGTGAAAAACACTGTTTGGACAGTAGCAAAAGTTGCATAAGTTCGCCAGGCAAACAGGACTTCGCCAGGCGAATGCTGGGACCTTTTTTGTCTATTTAAGTGATTTTTGAGCATTTTTTAGGTTATGATGTTTGGGAACTTTTTACCCCAACTTCATCAAACACATTCTTGAGTAGATTTAGCTTAGAAACAACATTGGAGGGTGCATCTTGACGATCCGGAGTCGAATCCACTTCAATCGGAGTTGACAAACCGTGAGATTTGTGTTCTTCTTCCTTCCTCTCTATGTATTTTTCATTTGTTGGGGTTTTGTATGTAAGTTTATCTTGATTGTATGTATATTTATGGATCTTTGTATAAAATCTCTTTTACAACTCTTTATCGATGCTTATCTTGATTTTTTACTTAATGGGTTTGGATTGCTATAGAGATATACGGTTCAAACTCAATCTAAGATGAACATCTGTTAGATTCTGAATGCTAGAGATAGATTTAGGACTAATATTCACGTGGGTATCGATTCTTAATGCTTCGTGTTGTCGAGTTGTGTGAGAGATCAACAATTAGACGATACGGTAGATCTCTCGACTTTGCGTTAGAGATAAGCTCTGTTGTGAGCGATACGTGATGATATTGACGAGCGAATTAGGTTGCGTGCATTTGATCCATATATTTGTTTAGTACATGATAGGTAGAACGAAATACAACTCCTGACGAGTTTTCTCATTTCTTAAGAATGTACTTATTTTCTTGTTTTATGTTTGTTTTTCCTTTTGAATTTTTATCCCAAACCATTCAAACCCAAGCTTAGAGACGTAGAGATTGTCGAACGGCATTCTTTCCCTCACACTGATCCCTGTGGAGACGATAAATCCCGAAGGAAATTCTTCCGAAAATAATATTTTTGCTTGTTACTTTACCGCTTCAACAAAATGGCGCCGTTGCCGGGGATTGGTTGTGATATTGAGTCGCATTGCGATAGTTTCTATATTTCTAAGCTTTGCACATAATTGTATATATATATGCTTGTATAGATACTTGTTTTGCTTTTGTCTTCTATTATGTTTGTTTAAGTGTTGTATATATTTTGTTCTCGTAACATTTGTTCAAGTGGTTGGTTAGGGCACTTGCTTTTGGTTTGCGCGGTGAGACATCACATGGCATGAAGTAAGGAAGTTACTAGCTAAGCACAATAAAGACGTCGAGCTTACGACGTAAAACAAGCATGTTTTTCCATTTTTGTTTCGTTATTACTTTTTCCTTCTAGCTTAGGTAGTGTGGTGAACATTCATTAAACAAGTTGTTCTCGGATTATTCGTAAAATTCTCAAATCTTCACTTTACAACTTGTTTAATCCATTTTCACCCGGTATTTTATTGTTGTTTGGACTCAAATTTTTGTTTGGTAGCTTGAGGTATTTGAGGTGATTTTCCAAGTTTGAGTGTTTCAACTTGCGAATGCGTGGTAATGATAGTGTTTAAAGTTTTGTACACGTTCAAGGTATGTGTTTATCGCTTTCTAGGCTTTAGCATATTCATGATACTTAGACTTTTTACAATTTCCATGCCATTCATTCTTTTGTATACTTGTTCATTTTGTGAATCACTTTAGTTCCCACCATTTTGTGAGGAAGCCTTTCGTTGTTCATATATGCTCGGAGTACCAATATTCTTGTTTTAACTGGATTTTATTATGCTTAATCTTTTGTTTGTGTTGATTATATGAAAGCATGAAAAGGATTAAGGCACTTGTTTCGTTTTGAGCACAACTACCTAGCCAAATAGTCAATTCACCTTGTGAGTGTGTGATCATTTGTAACCCCTTTGAGCCTTTGGTCATTATCCATGTTGTTTGAGTTTTATTCTTGTCTATGAGTATCAAATTCATTTTTTGTGTGGATCTTGATTGTTGTTTTTTCTTAATCCCTCAACTTTGTGTTGTTATATGAATTTTTACCTTGCCTTAGAAAGTAAGGAGTATTCACATGATGATGTGGTTGAATTCAAGTTGGGGAGATGATGATCGTTCACTTGTGTTGTTGATTGCTATGAGGTTGAAAAATAGAAAAGAAAAGAAAAATGAGAAAAATATGAAAAAGAAAAGAAAAGAACAAAAAAGAAAAATTGAAAAAGCTTAGAAAAAGATAAACAAAAAGAGTAGAATAATGTTGTGCTAATAAGTTCTATGTGTTCGCTATAACACTTGGGATTTTGGATGAAGTTTGATTGGAATTTTGGTGTTTGAAACTTTGTGAGTTTATCACTCCCTTAGGTTTAGGCAAGTTTTTGTTTCGATTAGCTTTAGGAATTATCCCTTGTTTGTTCACCCGACCACATTACAACCCTGAAAGTCCTTTTGATTCTTGCTTTTGTGTTTCCAACATGATTTTTGGATGATTTCATAATTTAGTCTTTTGTTTGCAAGATTATTGTGTGAGTGAAAAAAAAAAGCCCTCATTTTGTGTTTTTCATCTACCGATGATTGTTTTTGCTAGGTGTGATTCACGTTTGAGCTTGTGTTGTTTTAGAATGTTTGGCATAACTTTTGTATTTAGCATTTGTTTCGTGATTATGTTATCGTTGAAGTTTAGTGGTAAGTATTCACTTTGCGTGTATCAATTTTTGATTGAACCATTGCATTTGTTTTCCGTTTGTCAAAACTTGTTGTTACGTGATTTCTTGGATTTCGCTTTTGTTCCTTTAGTTGTCGACTTTGTTTGAGGACAAACAATTAGGTAAGTTGGGGAGAGTTGTTAAGTGCAAATTTTACCTATTTTTGTATATAAGTTTTGTTGCACTTAACGTTACTTTATGTTAAAATCGTTCGAATAAACCCCGCTTTGTTTATAAATGCGTTTACTTTACGTTATAGTGTATATATTATGTTTTCCTGTAAATATCATTGAGTTTAATTGAATTTCGTTCATTTTTGTAGGTAATAAAGCATTGATGTTGGAGCATTGTTATATAGAGCATTGAATAAGCTTTCCAACACTTTGAACCGGGCGAAAAACAGAGTTACGGTTAAAAAGTTATGGTCGAAACAAGTTGGTTTGCTGTCATGTTTGCCAAACTTCGCCAGGAGAATGTTCGCCAGGCGAACAAAAGTTCGCCAGGCGAACAGAAAGTCCTAAAACGCGTGAAAAACACTGTTTGGACAGTAGCAAAAGTTGCATAAGTTCGCCAGGCGAACGGGACTTCGCCAGGCGAATGCTAGGACCTTTTTTTGTCTATTTAAGTGATTTTTGAGCATTTTTTAGGTTATGATGTTTGGGAACTTTTTACCCCAACTTCATCAAACACATTCTTGAGTAGATTTAGCTTAGAAACAACATTGGAGGGTGCATCTTGACGATCCGGAGTCGAATCCACTTCAATCGGAGTTGACAAACCGTGAGATTTGTGTTCTTCTTCCTTCCTCTCTATGTATTTTTCATTTGTTGGGGTTTTGTATGTAAGTTTATCTTGATTGTATGTATATTTATGGATCTTTGTATAAAATCTCTTTTACAACTCTTTATCGATGCTTATCTTGATTTTTTACTTAATGGGTTTGGATTGCTATAGAGATATACGGTTCAAACTCGATCTAAGATGAACATCTGTTAGATTCTGAATGCTAGAGATAGATTTAGGACTAATATTCACGTGGGTATCGATTCTTAATGCTTCGTGTTGTCGAGTTGTGTGAGAGATCAACAATGAGACGATACGGTTGATCTCTCGACTTTACGTTAGAGATAAGCTCTGTTGTGAGCGATACGTGATGATATTGACGAGCGAATTAGGTTGCGTGCATTTGATCCATATATTTTTTTAGTACATGATAGGTAGAACGAAATACAACTCCTGACGAGTTTTCTCATTTCTTAAGAATGTACTTATTTTCTTGTTTTATGTTTGTTTTTCCTTTTGAATTTTTATCCCAAACCATTCAAACCCAAGCTTAGAGACGTAGAGATTGTCGAACGGCATTCTTTCCCTCACACTGATCCCTGTGGAGACGATAAATCCCGAAGGAAATTCTTCCGAAAATAATATTTTTGCTTGCTGCTTTACCGCTTCAACAAAATGGCGCCGTTGCCGGGGATTGGTTGTGATATTGAGTCGCATTGCGATAGTTTCTATATTTCTAAACTTTGCACATAATTGTATATATATATATATATTCTTGTATAGATACTTGTTTTGCTTTTGTCTTCTATTATGTTTGTTTAAGTGTTGTATATATTTTGTTCTCGTAACATTTGTTCAAGTGGTTGGTTAGGGCACTTGCTTTTGGTTTGCGCGGTGAGACATCACATGGCATGAAGGAAGGAAGTTACTAGCTAAGCACAATAAAGACGTCGAGCTTACGACGTAAAACAAGCATGTTTTTTCCATTTTTGTTTCGTTATTACTTTTTCCTTCTAGCTTAGGTAGTGTGGTGAACATTCATTAAACAAGTTGTTCTCGGATTATTCGTAAAATTCTCAAATCTTCACTTTACAACTTGTTTAATCCATTTTCACCCGGTATTTTATTGTTGTTTGGACTCAAATTTTTGTTTGGTAGCTTGAGGTATTTGAGGTGATTTTCCAAGTTTGAGTGTTTCAACTTGCGAATGCGTGGTAATGATAGTGTTTAAAGTTTTGTACACGTTCAAGGTATGTGTTTATCGCTTTCTAGGCTTTAGCATATTCATGATACTTAGACTTTTTACAATTTCCATGCCATTCATTCTTTTGTATACTTGTTCATTTTGTGAATCACTTTAGTTCCCACCATTTTGTGAGGAAGCCTTTCGTTGTTCATATATGCTCGGAGTACCAATATTCTTGTTTTAACTGGATTTTATTATGCTTAATCTTTTGTTTGTGTTGATTATATGAAAGCATGAAAAGGATTAAGGCACTTGTTTCGTTTTGAGCACAACTACCTAGCCAAATAGTCAATTCACCTTGTGAGTGTGTGATCATTTGTAACCCCTTTGAGCCTTTGGTCATTATCCATGTTGTTTGAGTTTTATTCTTGTCTATGAGTATCAAATTCATTTTTTGTGTGGATCTTGATTGTTGTTTTTTCTTAATCCCTCAACTTTGTGTTGTTATATGAATTTTTACCTTGCCTTAGAAAGTAAGGAGTATTCACATGATGATGTGGTTGAATTCAAGTTGGGGAGATGATGATCTTTCACTTGTGTTGTTGATTGCTATGAGGTTGAAAAATAGAAAAGAAAAGAAAAATGAGAAAAATATGAAAAAGAAAAGAAAAGAACATAAAAGAAAATTTGAAAAAGCTTAGAAAAAGATAAACAAAAAGAGTAGAATACTGTTGTGCTAATAAGTTCTATGTGTTTGGTATAACACTTGGGATTTTGGAAGAAGTTTGATTGGAATTCTGGTGTTTGAAACTTTGTGAGTTTATCACTCCCTTAGGTTTAGGCAAGTTTTTGTTTCGATTAGCTTTAGGAATTATCCCTTGTTTGTTCACCCGACCACATTACAACCCTGAAAGTCCTTTTGATTCTTGCTTTTGTGTTTTCAACATGATTTTTGGATGATTGCATAATTTAGTCTTTTGTTTGCAAGATTATTGTGTGAGTGAAAAAAAAAGCCCTCATTTTGTGTTTTTCATCTACCGATGATTGTTTTTGCTAGGTGTGATTCACGTTTGAGCTTGTGTTGTTTTAGAATGTTTGGCATAACTTTTGTATTTAGCATTTGTTTCGTGATTATGTTATCGTTGAAGTTTAGTGGTAAGTATTCACTTTGCGTGTATCAATTTTTGATTGAACCATTGCATTTGTTTTCCGTTTGTCAAAACTTGTTGTTACGTGATTTCTTGGATTTCGCTTTTGTTCCTTTAGTTGTCGACTTTGTTTGAGAACAAACAATTAGGTAAGTTGGGGAGAGTTGTTAAGTGCAAATTTTACCTATTTTTGTATATAAGTTTTGTTGCACTTAACGTTACTTTATGTTAAAATCGTTCGAATAAACCCCGCTTTATTTATAAATGAGTTTACTTTACGTTATAGTGTATATATTATGTTTTCCTGTAAATATCATTGAGTTTAATTGAATTTCGTTCATTTTTATAGGTAATAAAGCATTGATGTTGGAGCATTGTTACATAGAGTATTGAATAAGCTTTCCAACGCTTTGAACCGGGCGAAAAACAGAGTTACGGTTAAAAAGTTATGGTCGAAACAAGTTGGTTTGCTGTCATGTTCGCCAAACTTCGCCAGGCGAATGTTCGCCAGGCGAACAGAAAGTCCTAAAACGCGTGAAAAACACTGTTTGGACAGTAGCAAAAGTTGCATAAGTTCTCCAGGCGAACGGGACTTCTCCAGGCGAATGCTGGGACCTTTTTTGTCTATTTAAGTGATTTTTGAGCATTTTTTAGGTTATGATGTTTGGGAACTTTTTACCCCAACTTCATCAAACACATTCTTGAGTAGATTTAGCTTAGAAACAACATTGGAGGGTGCATCTTGACGATCCGGAGTCGAATCCACTTCAATCGGAGTTGACAAACCGTGAGATTTGTGTTCTTCTTCCTTCCTCTCTATGTATTTTTCATTTGTTGGGGTTTTGTATGTAAGTTTATCTTGATTGTATGTATATTTATGGATCTTTGTATAAAATCTCTTTTACAACTCTTTATCGATGCTTATCTTGATTTTTTACTTAATGGGTTTGGATTGCTATAGAGATATACGGTTCAAACTCGATCTAAGATGAACATCTGTTAGATTCTGAATGCTAGAGATAGATTTAGGACTAATATTCACGTGGGTATCGATTCTTAATGCTTCGTGTTGTCGAGTTGTGTGAGAGATCAACAATGAGACGATACGGTTGATCTCTCGACTTTGCGTTAGAGATAAGCTCTGTTGTGAGCGATACGTGATGATATTGACGAGCGAATTAGGTTGCGTGCATTTGATGCATATATTTTTTTAGGACATGATAGGTAGAACGAAATACAACTCCTGACGAGTTTTCTCATTTCTTAAGAATGTACTTATTTTCTTGTTTTATGTTTGTTTTTCCTTTTGAATTTTTATCCCAAACCATTCAAACCCAAGCTTAGAGACGTAGAGATTGTCGAACGGCATTCTTTCCCTCACACTGATCCCTGTGGAGACGATAAATCCCGAAGGAAATTCTTCCGAAAATAATATTTTTGCTTGCTGCTTTACCGCTTCAACAAAATGGCGCCGTTGCCGGGGATTGGTTGTGATATTGAGTCGCATTGCGATAGTTTCTATATTTCTAAGCTTTGCACATAATTGTATATATATATGTGCTTGTATAGATACTTGTTTTGCTTTTGTCTTCTATTATGTTTGTTTAAATGTTGTATATATTTTGTTCTCGTAACATTTGTTCAAGTGGTTGGTTAGGGCACTTGCTTTTGGTTTGCACGGTGAGACATCACATGGCATGAAGGAAGGAAGTTACTAGCTAAGCACAATAAAGGCGTCGAGCTTACGACGTAAAACAAGCATGTTTTTTCCATTTTTGTTTCGTTATTACTTTTTCCTTCTAGCTTAGGTAGTGTGGTGAACATTCATTAAACAAGTTGTTCTCGGATTATTCGTAAAATTCTCAAATCTTCACTTTACAACTTGTTTAATCCATTTTCACCCGGTATTTTATTGTTGTTTGGACTCAAATTTTTGTTTGGTAGCTTGAGGTATTTGAGGTGATTTTCCAAGTTTGAGTGTTTCAACTTGCGAATGCGTGGTAATGATAGTGTTTAAAGTTTTGTACACGTTCAAGGTATGTGTTTATCGCTTTCTAGGCTTTAGCATATTCATGATACTTAGACTTTTTACAATTTCCATGCCATTCATTCTTTTGTATACTTGTTCATTTTGTGAATCACTTTAGTTCCCACCTTTTTGTGAGGAAGCCTTTCGTTGTTCATATATGCTCGGAGTACCAATATTCTTGTTTTAACTGGATTTTATTATGCTTAATCTTTTGTTTGTGTTGATTATATGAAAGCATGAAAAGGATTAGGGCACTTGTTTTGTTTTGAGCACAATTACCTAGCCAAATAGTCAATTCACCTTGTGAGTGTGTGATCATTTGTAACCCCTTTGAGCCTTTGGTCATTATCCATGTTGTTTGAGTTTTATTCTTGTCTATGAGTATCAAATTCATTTTTTGTGTGGATCTTGATTGTTGTTTTTTCTTAATCCCTCAACTTTGTGTTGTTGTATGAATTTTTACCTTGCCTTCGAAAGTAAGGAGTATTCACATGATGATGTGGTTGAATTCAATATGGGGAGATGATGATCATTCACTTGTGTTGTTGATTGCTATGAGGTTGAAAAATAGAAAAGAAAAGAAAAATGAGAAAAATATGAAAAAGAAAAGAAAAGAACAGAAAAGAAAAATTGAAAAAGCTTAGAAAAAGATAAACAAAAAGAGTAGAATAATGTTGTGCTAATAAGTTCTATGTGTTTGGTATAACACTTGGGATTTTGGAAGAAGTTTGATTAGAATTTTGGTGTTTGAAACTTTGTGAGTTTATCACTCCCTTAGGTTTAGGCAAGTTTTTGTTTCGATTAGCTTTAGGAATTATCCCTTGTTTGTTCACCCGACCACATTACAACCCTGAAAGTCCTTTTGATTCTTGCTTTTGTGTTTTCAACATGATTTTTGGATTATTGCATAATTTAGTCTTTTGTTTGCAAGATTATTGTGTGAGTGAAAAAAAAAGCCCTCATTTTGTGTTTTTCATCTACCGATGATTGGTTTTGCTAGGTGTGATTCACGTTTGAGCTTGTGTTGTTTTAGAATGTTTGGCATAACTTTTGTATTTAGCATTTGTTTCGTGATTATGTTATCGTTGAAGTTTAGTGGTAAGTATTCACTTTGTGTGTATCAATTTTTGATTGAACCATTACATTTGTTTTCCGTTTGTCAAAACTTGTTGTTACGTGATTTCTTGGATTTCGCTTTTGTTCCTTTAGTTGTCGACTTTGTTTGAGGACAAACAATTAGGTAAGTTGGGGAGAGTTGTTAAGTGCAAATTTTACCTATTTTTGTATATAAGTTTTGTTGCACTTAACGTTACTTTATGTTACAATCGTTCGAATAAACCCCGCTTTGTTTATAAATGCGTTTACTTTACGTTATAGTGTATATATTATGTTTTCCTGTAAATATCATTGAGTTTAATTGAATTTCGTTCATTTTTGTAGGTAATAAAGCATTGATGTTGGAGCATTGTTATATAGAGCATTGAATAAGCTTTCTAACGCTTTGAACCGGGCGAAAAACAGAGTTACGGTTAAAAAATTATGGTCGAAACAAGTTGGTTTGCTATCATGTTCGCCAAACTTCGCCAGGCGAACAAAAGTTCGCCAGGCGAACAGAAAGCCCTAAAACGCGTGAAAAACAGTGTTTGGACAGTAGCAAAAGTTGCATAAGTTCGCCAGGCGAAAGGGACTTCGCCAGGCGAATGCTGGGACCTTTTTTTGTCTATTTAAGTGATTTTTGAGCATTTTTTAGGTTATGATGTTTGGGAACTTTTTACCCCAACTTCATCAAACACATTCTTGAGTAGATTTAGCTTAGAAACAACATTGGAGGGTGCATCTTGACGATCTGGAGTCGAATCCACTTCAATCGGAGTTGACAAACCGTGAGATTTGTGTTCTTCTTCCTTCCTCTCTATGTATTTTTCATTTGTTGGGGTTTTGTATGTAAGTTTATCTTGATTGTATGTATAGTTATGGATCTTTGTATAAAATCTCTTTTACAACTCTTTATCGATGCTTATCTTGATTTTTTACTTAATGGGTTTGGATTGCTATAGAGATATACGGTTCAAACTCGATCTAAGATGAACATCTGTTAGATTCTGAATGCTAGAGATAGATTTAGGACTAATATTCACGTGGGTATCGATTCTTAATGCTTCGTGTTGTCGAGTTGTGTGAGAGATCAACAATGAGACGATACGGTTGATCTCTCGACTTTGCGTTAGAGATAAGCTCTGTTGTGAGCGATACGTGATGATATTGACGAGCGAATTAGGTTGCGTGCATTTGATCCATATATTTTTTTAGTACATGATAGGTAGAACCAAATACAACTCCTGACGAGTTTTCTCATTTCTTAAGAATGTACTTATTTTCTTGTTTTATGTTTGTTTTTCCTTTTGAATTTTTATCCCAAACCATTCAAACCCAAGCTTAGAGACATAGAGATTGTCGAACGGCATTCTTTCCCTCACACTGATCCCTGTGGAGACGATAAATCCCGAAGGAAATTCTTCCGAAAATAATATTTTTGCTTGCTGTTTTACCGCTTCAACCAAATGGCGCCATTGCCGGGGATTGGTTGTGATATTGAGTCGCATTGCGATAGTTTCTATATTTCTAAGCTTTGCACATAATTGTATATATATATATATATATGCTTGTATAGATACTTGTTTTGCTTTTGTCTTCTATTATGTTTGTTTAAGTGTTGTATATATTTTGTTCTCGTAACATTTGTTCAAGTGGTTGGTTAGGGCACTTGCTTTTGGTTTGCGCGGTGAGACATCACATGGCATGAAGGAAGGAAGTTACTAGCTAAGCACAATAAAGACGTCGAGCTTACAACGTAAAACAAGCATGTTTTTTCCATTTTTGTTTCGTTATTACTTTTTCCTTCTAGCTTAGGTAGTGTGGTGAACATTCATTAAACAAGTTGTTCTCGGATTATTCGTAAAATTCTCAAATCTTCACTTTACAACTTGTTTAATCCATTTTCACCCGGTATTTTATTGTTGTTTGGACTCAAATTTTTGTTTGGTAGCTTGAGGTATTTGAGGTGATTTTCCAAGTTTGAGTGTTTCAACTTGCGAATGCGTGGTAATGATAGTGTTTAAAGTTTTGTACACGTTCAAGGTATGTGTTTATCGCTTTCTAGGCTTTAGCATATTCATGATACTTAGACTTTTTACAATTTCCATGCCATTCATTCTTTTGTATACTTGTTCATTTTGTGAATCACTTTAGTTCCCACCTTTTTGTGAGGAAGCCTTTCGTTGTTCATATATGCTCGGAGTACCAATATTCTTGTTTTAACTGGATTTTATTATGCTTAATCTTTTGTTTGTGTTGATTATATGAAAGCATGAAAAGGATTAAGGCACTTGTTTCGTTTTGAGCACAACTACCTAGCCAAATAGTCAATTCACCTTGTGAGTGTGTGATCATTTGTAACCCCTTTGAGTCTTTGGTCATTATCCATGTTGTTTGAGTTTTATTATTGTCTATGAGTATCAAATTCATTTTTTGTGTGGATCTTGATTGTTGTTTTTTCTTAATCCCTCAACTTTGTGTTGTTGTATGAATTTTTACCTTGCCTTAGAAAGTAAGGAGTATACACATGATGATGTGGTTGAATTCAAGTTGGGGAGATGATGATCGTTCACTTGTGTTGTTGATTGCTATGAGGTTGAAAAATAGAAAAGAAAAGAAAAATGAGAAAAATATGAAAAAGAAAAGAAAAGAACAGAAAAGAAAAATTGAAAAAGCTTAGAAAAAGATAAACAAAAAGAGTAGAATAATGTTGTGCTAATAAGTTCTATGTGTTTGGTATAACACTTGGGATTTTGGAAGAAGTTTGATTGGAATTTTGGTGTTTGAAACTTTGTGAGTTTATCACTCCCTTAGGTTTAGGCAAGTTTTTGTTTCGATTAGCTTTAGGAATTATCCCTTGTTTGTTCACCCGACCACATTACAACCCTGAAAGTCCTTTTGATTCTTGCTTTTGTGTTTTCAACATGATTTTTGGATGATTGCATAATTTAGTCTTTTGTTTGCAAGATTATTGTGTGAGTGAAAAAAAAAAGCCCTCATTTTGTGTTTTTCATCTACCGATGATTGTTTTTGCTAGGTGTGATTCACGTTTGAGCTTTTGTTGTTTTAGAATGTTTGGCATAACTTTTGTATTTAGCATTTGTTTCGTGATTATGTTATCGTTGAAGTTTAGTGGTAAGTATTCACTTTGCGTGTATCAATTTTTGATTGAACCATTGCATTTGTTTTCCGTTTGTCAAAACTTGTTGTTACGTGATTTCTTGGATTTCGCTTTTGTTCCTTTAGTTGTCGACTTTGTTTGAGGACAAACAATTAGGTAAGTTGGGGAAAGTTGTTAAGTGCAAATTTTACCTATTTTTGTATATAAGTTTTGTTGCACTTAACGTTACTTTATGTTAAAATCGTTCGAATAAACCCCGCTTTGTTTATAAATGCGTTTACTTTACGTTATAGTGTATATATTATGTTTCCCTGTAAATATCATTGAGTTTAATTGAATTTCGTTCATTTTTGTAGGTAATAAAGCATTGATGTTGGAGCATTGTTATATAGAGCATTGAATAAGCTTTCCAACGCTTTGAACCGGGCAAAAAACAGAGTTACGGTTAAAAAGTTATGGTCGAAACAAGTTGGTTTGCTGTCCTATTCGCCAAACTTCGCCAGGCGAATGTTCGCCAGGCGAACAAAAGTTCGCCAGGCGAACAGAAAGTCCTAAAACGCGTGAAAAACACTGTTTGGACAGTAGCAAAAGTTGCATAAGTTCGCCAGGCGAACGGGACTTCGCCAGGCGAATGCTGGGACCTTTTTTGTCTATTTAAGTGATTTTTGAGCATTTTTTAGGTTATGATGTTTGGGAACTTTTTACCCCAACTTCATCAAACACATTCTTGAGTAGATTTAGCTTAGAAACAACATTGGAGGGTGCATCTTGACGATCCGGAGTCGAATCCACTTCAATCGGAGTTGACAAACCGTGAGATTTGTGTTCTTCTTCCTTCCTCTCTATGTATTTTTCATTTGTTGGGGTTTTGTATGTAAGTTTATCTTGATTGTATGTATATTTATGGATCTTTGTATAAAATCTCTTTTACAACTCTTTATCGATGCTTATCTTGATTTTTTACTTAATGGGTTTGGATTGCTATAGAGATATACGGTTCAAAACTGATCTAAGATGAACATCTGTTAGATTCTGAATGCTAGAGATAGATTTAGGACTAATATTCACGTGGGTATCGATTCTTAATGCTTCGTGTTGTCGAGTTGTGTGAGAGATCAACAATGAGACGATACGGTTGATCTCTCGACTTTGCGTTAGAGATAAGCTCTGTTGTGAGCGATACGTGATGATATTGACGAGCGAATTAGGTTGCGTGCATTTGATCCATATATTTTTTTAGTACATGATAGGTAGAACGAAATACAACTCCTGACGAGTTTTCTCATTTCTTAAGAATGTACTTATTTTCTTGTTTTATGTTTGTTTTTCCTTTTGAATTTTTATCCCAAACCATTCAAACCCAAGCTTAGAGACGTAGAGATTGTCGAACGACATTCTTTCCCTCACACTGATCCCTGTGGAGACGATAAATCCCGGAGGAAATTCTTCCGAAAATAATATTTTTGCTTGCTGCTTTACCGCTTCAACAAAATGGCGTCGTTGCCGGGGATTGGTTGTGATATTGAGTCGCATTGCGATAGTTTCTATATTTCTAAGCTTTGCACATAATTGTATATATATGCTTGTATAGATACTTGTTTTGCTTTTGTCTTCTATTATGTATGGTTAAGTGTTGTATATAATTTATTCTCGTAACATTTGTTCAAGTGGTTGGTTAGGGCACTTGCTTTTGGTTTGCGCGGTGAGACATCACATGGCATGAAGGAAGGAAGTTACTAGCTAAGCACAATAAAGGTGTCGAGCTTACGACGTAAAACAAGCATGTTTTTTCCATTTTTGTTTCGTTATTACTTTTTCCTTCTAGCTTAGGTAGTGTGGTGAACATTCATTAAACAAGTTGTTCTCGGATTATTCGTAAAATTCTCAAATCTTCACTTTACAACTTGTTTAATCCATTTTCACCCGGTATTTTATTGTTGTTTGGACTCAAATTTTTGTTAGGTAGCTTGAGGTATTTGAGGTGATTTTCGAAGCTTGAGTGTTTCAACTTGCGAATGCATGGTAATGATAGTGTTTAAAGTTTTGTACACGTTCAAGGTATGTGTTTATCGCTTTCTAGGCTTTAGCATATTCATGATACTTAGACTTTTTACAATTTCCATGCCATTCATTCTTTTGTATACTTGTTCATTTTGTGAATCACTTTAGTTCCCACCTTTTTGTGAGGAAGCCTTTCGTTGTTCATATATGCTCGGAGTATCAATATTCTTGTTTTAACTGGATTTTATTATGCTTAATCTTTTGTTTGTGTTGATTATATGAAAGCATGAAAAGGATTAAGGCACTTGTTTCGTTTTGAGCACAACTACCTAGCCAAATAGTCAATTCACCTTGTGAGTGTGTAATCATTTGTAACCCCTTTGAGCCTTTGGTCATTATCCATGTTGTTTGAGTTTTATTCTTTTCTATGAGTATCAAATTCATTTTTTGTGTGGATCTTGATTGTTGTTTTTTCTTAATCCCTCAACTTTGTGTTGTTGTATGAATTTTTACCTTGCCTTAGAAAGTAAGGAGTATTCACATGATGATGTGGTTGAATTCAAGTTGGGGAGATGATGATCGTTCACTTGTGTTGTTGATTGCTATGAGGTTGAAAAATAGAAAAGAAAAGAAAAATGAGAAAAATATGAAAAAGAAAAGAAAAGAACAAAAAAGAAAAATTGAAAAAGCTTAGAAAAAGATAAACAAAAAGAGTAGAATAATGTTGTGCTAATAAGTTCTATGTGTTCGCTATAACACTTGGGATTTTGGATGAAGTTTGATTGGAATTTTGGTGTTTGAAACTTTGTGAGTTTATCACTCCCTTAGGTTTAGGCAAGTTTTTGTTTCGATTAGCTTTAGGAATTATCCCTTGTTTGTTCACCCGACCACATTACAACCCTGAAAGTCCTTTTGATTCTTGCTTTTGTGTTTCCAACATGATTTTTGGATGATTTCATAATTTAGTCTTTTGTTTGCAAGATTATTGTGTGAGTGAAAAAAAAAAGCCCTCATTTTGTGTTTTTCATCTACCGATGATTGTTTTTGCTAGGTGTGATTCACGTTTGAGCTTGTGTTGTTTTAGAATGTTTGGCATAACTTTTGTATTTAGCATTTGTTTCGTGATTATGTTATCGTTGAAGTTTAGTGGTAAGTATTCACTTTGCGTGTATCAATTTTTGATTGAACCATTGCATTTGTTTTCCGTTTGTCAAAACTTGTTGTTACGTGATTTCTTGGATTTCGCTTTTGTTCCTTTAGTTGTCGACTTTGTTTGAGGACAAACAATTAGGTAAGTTGGGGAGAGTTGTTAAGTGCAAATTTTACCTATTTTTGTATATAAGTTTTGTTGCACTTAACGTTACTTTATGTTAAAATCGTTCGAATAAACCCCGCTTTGTTTATAAATGCGTTTACTTTACGTTATAGTGTATATATTATGTTTTCCTGTAAATATCATTGAGTTTAATTGAATTTCGTTCATTTTTGTAGGTAATAAAGCATTGATGTTGGAGCATTGTTATATAGAGCATTGAATAAGCTTTCCAACACTTTGAACCGGGCAAAAAACAGAGTTACGGTTAAAAAGTTATGGTCGAAACAAGTTGGTTTGCTGTCATGTTTGCCAAACTTCGCCAGGAGAATGTTCGCCAGGCGAACAAAAGTTCGCCAGGCGAACAGAAAGTCCTAAAACGCGTGAAAAACACTGTTTGGACAGTAGCAAAAGTTGCATAAGTTCGCCAGGCGAACGGGACTTCGCCAGGCGAATGCTAGGACCTTTTTTTGTCTATTTAAGTGATTTTTGAGCATTTTTTAGGTTATGATGTTTGGGAACTTTTTACCCCAACTTCATCAAACACATTCTTGAGTAGATTTAGCTTAGAAACAACATTGGAGGGTGCATCTTGACGATCCGGAGTCGAATCCACTTCAATTGGAGTTGACAAACCGTGAGATTTGTGTTCTTCTTCCTTCCTCTCTATGTATTTTTCATTTGTTGGGGTTTTGTATGTAAGTTTATCTTGATTGTATGTATATTTATGGATCTTTGTATAAAATCTCTTTTATAACTCTTTATCGATGCTTATCTTGATTTTTTACTTAATGGGTTTGGATTGCTATAGAGATATACGGTTCAAACTCGATCTAAGATGAACATCTGTTAGATTCTGAATGCTAGAGATAGATTTAGGACTAATATTCACGTGGGTATCGATTCTTAATGCTTCGTGTTGTCGAGTTGTGTGAGAGATCAACAATGAGACGATACGGTTGATCTCTCGACTTTGCGTTAGAGATAAGCTCTGTTGTGAGCGATACGTGATGATATTGACGAGCGAATTAGGTTGCGTGCATTTGATGCATATATTTTTTTAGGACATGATAGGTAGAACGAAATACAACTCCTGACGAGTTTTCTCATTTCTTAAGAATGTACTTATTTTCTTGTTTTATGTTTGTTTTTCCTTTTGAATTTTTATCCCAAACCATTCAAACCCAAGCTTAGAGACGTAGAGATTGTCGAACGACATTCTTTCCCTCACACTGATCCCTGTGGAGACGATAAATCCCGGAGGAAATTCTTCCGAAAATAATATTTTTGCTTGCTGCTTTACCGCTTCAACAAAATGGCGTCGTTGCCGGGGATTGGTTGTGATATTGAGTCGCATTGCGATAGTTTATATATTTCTAAGCTTTGCACATAATTGTATATATATGCTTGTATAGATACTTGTTTTGCTTTTGTCTTCTATTATGTATGGTTAAGTGTTGTATATAATTTATTCTCGTAACATTTGTTCAAGTGGTTGGTTAGGGCACTTGCTTTTGGTTTGCGCGGTGAGACATCACATGGCATGAAGGAAGGAAGTTACTAGCTAAGCACAATAAAGGTGTCGAGCTTACGACGTAAAACAAGCATGTTTTTTCCATTTTTGTTTCGTTATTACTTTTTCCTTCTAGCTTAGGTAGTGTGGTGAACATTCATTAAACAAGTTGTTCTCGGATTATTCGTAAAATTCTCAAATCTTCACTTTACAACTTGTTTAATCCATTTTCACCCGGTATTTTATTGTTGTTTGGACTCAAATTTTTGTTAGGTAGCTTGAGGTATTTGAGGTGATTTTCGAAGTTTGAGTGTTTCAACTTGCGAATGCGTGGTAATGATAGTGTTTAAAGTTTTGTACACGTTCAAGGTATGTGTTTATCGCTTTCTAGGCTTTAGCATATTCATGATACTTAGACTTTTTACAATTTCCATGCCATTCATTCTTTTGTATACTTGTTCATTTTGTGAATCACTTTAGTTCCCACCTTTTTGTGAGGAAGCCTTTCGTTGTTCATATATGCTCGGAGTATGAATATTCTTGTTTTAACTGGATTTTATTATGCTTAATCTTTTGTTTGTGTTGATTATATGAAAGCATGAAAAGGATTAAGGCACTTGTTTCGTTTTGAGCACAACTACCTAGCCAAATAGTCAATTCACCTTGTGAGTGTGTAATCATTTGTAACCCCTTTGAGCCTTTGGTCATTATCCATGTTGTTTGAGTTTTATTCTTGTCTATGAGTATCAAATTCATTTTTTGTGTGGATCTTGATTGTTGTTTTTTCTTAATCCCTCAACTTTGTGTTGTTGTATGAATTTTTACCTTGCCTTAGAAAGTAAGGAGTATTCACATGATGATGTGGTTGAATTCAAGTTGGGGAGATGATGATCGTTCACTTGTGTTGTTGATTGCTATGAGGTTGAAAAATAGAAAAGAAAAGAAAAATGAGAAAAATATGAAAAAGAAAAGAAAAGAACAAAAAAGAAAAATTGAAAAAGCTTAGAAAAAGATAAACAAAAAGAGTAGAATAATGTTGTGCTAATAAGTTCTATGTGTTCGCTATAACACTTGGGATTTTGGAAGAAGTTTGATTGGAATTTTGGTGTTTGAAACTTTGTGAGTTTATCACTCCCTTAGGTTTAGGCAAGTTTTTGTTTTGATTAGCTTTAGGAATTATCCCTTGTTTGTTCACCCGACCACATTACAACCCTGAAAGTCCTTTTGATTCTTGCTTTTGTGTTTCCAACATGATTTTTGGATGATTGCATAATTTAGTCTTTTGTTTGCAAGATTATTGTGTGAGTGAAAAAAAAAGCCCTCATTTTGTGTTTTTCATCTACCGATGATTGTTTTTGCTAGGTGTGATTCACGTTTGAGCTTGTGTTGTTTTAGAATGTTTGGCATAACTTTTGTATTTAGCATTTGTTTCGTGATTATGTTATCGTTGAAGTTTAGTGGTAAGTATTCACTTTGCGTGTATCAATTTTTGATTGAACCATTGCATTTGTTTTCCGTTTGTCAAAACTTGTTGTTACGTGATTTCTTGGATTTTGCTTTTGTTCCTTTAGTTGTCGACTTTGTTTGAGGACAAACAATTAGGTAAGTTGGGGAGAGTTGTTAAGTGCAAATTTTACCTATTTTTGTATATAAGTTTTGTTGCACTTAACGTTACTTTATGTTAAAATCGTTCGAATAAACCCCGCTTTGTTTATAAATGCGTTTACTTTACGTTATAGTGTATATATTATGTTTTCCTGTAAATATCATTGAGTTTAATTGAATTTCGTTCATTTTTGTAGGTAATAAAGCATTGATGTTGGAGCATTGTTATATAGAGCATTGAATAAGCTTTCCAACACTTTGAACCGGGCGAAAAACAGAGTTACGGTTAAAAAGTTATGGTCGAAACAAGTTGGTTTGCTGTCATGTTTGCCAAACTTCGCCAGGAGAATGTTCGCCAGGCGAACAAAAGTTCGCCAGGCGAACAGAAAGTCCTAAAACGCGTGAAAAACACTGTTTGGACAGTAGCAAAAGTTGCATAAGTTCGCCAGGCGAACGGGACTTCGCCAGGCGAATGCTAGGACCTTTTTTTGTCTATTTAAGTGATTTTTGAGCATTTTTTAGGTTATGATGTTTGGGAACTTTTTACCCCAACTTCATCAAACACATTCTTGAGTAGATTTAGCTTAGAAACAACATTGGAGGGTGCATCTTGACGATCCGGAGTCGAATCCACTTCAATTGGAGTTGACAAACCGTGAGATTTGTGTTCTTCTTCCTTCCTCTCTATGTATTTTTCATTTGTTGGGGTTTTGTATGTAAGTTTATCTTGATTGTATGTATATTTATGGATCTTTGTATAAAATCTCTTTTATAACTCTTTATCGATGCTTATCTTGATTTTTTACTTAATGGGTTTGGATTGCTATAGAGATATACGGTTCAAACTCGATCTAAGATGAACATCTGTTAGATTCTGAATGCTAGAGATAGATTTAGGACTAATATTCACGTGGGTATCGATTCTTAATGCTTCGTGTTGTCGAGTTGTGTGAGAGATCAACAATGAGACGATACGGTTGATCTCTCGACTTTGCGTTAGAGATAAGCTCTGTTGTGAGCGATACGTGATGATATTGACGAGCGAATTAGGTTGCGTGCATTTGATGCATATATTTTTTTAGGACATGATAGGTAGAACGAAATACAACTCCTGACGAGTTTTCTCATTTCTTAAGAATGTACTTATTTTCTTGTTTTATGTTTGTTTTTCCTTTTGAATTTTTATCCCAAACCATTCAAACCCAAGCTTAGAGACGTAGAGATTGTCGAACGACATTCTTTCCCTCACACTGATCCCTGTGGAGACGATAAATCCCGGAGGAAATTCTTCCGAAAATAATATTTTTGCTTGCTGCTTTACCGCTTCAACAAAATGGCGTCGTTGCCGGGGATTGGTTGTGATATTGAGTCGCATTGCGATAGTTTATATATTTCTAAGCTTTGCACATAATTGTATATATATGCTTGTATAGATACTTGTTTTGCTTTTGTCTTCTATTATGTATGGTTAAGTGTTGTATATAATTTATTCTCGTAACATTTGTTCAAGTGGTTGGTTAGGGCACTTGCTTTTGGTTTGCGCGGTGAGACATCACATGGCATGAAGGAAGGAAGTTACTAGCTAAGCACAATAAAGGTGTCGAGCTTACGACGTAAAACAAGCATGTTTTTTCCATTTTTGTTTCGTTATTACTTTTTCCTTCTAGCTTAGGTAGTGTGGTGAACATTCATTAAACAAGTTGTTCTCGGATTATTCGTAAAATTCTCAAATCTTCACTTTACAACTTGTTTAATCCATTTTCACCCGGTATTTTATTGTTGTTTGGACTCAAATTTTTGTTAGGTAGCTTGAGGTATTTGAGGTGATTTTCGAAGTTTGAGTGTTTCAACTTGCGAATGCGTGGTAATGATAGTGTTTAAAGTTTTGTACACGTTCAAGGTATGTGTTTATCGCTTTCTAGGCTTTAGCATATTCATGATACTTAGACTTTTTACAATTTCCATGCCATTCATTCTTTTGTATACTTGTTCATTTTGTGAATCACTTTAGTTCCCACCTTTTTGTGAGGAAGCCTTTCGTTGTTCATATATGCTCGGAGTATGAATATTCTTGTTTTAACTGGATTTTATTATGCTTAATCTTTTGTTTGTGTTGATTATATGAAAGCATGAAAAGGATTAAGGCACTTGTTTCGTTTTGAGCACAACTACCTAGCCAAATAGTCAATTCACCTTGTGAGTGTGTAATCATTTGTAACCCCTTTGAGCCTTTGGTCATTATCCATGTTGTTTGAGTTTTATTCTTGTCTATGAGTATCAAATTCATTTTTTGTGTGGATCTTGATTGTTGTTTTTTCTTAATCCCTCAACTTTGTGTTGTTGTATGAATTTTTACCTTGCCTTAGAAAGTAAGGAGTATTCACATGATGATGTGGTTGAATTCAAGTTGGGGAGATGATGATCGTTCACTTGTGTTGTTGATTGCTATGAGGTTGAAAAATAGAAAAGAAAAGAAAAATGAGAAAAATATGAAAAAGAAAAGAAAAGAACAAAAAAGAAAAATTGAAAAAGCTTAGAAAAAGATAAACAAAAAGAGTAGAATAATGTTGTGCTAATAAGTTCTATGTGTTCGCTATAACACTTGGGATTTTGGAAGAAGTTTGATTGGAATTTTGGTGTTTGAAACTTTGTGAGTTTATCACTCCCTTAGGTTTAGGCAAGTTTTTGTTTTGATTAGCTTTAGGAATTATCCCTTGTTTGTTCACCCGACCACATTACAACCCTGAAAGTCCTTTTGATTCTTGTTTTTGTGTTTCCAACATGATTTTTGGATGATTGCATAATTTTGTCTTTTGTTTGCAAGATTATTGTGTGAGTGAAAAAAAAAGCCCTCATTTTGTGTTTTTCATCTACCGATGATTGTTTTTGCTAGGTGTGATTCACGTTTGAGCTTGTGTTGTTTTAGAATGTTTGGCATAACTTTTGTATTTAGCATTTGTTTCGTGATTATGTTATCGTTGAAGTTTAGTGGTAAGTATTCACTTTGCGTGTATCAATTTTTGATTGAACCATTGCATTTGTTTTCCGTTTGTCAAAACTTGTTGTTACGTGATTTCTTGGATTTCGCTTTTGTTTCTTTAGTTGTCGACTTTGTTTGAGGACAAACAATTAGGTAAGTTGGGGAAAGTTGTTAAGTGCAAATTTTACCTATTTTTGTATATAAGTTTTGTTGCACTTAACGTTACTTTATGTTAAAATCGTTCGAATAAACCCCGCTTTGTTTATAAATGCGTTTACTTTACGTTATAGTGTATATATTATGTTTTCCTGTAAATATCATTGAGTTTAATTGAATTTCGTTCATTTTTGTAGGTAATAAAGCATTTATGTTGGAGCATTGTTATATAGAGCATTGAATAAGCTTTCCAACACTTTGAACCGGGCGAAAAACAGAGTTACGGTTAAAAAGTTATGGTCGAAACAAGTTGGTTTGCTGTCATGTTTGCCAAACTTCGCCAGGCGAATGTTCGCCAGGCGAACAAAAGTTCGCCAGGCGAACAGAAAGTCCTAAAACGCGTGAAAAACACTGTTTGGACAGTAGCAAAAGTTGCATAAGTTCGCCAGGCGAACGGGACTTCGCCAGGCGAATGCTAGGACCTTTTTTTGTCTATTTAAGTGATTTTTGAGCATTTTTTAGGTTATGATGTTTGGGAACTTTTTACCCCAACTTCATCAAACACATTCTTGAGTAGATTTAGCTTAGAAACAACATTGGAGGGTGCATCTTGACGATCCGGAGTCGAATCCACTTCAATTGGAGTTGACAAACCGTGAGATTTGTGTTCCTCTTCCTTCCTCTCTATGTATTTTTCATTTGTTGGGGTTTTGTATGTAAGTTTATCTTGATTGTATGTATATTTATGGATCTTTGTATAAAATCTCTTTTATAACTCTTTATCGATGCTTATCTTGATTTTTTACTTAATGGGTTTGGATTGCTATAGAGATATACGGTTCAAACTCGATCTAAGATGAACATCTGTTAGATTCTGAATGCTAGAGATAGATTTAGGACTAATATTCACGTGGGTATCGATTCTTAATGCTTCGTGTTGTCGAGTTGTGTGAGAGATCAACAATGAGACGATACGGTTGATCTCTCGACTTTGCGTTAGGGATAAGCTCTATTGTGAGCGATACGTGATGATATTGACGAGCGAATTAGGTTGCGTGCATTTGATCCATATATTTTTTTAGTACATGATAGGTAGAACGAAATACAACTCCTGACGAGTTTTCTCATTTCTTAAGAATGTACTTATTTTCTTGTTTTATGTTTGTTTTTCCTTTTGAATTTTTATCCCAAACCATTCAAACCCAAGCTTAGAGACGTAGAGATTGTCGAACGGCATTCTTTCCCTCACACTGATCCCTGTGGAGACGATAAATCCCGGAGAAAATTCTTCCGAAAATAATATTTTTGCTTGCTGCTTTACCGCTTCAACAAAAAGGCGTCGTTGCCGGGGATTGGTTGTGATATTGAGTCGCATTGCGATAGTTTCTATATTTCTAAGCTTTGCACATAATTGTATATATATATGCTTGTATAGATACTTGTTTTGCCTTTGTCTTCTATTATGTTTGTTTAAGTGTTGTATATATTTTGTTCTCGTAACATTTGTTCAAGTGGTTGGTTAGGGCACTTGCTTTTGGTTTGCGCGGTGAGACATCACATGGCATGAAGGAAGGAAGTTACTAGCTAAGCACAATAAAGGCGTCGAGCTTACGACGTAAAACAAGCATGTTTTTTCCATTTTTGTTTCGTTATTACTTTTTCCTTCTAGCTTAGGTAGTGTGGTGAACATTCATTAAACAAGTTGTTCTCGGATTATTCGTAAAATTCTCAAATCTTCACTTTACAACTTGTTTAATCCATTTTCACCCGGTATTTTATTGTTGTTTGGACTCAAATTTTTGTTTGGTAGCTTGAGGTATTTGAGGTGATTTTCCAAGTTTGAGTGTTTCAACTTGCGAATGCGTGGTAATGATAGTGTTTAAAGTTTTGTACACGTTCAAGGTATGTGTTTATCGCTTTCTAGGCTTTAGCATATTCATGATACTTAGACTTTTTACAATTTCCATGCCATTCATTCTTTTGTATACTTGTTCATTTTGTGAATCACTTTAGTTCCTACCTTTTTGTGAGGAAGCCTTTCGTTGTTCATATATGCTCGGAGTACCAATATTCTTGTTTTAACTGGATTTTATTATGCTTAATCTTTTGTTTGTGTTGATTATATGAAAGCATGAAAAGGATTAAGGCACTTGTTTCGTTTTGAGCACAACTACCTAGCCAAATAGTCAATTCACCTTGTGAGTGTGTGATCATTTGTAACCCCTTTGATCCTTTGGTCATTATCCATGTTGTTTGAGTTTTATTATTGTCTATGAGTATCAAATTCATTTTTTGTGTGGATCTTCATTGTTGTTTTTTCTTAATCCCTCAACTTTGTGTTGTTGTATGAATTTTTACCTTGCCTTAGAAAGTAAGGAGTATTCACATGATGATGTGGTTGAATTCAAGTTGGGGAGATGATGATCGTTCACTTGTGTTATTGATTGCTATGAGGTTGAAAATAAGAAAAGAAAAGAAAAATGAGAAAAATATGAAAAAGAAAAGAAAAGAACAGAAAAGAAAAATTGAAAAAGCTTAGAAAAAGATAAACAAAAAGAGTAGAATAATGTTGTGCTAATAAGTTCTATGTGTTTGGTATAACACTTGGGATTTTGGAAGAAGTTTGATTGGAATTTTGGTGTTTGAAACTTTGTGAGTTTATCACTCCCTTAGGTTTAGGCAAGTTTTTGTTTCGATTAGCTTTAGGAATTATCCCTTGTTTGTTCACCCGACCACATTACAACCCTGAAAGTCCTTTTGATTCTTGCTTTTGTGTTTTCAACATGATTTTTGGATGATTGCATAATTTAGTCTTTTGTTTGCAAGATTATTGTGTGAGTGAAAAAAAAAGCCCTCATTTTGTGTTTTTCATCTACCGATGATTGTTTTTGCTAGGTGTGATTCACGTTTGAGCTTGTGTTGTTTTAGAATGTTTGGCATAACTTTTGTATTTGGCATTTGTTTCGTGATTATGTTATCGTTGAAGTTTAGTGGTAAGTATTCACTTTGCGTGTATCAATTTTTGATTGAACCATTGCATTTGTTTTCCGTTTGTCAAAACTTGTTGTTACGTGATTTCTTGGATTTCGCTTTTGTTCCTTTAGTTGTCGACTTTGTTTGAGGACAAACAATTAGGAAAGTTGGGGAGAGTTGTTAAGTGCAAATTTTACCTATTTTTGTATATAAGTTTTGTTGCAGTTAACGTTACTTTATGTTAAAATCGTTCGAATAAACCCCGCTTTGTTTATAAATGCGTTTACTTTACGTTATAGTGTATATATTATGTTTTCCTGTAAATATCATTGAGTTTAATTGAATTTCGTTCATTTTTGTAGGTAATAAAGCATTGATGTTGGAGCATTGTTATATAGAGCATTGAATAAGCTTTCCAACGCTTTGAACCGGGCGAAAAACAGAGTTACGGTTAAAAAGTTATGGTCGAAACAAGTTGGTTTGCTGTCATGTTCACCAAACTTCGCCAGACGAACAGAAAGTCCTAAAACGCGTGAAAAACACTGTTTGGACAGTAGCAAAAGTTGCATAGGTTCGCCAGGCGAATGCTGGGACCTTTTTTTGTCTATTTAAGTGATTTTTGAGCATTTTTTAGGTTATGATGTTTGGGAACTTTTTACCCCAACTTCATCAAACACATTCTTGAGTAGATTTAGCTTAGAAACAACATTGGAGGGTGCGTCTTGACGATCCGGAGTCGAATCCACTTCAATCGAAGTTGACAAACCGTGAGATTTGTGTTCTTCTTCCTTCCTCTCTATGTATTTTTCATTTGTTGGGGTTTTGTATGTAAGTTTATCTTGATTGTATGTATATTTATGGATCTTTGTATAAAATCTCTTTTACAACTCTTTATCGATGCTTATCTTGATTTTTTACTTAATGGGTTTGGATTGCTATAGAGATATACGGTTCAAACTCGATCTAAGATGAACATCTGTTAGATTCTGAATGCTAGAGATAGATTTAGGACTAATATTCACGTGGGTATCGATTCTTAATGCTTCGTGTTGTCGAGTTGTGTGAGAGATCAACAATGAGACGATACGGTTGATCTCTCGACTTTGCGTTAGAGATAAGCTCTGTTGTGAGCGATACGTGATGATATTGACGAGTGAATTAGGTTGCGTGCATTTGATCCATATATTTTTTTAGTACATGATAGGTAGAACGAAATACAACTCCTGACGAGTTTTCTCATTTCTTAAGAATGTACTTATTTTCTTGTTTTATGTTTGTTTTTCCTTTTGAATTTTTATCCCAAACCATTCAAACCCAAGCTTAGAGACGTAGAGATTGTCGAACGGCATTCTTTCCCTCACACTGATCCCTGTGGAGACGATAAATCCCGGAGGAAATTCTTCCGAAAATAATATTTTTGCTTGCTGCTTTACCGCTTCAACAAAATGGCGCCGTTGCCGGGGATTGGTTGTGATATTGAGTCGCATTGCGATAGTTTCTATATTTCTAAGCTTTGCACATAATTGTATATATATATATGCTTGTATAGATACTTGTTTTGCTTTTGTCTTCTATTATATTTGTTTAAGTGTTGTATATATTTTGTTCTCGTAACATTTGTTCAAGTGGTTGGTTAGGGCACTTGCTTTTGGTTTGCACGGTGAGACATCACATGGCATGAAGGAAGGAAGTTACTAGCTAAGCACAATAAAGGCGTCGAGCTTACGACGTAAAACAAGCATGTTTTTTCCATTTTTGTTTCGTTATTACTTTTTCCTTCTAGCTTAGGTAGTGTGGTGAACATTCATTAAACAAGTTGTTCTCGGATTATTCGTAAAATTCTCAAATCTTCACTTTACAACTTGTTTAATCCATTTTCACCCGGTATTTTATTGTTGTTTGGGCTCAAATTTTTGTTAGGTAGCTTGAGGTATTTGAGGTGATTTTCCAAGTTTGAGTGTTTCAACTTGCGAATGCGTGGTAATGATAGTGTTTAAAGTTTTGTACACGTTCAAGGTATGTGTTTATCGCTTTCTAGGCTTTAGCATATTCATGATACTTAGACTTTTTACAATTTCCATGCCATTCATTCTTTTGTATACTTGTTCATTTTGTGAATCACTTTATTTCCCACCTTTTTGTGAGGAAGCCTTTCGTTGTTCATATATGCTCGGAGTACCAATATTCTTGTTTTAACTTGATTTTATTATGCTTAATCTTTTGTTTGTGTTGATTATATGAAAGCATGAAAAGGATTAAGGCACTTGTTTCGTTTTGAGCACAACTACCTAGTCAAATAGTCAATTCACCTTGTGAGTGTGTGATCATTTGTAACCCCTTTGAGCCTTTGGTCATTATCCATGTTGTTTGAGTTTTATTCTTGTCTATGAGTATCAAATTCATTTTTTGTGTGGATCTTTATTGTTGTTTTTTCTTAATCCCTCAACTTTGTGTTGTTGTATGAATTTTTACCTTGCCTTAGAAAGTAAGGAGTATTCACATGATGATGTGGTTGAATTCAAGTTGGGGAGATGTTGATCGTTCACTTGTGTTGTTGATTGCTATGAGGTTTAAAAATAGAAAAGAAAAGAAAAATGAGAAAAATATGAAAAAGAAAAGGAAAGAACAGAAAAGAAAAATTGAAAAAGCTTAGAAAAAGATAAACAAAAAGAGTAGAATAATGTTGTGCTAATAAGTTCTATGTGTTTGGTATAACACTTGGGATTCTGTAAGAAGTTTGATTGGAATTTTAGTGTTTGAAACTTTGTGAGTTTATCACTCCCTTAGGTTTAGGCAAGTTTTTGTTTCGATTAGCTTTAGGAATTATCCCTTGTTTGTTCACCCGACCACATTACAACCCTGAAAGTCCTTTTGATTCTTGCTTTTGTGTTTTCAACATGATTTTTGGATGATTGCATAATTTAGTCTTTTGTTTGCAAGATTATTGTGTGAGTGAAAAAAAAAAGCCCTCATTTTGTGTTTTTCATCTACCGATGATTGTTTTTGCTAGGTGTGATTCACGTTTGAGCTTGTGTTGTTTTAGAATGTTTGGCATAACTTTTGTATTTAGCATTTGTTTCGTGATTATGTTATCGTTGAAGTTTAGTGGTAAGTATTCACTTTGCGTGTATCAATTTTTGATTGAACCATTGCATTTGTTTTCCGTTTGTCAAAACTTGTTGTTACGTGATTTCTTGGATTTCGCTTTTGTTCCTTTAGTTGTCGACTTTGTTTGAGGACAAACAATTAGGTAAGTTGGGGAGAGTTGTTAATTGCAAACTTTACCTATTTTTGTATATAAGTTTTGTTGCACTTAACGTTACTTTATGTTAAAATCGTTCGAATAAACCCCGCTTTGTTTATAAATGCGTTTACTTTACGTTATAGTGTATATATTATGTTTTCCTGTAAATATCAATGATTTTAATTGAATTTCGTTCATTTTTGTAGGTAATAAAGCATTGATGTTGGAGCATTGTTAGATAGAGCATTGAATAAGCTTTCCAACGCTTCGAACCGGGCGAAAAACGGAGTTACGGTTAAAAAGTTATGGTCGAAACAAGTTGGTTTGCTGTCATGTTCGCCAAACTTCGCCAGGCGAACAAAAGTTCGCCAGACGAACAGAAAGTCCTAAAACGCGTGAAAAACACTGTTTGGACAGTAGAAAAAGTTACATAGGTTCGCCAGGCGAACGGGACTTCGCCAGGCGAATGCTGGGACCTTTTTTTGTCTATTTAAGTGATTTTTGAGCATCTTTTAGGTTATGATGTTTGGGAACTTTTTACCCCAACTTCATCAAACACATTCTTGAGTAGATTTAGCTTAGAAACAACATTGGAGGGTGCATCTTGACGATCCGGAGTCGAATCCACTTCAATCAGAGTATACAAACCGTGAGATTTGTGTTCTTCTTTCTTCCTCTCTATGTATTTTTCATTTGTTGGGGTTTTGTATGTAAGTTTATCTTGATTGTATGTATATTTATGGATCTTTGTATAAAACCTCTTTTACAACTCTTTATCGATGCTTATCTTGATTTTTTACTTAATGGGTTTGGATTGCTATAGAGATATACGGTTCAAACTCGATCTAAGATGAACATCTGTTAGATTCTGAATGCTAGAGATAGATTTAGGACTAATATTCACGTGGGTATCGATTCTTAATGCCTTGTGTTGTCGAGTTGTGTGAGAGATCAACAATGAGACGATACGGTTGATCTCTCGACTTTGCGTTAGAGATAAGCTCTGTTGTGAGCGATACGTGATGATATTGACGAGCGAATTAGGTTGCGTGCATTTGATCCATATATTTTTTTGGTACATGATAGGTAGAACGAAATACAACTCCTGACGAGTTTTCTCATTTCTTAAGAATGTACTTATTTTCTTGTTTTATGTTTGTTTTTCCTTTTGAATTTTTATCCCAAACCATTTAAACCCAAGCTTAGAGACGTAGAGATTATCGAATGGCATTCTTTCCCTCACACTGATCCCTGTGGAGACGATAAATCCCGGAGGGAATTATTCCGAAAATAATATTTTTGCTTGCTGCTTTACCGCTTCAACAACCTTTCTCTCCACAGTTGAAGCAAGTCGGAGCTTCATCTTTGCAGTCAGTAGCTATGTGGCCTCTCCTGCCACAACGATGAAACCTCAGCACCTTATTAGTACAAACCTTAGCACAGTGGCCTTACTCGCCACACTTATAACACTTGCTTGGAGTAGTAGCTGCTCCCCCACTTGACTTTTTCCCATCTGAAGCTTTCTGCTTCCCTTTATCATCAGAAGTCACATACGGTTTCCCGCTATACTGTCATTTCTCTTTCTTCTCACTCAACAGCTTGTAGTGAGAAGATTGAGCTTGGCTATCCTCATCATAAACTCTGCTCTTGTTCACCAGTTCTGCAAACCGACGAATCTACCGGTACCTAATTCCCTGCTTAATCTCTGGTCTCAACCGATTCTCGAACTTAAGACACTTTGACATCTTTGCGTCAACACGATTGTAATGCGGACAAAACTTCACTAAAGCCTCAAACTTTGCTGCATACTCAGCCACAGTCATATTCCCTTGCTTCAACTCAAGGAATTCCACCTCTTTCTTGCCCCGAAAGATTTTAGGAAAATACTTCCTTAAACACAGTCCAAGTTATTACAATGCCAACACCTCCCAATCTCTGACGAGTGTTATCCCACCAGTCCTTTGCTTCCTCTGCTAGCATATGCATACCAAACTGCACCTACTGAGCATCAGTGCACGTCATAACCCGAAAAATCTTCGCAATCACTCTTAGCCACTTCTACACACCATCAGGATCATGAGTGCCCATAAAAGTCGGCGGATTGTTTCTTTGGAAATTCCCCAAAGCACGAAACTCATCTGGAGGTCCACCATTCTGCGCCATCACTTGGGCAAGCAATTCCAGCGCATCAGCAAGAGCACAATCATTTCTTCCAGCCATCTACAGCCAATAACAGGGTCATAAGAAAACAACTCATCCAATAATGTTCTCACACTATTGACTAACAGGGAACTAACAACATAAAAATTTGGCCGGACGGACCGACCTGCTCTGATACCACTAATGTAACACCCTTTTCTACCCCATAAATATAATGGCAAATCAACCACATTTATCAGAGTAAAATATTCAACACAATAAAAATCACCTCAAAGGGCGTACATTTCTCAATAACTCAAATAAAAGTCAATGCTTTATAAACAACGGGTTTTCCTAAAATTACTCAAAAATTGCTCAAAAGGCAGCGGAACTCAAAAAGGAAAAATCCAAAGTTTTCCTTGAGCAGCAACATAATCAAAATAAAAATAATTAATAAAACATGGTTTAACTCAAAGACCCCAACCCAATGTTACACTATTAGAGCAAGACCTTCTAAGTCAACCAAAAGTCAAAAACTCCAAAAAGTCCTCGACGGCATCCACAGCTAAACCTGGTCATTTGAACGTTACCCACGTGGAGGCAACATTTAAACATGCAGGGTGAGTAAAACGATTCATAATAATTAATATAGGAATCAATATATAAAATAGCGTCATTTTCGTATTCAACATCATCATAATCATCAAGGAAACATCAAAAAGCCATAATATCATAAATTACACCAAATTGTCACATAAATGCAAATGCAACAAGACTCATGCATATGGTACCAATTCATTAAAGTTTGATGGACATTGGGCCATCCACCCTCCATAGATCCCCCATCAATAGCATCGATTCTACACAAGAATCGGAGCACAACAAAATACTTCACATCTGTACAATGGGACTGAAGCCAGAAGAATCAAACACTAGACCGAAGTCCGGAATTCATATGAATGCATGATGCACACGTCAATATCATCCTCATAATAAACTCATTAGGTGCATCATCATTCATCAAAATCATCATAATAATCATGTCATCATATAATCATCAAAAACTCATGGAACTAACATCATAACTCATCATCATTACTCATAGGAATCATCATACAATCATGTATTAATCATATATGAATCACAGTCATACTCAAGGTAATTCATCCAGAAAATCACAGCATCAAAGCATCAAGACAGCACTTCACAAGAACACAAATCACAAAAATATGCTATGTTCGTTGAACAGTTCACCGTACGAGTCTGTGGCGAATGTTCGCTGTGCGAAGGATTGTTCATTGTGCGAACTCGCGATTACAGCAAAACGTTGTTATGCAACCAGTAGCAAAACCAGCCCAAAAGTCCCTATGATTTCCTTCCCCCAATGCCCCAAAACATCCCTAAATCATTCCTAAGGCACAAAATCTACGACTTATTAGGCCAATCCCGTATCGTGTTTATGCCTCCAATTCCTATAAAATCCTTACATTTTTCCACATTCATTAGAGCTCTTATAATCAATTAGCCTATACGGTTAAAACCTCAACAACAGATTTTTTTGCCACGAAGGCCTAATTTTCCTTACTCCCACATTAACTTCAAACCTATCAGACCATCAGTTCAAATCTCTCAAGCTCATTAAACTCACCAGAAAGGCAACAACAATTCAATACTCAAAATACCTAAATCCTTAAATCAACTTTAAATACATTGAATTATATATTGAAAACAATGAAGGTAATACTCCCCATACTTAAACAACCTCAAGAACAGATTTGGCCACGAAGGCCTAATTTCTCCAAACTCAAAAACCTCCTAAATCCTTAAATTAGCTTTAAATACATTGAATCATATATTTAAAATAATGAAGGCAATACTCCTCATACCTTAATTGTCGACTCTAAGTCTTTCTCCTTGATTCTTTGAAACCTCGCAAAGCTTTTGCCTCAATCCTCTTCCTGATAGCTCTAGCTTCTATTTCTTCCTTTTTCACGGTCTAACAAGAATGAATCCTAATTTCCTCAAAATCCCTTTTTGTTAAACCTAACTTTGGGCCTTTAAAATGGACTTTCCAATTTCATCCTCACTAACTCCTCCTCAAATGTCCACTTTGCCCTTAAATTAACTTATATTTATTTAAATTAATAATAATACCAAATATATTCATATTATATATTATTATTTAAATAAATAATGTTAGACTAAGGCACGGATCTAGAAGGGGGGGTTGAATAGATCCCTTTTAAAAATTTGAGTGGCGCTACCAATAAAATTGGTTTTCAAAATTGTTTTCAAATGCGGAAGCGGCCTTGGAAAATATAGTCTAAAACGAACAACTATTGGAGAGCCGGATATGCGTCAAGCAGATGAATTTAAGACGATAACGGATAGTAAATCACTACACACTTTTATGCAAAACTCAGATGTGATTCACTCGTACTATTTCCTTATTCCAATGATCAAAAATTACACCAAAACTAGCAGCAAAATTAAGGCAATTTTAGTTCAGCACTTTTGTCGAACAGTTGGTGTGCACAAATACCTTAAATGATATTTGTGTTGAATGAGTGATTGAAAAAGCCTTAGTACAGTATTTCTATTGTACTTAGTAGTTAAAAAACAGTGTTTCACCAACTCACTCAATCAATACTACAATTTGACAAAATCACTTATTCTAGAATCACTTAATTTTTAAGCTGTAATTGAAAATGCAGAAAATAAAGGAACACAAGATTTGATGAGGCAGTTCCCCCAGTCGTCCTCGCGTTGGGGTACGTCTGCCCTCAATTCTACAATGAGAATTGAGATATGTATTGAATAGATATCACCTGTTTGGTAGAACAGTTATACACAAGAATCGATAGACAATTGATACAAACAATCTTAATGTTGCTGATAATTTCTACCACTTCTTGCCCCTTGATTCAAGATGAATCAAGTCCTCCAATTTGATGTGAATGACCTCCGATTGCAGCCACCTTATTGACAACTCTTCCGTTGATCAAACCTTCGGCACGGCTGATCTTAGACACACCCAAATTGAACCCGGAACGTCTTCAACCTTTCAACGCCCTAGCTACTAGATTGATCAACCTTCCGCTAATCAATCACCTTCGCACTCGCTTGATTGTTGAACCGACGATTCCGTAACAAAAGCCTTCAAAACCTGTAGTCTTGATAGGTAAAACCTCAAAGGTTTTCTCCCAAGAAACACCTGCACCAGCTTCCACTCGAACCGGATCTTCAATCACGCGTTCGAACCTTATCACCGTCGAGCAAACCACAAACCGCAGCAAAAAAAAATTGATTATCTGTAATTTGAGGATTTGTGAGTTGATTGAACGATGAAGATGAAGAACACTGATGCACCTCTTTCACGTTTCTTGACCTGAACACTTTCTCACAATGCTTTCAAAAATGTTAGTTGTTAAAATTGAAAAGACAGCTATTTATAGTAATATACAAAACAGACAGTTGACAGATCAATGAAACATAGCAGAATTTCTGTTTCTGCGCGCGAACGGTCGACCATAGGGTCGGCGTGCGCTGAGCCGTGTGACACTCAAACTGTCATGCGCCGAGTCAGCGGTCGACGCATGATCTTCATGCGCTGAGCCGTCTGATTCTTAAACCTGCATGCGCCAAGTTAACGGTCGACGCATGACCTTCATGCGCTGACCCGTGTGAACTGAATGAAACTGTGTGCTGACGGTATGGTCGGCTCATGGTTCAAAAATCTGCAAAAACATAAATTTCTACAGCTTTTTGTGCATTACGTCATTGTAAAAATTGAATCATAAGTAGCGTGAATGATTTAAACGAAAGAAGGATATCTCTTAGCAAGTTGTCATCATCAAAAACCAGAGGCACGCTTGTGTTGGTAGATACTTTGCCTTCACATTCTCCCCCTTTTTGATGATGGCAACCTACTGTTACGCAACACGTGATAGGTATAGGTATGCTCCCCCTTTCTTTTACAATTATAGCGGTCGTAATCATCGTCTATCTACTGCTCGGTTCTCCCCCTTTGACAACATCAAAAAGAGGTAAACTCGTGACACAATAACAACACATTGAATCATGCATAAATGAGATACCAACAGATGAGAAGTAAACAACAGTTATACATACGATGGAGATAACAGTTAATAGATTACAGAACCACAAAAATGTCATGATAGCAACATAGAAGTAAGCAACAATCATAGTGAGTTTGGGCAGAAAAGCAAAACACAACAAACAAAATGAATGCAAGCCAAAACAGGAAACAACAAATGACATATGAGCGCATGCTAATAGCCCCGTCCACGTCCGCGACCACGACCACGCCTGTCATAGTAATGAGGATGGCGTTGGGGATGAGCTAGATCAGTAAATTCTTCTGTGATGTTATTCAAAAAGTCAAGACTGTCGACAATGGCGCGCTCTTCAGCTTGATGACAGTGAGTTAGAGTCTCGAATCGAGCGTCCAGCTGAGTCGACATTCCACTGATCCGTTCATTTTGGTTATGCAGTTCAGAACGAATTTGTGCCATTCTTTCATTTTGATCCCTCATGAATTTTTGCTGTTGTTCCTGCATATTGGTCATAAAATTTCGCTGTTCCAACTGCATCGACTGCATCATTTCTAAAATCTCCGAATTGTTTGACGGTTGTTAAGGAGAAGGTGGGTCTGCAGTGCTTGGTTGATACGGCTGATAGAATTTGCCAAGGGTGGTCCACCCGGTGTATTGCCATTCACCCCAGCCTTGGTTATTCTCCTCATCCTCATTTTCCTGTTGGTTTGAGTAGGCAGACCAGTTATTGTGTTGATTGTCATCTTGATATGTTTGTTGATAGTTTTCAGAAGGCACGTATGGTTGATGACCTTCATTAATATCGTGGTCCAGCTGAGTCTCATCAGCGGTTTCTTGTGCCTCTCCTGCATTGTCACCTTGATTATCTTCATCTTCACTTGAGCTTCCTTCTGCTTCTTCATCTTCTCCACCCTCTGACTCATCAGCACTTTCTTCACTCGAGGAGGCAGCTGCAGCCATGGTTGAGCGCCGATAAAATTTGTACTTTTTGAGCGACTGATCCCACACATATCCCATCATAGCAAAGACCTTTGAACTGAACTCTTTATCGGAAGAAATTGGAGTATACGGAAAAGACGGGTAATTGATACCTGCAGAGTTTAAAGCTTCCTGAATGAATGAGCCATAGGCGAGCGCGGTGCCTCGCTTGGAGTCTCTTAGTTCATACATCCGGCTTGTAATATAGTACGGCCAGTTAATTTTAATGTCGTGACCTAGTATATGGATGAGATGCACTTCAGCTTGTTCGACTCTTGACAAACCACCTTGTTTAGGCCGCAGAATGCGCGCCACAATCCATTGAAGGATCCTTGGAGATGATTTGAGTTTTCCGGATGTGACGGACCTCGGAAAAGCCGCACTGTTTACAATGTGCTCCGGATAAGGCCTCTTGAGCATATTATTCAGTGCTTTGTTATACTCATAACCTTCAAGAGTTTTAGAATCGGTCACTTCGGCTAGGGGAGGTTCACCATCCTCTACAGACATATCAAAATACTTACTCCAGAATTCAGTATTTACAGTCACTTGAGTTGTTCCAATATGGGAATGAAAGTTTTCTCCGTGAAATTTATCATTCAATTCAGAGTAAAAGACACGCACCAGATCTTCGCTATATTGTACATTGCATTCAACAAATCGTTCAACACCATGATAAGTAAGAAAGTTCATGAACTCACCCAGATGCATGCGTTCAGCAACCAGTTCATAGAAGGCGTGTTGTCGAACCACTTTCCTCTTACCAATGTCTTTGTTAAAGTTTTCGCGACGAGACGGATGAACCAGGGATTCTGCAGTGATTGGCACTGTTCCGGAGGTTGACCCTCTTGATCTCTTTCTTGTAGGTCTAGAGGAAGAAGCCATGGGTATAGTTTTGTGGGTACAAGGAACTCTTTACCAATGTGATGGAGAATGAAGAGTTTTGAGATGAAGGATTTTGAATTTTGAGAAGAAGGAGAGAGATAACCCTTGTTTAATGTAAGGATTAGGGTTTGATTGAAAAATGTGAGGAGATGAAGAGAGTTAGTAGGGGTAGTAGGTGTGGGTTTCTAGTAATGAAGATAAATGCAAGTGTAACTGCCCAAAAAAAAACTGAACCGTCAAGTAATCAGGAAAACTGGGTTTTTGCGCGAGCCGTCGACGGTAGCTTCTGCATGCGTCGACGCATGCTTCAGATTTTTCACCAGATACAAAAGTTAACAGGGTGCGCCGACCGCTGCCCTGTTATGGTCGACTCAATATGCAACAAACAGCAGATTTTTGTATTTTACCATATTCAGAGGTACATGCTATGCAAAAATGATGTCATGACATATAAGAAAAAAAATATCTATATACATATGCAGTAGATGTCATACAAATTTAGCGTAGTATAAGCGATATGATTTGAGATCAACAGGATTATCAAACAAAGAGAGAGAGAAAGAACAATATCACCTTGATGCCTGATTTGCTTGATACACAACATACTTATACTTACACGAATATCAAATTGTTAGAAGTACAACAGCATGATTATTTGAATGAAATAAGATAACATCAGCAAATATTATTCCCGTTCCGAAATGTCGAGGATGCCAAGTTCTCGGCGGATATGAAAGAAAGGTTCCGTTGCTAGCGGCTTTGTGAAAATGTCCGCTAGTTGGTTTTTAGTGTCAACGTGTTCAAATACAACATCACCTTTCTCAACATGGTCCCTAAGAAAATGGTGTCGAATTTCTATATGTTTAGTGCGAGAGTGTAATACGGGATTTTTGGTAAGGTTAATAGCGCTAGTGTTGTCACATAGGATAGGAATACGTTCAAGTTTAAGATTGAAATCTAGTAGTTGTTGCTTAATCCACAGAATTTGAGCACAACAACTACCAGCGGCAACGTATTCCGCCTCGGCCGTTGATAAAGCAACTGAAACTTGTTTCTTGCTATGCCAACTAACCAAGGAGTTTGAAAACAAATGACATGTACCACTAGTGCTTTTCCTATCCGATTTGCACCCGGCAAAGTCGGAATCGGAGTAACCTACCAACGAGCAATCACTACCCTTAGAATACCACAATCCATACTTCGGGGTACCTGACAGGTATCGAAGAATTCGTTTAACAGCTTTTAGGTGGGATTCTTTGGGACATGATTGGTATCGTGCACACATGCACACACTAAACATAATATCAGGACGTGACGCAGTAAGATAGAGAAGTGAACCAATCATACCTCTATATCGTTTTACCTCTACGTCCTTGCCATTTTCATCTTTATCCAAATTTACGCATGTAGGCATTGGGGTGTCTATGGCCTTGGATTTTGCCATGTCAAATCTCTTGATCAAGTCCAAACAATATTTTGTTTGGCTCACGAATGTCCCTTCTTGGAGTTGTTTAATTTGCAGGCCGAGGAAGTATGTGAGCTCCCCCATCATACTCATCTCGAATTCGCCCTGCATGAGGTCAGAAAACTCTCTCACGAGATTCATGTTAGTGGATCCAAATATAATATCGTCAACATAGATTTGCACCAAAATCAAGTGCTTTCCTTGACGTTTAATGAAGAGTGTAGTGTCAACCTTTCCTCGTGAGTACCCCTGATTAAGTAAAAACTTACTTAGTCGCTCATACCAAGCTCTAGGAGCTTGTTTGAGACCATATAAAGCTCTTTTTAACTTGTAAACATGTTCAGGGTATTCATGAGATTCAAAACCGGGAGGTTGAGACACATATACTTCTTCATTTATGTGACCGTTAAGGAACGCACTTTTAACATCCATTTGAAATAACTTAAAATCCTTTGCACATGCAAAGGCGAGTAAAAGGCGTATAGCCTCGAGTCGGGCAACCGGCGCATAAGTTTCCTCATAGTCGATGCCTTCCTCTTGGTTATACCCTTGAGCGACCAATCTCGCTTTATTACGGGTTATTACCCCGTTTTCGTCCAACTTGTTCCTAAACACCCATCGGGTGCCGATTACTCGATGGCCTCGCGGAGGAGGGACAAGGTCCCATACCTCGTTTCTTTTAAACTGATTTAGTTCCTCTTGCATCGATAAAAACCAGTGCTCATCGAGTAGGGCCTCTTTGGGGTTTTTAGGCTCTATTTGTGAAACGAAAGCGAAGTGATAACAAAAGTTACTTAGCTTAGATCGAGTGGTGACTCCCTTTGTGATGTCTCCGAGAATATTGTCAATTGGATGATCTTTACACGACTTCCAAGCTTGAGGGAGATCATCGTTTGTAGGCGGATGAGCTTCCTCAGTTACCTCATGGTGTGCATCCTTATCCTCCTCAATTTTGACTCTATCGGGTTGATCAATCCCCGTTTCGCCACCTTTGAGTATGTCTTCTGTGGATGTACCTGCACCATGAACAACACTATCCTTTCCGACATTTCTCGGATAGGACTCATCAAACGTAACGTGCACAGACTCTTCAACAGCTAGTAATCTTTTATTATAAATCCTATATGCTTTACTTGATTGCGAGTACCCTAGAAAAATGCCTTCATCGGCTTTTGAATCAAACTTGCCCAAGTTTTCCTTTCCATTGTTTAATACAAAGCACTTGCATCCAAAAACATGAAGGTGAGAAACATTAGGCTTTCGCCCTTTTAAAAGTTCATACGGAGTTTTGTTTAGAATGGGGCGGATGAGTACCCTATTCAAAACATAACATGCCGTACTAATGGCGTCGGCCCAAAAGTATTTTGGTAAACCACTATCATTAATCATTGTTCTTCCCAATTCTTCTAAAATTCTGTTTTTACGCTCCACAACCCCATTTTGTTGAGGAGTTCGTGGAGCCGAGAAGTTATGATCGATGCCATGGTTACCGCAATATTCTTCAAATAAATGATTTTCAAATTCACCTCCGTGGTCACTTCTTATTGACACAATGTTTGTATTTAACTTATTTTGGGAGAGCTTGGCAAATCTCTCAAAAGCGGCAAACGTGTCACTTTTACTCACTAAGAAGATGGTCCAACAGAACCTAGAAAAGTCGTCCACTATTACGAATCCGTAATAGTTTCCTCCTAGACTTTTGATCCTAGACGGCCCAAACAAGTCCATATGAAGTAGTTCAAGAGGTCTCGTTGTTGAAATAATCTTTTTGGATTTAAAGGAGATCCTCGTTTGTTTTCCTTTTTGACAAGCATCACAAAGGTGATCCTTGGTGAACTTAATTTTGGGAAGTCCTAGTACTAGATCTTTTGAGACAATCTTATTGAGTAAGTCAAAGTTGACATGCGCTAAGCGCCTATGCCATAGCCATGAGTCTTCACTCATAGATATGAGACATTGATCGCTTGTTGGGGATACCACATTCAAGTCAAGCATATACACATTGTTTACTCTAAAACCAATAAACACATTCTTCTTATCACTTTCATGCACAATTTTGCAGCAATCTTTTGAAAAGGAAACATTGTAACCTTTGTCGCATAATTGGCTAATGCTAAGGAGATTATGTTTAAGGTTTTCGACAAGCAACACATCGGAAATTGTAGTAGAGGAGGGATTACCTATACTACCTTTACCTAGTATCGCTCCGCGGTTGTTATCACCGTATGTTACATACCCTTTCTTCTTAGCCACGAAGTCTATGAATAAGGATATGTCTCCAGACATGTGCCTTGAGCACCCACTATCAAGAACCCATCTTCTCTCGGTGGACTCGACACATTTCACCTGTCAAAATATAACTTAGAAAAGGGAGGTACCCAATGGCATATTGGGTCCTAATAGGTTAGCGACAAGACGGTTGCGTTTGGGCAACCATTGGTAGATGCCTTTAGGAACAAGAAATCTCCTAAATCGACATTTACCAATGGAGTGGCCTTTCTTGCAACAGTAAAAGCATACAAAGTCGACATTAGAATCACTTTCACTTGCTTGATCCCTAATTACATATGCATATTTTTGATATGGGTTTATCATACTTTTTCTAAAATCCTTTTTATCGATTGCAAATGTAATTTTAGGTTCAAGTGCCTTGTCTAATTTGGCCTTAAGGTTTCTAACCTCACCTTGCCAAATATGACAAGTATCACAACCAAAGTTGAAAGGATTACTATTGTCCTTACAATCCGATTCATTATCTTTCACAATGGAAGCCTTAAGGTCCTCTAATTTCTTTTCGGACTCTAAGACTTTGTGCTCTAAATATGTAAAAATTCTTCTATTAGAAGCAAGTTTCTTAAAGGCTTCAGTTGCTTCCTTGTGTAAAACATCGAATGCGGTTTGTAATTCGGAATGAGACATATTAGATGACATATTATATCTAGAGTGACGTACCTGTTTCTTTTTCTTTTTCTGATTTGCGGAGAGACATAGATTCACGGACTCTTCTTCATCACTAGAGCTTTCATTAGAGGAGGAAGAATCACTGTCGCTTTCCCACGCGATGTACGCCCTCCTAGGCTTTGATGCTCTCTTATGTGACTTCGATTGTTCCTTTTCTTTTCCCTTGTTGTTCATTGGACAGTCCGGTTTGTAGTGACCGGGCTTTCCACATTTATAGCACGTTCCTCTAGTCTTTTTGCCTTTTTGATTGTCATCTTTGGAGAACCTTGATTGCCTTCGGAAATTTACCAGGTTCTTCTCCGAATGTTGGATGCCGTTCTTTCTCACGTACCGGTTATACCGTTTAACGAACAGCCCCATGTCCTCATTTATGTCTTCTTCTTCGTCGTCGCTTGAAGAATAATCACTTTGCTCTTTTGCTTTAGACTTCGAGGAAGAAGCCTTAAGAGCTATGGACTTCTTTTCACTCATCTTTACTTTGTCCTTCTTTTCTTTCCTTTCATGTTGGTCAAGACTCAAGAGTACCTGTTCATGCTCTTGTAGTTTGCCAAACAATGTAGTCAGGTCTAATACCGTAAGATCATTTGCCTCTTTGATGGCGGTCACTTTCGGCTGCCATTCCCTGCTAAGACATCTCAAAACTTTATTAGTAGCAAGATCATTGGAAATAGGTCTTCCTAGTGAATGTAATCTGTTTATGAGATGAGTAAATCTCTTTTGCATGTCAGCAATGGTTTCCCCTTGCTCCATGAAAAAGAGATCAAACTCTTGTATAAGAGTGTTGATTCGAGCCAACTTAACATCGTTTGTCCCCTCATGGGCAATTTGTAGTGCATCCCACATAGTCTTAGCCGTAGGGCAATGGGATACACGGTAGTATTCATCTACACCTAATGAGGAGATTAGAATGTTCTTAGCTTTCCAATCGTAATTATACTTTCGCTCATCGTCGTCGGTCCATTGTGCTTCGGGCTTTGGCACAACTTCGTTATTCTCATTTGTCATGGTTATTTCAATCGGACCATTGAGAATAACGTTCCATATCTTTCTATCTATGGAATTAATGTGCACCCGCATACAGTCTTTCCAATAGCTAGCTATAATTTTCACCGTTAAAAACGGGAGCTCTATTGTACGCCCCTTTTGGTTCGTTAGCCATTATTCTATCAATGTTGTATTTGAAGCACCGGAGAACCAGGCTCTGATACCACTTGTTAGACTAAGGCACGGATCTAGAAGGGGGGGTTGAATAGATCCCTTTTAAAAATTTGAGTGGCGCTACCAATAAAATTGGTTTTCAAAATTGTTTTCAAATGCGGAAGCGGCCTTGGAAAATATAGTCTAAAACGAACAACTATTGGAGAGCCGGATATGCGTCAAGCAGATGAATTTAAGACGATAACGGATAGTAAATCACTACACACTTTTATGCAAAACTCAGATGTGATTCACTCGTACTATTTCCTTATTCCAATGATCAAAAATTACACCAAAACTAGCAGCAAAATTAAGGCAATTTTAGTTCAGCACTTTTGTCGAACAGTTGGTGTGCACAAATACCTTAAATGATATTTGTGTTGAATGAATGATTGAAAAAGCCTTAGTACAGTATTTCTATTGTACTTAGTAGTTAAAAAACAGTGTTTCACCAACTCACTCAATCAATACTACAATTTGACAAAATCACTTATTCTAGAATCACTTAATTTTTAAGCTGTAATTGAAAATGCAGAAAATAAAGGAACACAAGATTTGATGAGGCAGTTCCCCCAGTCGTCCTCGCGTTGGGGTACGTCTGCCCTCAATTCTACAATGAGAATTGAGATATGTATTGAATAGATATCACCTGTTTGGTAGAACAGTTATACACAAGAATCGATAGACAATTGATACAAACAATCTTAATGTTGCTGATAATTTCTACCACTTCTTGCCCCTTGATTCAAGATGAATCAAGTCCTCCAATTTGATGTGAATGACCTCCGATTGCAGCCACCTTATTGACAACTCTTCCGTTGATCAAACCTTCGGCACGGCTGATCTTAGACACACCCAAATTGAACCCGGAACGTCTTCAACCTTTCAACGCCCTAGCTACTAGATTGATCAACCTTCCGCTAATCAATCACCTTCGCACTCGCTTGATTGTTGAACCGACGATTCCGTAACAAAAGCCTTCAAAACCTGTAGTCTTGATAGGTAAAACCTCAAAGGTTTTCTCCCAAGAAACACCTGCACCAGCTTCCACTCGAACCGGATCTTCAATCACGCGTTCGAACCTTATCACCGTCGAGCAAACCACAAACCGCAGCAAAAAAAAATTGATTATCTGTAATTTGAGGATTTGTGAGTTGATTGAACGATGAAGATGAAGAACACTGATGCACCTCTTTCACGTTTCTTGACCTGAACACTTTCTCACAATGCTTTCAAAAATGTTAGTTGTTAAAATTGAAAAGACAGCTATTTATAGTAATATACAAAACAGACAGTTGACAGATCAATGAAACATAGCAGAATTTCTGTTTCTGCGCGCGAACGGTCGACCATAGGGTCGGCGTGCGCTGAGCCGTGTGACACTCAAACTGTCATGCGCCGAGTCAGCGGTCGACGCATGATCTTCATGCGCTGAGCCGTCTGATTCTTAAACCTGCATGCGCCAAGTTAACGGTCGACGCATGACCTTCATGCGCTGACCCGTGTGAACTGAATGAAACTGTGTGCTGACGGTATGGTCGGCTCATGGTTCAAAAATCTGCAAAAACATAAATTTCTACAGCTTTTTGTGCATTACGTCATTGTAAAAATTGAATCATAAGTAGCGTGAATGATTTAAACGAAAGAAGGATATCTCTTAGCAAGTTGTCATCATCAAAAACCAGAGGCACGCTTGTGTTGGTAGATACTTTGCCTTCACAAATAACTCAAAACTCCATAATTCCCAATATTTACACCAACCACCGAAAATCACCAAAAATACAAATACTCGTATTTAAATAAATTAAATAAATATTCCAACAAATTTGGGGTGTCACACTAGCCAGGGCATGAATAACGCCTTAGGTTGAGCAATACTCCTATTGAACAAACCTTTCCAACTCATGATGGGACCAACACCAATGATCTGTTGATAAACATTTTTTGTTGCAAACTTCACTGTCATGGTATCCCAACCATCCATGTTATTCATAACATCCCTTAACTTTAGAACTCTCTTGACAATCTAAGACATACTCATTGAGGCTTGAAATTCTGCAAATCAACACCTTTGAAATAGAATATATGAATCCATTTGATCCACAAGGAATCCTTCTTTCAACCCAAATTCCACAATAATTTTGCAAGGCAAGTCTTGTTCCAGACCTCTAATGAGATGGTATTTAAACCACCGCCAACCCTGGATTTACACACTTCCTTCCAAGAAATCGGGGACTTTTTAGATATAGTATCCTTACTTGTCTAGAGGAAGGATATGCAGATGGCCTCAATAACACGAATCACCTTTTTTGGAAAGGGCAAGCAATGCATCCAGTAGAAAGTCATGGAAGTTATGATGTTGTTAATAAGTTAGATCCTCCCAGCATAACTTAATAACTTGGAGCTCCAATGCCTAGTTCTCTGCATTATATGATCCACAGGACCCATGTAGTGAATGGTGGCCAGCTTCCTACTAGTGAGGGGGATCCCTAGATACCTGAAAGGGAGGGCACCTTCAGGAAAACCAGTTATGTCAGCAATAACAATCTTTACCTCATTCACCACTCCACCATAAAAAATATTGCATTTTGAAGGATTCACTTGTAAGCCAGTAGTCTTAGAGAAATCCACCACTTTCCTCATAAGTAACTTAATAAACCTATTATGCCCGCGAGAGAATAACAATAAGTCATCAGGAAAGCTTATATCAATGATTTGGAATTTCTCACATTTGGCATGGAAGTTAAAATCAGGAACCTCCATAAGTATTTGCACACTTCTATAGAAATAATACATCACAATGAAAAAAATTAATGGGGAGATATGGTCACCTTGTCTAAGGCCACTTTTAGCATCCATAACTCTAGTGTGGCTGCCAGCAATGTTGAATTTATAGGTAACAGTAGAGACAATCACCATACTCCACTTAACAAAGTTGGTAGGGAACCTAATCTCCTTGAGAATACTCTCCAAAGAAAAGCAATCTATAGTATCATACGCCTTTTAAATGTCCAACTGGAACATGCATTTTGGAGTACCACCCCACCTGCTATAACCACGAATTAACTCATAAGTCAACAACACATGGTCGTGAATACATTGGCCAGGCACAGATGTAGCCTGGCTTTGGCTAATGATGTAGGTCATGATCTTACTCATCCTATTAGTCAAGATCTTAGAAATGATTTTATAGACAGTAATACAACATAAAATGGGCCTGAAATCTCTAATTTTCTTGCCTGCATTGCCCTTAGGGATAAGGGATACAAGGGTAGTGTTTATAGCAGGATACATTCTCTTGTGCTGGAAGAATTCCAAGACAGCAACAACTACATCATGCTTTATAAGGTTCCAAGAAGCTTTGAAAAACTTAGCACCAAACCCATCCACACTTGAAGCTTTAAGGTCACCAATACCCTTAAGAGCAAGCACAATTTTAGCTTCTGACATTGGCATATCAAGCATTAACCTCTGATCAATACCTAACTGGGGGCCCTTTCTCATAGTCACAATGTCTATACCAACAAGATTCTCATTAGCTTTCCCCAAAAGATTGCCATAAAAATCCATAATCTCCTTCTCAATATCATCATGATGAGTTAGAATGGTGCCATCCTATTTGCTAAGGGTAGTCATCTCACACCGCCCATGTTTATCCTTTACCTGAGCATGGAAATAACTATTATTACCATCACCAAATCTGAGCCAATCAACCTTGGATCTCTGCCTGAGGTTTTGCTCCTCAATCTCACTCCACTTGAACACCTCAGTAGTGCAGTCTTTCACCTTCTGAATCTGGTAAGTGTTCTCCCTATCATGCATAAAATCTCTTGGTTCTCAATGAGGAGCTCTTTAGCCTTCTTCAAGGACACAGAAGCACCAAGAATATGTTTGCTAAAATGCATAATAGTATATTGGACTCTAAGAAGCTTTCTCCAAAGAACATACATAGGCATGCCTTGGATTGGGATCCTCCAACTATTTGTTGTCTCATCAACGAAATTAGGAACCTCAACCACAATACTCAAGAACTAAAATTAATAGTGTCTAGTCTTCCTTATAATATCAGGATTCTTGATCAGTAGTAAAGAATGGTCAGATATGCCAGGGGCCAGGATATTCAGAGTAGCATTCAGGTACTTTTGATACCACTCTACATTGGCAAGGGCATGATCAATCCTAGTGTAAATGACATTATCACTATGCTTATTAGACCAACTGAAATAGTCATCAGAGCTGTCCATTTTATTTAAATCAATTCTATTCATCATAGATAGAAGGTCATGATATTCCTTTTGTTGCACCATATTTTCACCCATTTTATCCATATATTTTAACACATTATTAAAATCTCCAATTAGAAAGCAAGGACCTTGTTGGGAAAAATGAATTTGCTCCAGCTCCTTCCATAACTTTTTCCTCTGTTCTAGTTGATTGAGGCCATAGATAGCAGTGAATCAGAACATGAAATTCCCATGCAGAACATAATTAGATAATGTATGTATTGCACATATCTAAACACTTATCTAACCTCCACTTGCTTGTGATCCCACCATATCCATAATATGCCATTCAAGTGATTCAGATAGCTATCTATAAAAATGCCTTTAGGTGAAGTTTCCTCCTAATATTATCATCTTTTTCCTTTTTATCCCTGGTTTCAATCAAAACAACAATCTTGGGTTTAAGACTAAGAAGGATGGAAGCTTACCTCTTTGATCTTAACCACTTTATTGAGCCCCCTCACATTCCATGACACTATCATGGGACAGGGTTTTGACATACTAGAGGATCACTTAAAATCCCTAGTAGTCCAAATCCATTTTAACATTATATAGAGGTCCCTTCATGCACCACACCCTTGCCTTTGTCTCTTATACTATTTGTAACTTTGGTTCATTCCATGTTGTTGTCACTTGCCTCAGTTCCATTGACCACTTCCTTGTTCTCATTCACTTCTACAGGAATTTCCTTAACCAGAGCTTTAGCCTCATCAACTTTAGGCCTCCATTCTCTAACAGGTTTCCTAGGTCTTTCATAATTATACCCAACTTTCTAACATTTTGCGCAATACAAATGCTTTCATTCATATTCAATGGGTTGGCTTCTTCGTGTCCACAACATCATGGATAATGATTTCCTTCTTTAACTCTTGCGTAATGTCCACCTCAACAAGAATGCGCGCATAAGAAACTCGAAGTTTATTCGTCGTGCATTCATCAATTACCAAAGGTGTACCAATAACACTCCCAATTTTTCTTAAAATTTTGGCTCCCCATAAGTGTAGAGGCATTTGGGGAAGTTTCACCCACATAGGAATTGTTCGCAACATATCTCGTTTCATACAAAAATTCGGCTTCCACTCACGCAACAACATAGGCCTGCTATAGATTGTGTAGGGTCCCTTCATCAGCATAGAATCCTTCTCAAGAAAAAATGGAATCTCATAATGAAGTAACCCTTATCGTTGTAAAATAGGTCCGATAATTGCATAAAATTCCAATTCTTCATCATGAATTGCTTAGCCGAATTCATGCTTAAGTCATCACCCAGAACGTACATGATTAGTGCTTCCTAGAACTTGACCTCAAATTCAATGTCCACCTCTTCAATCTCGATTTCCATTTCTCCATTCACCACCTTATGTGCCACAAACTTCATGGTTAAACCCTTAGCAGGATTACGATTTTCATTGATTACATCCACCCATAGCTTCTTCTTCTCTTAATAGCTTTCAATTCGATCATTAACAGGTGAATTTAGGGCTTCGTGATTGAGTTCTTTCACTTCTTCCTCATCAGATTGGCTTATCTCATCTTGCGAATCGCTAATTTCCGTAACTTCCACATGATCTACTTGATCAGAATCACCAAGATTTTTCGTGACCGCCGCAGAGACTACCGGTGATGGGGGTACCGTGCAAGAGGGTTGCCCTCGTCCCCTTCCCCTCCCACGCGTCATAAATGTTTTTTCTTTTCTATTTCTAATCGAAAATATACTAATATATTTAATATTAATAATGAATATATATTTAATAATATATTTAAAATAAATATTAAAATTAATTATAAATGTATACTAATTATTTTTTAAAATTATAATAAAATAATAAATCATTTAAATTTATTTATATGTACAAGTGTAAAACTGCAATTGGCCGTTGCTTTTTATTTTTTTATTATATAAGTACATGTTCAAAACTACAATTGGCAGTTTTTATTTATTATTATTTAAGTATAGAGCTTGAACTGCAATTGGCAGTTGCCTTTTATATTTTATTATTTAAGTACAAAGCTAGAACTGTAATTGGCGGCTGGTCTTTATCTTTTATAGTTTAAGTACGGAGTTGGAACTGCAACTGAAGGTTGCTTTTTGTTTTTTATTATTTAAGTATAGAGCCGAAAATTCAATTATAGGTTGTTTTTTTTTATTTTTTTATTATTTAAGTACAGAGTCGAACTGCAGTTGGCAATTGTTTTAATTTATTTATATTGGATTCACCAATTATTTTGGCGGTTCCATGTGGCGAATCTAATAAAAATATAGGTGAGATGTGATTCGTTTTTCCACATCCCTTCTCAATTTCTTCTAGTTTTCAACGTTGTCCATTTTTTCTAACATGAATCGCCGCTACGTGCATGTTATTTATTCTAGTGTCAAACCTCCAATAAAGATGCTTTTTTAGAACATCAAAAGTTTCGAGCAACTAGAGAGGAACTTGATTGGTTGGTTAGACGGTGAGTTAATGACAGTGAAAGAATTAGAAGTATTGAGAGACTTGTTTCATACATCTCTAATGCATAAGACAACAATGATATCCAACGTATGTGGGTGCGAGTTAAAGATGACAATGATGTCTGAAGTTGGTGATATTGTTTTGATTGTTGTAATCCCTTATAAATGTTGTGGTGTGGAGTGTTTTTATTTGTTGTTTGTGTTGTTTTTTGAGATGGTAATTTATGGTGTTAAGTGTTGTTTATTTTTTTATATAACATTAAATGCGAAAGATCTTTGAATTCAAAAAAACGTCATTTAACGACGACATAAATATTTAATTAGCAGTTGATGGTAATTTGAAAGTGATATTTCACAACAAAATAAAAACTTAATTATTGTTAGTTTCAACATTGGGACAACGAGTTCGATTGTGACCAAGAAGACGACACAATCCATATTATCTCTCTAACTTATCAGTCGTGTCTATTTCTGTTCTAATACGTGTGCACCGAGTTTGATTCTGACCATGAAGGTGACATAATCCACATGTTGGATTCTTGCTCAAATGGTCAAAAATTAAAACAAAACACTCTCGCCCAATGCAGGTTCGGTCGTCAGCCATTTATAAACAACCGCCCATTGCAAGTATGGTCAACATGCATGTGTCTACTCAAATCACATAGGTTGTAGAAGGGGTCGCCTACTGCAGGTCCAGTCGTCAGTCAAAAAGAAAAGGGACCACCATTTGCTTTAGCGGGTTTCACTAGCATTACAAACAATCACCTAACGGAGGTTCGTTCCTGAATCAGTGTTGCATGCGAGATTTCCATCTACACAAGCATGCATGGAGTTTATCTCTTCACCAATATCATTCATATCCCATTAAATATTTCTACCAAAAAAATGATCCCTCTCAAATCTCCTATAAATACCTTCCTTAACCACTCCAAAATGACACACAATTATTTCTACTACTCATATCATATAAGATAATCTTTGTTATTTCAAGATTGAGAGTTTTACTTTAAGCTTGGGGTTGGTCCAGAATGTCGAGACTGTCACCAAGGAATTCCAATGCATTCCACTTTCCATATGCAACCAAGTATGTATAAAACAAATTATTTTTTTAGAAATGTTTTTCCTAAGTATTTTCTAATAACTATTTCTTTTTAGGTGGTCTGCGTATGGGATGAATTACGAAAAAAATGCCTTGCCATTGTGTTGTTGGATATAATACGTCCTTCGATCATTTCAAGGTAAATGACGTATTATCTTTAAGAATAAACTAATAATATTTAAATTTTATTTATAATTTTTTAGCTAATCATTTGAATTTATGTAACAGTTTGTATGGAGGCCATATCTTATACTTGAAGATGAGGACTGAACTGAAAGTCACATGTGGAGTTCAACAACTCTTTTAATCTATTTCACTACTGTTGAAATGATGCATTCAGATAGGGTTAAACTCTAATTTAGAATTCAACAATAAATTCTTATTACACCTAGGTCCATAGAGCAGTACCGCACAAGTCAAACGTCAAACCAATGGAAATTTACAAATTGGAAAGACCGTTATAAACAAGAGTATCATCAATGGAAAAATCATCTAAACTATCTTACAAAGAGATATCATGTCAAATGAATGTAAATCGAGTAAGGAATACATGAATTGGTATAGAATTGTGTCAAATTTGCATCTATCACAAAATAAATTATAATTTTCCCTCGTAACCAACCCTCATCTTCAAACTTCCAACACACCAGACCATCAACAAGCACCTACACCCAACAACCTATATGTAACACCCAACAACCTTTCAATCTAACCCAACAATGTATACCCCAAGCCAACACTACCATAAAAAATACCCATCATTTAACCCAACCCCCTATAACACCCAACAATAAAACTTAATTTTTACCCCCTCAACATCATACACCCTACCACAAACACCACCCACCGCCCACTATAACCAATGCTCATTCACACAATTCCACGAGAACACAACTACCAAACACCCCAACCACAAATACCTTTTTACTAGTCACAAACATTCACCCTGAATTCATCCCAAGACCAACAACCTTCCGTCCCCTTTTTGCATAGCTCAATGTCAACTACTACCCAAACAATATGGCATAATGAGGGAACCAGGTTAAGTTATGGCAGTGTGACGGAGATGGGCTTATTAACAGGTGACATGGTCACTGAATTCATTGATCATAAAAATGACACGGGGCCTTCTACTCAACCATCAAATGTTGGTGAGAATCACAGAAAGTCTACGCAAATTGGACAAGCTCCTGCATGTGGAATCCACCACTGCTTTCAACGACCTGGTCAAAATCAAAGTTAAATGGGGGTTTAGTGTAATTTTATTTTCATTACATAAATAAATAAATATTTTTTTAATTAATATTTTATTTGTATTATTGTTGTTATTTTATTTGTTAATTAAATATAGTTTTAATTATAAAAAATATTTTAGTATTTAAATAAATAATTAATTATAATATTTTATTTTAGTATATTTAAAATTAAATTCAGTTATAATTTTAAAAAAATATACATTTTTAAGCACTACTAAAAATAAGACATTTGGTTAAATGATTTTACATCAGATTTTAAGATATATGATGTGAAAAATATTTGTCAAAGGATTTTACATCAGATTTATTAACAATATGATGTGAAAAATATTTGATTTAATGATTTTACATCAGACATATATTTCCACTGATGTGAAAAATAGCGCGGTGGCAATATCATAAATAATAAGAAATTTTGTTATAAAGGATTTTACATCAGGCCATTTAACCCAACCAATGTAAAAAGTTTTCAATAAAAAATAAATAAAATGGGTTAAACATTTTACATCGGGCCTTTTACACCAACCGATGTAAAAAGTAACATGGTGACAGTTTCATAAATAATAAGAAAGTTTGTTATAAAGGATTTTACATCGGTCTGTTTAACCGAACCGATGTAAAAAGTACTTCAATAAAAAATATATATATATATATTAATTAAGCATTTTACATCGGGTCATGTTGCCCAACCGATGTAAAAAGTTCACTTCAACAAAAAAAATTAAATAAAATATATATAATAAATATTTTACATCGGTCCTTATTGCTAACCCGATGTAAAAAGTGCCTCATTAAAAAAAAATTAAGAGTACATTTTACATCGGTCCATGTGACCAACCGATGTAATAAGTACTTCAGTAAAAAATTAAATAAAATATATATAATAAATATTTTACATCGGTCCTTGTTGCTAACCTGATGTAAAAAGTGCCTCATTAAAAAAAATTAAGAGTACATTTTACATCGGTCCATGTGACCAACCGATGTAATAAGTGCCTTAAAAGTCCAAACCCTACCCGTAAACATAACATTCTCAAAATCCCAAAATCCAACATTCTTCTTCTTCGCTTCATTTCCTCAAACGTCCCTATTTTTCTTCTTCTTCCTTAAACCTTTAAACTGCCGCCGTCATCTTCTTCTTCCACCGTCCTTCCGCCATTTTCGTTCGCGTCCGTTCTCCCTCCACCATTTTCGTTCGTGTCAGGCCTCCCTCCGCCATTTTTGTTTGCGCGGTTCTCCATCCGCCATTTTCGTTCACGTGGTTTTTTTAAGGTATCTTTAACAGTACATTATTTTACTACTTTTAATAATAGCTTTTTGTAAGAATTCTGGATTTTGAAATTTAGTTTCTTTTTTTATTTGTTAGCTTGTTCTGGTTCAAAGTGTTTTTCTTGTTTCTGGCCATTATTTGGATTTTGGAAATCCTTTTTGTTGTAATCTTTGTTTTGGAGCATCGCTGGGCAATCTAATGGATCATAGTTTTTCTGCTCTGTAGTTGCTAGTCTGGAGCTTGCCTCTTTCGATTGTTTTGAAATAATTCATTTATTTTATTGTGTGATAGTTGATTTGTGCTAGGCATTTGTGAGCTGGGTGGAGCTTTTGCTCAATTTACTTGTATCTCATAAAATTGAAATTTTACATATTATGGTGTTTACATAAAATTGAATTTTTACATATTAAACAATTCATAGATTAAATATTTTTACTTGTATCTTTAATTGGTGCTAATCGAAGATATCTTTCTGGAATTATTGGCTTTTCGGTTTGTTAAAGTCTTAGGAGAAACAACCTTGTGCTTGTTGGCTTGGAGAGACAACCTTGAGCTTTTTCTACTTCTAGTACTCTGTCGGTGATAACAACGATCTATAAGGTATCTTTAACAGTACATAGTTTTACTGTTTATAATAATAGTTTTTTGTAAAAATAATTGAAATATTTTGATGTCAATTTGGTTCTATTTGCATTAAAATTGAAGATAAAAATGTCAAATAATTTTGATGTTAATTTGGTTCTATTTGGATTTAAATTGAGTAATAGAATTTTTATGATAATACCATTTTGTTAGGAATAATTTTTATGATTTAGTTTAATGCCACGTGTTTGCACGTAGAGACTTTTGTTCTCTCTAATGTGTCCAAAAGAGGGACTATTGTAGGTGTCACAATGATTTAACTCTGTATGTGTTAATTTCAGAACTTAGGTATGGATCGTGGTTGGATGAGAGCTAGTCGATTAAGTACTGAGTACGAACATGGAGTGATGGAATTTATATAGTTTGCTGAAAGTAATGCTAAAAAAAATCTTCCTCCTCCTAAAAGTAATGCTGAAAAAAGTCACCATGTGCTTTTTCTCTGTCCATGTGTTCGTTGTGCAAATGAAGAACCAAAACTTAATAAGAAAGAAATTATGGATCATCTAATTTGTGAAGGGATTTGGCAAAGTTATACACAATGGATATGGCACGGTGAAGTAGTAGCAAAGTCAAATGTGTCCCAAAGAGATAATGTTAGTGTAGAAATGGATGATCGTCTGGAAGACATGATGCGTGATATTGGACAAGATTTATTTAAGAGGGTACATGCGTATGATACTTTATGCAGTGACAAGGATAAACCTTTGTACCCGGGATGCACAAATTTTACACGTTTGTCAGTTGTGTTAAAATTGTTTAATTTGAAGGCAAATAATGGGTGGACTGACAAAAGTTTTACCGAATTGCTTGAATTGTTGACACAAATGCTTCCAGAAGGTAACATAATGCCAAATCGTTATTACGAGGCGAAGAAGCTATTGTGTCTGATGGGTTTGGAGTATGAAAAGATACATGCATTCCCTAACGATTGCATACTATACAGAAAAGAGTATGTAAACTATAATCACTGTCCGAAGTGCAAGGCGTCACAATACAAAAAGAAAGATGGTGATTTTAGTGATGATGAGGTGGTCAAAAAGGGTCCTCCCGCGAAAGTAGTATGGTACCTACCAATAATTTCAAGGTTCAAGAGATTATTCACTAATGCAAATGACGCAAAGAATCTTAGATGGCATGCGGAAGAAAGAAAATGTGATGGACAAATTCGCCATGTAGCTGATTCTTTGCAATGGAAGAAAATAGATTCTTTGTTTCCAAATTTTGGCAAAGAGTCGAGAAACCTTAGACTTGCACTTTCTACTTATGGAATGAATCCATTTGGTAATCTAAGTACTAACCATACTTCTTGGCCTGTTCTCCTGATGATTTACAATCTATCTTCTAGGTTGTGCATGAAGCGTAAATATATTATGTTATCGATGATGATTTCGGGCCCAAAACAACCAGGAAATGACATAGACATTTATCTAAGTCCACTGATAGATGATTTAAGAGTGTTGTGGGAGGAAGGAATGGATGTTTTTGATGCGTATTCTGGTCAACATATCAATATGCATGTCGTGTTGTTTTGCACCATCAATGATTTTTCGACATATGGCAATTTGTATGGGTACAAGTTAAAGGGCATAAAGCGTGTCCTATATGTGAAAAAGACACATGTTACCATCAAATTGAAAAAGGAAAGAAAACTGTTTATCTCGGGCATCGAAAATTTCTAAATTGTTATCATCCATATCGTAGATTGTGAAAAGCTTTCAATGGGGAACAAGAGCATGATGTTGCTCCAAAGCCCTTAACTGGAGAGGAAGTTTATCAACAACAACAGGGCATTAATGTTGTCTTTGAAAAGTACCAAAAGCAAAATACTATGAAAAATATATGGAAAAAGAGGTTGGTTTTCTTCGATCTTCCATATTGGTCTAGTCTTGATGTGATGTTCGTGGAGAAAAATGTATGTAATAGTTTAATCGGAACACTTCTCAACATTCAAGGCAAGACAAAAGATGGTTATAATGCTCATCTGGATTTGGGTTTGATGGGTATACGAGAAGAGTTAACTCCACAGCATATAGGTAACAAGATATATTTTCCTCCTGCCTGCTACACTTTGTCTAAAAGGAGAAAATAAGTTTTGTGACTGTTTACAAAGTATTAAAGTGTCGTATGGTTACTCATCAAATATCAAGAGGCTTGTATCAATTAAAGATCTCAAATTAATTGGGTTAAAATCTCATGATTGTCATGTCTTAATGCAACAGCTACTACCAGTGGTTATTCGTGGGATATTGCCTAACAATGTTAGGAAGACTATAACTAGGATGTGCTTATTTTTCAATGCAATTTGTTGTAAAGCCATTGATCCGTTAAAGTTAGACAATTTGGAAAATGTGGCTGTAGTTATCTTGTGCCAATTAGAGATGTATTTTCCTCCTTCATTTTTTGACATTATGGTTCACTTGATTGTCAATCTAGTAAGGGAGATTAGAATATGTGGTCCAATTTATTTAAGGTGGATGTATCCAACAGAGTGATACATGAAGATCCTAAAAGGGTATATAAAAAATCCATGCTGTCCAGAAGCATCGATTATTGAGAGGTACATTGCAGAAGAAGCAATTGAGTTTTGTTCAAACTATTTGTCATAAGTGGATGTTGTAGGGGTTCCCAAGTCTCGTCATGATGGAAGATGTGAGGGTGTAGGTACACAAAGTTTAAAGGTAAAGAGCTTAAGTATTAAGGTGGTTGTACAAGCACATTTGTATATATTGAATAATACTGATGAAATTCAACCTTACTTATCTGCTCACAAAAGCATCTTAAAGAAAAAGTACCCCAAGATGAATGAAAGAGGGTTGTTAGAAGAGCATAATAAGAGTTTCTCTAAGTGGTTTAAAAAAATTGCTAATGATGATACTGCTTCTAATACAATTAAGTGGTTATCCTATTAGCCTAAATGTAACATAATAACTTGGAGTGGATATGATATTAATAAAACTTCCTTTTATACAAAGTCAAAGGATGACTGTAGTACCATGCAAAATAGTGAGGTTATGATTGTGGCCGAGTCCATGCACTTCTCTAGTTCTAAAGATAAAAACCCGGTTATGGCATATGTACCCTACTTTAGGGTGATTGAAGAGATTTGAGAAGTTGATTATGTTGTGTTTAAAGTTCCTGTATTTAAATGCAAATGGATTGATATCAACAGTGGTGTAAGAATCGATGAATTTGGATTTACACTGGTTGATCTTAGCAAGTTAGCTTATGCAAACGAACCTTTCACCATGTCATCTCAAGAAAAACAAGTATTTTATCTCACAGATCCTTCTAATAAAAGATGGTCAGTGGTTATACAAGGAAAGGTGCATGGTAGTGATGAAAATCAAGATGCGAATCTTGATATTTCTGAAATTCCTCCTTTCTCAACAAATGTGCCTAGCTTCATTGAAGAGAATGAAAAAGATGATGTGCACGTCATTCGCATAGATCATGAAGAAGGGATATGGGAGAACTAGTAAGGTTTTTTTATAAGTTAATTTGACATTACTTTAATTTCTAATTGTTTTTATTTTATGTTTGATTTAATTTCTAATTATTTTTATTTTGTGTAAACAGGTACATGGTCGATTCAACCGACAACCCTTCTTCATCTAGCAACCCTAGTAAAAGAAGAGTTAGAGGTCCCACTATGATGGCACAAATTGACAAAGTTCATCAAACGGGTGAAAGGATAAAGGTCAAGTTTGATCCAAGAACTTATGAATGTACCGGTGTTGGTAAAAATGCTTCTACTTTTAAGAGTTATGTAACATCTCTTGCTCGGAAGAGATGTAGTATTTTAATAGATGAGTGGAAAGACATACGTAGAGATATAAAAGATTCTATTTGGGTTGATGTTCAGGTATTTTAAATTCAAAACTTTATTATATTTTATAATCACATACTAACAACATATGCCATATACTAACAACAAATTCTTTATGTATATGTGTAGGCTCATTTCACTATTCCAGAATGTGATGATCCAAAGAAGGATCCATTGAAGGATGAATGGATTAAATATACGGGAGAGCGATAGAGGGGTTTTAAGACACAACTCACAAAAGAATATATTAGAAATCCCAAAGAAGGTTGCACTCCCGCACATGTCAAGTATAATTATATTAAAGAAGAAACATGAAAAGAGTTTCTGAAGTCTCGAGATACCCCTGAATTTAAGGTTAGTAAGAATTATATTAATTTTTTCATGCATAAATTTTTTATTATGTTTAGTGATTAATAAATTTTTGAGTTTATAATAGAAAAAAGTCAAAAGGGTATGGAAAGTGTGGCTAGAAATGTACACCCACACGTATTATCTCATGGAGGATATCGCTTGCTTGAGGAAAAAATGAAAAATGAAAGGAAATCATCGAGAGATGATTCCACAGTAGATGATAATGGTAGTCCATCTCCACCGTCACGCCATAAAATATGGAAGAGAGCACGACAGAAGAAAGAGGGAGAATACACATCACATTCTACACAAGTTGTTGCTGAGAAAATTGTAAGTAAAATTTAGAAAATACTTTAAGTATCATTATAGTTGTGATTGATAAAAACTATTGAAATTAGTTTTTTTTTTTTGAATTTTGTAGGATTCTCTAGTTGAGGAAGCTGAAAAGGGTATCTTTGTTCCGGATGGACCTAACGATATCTTAACAGCAGCCATTGGAACATCTGAGCATGACGGTCGTGTTCGTGGTGTTGGAAAACACCATAAAATTAGCACTTTTTTTGGAAGGTCGTCTTCACGTCGATGACAACATATGGATGTACAAGAACAACTAGCACAATTTTCTTTGGAATTGGAAGCAAAACTTAGAGCTGATTTTGAGCAAAAGTTGGTTGAAGAGCGTAAGGTGTTACAACAATCTTTTATGGAGACAATTAGGTCTATGGGTCTCTCGTAAAGCACAGAAAATAAAAAATACATTGAACAAATGGAGGTTGTCGAGGGAAGCGGAAAAGGAAGTTGTTCAGCTCCAAAAGGAAGCACAAAAGAAGTGAAAGACGATGTTCAAAGATTGATACTCGTGGTTCTGAAAATGGATGACACACACTTGGAAATAAAATTAAGTCATTGTGTGAGTGTCACTAATTTTTATATGTCAACTAAGTGTATCAGAGAGTTGTTGGTGGGGTTTCATTGGCTTGACGTGTCTATTCTGCAAGTTTGGTCCATGTAAGTACATTTTTTTTTTAATTATTATTGTTAATACCTATTAATATGTTATATCTCTCATCACTTTGATTCTAATGTTTATTTTAAAATTATTCAGGTATATTCATCGTGTATGTATTGATAAACCCACATCAGAAGTATATGGATTTATGGACCCTGCTAGGTGTGTGTATGTTGATAATCTGCAAAAAACTGAAACAGAGGTTAAAAAATACATACAAGATAAGTTACGTGACGAAAAGAGAGTGTGTCACTTACTACCATTTATTCATTGGTAAGTTTGTATGAAAGTGTGTTTTCTATTTTTTATTTTTGATATTTTATGTGACTTTTGTGTTTTCACGCACACGTACAGAGACCATTGGCAATTAATAGTCATATGTTCAAGAGACAATATTGCGGTCGTCTTTTGTTCACTTCATCGGGAACTTAATCTAACCATGAAGAAAATTGTTACAAAGTAAGTTTATATTTTATCTTACTTTTGTTATAATATATGTTATATCCCATATACATAAAATTTTACAAAAGTAACATAATAGTTTATGTTGCTCTATATGGTTTTTTTTCCTGAATTAGTGCTTTCGGGGTTTATCAAATGGCAAATGGCAATAGAAAAAAGGCTACATGGCTTCAACCCAAAGTAAGCGTGATGTAAATTATAATTCTATATTTAATTTTATCATAAGTATTCACTAATTGTGTCATTCATTTTAGACAAGGCTACAACATAACTCTATTGATTGTGGGTACTATGTTATGAAAAATATGTTGGATATTGTCTCTGCCAACATAACTTAGTCTTGGTTGCAGGTAAATAAAAATAACTTTACTTTGTTATTTACTTTGCGTTTTGCAACTTAAGGTGAATTTTTAAAGAATAACTTTATATTGTTATTTACGTATTTTAGGTATTTGATGACCCAACAGAATTAACACAAGATGATTTGTATGATTTGCAACCCCGTTGGGCAAAATGTTTCTTTGAGTTATATAAAAATTAAGCTTTATATGGTGAGTTATATAGAATTGTCTATATATATCTGAATTGAGTTTCTTGACTTTGGTATTGTCTGCTGATGTTTATTGGTATTATTATTTATTGTCAACAAATGTGATTTTGGTGTTGTCTACCGAAGCTAGCTACAACTTATTTCTTGTGGATTGCACGTTGGTATTCAAGTGTGGTAAAGGACTTATAAATGGTTGAATATTTTTGTTTGTTTTCACTGGTTTTGTTGTTGTATTAGTCCATCGTGTAAAAATACATATAATTTTGTACACTTGTGTGTATACTAGTTTATGACTTTTGTAAATCAATTTGTTCATGTTGAAGAATATGTGCATCCTAACTATTTGGTGCAATGAAACCAAAAGGTTAGTTGAAAAAAATATGAAAATTAAATTGCATACCAAATAGGGACTAAAATGTGGTATGTGTGATGTTGGAAAAATATGAAAAATTAGGTACAAAAAAAACTACAGGGATTCCACATCAATTCGAATAAAAATTAGTCAAAATTTTTAAGAAAAACAACCTATATTTTACATCGGTTGCACCTAGAAACCGATATAAAAACATAATTTTTGAAGACACGTAGCACACCTTTTACATCGGGCCAAAAAGGCAGCCGATGTAAAAAAAACACCTATGACATCTTTTACATCGGTTCTGCTGAACAACCGATGTAAAAACTCACCTATGACATATTTTACATCGGTTCTGAATACCAACTGATGTAAAAAGTGTTTTTTTATAAAAAAAAACAAATAATAAATTCATATTTCAAATCAATCTTAACTGTTAACCGATGTAATAATGTATTTTTTACATCGGTCTATGACCCGATGTAAAATGTCTTTGACTTACTACATCGTTTGGCTTTACATCGGACCCAGACCCGATGTAAAATATGTTTTTGACCCGATGTAAAAAGTCATTTATGCACTAGTGAAAGAGCTCTCCAATACATTAGGCGGTCCTTCTAAACTTTTACACTTAGCCGCCAAAATATTGAACAATTCTCTTTTATTTTACAAGCATTAGCCAAAGCAATGAACAATTCTCTTTTATTTTACAAGCATTTGCTAAAGCAATGAACGGTTGCTTTATACAAACACAAAAAAATTTTAAAACAATAATATTATATATACATATATATATATATATATATATATATATATATATATATATATATATATATATATATATATATATATATATATATATATATATATATATATATATATATATATATATTAAAATGAGTGCTATTTTCGTATTTTGCCTGCAAAAAGATGAAAAGACAGTGCAACTTTCATTTATTTAAGTTGGTGCATCGCAAGTCGACTAGGAGATGTGGTACAATTGACAAATATAGGGCAAAGTACACAGCTAAATTAGGATAATTTGGTGTAAAGAAGCACTGAATACCTTCTTTTTTTCCCTTAATACTACCATGCATGTCGGGGGATATTTTCAATGGCAAGTTGGTAGGGTCAAAACTTTACCTCACATTTTACTTGAATAAGAAATCTGCTATAACTTCTGGGTAAAAAATAAACAAAAGGTCCATCATTAGAGTACACCAAACTCAAAAAAAAAAAAATAGCAAAGATGTAGACACTCTCAATAATCAATATTCTGAATGAAATCAACCACCAAAATAAAGTAGGGACCATGCACTTTGTTCGGGTGTGTATTTTTCACATGCCTAATATTGTATCCACCCACTTGTCTCTGTACACTGTTTCTGTCCTTATCATAGATAGGTGCTGTACTATAATAAAGTAATCAAATCGAATTTTTCCTAAACACGTTTTCTCTGCCTTGTTTTTGTCCCTATTCCAATATTCTATTTTCATTACATAAAATACACTTCAAGAGACAACCTCTTCAAACTAACCAAAAACACATAGAAATCACCTATGAAGAATTTATAAAATGGTTAACAATATTATTAATACACATAAACGTGATCAAGCTGAGTTCATATTTATGATAATTGAAAAACCCGTTTCCGATTAGAAGCGGAAGTAGATAGACGAGCGAAAGCCGCCCCGCCCCAAGACTATTATGAACAAAAAAAAGAAATAGTCTACTTTACCTACATAGAGAGATGTCTCCTAATTCTACTACTACTGATAAAATTACTTCAAAAATATAAAACAAGCTAATCAAAGTACTAGTACTGGCTAAAATTCATAAAAAGGAACACAATTGTTTTACAAGAAAGCAGAGAAAATTTGCAGCATTCAATCTCATTGTGTATCACCAATTTTGGAAGAAAGAACCGATAAAAGCTGTTCTTGTGTGTAAAATCTACTTCCCATGTTAATAGAAGCCTGTTGAATCATCAAATCATTAACAACAGAAACACTTGCATGATTCACATCAAGATCCAACTCTTTTAACGCTGCCATTAATTTCGCTGCAGGGTGATTCTTCTTGCTACATTGAATCCTAATCATTGCATCCCATCCCATGATTTTCACATCTATGTCTAAATCAATCAACTTAGAGTTGTTGTTTGTTTTCTCTTTTTCTTCTTCATTTAACAGAACTGGTTTTTTAGTTGCAATTTCTAGTTCCTTCCTGGTTGTATCTAGTTCTTTCTCCAATTCACCTTTAGATGATTCAAGCCCTTGTAGCTTGGATTTCAATTCATTTATGTAAGAAATCGCATCTCCGAGAAGCGAAGCTTTGTCCATTTTAGAAACATTCGGAACCACAGCCCGTAAAGCGTAGAATCTTTGATTCAGTTTCTCTCGTCGCTGTCTCTCTGCTTCCACGTGGTTCAAGGGTTCTTCTCTTCCATTGGCTGGTTTTCTACCTCGCTTCCGAGGCCGCTTCTCCGGTTCCATAATTCTGCAGCTCACAGCTTCCTTCACCACGGAAACTTCCACATCTGAATGATCGGAATCTCCGCCGCCAGATTTTATACCCGAGGCCTGTAACAGTTTTCCAGAAGTGAATGAAAGAATTCCATCGTCGATACTACTTCTAGACACCGGAGACCTCCTTTTTCTGTTTTCCTCATTGGCAGCAAACGGTGACGGACCGGGAAAGAAATTACCATTGGCGGAGCTGTAAGAACTCTTTTTACTCTCGCCGAAGTTCAGAATCTCGCCGGATTCCGGTTTGAAAGAACCTGAAAAATTAAATTCCTTTGGAAAGAAGGTCTGGTTCTGATTTTGGTTCTGGTTTTCTCGGTGACCAGTTGAAATGTTAACGGCGGTGGATGTTTCCGGTACACTAGAAGAAGCACCGTGAATTTCAAACGGTAACTTTTTAGTGATTGTTGTATTTGCTGAAGTGGTTACACTAACGGCGCTAACAGTATTGACGGAGTCTCTAATTTCAATCCCACCGGGGATATCCAACCACATGGAAGAAGGATCGTTGTCGCCGGAATTCAACGGCCAAGATCGTGCTTCTGGATTATTGAAATCAAACAAAAAACGAACCTTCTCCATTATACCAGCGCTATGTGGAATTATCTCAGTAGATGCGAGCTCAACGACACCGTTTGAAGACGGTGCTGGTATATATACCAAAGTCTGAAGCCCGTGAACATGTGCTGCGCGGGTTCGTTCACATGTGGACATGGAAAGCCTATCGTTGATCCATACCGGGGAAGAATTAAAGTAAGCCTGGCTCAGTAAACCACTGCCGTTCACGAAAGAGTGTGTCATCGAAGTGAGAAAGAACCACTCAGTATCGGTGACATCTTCGTCAACAACATCATCTGAGCCAGACGAGCCAGAAATTAAGGAGTTAAGTTCTCGGAGGACTTTATTGCGATGAGCTTGTTGTTCAGGCAAGATAACCTTTTTGGCTTTTTCTTTGTCATCTTCGCCTTTGTAATAACCGTCTCCCCAACCGAGGAGCTGTCTGCTGGTAGAGTAGTCGTAAGAAGTTTGCCAGAAGATGGCGTAAGTCCAGCTCTCTTTTGCGTCTTCTATTAAAGCTTGAAGACGGTGTTGGAGAGTTTCTTGGTTGAAGAGAGGCTGTTGTTGTGATGGAAGTTTGGTTGTGTCGGGTCCTGGTGTGGTGGTTGATGCAGCCGAATTTGGTGTTGGAAGCCAAAGAGAAGAAAGGTCGGAGGAGCTCATGAAAGCTTCCATGACGGAGGAGTTCTCGTCTGTCCAGATACTATTCATTGTCGGAAGTGAGCGGTAATCTCTCATTCCATGCAATGGTCAGCTGTGTTTGTTGAGAGAGTGAAGTGTTTTGCGGCGGAGCGGAGGAGGGAGTGAGAGTTGTTGCTGATTTTGATAATGGGAGAATTTGTTGTTGAAAATAGAAATTTTTGTTCTCTAGAGAGAGAGTGAGAGGGTAGTGAGAGAGAGTAGACAAGGCTGATGACTAATGAGTGTAGTGCATTTGTTTTTGAAGGAGAGACAAAGAGAGAGTATAATGTGTTGGTGAGGTTTCGAGGAAAAAGGGCACACAGATTAAATTGCAAAGATAGGTCGGAAAATGACGGCTTCTTATTTTCATCCTTCACTCTAGAATTTATCATTCTTCTTTTACATAAAATTATTCTAGAAAATCTACCAAGCATTTAATAACTCTTTAAATTGCACAATTTAAAGAATTTAAAAATATAATTTTAGTATTGTAAAACATAACATTGTATTGCATGATTTTAAAACAAATATTTTTATATTGGATATTTAATTAGTTTGGTTAGTAATATTTTTTTCTAGAATGAAATTTTTGGGAGTGAAATGTGCACCTATATGAAAGATGACATTCGAATAAAAAGAAATAACATAATTTTTTTTAAAAATAAAAGTCCTTTTAATATTTTTTATCTACAATTTTCATCTCTTCCGTTGACAGCACTTGTTAATAGAGTTGACGTGATATTGACACTTGACAATGTGAGTATGGCAAAGATGCTGACATGAATGACACATGATATTTTGTCATTATTTTATATTATTTATATAAATTTAATTTATAATAATAGATATTTCGTCGCTAAATCTATCACTAACATGAAATTCATAATAGAAATCCATAAATCGTAGCTAATATGTACTTAATTCGCAACTAATTCCTAACTAATTAAAACACATCATTCTTATGAACTTGACTTCGTTTTTTATGATTTTTTTGCAAGAAATTTTATCACATTATAAAGATCTCTTCCACAAAAATTTAATTGTTTTATTTTTACTTTTATGAATTAAATATCAATTTTTAAGTGTCGATTTTCCATGAAACGATAACAAGGAATACATTAGCATATCACTGAATTTTCATCTAATCTTTTGCAGGGAATTATATCATAACACATAAAAATGATCTGTAATTTTTTATGGCATTTCGAATAAGTCTCGATTAATTTTGATTTTTCAATCAAAACACATATAAATTTGTTTTTTTTTTCAAGTGACAAAGTGATAAATTTAACCTTATTGATTATGTTTTTCTAATTCACGTGAAATTTTCAAAAACGTCTTATAATTTGGGACTGAAGAAGTATAACCTTGATAAAACCAATTTGAACATGCTTCCTTTATGTCAATAAGCTTTGATTTGCATGTGTGGTTGGATTCGTGGACATATTAATTGCAGAGACACACTTGTATCATAACCTTTTTGAAGATTGGCTTTGTCATCTAAAAAGGAGTAACAGGGCAGTTTGTTGTTCGTTTGTCTGTTAATTATGTATAATTTTTATTTTATATAGAGTGGGGTTCAACTTACTCTAATATTAAGCATTTTTAACTTACTCAAAATTATAGCCTTTGAATTAAATTTAATATAATGATTAATTAGAATTTTCATTTAAATTAACTATTTGATTAAATCTAATTTAAAAGCTATAATTTAGAATAAATTTAAAAAATTTATTTATGAGTATGAAGGCATATGCCTTTCTTCTGCAAGTTTTCTTTATTCTGGTGTTTCATTTGATGGTGCAGCAGTCACGTCATGTTTAACCAGTTCTCAATACTCTTTGGATCGAAGTAAGTTTTCCATGAGCATGGCCAATGATCATAGAAGCCATCGAATTTGGGAATAATTGGAGTTAAGAACTTTGAGGAATCAACCATGGAAGGGACTCAAGTGGCAAGACGCAAAGATGAAGAAGACTAAAACGATGAGACACAAAAAGGAAGAAGATAACTGAATAACCGAACCAACTAATTTTCCCACCTTTAATCAGAAACTGTATTTCTTAATTGAAGGAAGCACACCAGAATCAGGAACCTATGGTCTTGATACCACTTGTTAGAATATGGAAAATTCGTATTATGATAGTACCAAAAAGTAATCTTATATACAATGTAGGAGATTACTTGTATAATAACCAATCACACTTAGGCAAACTAACTAAAATACATATAGCTAATATTTAGTTATATGATCATCCAATGATATTCTAACATCCTTTGCAAGAAATACGTGTGCAGATGCTCCAAATGTCAAATGTAGTGTTGGAGTATATCACATTGTATGTGAGGTATTTGGAAATCGAATTGATTAATCATAAGACAACAATGTCGTTATAGCAAAGCCAAGACGAGTAAAAAGGATCACCCTCTACGAGGCTGGTAATGATCCTTCAAGAAAACTAGACTTGTTTGTTTCTATTACTGTCATCTTAATCGTACGATGACACAAGTTAAAATTTTCACTAGTGGGTGATTGAGAAACAAGGGTTAAGATAGGAAAATCATTAAGAACGATGAAGTAAAGATCATAATGATTGTTTTCAACTAAAATGGATGCAATGAGAAATCTTAAAAGGGAGTAAGAGAAAGAAGATGAAAGGAAATGATTGATTGCTAAAGAACCCAACCTCTCAAACTTTTAACATCATATTAAAGTTTAGAGAATGATAAGTTTTCATTTTCATTGAATTAAATTTCTTACATGATCATACCATAGAAATCATTAAATACTTAGCTTAACATTAACCATATAATGAACTTTTATGATTGACCAAGTTATCCTAACCAACTTCTAAAGGTAAATTAAAATGATATAATAATAAAAATTCAACTAGCTAAGTTGGAATGAAACTTGATATAATACAATTATAATTTATATATAAGACACAAGTATAGCTTTATATATGTTTTATATGTTCGAGTTTTGGATAACGAATATAATATTACATGTGCTAGGGTCATTATTTAATTAGTCAAAATGATAGTTATCTAATTAATATTAAGTTTGTGGTTAAAAGCATAAATGTCATAAAAACACTATATATCTTGTTTTCTTTCTTGTGAAAGCATTTTCTATGAAAAGATTTAGTTAAAATAATGAAATCATTCAACAGATCTCTAGGATGGGTTGCAAGTGAAGAAAAAAAATTCCATGGTTGGAGTAGATAACTTATCCGAAATTGATCCATTGAACTTGAAAAGAATGCGCACAAAAGGTATACAACAAAATCTATATAACATCAAAGATTTGTTGTTCTCCAAGAATAACTAGAAAATATTTGTTGTTCTCCAAAAATTCATTGTCTAAATTTGGATTTGTTTAAACAATCAGTGTAAACAATGTATTTTTTGTTAAAACTTACTTCCTTCAGTTTTTAACAGAATCCGAGAGGTACGCAACACTTCGGGTGGAATATATTTTATTGTATTTTTTATTTAAAAAGAAACACATTTTCCTCTGTTTGAGTAATAACCAAGAGGAAATATAAGCATGCTTATTGAGTTTCTTCTCCATCTTGAACCATCCATAAACAGAAGAAGTCTGCATTCTGGGAGACATCTTCTGAAGGTGAGAAAATACTTAGAAGGGGGGGTTGAATAAGTATGTAGAAAAACTTAGAAATAAAAACTCAAGGATTTTTATCCTGGTTCGTTGAACTCAACTACTCCAGTCCACCCTATCAAGAGTGATTTGCCTTTCTCAAACAAGGACTTAATCCACTATTAAATCAACTGATTACAATAGTAAGCACTAAGAACAACTGTTCAAAGTCTTCTCAAGAACTACTGATCCTAACTGGATCTTCTTAAGGTTCTTTTACAATCAAATGTAATAATAATACAAGTGTTTGATTTGCTTATAATAAAGCGTTATCACAACTGTGATTTTTCACTTAAGATTAAGAACAATGAAATAAATTCAGCAAGTGAGTATAAGTTGTATGAGAGCTTGTAATGAATTCTTTCAAGTATTTCGTCAACTGAAGAAGATGAATGGAGTCTTGCTTTTATAGGCACAGAGGTCCAAGAGCTTTTCACGTTGAAGGTTGTGTACCAAAAAGGTCTGAGCCTTTTTGTCTTCACATCACATGACCTTTCCTAGAAGTAGAATGCACAGAGAAATCCTTTTTGTCTGTGTTCTTGTGTCTAGCATAAATGAGGAAAGAGTCGTTTGGTCATTCCAACGGACATAACTTTGAATTCTTCTTCAACAAGTTTCAGCAAGAATCATCAGAGTCTAGATTGATCAGAGCCTTCTGATGTTCATCAGAGTTTGCTGAATCAGAGTCTTTGCAGCAGGCGTGCTATCAGCGTGTAATTGTTCAGAGCAGAGTTTGAGATCAGATCCTCAGTACTGGCAGCATTAGTACTATCAGAGTCTTCTGAAATAACTGTGCTTGAAACTCTTCACACAGACTTCTTCAATGCTTCAGATGCTTCTGGCTTCTACTTCAGATTCTTCTGTTGCTTCTGCTTCAGATCCTTCTGTAGACAGCGCTCAGAATCTTCTATAGACAGCACTCAAAATCTTCTAAGAGATGCTTCTGATGCTTCAGAGCCTTGCATAATTTCATGTTCAGATCTAATTTGCTTCCAGAAGAATATTCACTTTTAATATCTGCAGCAAACAATCTTAAACAATTTTTAGAGTATATAATTCTTTAATACAAAATTTCATAATAGTTATCATCAAAACATAGAGATATTATTAAGAACCAATTTGTGTTCTAACATCTTCTTGCTGAAGAAAGCCAATTGATGCTCTTCTTGTGATAAGGTAGTGCCTATAGCTACACCAGATGCATCCGTTTCTAAGATAAATGTTTTTGTAAAGTCTGGCAAAGTCAGCGCTGGCATGTCACACATTTTTTTAACTCTATAATGGCAAAACTAGCCTTTGTACTCCATGAGAATTTAGTGGAACACAATAAATCAGTGAGACAAGTGGCGAGAGTGGGGGTAATTGTGCTCAAAGTGCCTATAAAATTCGGTGATCCCTAAAAATCCATAGAGTGTCATGAGAGAACACGGTTGAAGCTAATACAAAATTTGCTTAACCTTTTCTGGGCCAGGTGCAACACCACCTATCAAAATCACATGGCCTAGATAATCGACTTTGTCCACTATAAAAACAATTTTGATAATTTTGCAACAAAAGCATGCGACTTTAATAAATAAAAAAATAACCTACAAATGAGTTAAATGATCTGTGAAATTAGCACTGTAAATGAGCATGTCGTCAAAAAATACTAAAGTGAATTGTCTTAAATAAGGTCGGAGTAAATCATTCATCGCGGATTAAAAATTTGACGGGTCATTTGTCATCCCAAAGGGCATTACGAGAAACTCGTAATGACAATCAAAAGTTCAAAAAGTTGTCTTATGAGTGTCTTTTGATGCAACTTGGATCTGGTGGTAGCCTGAGCATAAGTCTATCTTGGAAAAAATTATAGCTAAGCCAAGCTCATCTAACAATTTGTAAATGGTTGGGATTGGGATTCCATCTTTGATTGTAACAACGTTAAGAGCCCTGTAATCCACATAAAAATGCCATGTACCATATTTATTTACAAGTAAGACATGGGATGAACAAGGGTTGTTACTAGGGATAATGGTTCCCTCTTTTAACATATCTTATATGATTGAGGTAATAGCCTCCTTTTGAAAGTGTGGGTAACGATATGGTTTCACATTGATAAGGGAGTATGTGGTAAAAGTGTAATGTGATGATCATGGGGCCTGGGCGGTGGGTGTCAACTAAGTGGTTGAAATATTGATGGGTATTGATGAAAAAGGTGGTAAATTTTGGGTTGGAGGGTGGGGGTAGGTTGTTTAAGGGAGATGAATTTGGTTGCATTGCCTCAACTAGAGTGTTAAGAGGCTGGATAGTCATTAGGTGTAATGAGGCAATAGAATTGGTGTGTAGAAGGTGACGTAGTTTGTGAAAAGAGGTTTGAAAGTGATGGATGTGAAGTGGGACCCCCTTTCAATGTCAAAGGGTTGTCTTTGTGTGTGAAAGTGATGGATGGGATTGAGAAACCTACTTGAATTGGACTTAAAGTACATAACCATGCCATGCAAAGAACAACGTTAGCCAAGGTTGTCAGACTCACGAGTCTACTCAAACTCGTAAAAGGTTCATAGATTCGACTCACGAATTTGTATGAGTCTATGAAAAATTAAAAATGGCTTCTAAAAACCTCTAAGTGAGACATATATGACATATGCATATATTTATAAACTTGAAAATATCTCATATATGACACAAATATATATAATAGAACTCCAATTAACATCAAAATTTAAATTTCATACTCCATTAAAAACCTTGTAACAAAAAAAACTCGATAATAAAACAAACAAAATAGAAATGTATGTAATTAAATACTTAAAGTATTATTTCATTCTTAATTGGATACTATATAAAGCAAAAACACATAAAACAAATATGCTAATGACTTCAAAGTCCTTACAAAACTTGTACACACAAGTTCTTTATAATTATTATTAATAATTAATTGGTAAAAACTATTAAAAAAAATAATGTGAGTAATGCATTATTGTAAGACACACAAAAGTGTGTTATGTCTTATAAATCTTTAAAATCATTTTGTCTTGTGCAAATACATGGGGATCGATGATCAGTAGATCTAATTGAAATTAAATGGTGAATCATCTTACAAAAGAGAACATAACACATAAGAAGATACAAGAGAACATACAACAGAAGCATCCAAGTGAAACATACTAGATAACACTTACACAACAAATGATTGATTTACGACAACAAACATGAACACAACAACAGACAGACAATTGCGACCATGTCATCGATGAAGGGAGACTTCGCGGCAAGAAAAGACTTGGAGAAAGATGTTTCTAATTCTCATACAAGCAATAAAATAAGGATTTTTCTTTTAAAATATTTTTTTTGGGAATTTGGGTCTTTTTTGGGTTTTTTCAAAAAAAAAGGAAAATTCAAAAAAATTTATAAACTCGTAAACTCGCCATAGACTCGTGAGTCTATACGAGTTTGTGCGAGTCTACTCGAGTCTATCAAAAAAGATTTTATGCATGAGTCGACTCGTTTTTGCTTCCTAGACTCGTAAACTCGTACGAGTTTATGAGTCTACCCACAAGTTTGACAACCATAACGTCAGCCCCTTCTATTGGGAGTAAATAAAAGGGTAGGGTGAAGGGTTTGTCTTGGAGGAAAATTTGAACGTTATTGCAGATGCCTTGACATTATAAATGGGAACTAATAGCTTTAGGTTCCCTTGTGAGGGAGTGGTAAGGCGGGGTTTGGAAGTTTGAGGGGTGGGAAAATAGGGGTTAGTTTTAAGGTAAGTGATAGTGAAAAAGAAATCGGGCTTTGTATCTTTAAGTTTTGATTCGATAAGTTTGACAAGGCCAATAACTTGGGAGATTGAGACTGGTTTATGAATTTCTATTTCGTTGCGAATGTCGCGGGATAAACCAGAAATGAAACAATTTAAGATTTCATTTTGAGGTAAACCAACAACCTGATTACCTAATTTCTCAAATTGAGTTTGGTAATCCACATAAGCACCATCTTTTTTTTTAAAATTTAAATAACCCAGCTTAATGATTATCATAAGTCAAAGGATCAAACATAATTCTAAAGCTTTTGTAAATGAAAACCAATCTGTCAATAATTGATTTTGGTGCATCCATTTGAACAAACATAAAGCATTATATTTCATGTAAAATGATATCAAAAATAATCTATTTTCTGGTGGTAATGGATTTGAACCATCAAACATAACGAGTTCTAATTTAGGGGTTCGAAAAAGGGGTAGTGAAAGAATTTGAGGAATGTGGGAATAAGGCATCTGTTGGAAAAATGGAATATTATAATTTTGTGTGGTTACAAAAGCGGTTGGGGAGGTGAGGTAGGTAGGGTAAGATGGTGGTTATGCAACAGTGTTTCTCATAGCAGTTGTAACAATAGATTATAGGGGATTGTTAGAAAATGATGTTGAGTGTCTAAAGGAGGGTCTTGGCAAGGGGTAACAACATGGGTAACATGCTTTGTAACCATAGGGATAGATGAGGGATTTTGGATGATACATGATGAACTAGCTATTTTGGGAACAACGACAACATGTTGTTGTTGTTCCCTTTGTGTTGCTAACTTGGTGAGAATGGACATTGGTGGATTCATATCTACCATTAGCAATTTGTTTGTCATTGTCCATTCTTGTGTGGATCTATCCAACATGTTGCTCCAATTCGGCAATTGCTTTGTCAAATCGTTCATCCATCTGAAGTTGGGTCTGATTCATACCATTGTCAAGGTGTATGTGGGTTGTTTGAACAACTTCTTATACAATTTCTGTAGAAGAAGGGTTAGGAAGTTTGGAGAGAGCTATGAGTGCAAGGGATGAGAGCAACAATAATAGACTATACTAAACCTAACTAAATCTATGGTTGCATTAGAAGAAAAAACATAAAAACAACTTATAAATTTTTTCATTTTGAAAATTTGCTATTACATAATGCCGTTTATATAGCTAAGGTTGTCGCAATATAAATGGGGCAAAACCACTTAGGATAATTCTAAAGTAGAATAATAAAGACTAGAGGAAAATGCTAATGCACCCTATCTTATAAATATAAAAATCATTAAGCCAAACTTATTTTTTTATCACTCTTTTAAATAAATAATTAGACTTCCTAAAAAAAACATAGGTGAATTTTCGCTTTCATTTTCTAATTCATTTTTAGTATAGTTTAAATAGATACGAGTTCTTAAAATTTGGACTTATAAAAATTACTTTAGAGATTGATTTTTGACTTTTTAATTGAATAGAAACCATAAGATTATGAATTGATACACTATTATACAATTTAAATATATCTGACATTATAGTTGCACATTGTAAAATCTCATAATATTTTGAATATATTTGACATTATAGTTGCACATTGTAAAATCTCTTAATATTTTTTTAGTTGATAATATATAAATATTTTATCCCCACCAACAATATATTTTTTTATAAAAAAAATCTACTGGTATGGTAACTAGGAGGATCATACCAAAACACATGACAATCCACATTATTTTGTATAATAAAAGCTATTTAAAATACATATAAATTTTTAAATGATTAATTTTTTTATAACATATAACTTAAAAAGTTATACAATGTTTCAATAAAATTGAAACAGTAAATTTCAAGACAAAGATCCATAATATTAGATAGAGCTGACAAAATGAGTTATTCAATCTTATGCAGACTTATTCTTATGAGTTCGAGTCTTTTAAGGTTGAACTAAAAAAACTTACTTTTAATATGAACTCGAAAATTATTAACTGAACCCGATTCTAGATGGGCTTAAAGTTATCCGACCCTAAATATACTTCTTTAAAATAAAAATAAAATAAAAATGTCATAATATTTATCATTAATAAATTAAATTTATATTATTTTAAACATAATAAATTTTTAAATACTATATTATATTTTATAAATATTATAATATGTTTTTAAATACATGTCTAAATTATATAAAATAATATTTAAAATATTTAACATAAGAAAAATTAATAATATAAAAAAAAGTGTTTAATTATATTAATGTATAATATTTATAAAAAAGTTGAATAGAATAGAGATACCATTTAATGAAGTGAGAAAATACAATGAATTATTTTAAAATAAAATAATATAAGTATTAATAAATTTTTTAAAATTTATAACAATGTGTTTTTAATAGACTACTCATAACTCATATGAACTAGCCATAATAGATAACACACATTTTAAGGCTAAATAAAAAAAAAAACCTAAAATATAAGATTCTAATTTTAAACTCCAAGTCCGTGATTTTTCAAGCCTATTATACCAAACTATATGAATCAGTCTATTTTAAAAGCCCTAATACCAATGTGAGAATTTGGACATCAAAATATCCATGTGATAAACTCAGGTGACAAAATCATAAAGAATGACAATTATTTAAAATAATAATAATAATAATAATAATAATAATAATAATAATAATAATAATAATAATAATAATAATAATAATAATAATAATAATAATAATAATAATAATAATATATAATAATAATAATAATAATAATAATAATAATAATAATAATAATAATAATAATAATAATAATAATAATAATAATAATAATAATAATAATAATAATAATAATAATAATAATAATAATAATAATAATAATAATAATAATAATATAATAATAATAATAATAATAATAATAATAATAATAATAATAATAATAATAATAATAATAATAATATAATAATAATAATAATAATAATAATAATAATAATAATAATAATAATAATAATAATAATAATAATAATAATAATAATAATAATAATAATAATAATAATAATAATAATAATAATAATAATAATAATAATAATAATTAATAATAATAATAATAATAATAATAATAATAATAATAATAATAATAATAATAATAATAATAATAATAATAATAATAATAATAATAATAATAATAATAATAATAATAATAATAATAATAATAATAATAATAATAATAATAATAATAATAATAATAAATAATAATAATAATAATAATAATAATAATAATAATAATAATAATAATAATAATAATAATAATAATAATAATAATAATAATAATAATAATAATAATAATAATAATAATAATAATAATAATAATAATAATAATAATAATAATAATAATAATAATAATAATAATAATAATAATAATAATAATAATAATAATAATAATAATAATAATAATAATAATAATAATAATAATAATAATAATAATAATAATAATAATAATAATAATAATAATAATAATAATATAATAATAATAATAATAATAATAATAATAATAATAATAATAATAATAATAATAATAATAATAATAATAATAATAATAATAATAATAATAATAATAATAATAATAATAATAATAATAATAATAATAATAATAATAATAATAATAATAATAATAATAATAATAATAATAATAATAATAATAATAATAATAATAATAATAATAATAATAATATAATAATAATAATAATAATAATAATAATAATAATAATAATAATAATAATAATAATAATAATAATAATAATAATAATAATAATAATAATAATAATAATAATAATAATAATAATAATAATAATAATAATAATAATAATAATAATAATAATAATAATAATAATAATAATAATAATAATATAATAATAATAATAATAATAATAATAATAATAATAATAATAATAATAATAATAATAATAATAATAATAATAATAATAATAATAATAATAATAATAATAATAATAATAATAATAATAATAATAATAATAATAATAATAATAATAATAATAATAATAATAATAATAATAATAATAATAATAATAATAATAATAATAATAATAATACAATAATAATAATAATAATAATAATAATAATAATAATAATAATAATAATAATAATTAATAATAATAATAATAATAATAATAATAATAATAATAATAATAATAATAATAATAATAATAATAATAATAATAATAATAATAATAAAGAAGGATGACAATTGTGACAGTCAAGTGATAAAATCAAAAGCTCAGCTCAAAATAAGTCTAACAGCACGGGCTTATGTTTGTGGTCATCCGTGTGTTAGAGCCGCCGTACGATAAGCGCGTTTCAGATAATCGCGTCCTTTGACCACGACATTGGCTTTATTTTTCTTACTCTTTCAGTCCCACTCTATTTTACTTATATTCAAAGTTCAAACCCTACTATTACCCTTTTGGCCAATTTTTTCCGTCAATTATTGAACTGAGAAAAAATTAATGTATTTTATATTTTGGAAAAGGCTTTTAAGAAAAGTTTACAAAAGAACTTCATATTTAGAGATGGATTAATTTACTAAAGAAAATAAGTAAGGTAGATTGAGTTCTAATCTATATTAAAATAATGGAAAACTATACAGTTTAGAAAAAAAATTATTTTAGGACATTTAAAATTTTTGTTTAGAAGTAAGGTAGTGCAGTCAAAATTGGAAAGAATTGATGAAATGAAATTGGATAAGGCAAAGGTGGACGCGTTGTGGGGTGTCATAGAGGATCACGGTCTTTGTTTCTGTCATCAATATATTGCCATAAAAATATTATTAACCAATTAATTATTGAGCCACGTTTTCCTCGATGCCTGGCCTCTGTGAGGCGCGTGACCTTTTATTTTATTTTTTTATATTTTTCTTAGGCGTATGACCTTTTTATTTTTATTTTCTATTTTTAATTTTTTTCTC